>CAWTZC010001472.1:3600000-4200000 GCA_963919715.1 Microtus obscurus
AGGCGCTTTGGGTGTCTGCTAAATCGTCATTTGTTAGGAGCGAGCTTCTGCTGCGACAGAAGCCCCCGACTCCTTCTCTCCCTGAGCTCCTGAAATCACAGCTGTGTTGTACCCCGAGCACACTGTTGCCACAGCTTTGCTTTGTTTAATTATTCAAGTTGGTCCCCGCACAGAATTAAACTGCCTGGAGAAGTTATGGGATTTCAGTCCAAACAACACACATGACCATATAGATGCCAGCCCTTGCCAAGCATCTCCATGACTCTCCTCCCTCACATAGTTCTCGGCAGTATACCCCTAAGAGTCAGGAGCTGGATGAGATGGACCAGTCTAACCAAAAGTCAATATGTGTTAGGGTTGAAGAGATGTTCAGACTTGTAACCCTAGCAGTCTGGAGGTAGAGACTTTATCCCCCCATCCCAAAAGTAAAATTAAAAAAAATTTTTTAATTGGTTTACCTCCACCCTGTGCATCTGTCTTTCCAGTAGGGACCCTTGCTTGTTTGGGAGTAAGCTCAGGCACATGAATTTGAAATTCAAGTCCCACCAAGGCTATATGGGACTGTGCCGCACACAATAGCAATCAAATAAGCAACAGCAGCTCAGCCAAGAAGTTACCGGTTCAAAGTTTAGGTTCAGGCCAACCCAGACCCCTGCCTAGCTTCGAGGGGCAGCTTCCTGAATTTCATCGACACTCCAGGATCAGTTATATCTTCTGAAGTTTGCTTGTACATCACACACACACACACACACACACACACACACACACACACACACACACACTCACACACACACACTGTGCCAAAGTCCTTTCAAAGATGAGAAGTATCTGTCTGTGAGTTAAAAACCACCAGGTTCCAGAGCAGGAAGGATTGGGATAGTAATTAATTTGGAGCGTGGGTATTCTCTTTCAGTCCATGGAGGGAAATAAAAACAAAACCACAGAACCCAGTGTGAGGAAAGGTAGGCGTTAGGGCTCTCCTGGCCAGAACCTCAGCCTGCAACTGGAGCTCAGAGCCTTGGAGAAACAGAAAGCATGGAGCAGGTTGAAGCAGCAGATTTCCTTCTTGGACCCAACTCAGGCTCTCCCACCTCGCGCCACCTCCTCCAGCCCCTGAAAGGACCCAAAGGAAGGCCTGTTTTCTATTCTTCTACGCTGACCTTTTTCATTTTACCTCCTCGGGAGTGAGGGCGTTGTCTCTGAAGAAAGCAAAGACTCAAAATTCTACAGTCTTCTGAAGTCTGTGGGTACTGTGGGCCTAGGAGCCTAAAGAGAAGGGGCAAACTCAGGAGGTCCTCTTTATGGAGCAGGGAGCACCCGAATCCACTACAATATCCTGGTGCCTCGGTGTCTATGGGCTAAAAGACCAGCTCATAGAAAGGGACTTTTCTTGGCCACTGCTTCAGGAGGAGCGCAGCTGCACTGGCCACAGCACAATTCCCAGGAGCAACCAGGCACCCGTCCAGCTCCCTGAGAACCGCCAGCACTGGGGAACTGACTCCCTCACCACCCCCAGACTTGGATAGATGCATTGAGCTCTCCCAGGCGTGGAGGGGAGAAGCTGATTGAAAAGCTACACAAGTTGAACCAGAAAGTACTTTTTCCCAGGGCTCAGCAGTCACTCCTGGATGCTGTCTGTGCTCATCAACAGTGAGACACAAAGAAACAAGGAGGAGGAACAGAGGTGTGGTGCACACTCTGGCCATGTCAGGTTCAGTTTTACCTAGTTATCTTTACCTGACTTAGACAAGCAGATTTCCTAGAACGTGCAGGAGGACAGGGAATTAGCATGTATAAAACATCAATGAACTGAGGCAGCGTCTATTAAGAGATGAAAAGAAAATATAAATCAAATTTTATAGCTTCCTAATCTATTTCTATGGGAGAAAGGATTGAGACTGTTAAGTAAAATGTTTTGCTTGTCTTCTAATTCTGCAGAGAAGAGTTGTCTTCCCAGCTCTTTCGCACAGGTAACATTTTGTACAGTGCTGGGGAGATCTCCAGAAAAAGGATTCACACCTGGCTTCTTCCTGGCTGCCTCCCCAGGGCAAGTAGCCACCTCATACTCCCACAAGCTATGCCTTCCTCTTGCCATCGCCCCCAAACCCTCAAACTCTGTTTCTTCTTCGGTCTTCCATTTCACAACAAAAGGCCCTCAGGACTACCTTGAGGAACTAGGAGGAAATAGAGAACTGGAAACTGCCTCAGGGCAGACTGGGAGAAAGTCCAAGTTATATTGCCCTAGCAATGAGTAGAAGATGGCCTCCCAGTTCTGGTAACAGGGGCTGGAAGCTTTATCTGCGTGTGTGCATCTTCCGATGTTGGTTTCATCTTTCCTTAGTTGAAACCCTCTCCAGGTCGGGCAGAGACAGACTGAGCATTTCTCTCAATATTGCACTTGTTGGTGTATTAGTCACTTTCTGTCGCTGTAACAGAAACACCTTGACCAAGATGACCTCTAACAGAAAGTGTGACATTGGTCTTGCTGCTTCAGAGGCTTAGAGTCCACACTAGCAGAACAAATGGTGGCAGCAACAGTTGAGAGAGCTCATCTCGATCCACAGGTAAAAGGCCTCCAGGGAGTCTCACTACACTGGCTCACTTTACCTGAGAAATCTTCCTGAAATGTCTGGTTAATCTTGATTCTCAATTGTTCAAAACTTTGGGGGCAACTAATCCTGCTTTCAAAGGAGCAAAGGTACCTTAGTTTCTGATTTCCAGACCCACCCTCTACTTGCTATTTACTTGTATAACCTCATGACGCTAATTCTCCGAAGGCATCTTTTTCCTTTTGGGGTATAACAGTTGCTATGTTTTTTTTCTAGAGCATCCCCTACATCCCATCTCCACCAGAGCACCATGTCTGCTTCCATGTCCCTTCCACTTGCCCATCGATTTGTTTCTTTATTCTCAAAGCACCACGATGTATGCAGCCATCCCCTGTATGGTATGTGTACAGATGGCATGACTTCTTATCTGGTTGTTGATTTTAAATGTATCTTCTATTATATGTCACCAACTACCTGTAAAGTCCAAGAACCTATCCTCGAAGTTTAAGAATGCAAAGATAAGTAAGACTTACAGAATAGGAACTAAAACATCCACCTAAAGTCACCATATGTGTTAGCAGAAGACATTCTATAAACACTGGAAAATAAACACTAGAAAGTAGGGATGCCAAGGAGGCAAACTTTCATGGCATCTGCTAGAACCAGAGGAAAAATATCTTGGAAAAAAAGCAGCATTTGACTTAGTTATTAAAGTTTAGGCAGCGTTCTACCATGTCTTAAATAGAATACCTATAAATCTCTAAGATATGTTTTAAGTGTATAAGTTACAATAAATGAATAGTTAAATTAATTAGCTATGAAAACGGACACAAAGTACAAGGTGGCCATAAAAAGTCATCTCGTACCTTAAGAGGAGAACAGAGAAGTATTTGTGGATGCTCTCCATCCACACGGTCATCTGACCTTCTGTCATTCCACTCTGCCCAGTTCTTGTATTCCAGTTTAGTAGAGGTGGGTGACAGTGCTGTGTCATTCAAGACACGGTTTGTTGGGGAGCCCAACTGAGTTGCGGGTATTGCCTTCCTGAACCTAGAAATCCCTACTTTCCAAGGAGAGCTCCATGGTCCAGTGTAAACCATATAGGAATGCAAGAATATCTTGAAGGCAGCCTCACACATTTGCCATTTGTCCTGTTTGTGACAAGCTCGTGCTAACAACCATGCGAAGCGTCCATGGTACAAGGAGGAAATAAAAAGTCTCAACCTCAAAGATCTGTCAAAATTCCCAAGACAGTCCAGCCGCAAGTAGACCCTGAGCCAGGGTCTTCTGCCCAGACTCCAGTGAAGTTCATCAGCTCATTGCTTATTGGTTTGATGCAGGATGGCAATGTTCCCCTGGTCTACGTCAGAGTATGACTCCTTTAAAGCTGGACAAGTGCACAGCCCTGGCCTCTGTGCAGGAGCAGGCTGCATCCACTCCTCAGCTTGCCATGTACAGATCTGCTCACCCCCACAGCCTCTGACATTACAGGTGCTTAAAGAGGAGCCTATAAATATTAATCAAGAGAGTGAAGCTCATGCTTGAGAATGTTATGACAGTCGAAGCAACACACAAGACAGAAATTGCTTCCACTGAATAAGGAGACATCTTTTCTCTGCATGAGGCCTCTGCCTGCAATGTAATTTCCTGCAGAGGGGCAAAGAAGGGCGAGTGCCCAGAGCAGGAAAGCAAATCAGCGAGGCTCTCTGTACTGAATACACTGATGAGGTCTCATTAAAGTAAATAAAGTCCCTATAAAATGCTAGGAAATTTCTTTCAAAATAGCCCATAAATTAGCCTTAAAAGGTGCCTGGGCCTGAAAGCCAAGGCTATGAATATAATTAGGAGACACTAAAAGAGTCCAGACCAAGTTGGAGAAGGGGGTCTAAGTACGCTGCAGCCAGGGAAACAAGGACAGAGAAAAAGGAAGGAAAGCCGATTCTTCCTGAAAAGACCATTGGGGCATCTGCACACCCTCTCCATTCTTGTTTGGGGTGAGGCCTGCTGACAAAGATTGTAGTATATGAGCTCATGACTAGACTGAGATCCTGGCCTGAATCATTCAAGAATGGTGTATTTCCAGACTTGAGATACTTCTCAAGTCTTCCTACACCAGATACAGGAGAACCACCAAGAATAGTTCCCAAACCTTGGCATTTTTATGAACCCAATCATTAGGAATTTAAGATCAGCCCCTTCTATTGGTGCGTCTTTCAGGCATATTTATATTATGGGTTGTGCTTCTATAGCTTTTAATGGTTTACAAATGGTTTTCCTCATGGAAACCTTCCACCAAGCTCATAAGATAGGTTAACTGAAGATGAAGGAACTAAGGAAACCAACCCAAGCTCAACTAATGGTCTACATGACTCAGGGGACCTGACAAGTCAGTGCTATTTTGGATCATTCTGTCGAGGTGAAACATTGTGCCAGGGAACAAATTAGATGCTGGATATACAATGTGCCTATACCCAGACTGCACATCTAGGTGATCACAGTGGAATGAGCCGAGAAAGCACCAATGCTTTCCAGTTACTGTGTGAACATACAGTCCTAAAAATGTCGAGCTCTCCTTAAAGAAGTCTCTTGGTATAATTTATCACATCAATGCCAAAGGTACACAGAAAATCTGCAGTTTCTGTTGAAGAGCCATGCCTGCGCAATGAAAAATAAAACAGGTATTTTCACATATATGTATATGTATGTCAGTGCAGTATTAATAAAACATAAAATGTCACAGTTATGCATAAACATATAATGTCACATATATGTTAGCATATGCATAAACAACACATGCATGTATGTTTAAATTCATGAAAGATGTAATATCAACCTATTTCTTCCATGAAAAATGGGCATAGATGTTGTTAGTATTAGTCATTCAACCACATTTATGAAATTCAATAAATGTGCAAGTATAATGCTGAGAAAATGTTCAGTAAGTATTCAAGTATGTTTCTAAAGAAGTTGTACTCATACAGGTAGAGAGAAACTTTTGAGTCACTAATACACATTTTTATAATCACTTCTATAGATGTTTATTGTATGTTTGCTTCTTTGGTTGGTTGGCTATTCTGAGACAGGTTCTCACTATGTCACTGACACAGATCCTTAACTCTTGATTCCTCTGCCTCAGCTTCATGAGAGTTGGGTGGGTTGACAGCCATGGTTTACTTTATTTGGCTCTACATAGATTTTTTCTTTTCTTTCCTTTTCTTTTTCCTTTACTTTTCTTTTTTAGCCAAGATGTCATATATCTCAGAATGGCCTTAGTAAGTAGCTGAGGATAACATTCAACTTCTAAGACACCTTCTTCCACTTCCCAAGTGCTGAGACTGTAGGTGTGAATTACCATGCCCAGTTAATGCAGTTTTAGGCAGTGCTAAGGATTGGATTGTAGGCCTCGTGTTCATTAGGGATCTGCTCTACCAACTGCGCTATCATATCTCCAGACCTAGACATGCTTTGCTTTTAAAGCATTTACAGGTCTTCATACTTTTTTTTAATATATGATATATAAGTAACAAGGCACCATGGCGCACACCTTCAGTCCCAGCACTCCGGAAGCAAAGGCAGGCAGATCTCTGAATTAGACACCAGTCTGGTCTACAAATTAGTTTGAAGACAGCCAAGCAAAGCTACACAGAGAAACACTGTCTCAAAATAAACAAACAAAGGTAACTGTGTGTTTGTGAGTGACCACCCTGGACTATCCCACCCCAACCACACTACCTTACAAAAACAAGGAAATAACAAACATTTACTCAAAGCATTGTTACTTGAGTGTGTTTTTGTTTCTTTAGCAAAGGTTAACAGATACATTGACCTAAAATGGTCACAGTTACAGAAATTTCTCCAAGTATCTCCTCTCTGACTCACTTGGGGGAAGCTCTTCCTCTCTCACTCCACATTATCCCACCCCCAGTTTCTTTGAACCTCTGTCTCATTATACCCCGGGCTTACAAACCCAAGATCCTCCTGTCTTAGCTGGCCAAGTGTTAGGGTTACAGGCACGCATCACAACACCTAGTTGGAAAGAGCTAATCCTAGCTTCAAAAGACCATGAAGACATCAGGGCACTATCTAGTCATTCCTTAGGAATGAAGTATAAAAAGTTGTCATAATTTCTCATTTAAGAATGATGATAAGAAAACATTTAAGCATGACATATTACAAATAGAAGGCAGGAGGATTTTTGAAAGCTTGAGGCTAGTCTGAGCTACAAAGTGAGTTCAAGGTTATCCTAGAATACATAGCAAAACTCTCTTTCTCCCATACACACACACATACACATAAGAGAGAAAGAAAAATAAAAACTTCAGAAGTATAAAAATTGCAAAGCCGGGCGGTGGTGGCGCATGCCTTTAATCCCAGCACTCGGGTGGCAGAGGCAGGCGGATCTCTGTGAGTTCGAGGCCAGCCTGGTCTACAAGAGCTAGTTCCAGGACAGGCTCCAAAGCTGCGGAGAAACCCTGTCTCGAAAATCAAAAAAAAAAAAATTGCAAAATATTGAGAATAAGAGTCATTTTTTCCTGGTTAGTAACCCCACAACCAAACTCGGTTAGAAATGAAACATGTAACATTAATCATTGTAACACTGAATTGATAAAGTTACATTGCAGATCAATGAAGCCTTTATAGAATCACATAACTGTGCTGTTTTAATGTTCCATATCAAAAGCTTATTCAAGATAGCTGGGCCACTACATAAGATATTTAAGTCATAATTGTTTTGTGTCTGTTGTTGTCTTAGAGAGCTTCTTACATAATTTGGGTTTTCTGGTGGCTGGAATGTAATCTCCCCTCCAAGTTCAAAATTGTGTTGTTCATAAATTATGTAATACACATATTTTGTTATAGCAGCCCAAATGGATTGAGATAGGTTCCAAATATTTATCATGACCTTGTTACTTTTAAGTTGGACCACATTTGTCTCTTGAACAGCACTAGAAATGATGTGCAGTTTCCTTGGGGGAATTTTACGAAGCTCATGTACGGAACTCATGAGGACTCTGACCGCTGCTCAGTGCATGGTGAGGACTCTAGCTGTTGCTCAGTGCATGGTGAGCTCTTGACCGCTGCTCAGTGCATGAAGTACTTTACTGGATAAGAGCTGCTGTACTCGAGACCCATTTGCCTGGCATCCTTTAGCCTTCACGCTGAATACTACCCACAGCCCATCAAACTGTCCATGCTGCCATGTGTATGTACATCACTGTCTATAACACCACCATAATGTTTCCATGGGCAGTTTCTTCTCTAAAATTCCACCCACTAAACTCTGCTCCTACCCAAATGTGCAAGCACATTCAACAGCCTGGCAACCATCAAGGTACACTTGAAGGTTAATATGAAGGCAGAAAGAAAGGTGTAGGGGGTGGGTGAGCCGAGAAAGAGAAAAGTTTCCTAAGGCATTACAGATAGCACAAGGAAAGGATTCATGTCTTGATCTGTGTTGCTGTAAAGCCCATTTTACCTCCTAAAATACTAGTAATAAAGTATGTTGTCATATGGTAGACACACTCTACGTGTGAAGACTGTCTATTGCACTTCTGTGTAGAAACAAAGGATTATCTCTTTTCTCACACAAATATGTCCATGTTGTCTAAGAATGGGAATAATTCAGCCATTGTGCTCTGAGCCATTAAGTCCACAAAGCACAGTCATCATTATAAAATGTACTTGCAGTCCTGACAGTGAAGTCCTCCCTAAGTCAAACCGAGGCTAGCTCACAGAATTTTCCAGTTATCAGCACAATGAAACCTCTATTAATGACATGTGCTACGGATGGTAAACCAAACATATGTCTGCTTATATTGCCTATAGCAGAACCCAAGGATACATTGTATAACGAGACTTCGTTGTGCATGTATATGCTACATCATTCTTCACTTACTAGAAGTAAAACAAATCCAAACTATGTACACCCTAGCCAGGAGAAGCCCAACTACTACATCTTCTATCAATGTATGGGAAGTTCAGGGTGTAATTAGCTACAGCACCGCCCTAATCATGTTTGTTCTTTGGGCTCATGAGCTTTGTCCTAAAATCTGTTTAAAACCATGTAAAATGTGTATTCAGTACATATCCTTTCGCCTACCTTTGCAATCCCATGGTCTGGAAGATGGTTGGAAAAATAATAACAGAATCTTCTTAGAAATTACCTCTGGGAATTGGGATTATGAGGAATTTTGATTTTCATATTATTCATTTTGGCATTGTTTTCATCTATAGTAAGCACATATTGCCTCTGTAATTAGAAAAGTCAACCACAGAATCACAACCCTTAACAGTAATTTCATATATAATATTGTATACTGCTAGAAGCCATTTGCACAGTAAACAAAGAGTTTAGAATTGTTTGGCCCTGGATGCCGTCGTGAGTCTTAGCATTAGAAGATAAAGGCCTTACAGATGCTCAGTATCTGGCCTCTGCAGAGTGTCTAGGGATTGAGAACATCTTCCCAGAATGCCATGTGGCATTGAGTCACACGATGCCTTTAATTTAAAATCCCCCCCCCCAAAGAATACTCAAACTTTTGGCAGAGTGAACACCAAGCCCAGTGGGAAATGTTCTAATCCTTTAACACGAAAACTTTAGGTCACGTTCTTCATTTAAGCCTGCATCACTCCTTCCTCTTGACAGTTAAATCCTCACCAGAAGTTTGGCAAGAACAGTACGGAATGACACTGCCAGACAGGCCTCATGGAGGGCTGGTCTGGCTTCCTCTCTGCGGGAACATGGAGTTATCCAGTGAAAGTTTCTTAATGTAAATCACAAACAGGTTTACTCAGGATTTGGCCCCTGTATTTATAAGCAGGAGGAAGAAATATCAGCCTAGAGTTCTCTGTTGGCTCACTAACACTGTCATCTACAAACCAAGAGTGTTCTGTTGAACTGCTGAAGAAAAAGAAGAAAGACTTTACTGCTAGCATTTAGGGGGCAGAGGCAGGAGCATATCTGTAAGTTCTGGCCTAGTCATATAGCCAGTCTCAAGTCAGCCAGGGATGCATCCTGAGACTGTTTTGCTACTGTAAAAGAGTTGTTACAATAGACACTGTGTGGCCCGTTGTGTGTTGATGGTGTTTCCCAAAAGTTCGTTTCCTCTCAGAACTTCGGAATGTGACCTTTGTAGGTCTTTGTGGATGTGATTATGTTAAACAGGGTCATACTAGACTGAAGTGTGTCCCTGACCTAATAGCTAGAGGCTTTATAACAAGAGGGCTTAGAAAAATATGAAGAGAGAAGAAAGTCACATGTGGGTGGCCGCTGAGACAGGAGTAGAGCAAGGGGTGCCAAGCAATGGTGGCACCTACATGAGGCCAGGTTTGGTCCAATGTCTATTAAGCAATCTCGCTTGTGGTGCAGCTACCAAAGAAACTAATATGCTGCCTACTCAGCTTGGAACCACCCAACACGTCTCACAAAATCCTGCTGAGCCCTGGTGTAAAACTATTGCCCCACACTGCCAGGCTGTTGTGGTGCACACCTTTAATCCCAAAATTCAGGAGGCAGAGGCAGACAGATCTCTGTGAATTGGAGGCCAGCCTGGTCTACAGAGCTAGTCTCAGGACAGCTAGGGCTACACAGAGAAACGCTGTCTTGGAAAACAAACAAACCAACCAAAAAAAGTATTGTCCCAGAAAAAAAAAAAACACACAAAAAAAAACCCACCTTGAACAGTCTGTTACCCCAGACTGACTCAAACCACAAGTTATTCTCTGAACTCTGAACTACACCAGGGTGTGTGTGCACCAGTGTGCACTGGTTTAGTGTGCACACATACATACTCAATGGATGCACTAAAATTATTTTAAAAGAGTAAAAAATGCTGATTTTCAGTAGTATTTACATAACAAAAATTATTTATTTTATTATTTAAAATGGTTTTGCAGAGACACGGTTCTGCTTTAAATTGGGTGTACCTGGAACTCAGTGCATAGAGCAAGGCAGACATGAACTAGGATCAATCCTTCTAGCTCAGCCTTCTAAGTGCTGGAATTTCAGTTAGGGGCCACTTTGTCAGGTTAGTTATCTATATTTTATTTCATTTTTTATTTTCGGTTTTTCAAGATGGTGTTTCTCTGTAGCTTTGGAACCTGTCCTGGAACTAGCTCTTATAGACCACACTGGCCTTGAACTAACAGAGATCTGGCTGCCTCTGCCTCTCCAGTGCTGGGATTAAAGGTGTGTGCCACACACACACTGGCGCTAATTATCTATTTTAGTTGATGTCCGTACATTTGTGTGCTGTGCTGCAGGAATTTCAACTTAGAAATTCTGGAGTACCTCAACGTTCTATTATCTGTAAGAGTAACAGTAAGTTAGAAAGTCGGTACATAAGGATCTCAAGTGGAGGATAGGAGAAAGGTGCTGATGGTCTTGCCTTCTGTAAAAACATGGTACGCTATCAGTAGACCTGGATCTGGGACAATAAGAATGCCACCCCCTTCAGGTTTCTAGGCGCATTGATGCTCTCATGACAGACTCTAGCACAGTGGTTCTCGACCTTCCTAATTACCCTTTAATGCTGCTCTTCATGTTGTGGTGACTCCCAAACATAAAGTTATTTTCATTGCTACTTCATAACTATAATTTTGCTACCATTATAAATAGCAGTGTAAATATTTTTGGAGATGGAGGGTTCCCAAAGGAGTCACGACCCACAGAACCATTGACTAACATCTGTAGTTTGCATTGCTAAACTCAGAGGCACTTACAATTATATGCAGATTGGTAAAACAAACTTTCACTTTATTAAAAGGTCATAGTTAAAGATGATTCAGGGATTTTCATGAATTTCTGTCACATTTGATCAGAACGAGAGCTGGGACATTACTGGACATAAAACCACAATTTGGGGTTCATGAAATGATTCCTCAGCAAACACTGGCTAATTCTTGTGTTACTTGACTTGATTTAGCTTGACTAGACATATGTCACCTAAGTATTCCAGTAAGAATAAGATGTATATTCAAGCTAGAAACAAGAAACATCACCTATAAAAGTGAATCAAAAACACCCCTGGTGCTGGTTATGGAAGCCTGGGAACTGTGCGCTCAGGATGCCAAGCAGTTCAAAAGGAAACTCATATTTTAGTCAAGAACCAAATTATAATTTGCCTGGCTTGCCTGAGGAGTTCAAAGACTTTGCTGATTTCTCCATCAACCACTGTGATTTTTTTTTCAAGTGAAGCTGCAGGTTCAACTTTGGTTTGATGAACCCCTTGCCTCTTGGCTAAAAAAGGAACAGTACTGCCAAGCAGGCAAATTACGCTTCCAAAAGTCCTCGAATAGAGAAGATATGGGTCAGCCAAAGACTCACTGGTTTCTTCAGTGAAAAGCTGGGGCACCGTCGCCCTGAGAGGGCCGCTTCCAGCCTCTGTGGCCAGGCACCAGCTTCCAAGGGCACGCCTTCCAGTTCAGCCGCCTCCTGTACCGAGTGCAGGAAGCCTGCCTGATGGAGCCCAGGTTTCATATGAACAGAACCTCAGCAATAAACAAACCACAAAGCTATTTGTGGTGGTCCGAATAAGAATGTCCCCCCATTGGCCCATATATTTGAAAGCTTAGTCAGAGGGAGTGGAACTCTTTGGTAGGATTTAAAGGATTAGGAGCTATGGTCTTGTTGGAGGTAGTGTGTCCCTGGGGTGGGCTTTGAAGTTCCCAAAGCCCAGGCCAGGCCCAGTTTCTCACTCTCTGGGCCTCTTAGCTACTACTCCAGCGCCATTCATGCTCCCGACCTTGATGATAAGAGACTGAACCTCGGAAACTGTAAGCAAGCCCCCAGTTAAACACTTTCTTTTATCAGAGTTGCCTTGATCAGGGTGTCTCCTCCCAGCAATAGAACAGTGACTAAGACACTAGTAAGCCTTGCACGCATTATTGGGAATGTTACAGTTTTTAGGAGCTAAAGAGATTAAGTCAATGGGTAAAGCCTTTGCCACACATGCAAGAAGACCCAAGTTGGAATCCCAAGGAAATGCATAAATTGTGGTAGTGTGTGCCTGTAACCCCAGAACTGGGAGGTGAAGGAAGGAATAAAGACTAATAAATCCCAGGCCACACAGTCTAGGTAAAGGGTAAGACACAGATTCAATAAGAGACCCTGCCTCAAAAACTAAAATGGAACCAGGCAGTGTTGGCACATGCCTTTAATCCCATCTCTCTGGAGGTAAAGGCAGGCAGATCTCTGAGTTTAAGACCAGCCCGGTCTACAGACTGAGTTCCAGGACAGCCTGGGCTACACAGAGAAACCATGTCTTGAAAAACAAATGAACAGTACGATATAATGCAATACAGAATGACGCCTGAAATCAGCCTCTGGTTCCATACTTACATACATAGTTGAGCATGCTCACATACAAATACACACATACATCGCACAACTTCCCTTTTTAATGCTTCTGTTTTTGAAAATGAAAGCATTTTCTGGATGGAGGATTGCAATGCACAGAGCAGGAATGATGTTTGGCAGAGATCACTTTCTGTGCCATGTCTTCCCAAGATCCACTGCACCAGAAGACAATCACAGGTACCACAAGTATAAGGCAAAGGTACTCTGTGTAACGGCTGTGTATATGGATGCAGAGTGTCTACCTACACAAAAGCCATATCCAAGCCCAGTCATTGAGATACAGGAACTCCATTTGGCTTCCAAACAGTAGATGTAGAAGAGGCTTTGCCGTCTGGGTAATTGTCAAGGGAAACAGGTGTACAAGAATCCTCAATCTGGATACTACCTGATGTATGTCGGCCTGCGCCTGTAATTGATAACTGACTGCCTCACAGGGGTTGGAAGTCCACCCCTACCCCCAGTCCCTGCACCCCCTTCAAAGCCCTGTTTTCACATTCTTTCCTTATCTACTTGTTCCACTGGCCTCTCTTCCATGCAATTTCTTGCCTTTGAATCTCTCAGGCAAAGTATACCCTAAGTCTTTCCTATTATAGCAAGCTATATATTTACCATTTGCAAACTTTCATTTTGATGAAGTAATATATAAGTGAGCTGGCTACTCTATGAATTTCTGGTTTTAAATTTAAAAAAAATAGTGTTGTATACACTCTGACCTAAAGGCATGAACTAGTATTTTGTCTGTGAATGTTAGTGCTTAAGAATAGAGTGGAGATGTTGCAGGTGTGGTTCATGCCTGAAATCCCAACACCTGCGAGGCTGAAGAGGGAGAGGTTTCTGTACACTGTAGATCAGCCTGAGTGACCCAGGGAGCTCTTGACTGAGTAAAGAAATCGTGATGAAGACGCATAGGTGGTTCAATTTTCAGGGCTCTTCTTGTGAATGAATTGGTATACACGATCTTAAAGTGAGTGCCAGGCTTATGTATATTCCAGGAAAAGAAGCAAGTCTCCAATACAGATGGCAGCCAGCACACTCATCAACATCGGATTCATTCTCTGCCCTTGGTTTAAACTTTGTTAAAATAACTGTCTGGTTTTCCTTATTTCAAACTTTGTTAACTAAAATTCATAAATTTACCCATGATATTCCGTAAGCAAATCTCAACAACCTGACAATTACTGATACAGTTGTAGCACTCGCAAGTTAAAGGAACTCCATTGCTGCCTATGCCACCTCAGGAAAGACAATAAATTCTAGCCCAACAACAAAGGCTAGGGGTTTCCATGTTTAATGAAATATAAAAATTATCAATAAGACAGTTGATGGTAGCTAATTTTGTAGGTAAAATCTGAAAATAACACTGTAAAAACTTGGCTGAACTTTCGACCAGCTGAAGCCTTCACATACGCATTGGGTAAAGAAAGACAAGACCGCAAGTTCCTGTCAATAGAGACGCTACTTTTGAGCATGGGTAGAATTTGAGGAATTTAACTCATGTTGGTTTATTGTCTTTAGTTCTAGGGCTTACTGACTTGTTCTGGATGTTTTTGCCTCAAGAGCCTGTGAGGGAGCAATAAGGAGCAAGTATTGGTAGAGTTCATCCCATACAAGGGACAGCACCTGAAAGGCTGGGACCCTAGACGAAATGCTGCTGTCAGCGACTGCAGTTTGACAGCCTGTGTCACATCCTCCTGGTTGTGGCACACGTGTAAGAAATCGGCTTTAAAGTAACAGAAAAAAGTATATGTTTCCTGGGAATAATTTGCATACTGTACAATTACAGCTCTAAACCCATATTTAAGGATGCATTCAGAGTCCTGTCATGCGCTTCAAGGGAAAACTAGATATTATGCGTCTACGGGTATTCTGTAAGTTAACTACTTCAGTATTACCCCCATCAAATAGTCAGAGAAGAAATCTTTCTAAAATCAAACTGTGGAGAACAAATAAATACATTTGAATACTGACTTAAAAACAAAAGCAAAACAACAAGGCTAGAGAGATACCTCAGTGTTTAAGAACACTGGCTGTTCTTCCGGAGGACCTGGGTACAATTCCCAGCACCAACATGACAGTTCACAACTGTCTGTCACTCCAGTTTCAAAGGATCCAACATCCTCTTCTGGCCTCTGTGGGCACCAGGCATGCAAGTGCTATACAGACATACATGCAGACAACACATACATACACATAAAATTTTTAAATTAAAAGAGTAAAATAAAAGCTCTATTAGATATCAGAACATATTATGATCATATATTATAAATTAATCAAACTGTACTAATGTACGAATAGCCCGAAATTTCGGCCAAACAGAGTTAAACTCATGTTTTTCTAGCAGCTAGTACATACTGACCGAAGGCATGTCAGGCTAATTGTCGGGCACAAGGGAAGAGAAAGGCAAGTGAGATCTCTGCTTCATGCTGTATTTCAAAATCAATAGTTGAATGGATAATTATAACAATAAAAATGACGACAAGAAAGAAGAACATATATAGTCTTAAAGAGCAAAGTCATTCCTAAACAGAGAACCAGAAGCCATAACCTATACCAGGCTTTTTCTTTTGGGCCACCAACCAGCTTCCAAATCATGAAATGAAGACTTATTATTAGTTTTGAATGCTTGACCCAACTTAGGCTCATTTCTGGCTAGCTCTTTAACTTACAATAACCTGTTTCTCTCTATCTACCTTTTGCCTTGGGGCTTTTAACTTTTTCTTTCTGTGTATCTTTTCCTGTTTCTCCTGTGTGACTGCCTGGCTGGCAGCTGCCTGGCTTCTGGCCTCAGGCATCTCCCACATTCTCTCCACCTCCTTCTTCTCTTGTTCCCCTCCTGAGCCTAGAGTTCTCCTCCTATTTATTCTCTCTGGCCGCCAGTCCCCGCCTGTCCCTTCTCCTGCCTAGTTGTTGGCCAGTCAGCTCTTTATTAGACCAATCAGGTGCTGTGGGCAGGCAAGGTAAACAAATGCAACACATCTTTACATAACTACACACATTCTTACATGTTAAACAAATGCAGCGTAAACAAATGTAACACACCTTTACACAGTTAAAGTAATAACCTGCCACATACGCGAATGGAACAAATCTTTGCCTAGTTAAAATAATAATCCACAATCATAAACAACTGACTACATTGGTTTCCATGACTGACTTCAGATTTTTACATGGGCTGGAGAGACGGTTCAGCAGCTGGGAACTCACAGTACTCCAACAGAAGACCCCGATGTGGTTCCCAGAGTCCTCATGGCAGCTCATACCCACCTGTAACTCCTGTACCAGGACACTAGAAATCCTTGTCAATGGCCCCCATGGTACCTGCTTATATGTGGTGCACATAAACTCACACAAATACACATATAAATTAATTAATTACAAATTTTAAGGTTAATGTTTACTAATGAACACTAAATTCTCACTTAGTAAAGCATGATATATATCATGTTAAAAGACCATATTAAAAAGGGAAATATTCATAACACATGGCAGAAATTATATTGAGTGTATAAGGACTAGATTTCCTTATATCAATAATAAAAAGAAAACAAATAGTCCATCACAATAAAATAAAAGAACAACAATGAACAAAACTAAAAAGAAAATATAAAAAAATTATTCTGTCATTTCCTATCAGAAACAAGGCAAATTATCAATTGAAAGATGGCAGTTTTGATAAATGAATCAGAAAAATGCATTTTCATTGCTGTTCTATTTTCACAGTGTTTGCTGGGTTAATTTGACAGTAGCCACAAATATATTGATACCTACTTCCTTTGAATTTAAAAGAAAAAAATCTTTTAATGTATTTTGGCAGGACAGTGGTGGCTCATACCTTTAATTCCAGCACTCAGGAGGCAGACATAGGTGAATCTTTGTAAGTTTGAGGCCAGCCTGGTCTACAGAGTCAGTGCCAGGATGACCAAGGCCAGAGCTACACAGAGAAACTCTGTCTTGAAAAACAAAAACTAAAAAGAAAATAAAAAGAAAGGAAGGAAAGAAGGAATGAAGAAAGAAAAGTGTTTTAAAGTATTTTAAAGACAGGGTCTCACACCAAGCTCTTCTGAAATTAAGAGATTCCCGTCTCTGCCTCCTGAGTTCTGATATTAACAGCGTATGACACCACAGTAGGTCTCTAAACTTTGCTGTGTGTATCTGTGTGTGTGAGTGTGTGTGTGTGTGTGTGTGTGTGTCTATGTGTGTGTGTATCTATGAGTATGCCCACATGCTCTTAAAGGACAGAAGAGGGGAATCAGGACGTTAAAGCTGGAATTACAGGTGATTATATTCAGACCAACACGGATGCTGGAAACCAAACACCGGAAGACCTCTGCAAGAGCAATGGATGCCCGCAACAGTCATCTCTCTGTGCCAGTATTATTTTAAGGTAGGGTCTTGCCATGTTGCCCTGGCTGGTCTAGAACTCACAGTAGGTCGTCCTAGCTCCGTGTCCCAAGTTCTGAGATGACAATGACAAACCCCACAGTGGACTAAAATAATACTATTTCTAATAGTCCATCTTACAGGAAGTCTGTAATATACATGGATATTAATGATATAATAGAAAACTTTTAAATAACCAAGATAATCATTAATTAAATATATTTTAATCTGTATGAACAATGAAAATTAACCTGGCTATTTAAAGAGGATGAGATTGTTTGATAGGTATTGAGAGGAATTTTTTAATGCTGCCAGCCTGCTTGAAAAATAGAGCATTCCAGATTCAATAAGAGAAAACAGACTGAAAAAGAACTCATGCATCATTACACATGTGTATACACACATATATGTCACTTGTTTGTGTGTTTGTGTGTGTGTGTGTGTGTGTGTATGTGTGTGTAGAGCTACTCATGGCAATGCAAGCCTGAAACTCTAGCTCGCGTGAGGGGGCAAAGGCAGGAAGATTGCAGTGAGTCTGAGCCTTGGCCAGGATTACATAAACAGCCTGTTTCAAAAAAACAAAACCACAGTTCTAATGGGAAGCCAGGCACAGTTGTACGTGCCTGAATTCTCAGATGCAGGGGGCAGAGGCAAGGACTGCCAGAAGTCTGAAGCCAGCCTGAGACCCTGACTTGAGGGAAACCAAAAAGAATAAATAAGAATTTTTAAAACGTAGTGTTAAAGAGTCCCCATGTTACACAGCACGTCTTGGTAAAACAGAAACCCAGGAGAGTTATAAAACCCCAAGCTTTTTTTCATTCACATTCTCCTTCTCCGTTTTCTGTATTTATATACAAACTATAGCTAGAGGTCTCATAAAGGCTCAACAGACACAGAGGCACTGAAAGTTTTTATGGGTATTGTTATGAGCGCCATTTCCACACATGCAACTTTTAAATTTGCTTTTTCAATATAAGCATGATCTAAATGCCTGTAACTAACTCCCACCTCACTCCCATGCAGTGTATTCAACAACAGCTACAAAGGACCTAACATTGTCAACCTGGATGGGAAGGCAGTGGTTTGGGTTGAACATTATTTCTTGAATTGGTTGATATCTGGAATCTATAGGATGAGAATAAGATTTATAAGATTTAAACCTGATATCTGTTTTTGTTTTTGTTTTAAGGTTTCTGATGATGATTAATCCTCATCATTGACTTGGCTGGGCTTGAAATCAGTTCTGGTGTGATGGAGGAAGTCATTGGCTAATAAAAAAACTGCCTTGGCCCATTTTGATAAGTGATCCCTTAGGTGGGTGGAGTAGGCAGAACAGAATGCTGGGAGGAAGAGGAAGTGAGCTCAGATGCCATGCTCCCCTCTCCCAGGCAGACACAATGAAGCTCTGACCCAGGATGGACTGGACATAGGCTTGAATCTTCCCAGTAAGCGCACCTTGGGGTGTTACACACATTATTAGAAATGGGCCAGTACAGGTGCGAGAGTTAGCCGAGAAGAGGCTAGATATAATGGGCTAAGCAGTGATTAAAAGAATACCGTTTCTGTGTTGTTATTTCGGGTAAAGCTAGCCGGTGGCGGGAGCTGGGTGGCGGAATGCAACCCACAGCTCCTACAACACTGGAGTCTCTGTGAAAATTTCCCCAGAGAGGTTTAACAGAGTGATGAAGATTTCATGTTAGTTAGGGTTTCGGTGGTCTGGGCAAGAGTGGGAGGAATTAACTTCCTCCCTCCCAGAATTCTCCTGTTTTCATTACATCATTTCTACTTCCTGTCTGGTTTTCCCACCTATATTTTCTACCTGGCCAATCAGCATTAATTTAAAACATGGTTGACAGAATACAGACAATTCTCCCGCACCAAGTTGCTGTGATGAGGACCATGGGAGGAAAGGGTCTATTTCACCTCCCAAATTAGAATCCATCATGAAAGATGTCAGTGCAGGAACTAAAAACAGGAACCTGGAGGCAGGAGCTGAAACAGAAGCCATGGAGGAGTGCTGTTGACAGGTTTGCTCCTCAAGGTTAGCTCAACCTGCTTTCTTATACAACTCAGGGCCGTATATCCAGGGGTGACACCATCCACAATGGACTGGGCCCTCCCGCATCAATCACTAAGAAATAAAGTGGACCACAGGCTTGTCCACAGGCCAATCTAGCAAGGGCATTTTCCCAGTTGAAGCTCCCTCTTCCCAAATGACTCTGGCCTGGTTAAGGTGACAAAAAAGACCACCTGAGAATGGGTGACAGCATGCAGTGGTTCAGTGTCCCCAAAGTGAATAAAAACAGAAGGAGAGAAGCCTAGAGAAGCAGAGGCTCCTGCTTCATGGTCCTCTGAGTAGTTCTAGCCACACACTGCCAGCGCCATGACCCCCACCATGCCTTCCCACCCAGTGCTACCCTTTCAAAGTGTGAGCAAAGCAAACCCTTTCCCCACAGAAATGCATTTAGTCAGGTATCTGTTCACATCATGGAGCAGCAACAGTCTAGGGAAAATGATTTCCCCCTTTTAGGCTCCACTGTCTCTTGTTGTGAAATGAATTTTATATTGTTTTTGGAAGCTGGCAAGTGGCTAGAAGACAGTTTTTACCAACATGCAGACATTGGTCTCCAAATGCCAGCAGAATTAGCATTTCCATACCATACTAATTCTTCCACCCTTACCACTGGAGTCAGACTTACAGTCATTTAATGAGACAATCCTCATAGAACAGGACTTCATATATATATCTTTAAACTCAGTCCTCCAAAGCTCAAAGACAGTGGTTCTCAGCCTTCCTAACGCTGCCACCCTTTAATACAGTTCCTCATGTTGGGATGATCCCCAAGCATAAAATCATTTTAATCACTACTTCATAGCTGTAATTTTGCTACTGTTATGAATCATAATATAAATATTAGTGTTTTCTAATGGTTTAGGTGAACCCTGTGAAAGGGTCATTTGGCCACCAAATGACCCACAGGTTGAGAAACATTGTTCTAAGAGATAATTCCCCTACCATTCCCATGTTTCATGGAGGGAAAATGTCACCTAGCCCCAAATTCCAAGTAAGAACATAGCAGAGCCTGGACTCCAAGCTTAGTTTATTTGATTCCAAAACTGTTATGTTATCCATAGCTCTACCCCCTGGTGTATTCATGTTTCAAAGACTCTGATGATGAGATTAATAACAACTATGAGGATTGTAATTATTATAAATTATCTTTTCAACAATTTTACTCAAAACTGAAAGAAGAGCAAACGTACAAATATAAAATTTGCATACATGTAACAAGCTATTTCCCTAAAAAATTCAGGAGTAAACATATTATTCACACATTGTTGCTAACAAGAGTTTTAACTAACACCCGGGGGTGGGGGAAGGCAGGGAGAGGATCTGAAGAAAACTCATCACCCCATCTGGCTTTTCTAGGAGAAGGATGGAAAGTATGATAATGAAAATTTCTGTATGTGTTGTTTGCCATTAATACCCCATTGCTGGCTCTCCTGACTATGGCTCTGATGAGATGTTCAAGGGAGGATAAGCAGCTCTGCCTTGTAAAACACGGGAGTCATGGAGTAAGAAAAGACAGTTTAAAGAAAAGCCTCATGTAAGGCTATAGAGTCTGCTTAATAATAAATGTCTAAATGTCAATTAAAACTGGCATTAATTAAGAAATATAATCCACCTTTCTCATGAGAGAGAGAGACTGGAAGAAAGAGTCAACACTATATGAAATCACCAGCCTCACCGACAGCTGTGCCTTCTAGGGCTGCCATGACCGGCATGACGTCATCCTGGAGACCCAGCTGGGGTGACAAGGAATGAAGTAATGATGGATTCTCATAGAGAAAAGCTGGGATCCCACAGGCTGTGACCACATGGATAGAGGACACCGACTACACAACCCCAGCGCTGCAAGTGTTTACTATGTACAGCACAAGGAAGAGAGTAGCTTGGTCCCTGTTCTGTTGCTATTGGGAAACGCCATACCCAAGGCAACTTACAGAAGAAAGCTTCTAACTGGGGACTTCTTTACACTTTCAAGGGATGGGTCCATGACCATCATGGCAGAGAACATGGCAGTGGGCAGGCGGGTGTGACAGTGGAGAAGTAGATTAAAACTTATATCCACTCCACAAGCACCAGGCAGAGAGAGGAGCTAATGACAAATGATGTGGACTTTTTAAGCCTCAAAGCCCATCCACAGTGACACAGCTCCTCCAACAAGCCCATACCTCCTAATCCTTCCCAAACAGTTTTACCAATGGGGGGTGGGGGGGAGGACTCAGTAAGCATTCAAATACACTCTATTGGAGCCATTCTCATTCAAACCACCACTAGGTTAGCTAGTGTGGGTGGGGGTCTCTGCAGAGGAGCAACCTTAATCTCTCTCTAGTGGGGACAATAAACTTTTATTTATTGTAAAAAATATGTTCTTTTAAACATGACATTATAGGGCTGGAGAGATGGCCCAGTGGTTAAGAACACTAGCTGCTCTTCTAGAGGATTGGGGCTCAATTCCCAGCACCCACATGGCAGCTCACATCTGTCTGTAACTCTAGTTCTAGGGGATCTGACACCTTCACATAGACATACATGAAGGTGAAACACATAAATGCACATAAATAAAATAAAAAAATAACATTAATCAGAATCGTGGGAAAATGCTTATTATTTATTTATTTATTTTGGTTTTTCGAGACAGGGTTTCTCTGTAGCTTTGGAGCCTGTCCTGGTACTGGCTCTTATAGTCCAGGCTGGCCCTGAACTCCCAGAGATCCTCCTGCCTCTGCCCCCCGAGTGCTGAGATTAAAGGTGTGCACTACAGCCTGGCAAGATTCAGCTTTTTATCATGAGAAATTCCTTCCTTCCGTTTTGGCTAGACAGTTCAGAGTAAGACGTCAGAACAATGCGAAACAAATCTAGGTAACTTTGTAAGCTGAGGAACCTGACCCTTCCAGTAAAAGCTTAGATTGTGCATGTGCATTCAGCCTCCTGTTATCTCTGAAAACAAGTTGAAAGGGAACCTGACTCCTCTCCCTCCCAACTCACCAACTCACCTTCTCCAAAGGCACACAGGGAAGGTGTCCTGCTGGTTCCAGGAAGGTCAGGAGAGCTTGTTCTAAGAACTGCAACTGTGGATGAGTGTGGATTCAGAATTTCTAGAAGATCGGGTGTGGTGTCTCACGGTGTGGTGTCTCACGGTGTGGTGACTGGCTCAAGCACTCTGACAGCTGAGGCAGGAGGATCATGAGAGTTTGAGGCCAGGCTGATCTGCACAGTGAGTTTCATATCAGCCTGGGCTAGAGAGTGGAACCCCTATACACTGCCACCAAGGAGAAAAAAAAGCCAGACTTCTGGAGAAATGTTGAAAAATTTTCCTTGTGTCTTGTTCCCACTGGTCTAAAATACACCCTACTCTTCAATCATCTTTTCTAATATTAAAAGCCCACTAATTCAACTGGTATGCTCTTAACGGACATGGGCTCACAATGGTTTTATAATGAATACTTATATTTCTGCAGGAGATCCAGAGTTCCAGAAAATTCTTTCTTCTTGTAGATATGTTAGCCCGCTTCTTCAGATCAGGTAATCTCGCTCTGAGTTTCCTAGCTGTTGAGTACTCTTCTGTGTGCAGGCCAGGGGCAGTTCATATGGTACATTTTTCTGTGTGCGGGCCAGGGGCAGTTCATATGGTACATTTTTCTGTGTGCGGGCCAGGGGCAGTTCATATGGTACATTCTTCTGTGTGCGGGCCAGGGACAGTTCATATGGCACATTCTTCTGTGTGCGGACCAGGGGCAGTTCATATGGTACACTGCAGCAAATCCTAAAAGTAGAGAGGTGCATGTTTCAAACAGGCTTTACAACACAATAAAGCCCCTCCCTACTCTGTGCTTAGGACAATTACTGAAGCTCCCATTGGAGCCAGGTAACCCTTGATGGACAGTGTTGCACTTTCTTCCCTAGCCTGGTTAAATACCAGCTGTGAAAATGTTGGTTAGATGAGGATAATGGTCCGAGTCTAGGGAGAAGCAAGCCAAACACAGACTCCAGCAGCGAGTGATGAGCACACAGTGTGTCCCTCCCTCCTTTAAACACATCTGTGTAAAATCACAAGAACCAAGCAAAATTGAGCTCTGTACCAGCGAGACCATTTTAGTCTGTGTTTTATTCTGTGCAACTTCTATTCCGTACTTGGGTATAGGTTGGGAGGGTGAAAGGCAATCTTGAGAGTATTGTAACGGACACTATTACTCAACAGAAAGTTTGTGTGCAACTCAAGCAAGCACTCGCTGTTTCTCTAACATCCTCCAGTGCCCCCGAATCACAATCCCTCATCTTCCATACCATCTAAAATACAACCAAACTTCAAATCTCTCTTTGTCTCCTTACTCTTTGTTGATATCAAGAGAAACCATCACAAGGGAGTTTCTCCTCATTTTTCCACCAGCAAACTTGTACTTGTCCTCTTTTCCCCAATACTAAAAAGAACCCAGTCTCTTTCAAAAGCCAACTAGTTTCTTAGCCTGGTACATGTCTGTAATCCCAGCACTTAGGATGTGAGGCCGGAGGATCAGTAGTTAAAGATCATTCTCAGCTATATAGTAGTGAGTTCAAGACCAACCTGGACTATATGAGACCATGTCATAAATAAATAAATACATATGCATATATGTGTCCACACATACACATGCACACACATATATTTATATATAGCATATATATACAATGTATATGTATATATATGGCATGTGTACATCTATCCTCTCCAGTCATCTCTGCTCTTGCTTTTTCAAGGACGTCATTACCTCATTCTCCACTTTGTGGTGTGTATGAACACAGGTTTTTCCTTTCTGGATAGGCACTTTACCAACTGAGCCATCTCAAACCCATCCACAGTTTTCCTCTTGTCTTTATAACATTTTGCTTTCTTATGAAATCATTTCCAGCCCATCAAGCAAGCTCTAATATCTTTATTCAAGGTGGTAACAAAATTTGCCTTGTCTTTCTAGACTCTTCGCTCAGTCAAGCTGCTCAACACACCAAGCCCTAAACATACATCCTTTCTCAGCATGCTGCAAAAACTGCTCTGGGAAGTTGGTTGTGGCAGTTTAAGCCCACGAGTCCAGCACTTGGGACACGGAGGTAAGCGGATTGCTGAGATCACAAGCACAGCTTGGGTTGGACTACATAGAGGGTTCAAGGAAAGCCTCTATGAATGAGGTTTCATTTGGAAAAAAGAAAAAAAAAAGGCAGTAACTTCTGTAATTTTTTCAGTCTTTTTTTTTTCCTTTTTGATTGCACACTACCATTTGGGAAAAGGAGCCCTTCCTCCTCCATATCCTGTCACCAAATTTCCCTAACCACACTATTGACTTTTTTTTTTTGCTTGCTCTTGGAAGTTTCTTTTCTTTTTCTTTCTTTTTTTTCTTCAACCTCTCCTCTTCTGCCTTTCCTCTGAAAGCAGAAGTTGCTCACAGTGATTTGTGGATCCTACCTGCTTCCTGTTGCAAGTTCTTCTGACCTGGATTCTGATAACATTTGCACTAAGAATGGTCACTAATCCTTATGCACTCTTTTCAGAACTGTGTGTGTGGTGGTGTATCTCTAGGTGAGTGTGCTGTATGCATGAATGTGTGGGGGTCCAAGACCACGTACACAAAGATGAAGGTCAGAAGAAATGTCAGGTGTCAATCATTCAACAAAGGGTCTCTCGCTGAACCAGGAGCTAGGCTTGTGACAGGATGTACCAGAGATTTTCCCTCAGCACTGGGTTATAGGCACACCTAGGCTTTTTACAGGGGTGCTGAGGATTTGAAGCTAGGGCCTCAATGCTGGCACAGTAAGCGCTTTCTTCTCCCAAGTCACCTCCCCAGCCCTATAATTACATTTTAAGCCACCCTGACCTCCAGATTCCTGGATCTGTGCACTTGATTTCTGTGCTGCAATGTATCCTAGCTGCTTCAAAAGACATCATATGCCCCCATGTCGGACCACAAACTCTTCTCTCTTTGGGGGCTGTTTCTGTTGGCACTTCTGCATGCAGATCTTCACCTGGCTCAACCCTACTGCATCTTTATGCTTCCACTCTGCACCAGATTTGAACAATCCATCTCTAACTCTTCTGACTATGTTAAACTTTCTTACAATGCCTTGTGTTCTCCTGCAGAGCACAACCATTGAAAATGACATTCTTATTTGTTGGTGACTACTGCCTATTGCTATATTAGAAGCATTCGTGTTTGCTGCGTCTTCAGGATAGGTCTTCCCTTGTTTTCCCTGGCTCAATAAGATGACCTACTGAATGTAAGCTCCAGGAGACCATGGACTGTCTTTGCCTTTCTTACTTGTTTGAAGTTGAGCACCATATCACAAGATTCTCACATACAGCATGCCCTCAAGATATTGTGAAATGATCTCTAAAGTTTAAGTGCTAATGTTTTATGGAAAAATAACTTTGAGATCTTTTAAACATACTCAGTGTATCCTTAAAGAAGCCCACGTAAGGCTATCAACATTGTATTATGTTTATTATTTGTTGTGTGTGACGGAGGTGGTGGTATGTGCCGCTGTGCATGCTAAGGTACAGGAGCAACTTGTGAGAGTTGGTTCTCTCTACCCTCCATCTGGGTCCTAGGTTGGAACTTGGGTTTTCAGACTTGAAGGCAAGCACCCGCCACTTCGACAGACCTTCTCCACATCTTTGAAAATTTCAGAGCAGAATAAAATGGGAACACAGAACTGGCCAATAGTGGTACACAGCTGTTAGTTGCCAGCATTTGAGAAGCTGAGCCTGTGAGTCATGAGTTCTAGACCAGCCTGGGCTGCAAAGGGTTGGAGGTCACGGTAAGACTGTATTGTCACACACACACACACTACATCACTCCCAAAACAGTGCAAATGAAGAATGACGGCCTGTTTTCCCTCTACTGATCCGCTACACGAGCCAGTTTCGTATTTTCAATGTACTTCTGGTTTCTTAAATCTCACTCATATAAATGAATTTGGCGATTTTTTTTCTTTTCTTGTTTTTGAAACCTTTAACTCTGCGAGGGAGACCACCGAAATGTTGAGAAGCTCCAGGACTCTAAGACCATCAGCTCCAAAAACTTGCAGATGGTCCTTTGGGCGGGCGGGCGCTCAGCCGACTCAACCTCTTCCATTTCCCCAGCCCTGCCCCCTCACCCATCCTTCGCCTCTCCTACACCCCATTAGGCCTAGTGGTTGCCTGAGGAGGGTGGTGGTGGGGCGACAGAAAAGGGGAGCAAGATCTAGAGCTTCTTTAAACCCTCTTCCCCACCTTCTCTCCTGGGGACCACCAGCTTTCCAACTACGCTGGAAATGTACTTTCTTATCCAAAGGAAATCGCGTCTTCAGCTACAAAGTAGGGACCGTGTAGGGGGGGGGGGGGACAACGCGACAGCCTGCCTGTTTACACTCATTTGCTCGCTCCCGCGCTGCTGCTGGGACCGATTGGCTCCCTCGCTCCCCTGACGCTCTACGGCCACGCCCCGGCGCGGCCATCTGCTCCGCGTGGGTCCCGGGGTCTCCACCAGACCCACTCCTACCGCCCCTCCCTTCGAGCGCATCTCCGCCCCCACCTTGCCGGGCTCCGCCCCTTCCCCCTCCCGGCGCCGCGGGCTCCGAATCTTCCCCGCGGTTGCCTGGGAGACGAGCCGATACCAGGCAAATAGGCATTGGAGAAAGAAAAGGGGGGGGGGGAAGCTGCACAGCAGCCTGTTAACAAAGGAGCCATAAAAGCAGCCCCCGAATGTCTGGGAGAAAATCTGAAAGCGGACTAGCAGTCACCCCAATTTAAAACCGGAGGGGAACTCAGAGGAAGGGGCAAGGTTCCCGTGGGGGTGGGGGGACAGATTGGCTTTTGAGCATTTGGGAATCTCTTGGATGGTGGCATTGGATCAGCCCAGTTGGCTTTTCAAGTTGGAACTGCTAATGAGAGAGATTCGCGTCCATCCTGGCGGCTGGGGTCTCAGGCCAGGCCAGAAGGCTCCCTTACGGGTGCTAACACGTTGGTTGGCAAGATGTATTTCGACGGAATAGTCCTTGCAGCTGCTCTGTGGAATATGACTTCGGGATGGACTAATGTATCTAAAGGAACTGGACAGTCAGGAGATGGAGCTTCACGCAACGATGTTCTGCTCAGTGACTGTCAAACAGCACTCGAACAAAGGGTTATTGGCTTGAACCAACTGTCCTTTTCACTCAAAGTGTGACCTATTTCCCTACAATGAACAGAAAATAAAACTGTTTGACAATTCCGAGCCAACACCAAGAGAAACGAACCATTCCCTCGACTGCGGGCCTCCATCGTTCACGATGCACGGTCACTAAATGCAAACGACAAAAGATGGTTTGGATTTTTTCATGAGAGAAATTATGGGTGGTAGAGGAATGTTTATTAGGTTGCACCCTCTATTCCCCCTCTCCTCCAGTACATTAAATCAACGCCTTGTCTTTGACACACTAACAGCGTCTGGTGCTTCGGTGGTAAGGGGTGTAGTGACCTAGAGACACATCCTACACAGCGCCTCTAGCCCGAGTTAGACGTGGAGTCTCCAGGGATTTTCGTGCTGTCTCTGAACCTTGCAGGCGATTTCTTCTGAGATTCGGAATCGGTCTTTTAAAATTTCTTCGCTGCTGCCTCCGTTCCAGGAGCAACTCGCTGCTTTGCACACACACACACACACACACACACACACACACACGTTCAAAATGAAAGTCCCTCCAATGTTGGCAGCCGGCTTTGAAAACATCCCTGTCGACGAGAGTAGCAGCCTCCTAACTGTAAATATGGATTCTTGCATTCAAGGCGCTGTCTCGTTTTATCTCAGAGGAAATTCATTATGTCGTTTCATACAGTGATAAAACGCAAGCAGTTTCGATCGTCTGCAAATGGTCCTCACAGTGTTTGGTGGGAAAGTGATCGCTAATTGGAATAGCCGGAGAGACGCGATTTGAGGCGCTACAAAGACCAGTCTCAAAATATTTTATTTCACGCCTGTGGGAGAGGGAAAGGAGCATGGCTTAAGCTGTTTGCTGCTTTGGCATTTCCCACATCTGGCCTACAGACCTAATTCCAACTGGAGATCTCGCTAGATGAAATCCGATATTCGTGGTTTAAATACCTTTCAGTGTGGGACGATTTAACAATTGCATCAGTTAAACCCCCACCCCAAAAAAAAAAACCCAAAAACCTTGCGCACTATCCATATGGAACGCGAAGAAAGAAAACATGCTACGCGCACACAAATCCTACCCATTGTCTTTAACACTTGCATACACACTCATACACGTAAACACACGGGAAGATGGGGGAGGGGAGAGAGTGGCGAGAGACAGACACGGATATAGACCGACAAGAGTCAATGCGAGTCAAGTTAAAGCTTTCTCCGCCCCCATCCATAAGTACCCCCTCCCGTGTTAATTGATTCCAAACAAAGCAAGCCAATCAAGAGATGCATGATTATATTCAGGCCGTGGGAGACTAGAAGCACGTATTTTTTAATTGATTTATTTATTTGGAGGACATTAATTCTCGGTCTGAGGCTGATTTTCAAACCGTTTGCAAAGCGCGGCTCCATTGTTCGCCCGGAGCGCAGGCCCCGCCCCCTGCTTTGTGTGCGGCGCGCGGATTGGCCAGCGCGCGCGGGGGCCGCGTCAGCGCCCGCGAGCCCATTCATCTGTGCACTTGGGCGTTGGACCCCGCATCTTATTAGCAACCAGGGAGATTTCTCCATTTTCCTCTTGTCTACAGTGCGGCTACAAATCTGGGATTTTTTTTATTACTTCTTTTTTTTTTAAAAAAAAAACTACACTTGGGCTCCTTTTTTGTGCTCGACTTTTCCACCTTTTTCCCTCCCTCCTGCGCTGCTGCTTTTTGATCTCTTCGACTAAAATTTTTTTATCCGGAGTGTATTTAATCGGGTCTCTTCTGTCCTCCTCGCCACCCCCACCCCCTCCCTCCGGTGTGTGTGCCGCCGCCGCTGTTGCTGCTGCCGCTGCCGCTTCTGCTCGCCCCGTCGTTACACCAACCCAAGGCTCTTTGTTTCCTCTCTTGGATCTGTTGAGTTTCTTTGTTGAAGAAGCCAGCATGGGTGCCCAGTTCTCCAAGACCGCAGCAAAGGGAGAAGCCGCCGCGGAGAGGCCCGGGGAGGCGGCTGTGGCCTCGTCGCCTTCCAAAGCAAATGGACAGGTAAATTCTACCTGTGGTTCTGGGCATTTCTTGGTTGTCTTTCTCTAATCTGGACGCCTCTCCCTCTCGCTGATCGCGCCCGAGGCGCATTCCGGGGAGAGGAGCTTGGCCAGACCCTAGTTTGAAAGTTGAATGGGAGACGTTAGCCTAAATTGTCAATTTTTCATAGGGAGGTTACCTCCCCAGCCCCCACCTCAAAGGAGTGGTTGGTTCCTAAGGATCCTGGCGAATTCTTGAGTAAAGGGGAGGAAGAGTGATAAATCGTCTAAAATGGCGTGGTTTGGAGATAGGATGAACGTGACTAGCTAGGTGACCCCCCCCCCCACACACACACATACACACACCCCTTCAGGTTGCATTTGTGTTTGGGACCACAGCGGTGTTTGGGTGGCTCTCGTATTTATTGTCGAGATTGAGTCGTCTTTGAGATTTCTGGTGTGGTTGTGTGTGTGTGCGCGCGCGCGCGTGGCGCGCGTGTGTGTGTGTGTGTGTGTGTGTGTGTGTGTGTAGGAAGGGGGGAGCCAACGCGGATGGCGGTGGAGAAAGGCGAGCTGAGAAGGCTTATTGTATCCAGAGGCAGTGTGCCCTAGGTTCTTGGAAAGGTGGCTGCTTAGAGCCGGACAGGCAGTTTTTCCAAGTGCCTTTCGATGGGTCTGATTTGTAGCTGTGTAATTACACACCCATACGACTTTTTAAATGCTTACCCTAGTGTGCTGGCAATCTTCCGTGGGTTATTAAAGACCCTTTCCTGTCGGCCAAGAGGGTGCAGTTCTGGTGTTTTGGTACTGACTGTTCATGTGAGTGGCACCTCGGCCACCCTTGGGAACTGCCCCAGTGCTGTTGCGACCCAGGCAGAGAGAGAAAGAGAGAAAAGGAGAGCCATGGTTGGGTGGGCTAAAGAGGTCGGCCATGGCTGGCTGCTTCACAAACACCAGGCACCCACCACGCCTCTTTTCCTAGAGCAAAGGCCGTGTGGCTTTCGCCTGATCTAAATCGACTCGGGGCAAGACCAGCTCTTTCAAGAGGCTTTAAAGCCGTTCAAAAATGCAAAAGGAGCTGTCCGGGCGCGCCCCGATTTGCAGAATTATGGGCGAAGGTGGGCGTGGAAGCAGGGCCGAGACTTCAGAAATAATGGGTTTCCCCCGGCCCTGCTGGTTTCAGAGCCTCGGAGAGGCCGACCAGCAGCCACCTGAGCTTTGTTTGTGGACTCCCGGGCTGCACGATCCGGGCTCGGGGGCGCCTCGGCCTACGGGCAGGGCCCGGGTAGGCAGGGCGGGGTGGCCCCGCCCCTGAGCGCCCGTCGGCCGCCCGCGCCCGGCTCGGTGCGGTGGAGGCGCAGCGCCCCCTGCCGGCGCCGAGCCCGGGACGCGCGGCCCGAGACCCTGGGGGCTCCGGTCCTTCGGGGCGGGAGGGATGGGTAACCTGCTGCAAACCGGGAGAGTGGCTCGCCCCGGACTCGTGGGCTCCTCTCCGAAACCCCGGGGATCTGGGCACCCGGTGTTCCTTCTCCCGCCGCGGCCAGCGGGCCACGTGCCGAGTGTGCCGTCGGGCGGCCAGGTCCCTTCCCAAGCTGGTCCCGGGTGGGCGGGGACCGCACTGCCTCGGCCGCTCCGTGTGACACTCTCGGTTTTTGTTTTTTGTTTTTTTTTCTGCCCCGCAGGAGAATGGCCACGTCAAAGTGAACGGGGACGCGTCGCCCGCGGCCGCCGAGCCCGGCGCCAAGGAGGAACTCCAGGCCAACGGCAGCGCCCCGGCCGCCGACAAGGAGGAGCCTGCGGGCGGTGGCGCCGCGTCCCCCTCAGCGGCTGACAAAGATGAGGCGGCCGCGGCGGCCCCCGAGCCGGGTGCAGGCGCCGCCGAGAAGGAGGCCGCTGAGCCCGAGCCCGCCGAGCCCGGGTCCCCCGCCGCCGAGGCCGAGGCCGCCTCCGCCTCCTCCACGTCGTCGCCCAAGGCGGAGGACGGGGCCGCGCCGTCGCCCAGCAGCGAGACCCCGAAAAAAAAAAAGAAGCGCTTTTCCTTCAAGAAATCCTTCAAGCTGAGCGGCTTCTCCTTCAAGAAGAACAAGAAGGAGGCGGGCGAGGGCGCTGAGGCCGAGGGCGCCACCGCCGACGGCGCCAAGGACGAGGCGACAGCAGCTGCAGCGACCAGCGAGGCAGGCGCGGCCCCGGGGGAGCAGGCGGGCGGGGCGGGCGCCGAGGGCGCGGCGGGCGGAGAAGCGCGGGAGGCCGAGGCGGCGGAGGCCGAGCAGCCTGAGCAGCCCGAGCAGCCGGCGACACAGGAGCCGCCGGCCGAGGAGCAGTCGGAGGCCGCGGGGGAGAAGGCCGAGGAGCCCGCGCCCAGCGCCGCCGCCGCCACCACCGGGGGCGATGCGCCCTCTGCCGCCGGGCCCGAGCAGGAGGCGCCCGTCGAGGAAGCCGCGGCCTCCGCGGCCCCCACCGCGTCGCCGGAGCCGCAGCCCGAGTGCAGTCCGGAGGCGCCCGCCGCGGCCGAGTAAGCGCGAGCCTCTTACGTCATCGAAGAACTTTTCCCTTCGTTTGTTTGTTGGAGTGGTGCCAGGTACTGGTTTTGGAGAACTTGTCTACAACCAGGGATTGATTTTTAAAGATGTCCTCTTTTTTTTTTTTTTTAAATTTTACATTTTTTTTAAGCAGCAAATTTTGTTCTTTTTTTTTTTTTTTTTGCCCCCTTTCCCACAGATCCCATCTCAGAGCATTGTTACCACCATTCCGACAGGTCGAGGACAGTGTAGACAGCTTCCTCTGCCTTCTTTCTTCTTTCTTTATTTTTAATTTTTTTTTGCATCAGTATTAATGTTTTTTGCATACTTTGCATCTTTATTAAAAAAATGTAAACTTTCTTTGTCAAATCTATGGACATGCCCATATATGAAGGAGATGGGTGGGTCAAAAAGGAATAGCAAATGAAGTGATAGGGGCCACTATGGGAAATTGAAGCAGTGCACAACATTGCCAAGATAATATGCCACTAGAGATGATGCTGTAAAGGCTTAGGGTTTTTTGTTTTTGTTTTTTAAAGAAAAATTATTACGATGTATTTTGTGAGGCAGGTTTACAACACTACAAGTTTTGAATAAGAAGGAAAGAGAAAAAAATAAAAACACCAATACCCAGATTTAAAAAACAAAAAGATCATAGTCTTAGGAGTTCATCTAAACGATAGGAACTTCTTGTTTATCTCATGTTAGCTGTACCAGTCAGTGATTACGTAGAATTACAAGTTGTATAGGCTTTATTGTTTATTGCTGGTTATGACCTTAATAAAGTGTAATTATGTATTACCAGCAGGGTGTTTTTAACTGTGACTATTGTATAAAAACAAATCTTGATATCCTTCAGAAGCACATGAAGTTTGCAACTCTCCGCCCTGCCCATTTTTGTAAAACTTCAGTCATCTTGGACCTTTTAAACACGAATTTGAAACTCAACCAAGCTGTGATAAGTGGAATGGTTACTGTTTATACTGTGGTATGTTTTTGATTACAGCAGACAATGCTTTCTTTTCCAGTTGTCTTTGAGAATAAAAGAAAAACAAATCTTCAGATGCGATGGTTTTGTGTAGCATCTCGTCTATCGTGTTTTGTAAATACTGGAGGAGCGGTGACCAATTGGGCGTAGAGCTGGAATGTAACTTTCCTTACAGACATTGCTATTCAACTCCTGCTTAAGGTGTTCTAATTTTCTGTGAGCACACTAAAAGCAAAAAAAATAAATGTGAATAAAATGTACAAATTTGTTGTGTTTTTTTATGTTCTGAGACTGACGTCTAGGTCTTAGGTTAATTTTTAGGAAGACCTTGCATGCCATCGAGTACATTCGGTTGTGGTTTCTGATATGACGTTTTTCAAGCTCTGAAATCATAAATCAGCGTCAGATCACATATGTAGGGGGATCTACTGTGTCAGTTGTTACCACGTATCTGCTTTTAGTTTGCATTTAAAAGTTGACAGTTACTTTGTCTGTAGTTATAGCATGCCAGATTAAGTCATGTAAGACGAAAGTGGTTCGACCCTAAGACTAGAATGTCTTATGAGACTATTTCATAAACCATTTCCTTGTCATGCAGGTCCAGAAACTTAAATTGTTTGATCAGTCCAAGTGGTGAATTTAGGCTGCACATAAGTCATGAAAAGATGGCCGGACATGTTTAAATGTTGGTGATATATGACCTGCTAGTGTAAGACTTAGCATTTGGCTAATTTTCAAATTATTGATGATGTGCTACACTTTAAGAAATAGGTTTCTATATGGAAGTAATGGTGTTGAATGGACAGCATTGTCAATGTATGAGCCATCTGCATAGCTGCAAGCTTTTTTTTTTAATCAATTGTCAGCATCTTGTTTTTCAAAAGGAAAAGATGCTTCTTTACATATTAATTATTACTAGTTTATTTTATGCTTTTTTCCATCTCATAACTAGATATTTTTACTGGACCCTAACTGATTGAGGTTATGGCTGTTGCTATATTAAATGCAAAATAGTCCACCTGTTGTGCTGTTCTTGAGCAGGGTGGGGTTCAGGATAAAGCTGAACCACGCCTGTGGTAGCACCTCAAGATTACATCGTATTAATAAAGAATAATAGCTTAGCTTTTCGATAACGCTCCTATAATTGAGATGACGGAACACATTTAATGGTTCCTTTTCTTCCTAAACACCCTCCCCACTAATGAAACCAAGTAACATTTGGAAAGAGGAAACTTGATCCTGAGTTTTGGAAGATTAAAGTCAAACCTGGTAACCAAAGGACTGATTTGTGGGTCTTTCCCACTTTAACCAACTTGTTTGAAGATCCCTAGTTGGCCAAGTATGGTGCCTGGCATGTCGTAGGACTCAAATGAGTTTTGAAAAATAACTTCTGAAGTGATTAGTGAAGAATACTGTGTAGAAAAATGATTCTATATTGCTAGGTTCTTTTAACAGCTGGGGTTTATTAAGATGCATTATTTTGATTTTAATCACTGCCTAAAATACTCTGGGTGGTATTGATGGAGTGGCGGATTTTCCTCCAAGTGACTAAATGCAATTTGACATACTTTTCATCCAAAGTTTTGTACATCCTGTTGTTTTCTAATGGAATAAGATGTTACTATGGCTTTTTTGTACTACTAAAAATAGCTTTGAGATTAAGGAAAATAAATAACTCTTGTACAGTTCAGTATCGTGTTATTAAGTCTGTATTAGCAGTGTGGACAGTGGCATTTCTGTGGTCATAAAACATCTGGATTATAATCATCATTTGATCCGATTCCTATTGCTTGTAAAATAAAGTTTTACCAACTGATATAATCAAGCCTGCTATATAGGGTGTTTTACAAATTCTATTTTTAATTCAGATTTACAGGGAAAAAATCAAGAGTTAAAGGTGTTTAGGATTTTATAAGAGACATGCTTGATACTGTAATTAGAATGGAAACCTTATTCGTTGAGTTATTGAACAAGTCAAACTTAACAAGTCATTCTTGTTTTTTTTCCACATACAGATATAAATTTAACAACCTTGCTGATCAGGTGAAGGCGTTAGGGCACGGTGCTTTCTGAAGCGTTGTGTTAGTTGGGTTTCCTGATGGGACTGGGGTTGGTCTTGAACTGACAACACTCCTGCCTGGGCTGGGATTACGTCAGGTACCACCACCATGCACAGCTGAACTCACTTTAAATAGGTCCCTTAGGAGTTGGTGCAAGTGCGGTGTATAGTTAGAAACAGCTGTACTTAACCTTGACGATGTAACGATTGGCGGTTAGAGTCGCCCGTTTTAATCATTCTCTACAAATTAAACATCTCGACTTCCCAGCCAAGTGATGAAACTCAAAGCAGTTTGTAGCAAACAGAACTTAAATCCACGGATCTTTCAGTTCCAGGAATTTCAGTTGGAGTACTTGAAATGATGCCCAAGAACGTTATTCTGAAAACCAGAAGTAGAGAGACTATGGGTGTAATTGATTAAACCAATGGGGTTATCTTTTTCCCCTTGCATTTTTTCTAGTCACTCTAGTGACAGGAAAAGCATGAACCATAGAATCAGCTTTCACTTCTACATGTTTTGGGGGTCTTTCTTGTTTTAGTTGTAGGGACATCAGAGCAAAACTGGAGCCATTTTTTTCTTTTGTCTTCAGTTTCTTCAACACTAAGAGCCCTTTTGAAATTGTCTTCATTGTTTGTAGCTCTGGCTTTAGTAATCCAAATGGTAATTCCTAGTTTGATCCGCTACTGAACTAGGTGACAGTGACTGTCCTGCAAACAGCCATCCCTGCACAGTGGAAGAAGAGTTAACATCGTTTTGGAAACTATTTTAGATGATAGCCATTTTTATGAAGAAGTTTAAAAAACATTTTGAATTTTAAAAGCCTCTAACAAATGAGTAAGTTCTGGGATCCCCAAAGCAGAATCTCGTTTTTGTTTTTTGGGTCTTTTTTGTTTGTTTGTTTTGTTTTTAGTTTTTGTTGTTGTTGTTGTTTTCTATTTTTCAAGACAAGGTTTGTCTGTGTAGCCCTGATCGTCTTAGAACTTGCGCTGTCAACCAGAATGGCCTCAAACTGACCAAGATCCATCACCTCCCAACTGCTGGGATTAGAGTCTTATACCATCTCTACCCGGCTCATTTGCATATCTTATCTGTGGTTAATTTTAGAGAAGTATTTACACTCTATGAACTTTCTGACCCTGTATTGGAAATATGAAGAAACACCCTTTTACACATGTTTATTGCAACCTCAATGTTCATTATGGAATTTGGAGGAAATTATAGGTTCTAACTCCACATTACAACGAAAACAGCTCTCAAGTATCACAATAGGAACATTCCATGGAATCATTTTTTCTGTCCTTGAAGGGCTAAATACACAGCAAAATGGCACGGTATGCTCCTGGATATACGAGGGAAAGATGTAAAATCATCTTTATAGTAGAGCATTTCAGTCTGAAGGATTCTGTTGGAAGACCATGTTGCCGAGGCCGCTAAATTAGCATTTGTGTTAGCTACACTGTATAATGCCGGGCCATGTTGAGCATGTTCACGAGTCCACCAGCCGCAGCAGGCCTTGCTACCGACTGACTCTTCCACCTACTTCTATTATTTTGCTAGAGCTCTGTATCCTCAAAGCTGGACTGCAGGAATACCCCACATGGGACTTTTGACTCTTGTTGAAGGGAAGTAGAACCTTGCTTGGGTCCCACTCTTCCTCACCCGTCCTTCCTCCTGCTCATTCCTCCCAAACGGAAATGCAGGCTCCACGGTGTCCCAGAGTGAAACAAAGTGCCTGAGCCATGGCATTTACAGCGACAACTGTGATTTACTCTGAGGGTTCTAGGAGCAGTGACTTTACATGGTGAAGATTATTTGCTGGAGACAATCAGAATGAAAGCAACTGAGAATGTGATTGAAATGCTCTCTTCTTTCTCCTGTCTTACCTGTTTTCGCCCCACCTTTTTGTTTGAGATGAGGGTTTCTCTCTGTAGATCAGCCTAGTTTCAGGCCTACAGCAGGCCCCTGAATGCTATGTTCTCCATTTTAATGCCTTAAGCTTGTTTCTGGAACAGACATTATTTATTTATTTTTGCGTTTTCAAGGCAGTGTTTCTCTGTGTAGCCCTGGCTGTCCTGGAACTCACTTTGTAGATCAGGCTGGCCTCAAATTCAGAGATCCTCCTTGCCTCCGAGTTCTGGGGATTAAAGGCGTGTGCCACCAATGGCCCAGATAAAAAAGGGACACTTTTATTCCAGGATATCTAAGCAGTTCCCAAAGTTTCCACGGATGGTCTTAGAAAGTAGCTTAGAAGCATACAGAAGACGAGCTAACCTGGAGAGTTTAAGGTTTCCTGTTCTTCGGGTTTTGAACAGTTGTTCTGCCAAGTAAGAAGTTAACCGTAGTGTACCAGGGTTCTGCAGGCACAGACTCAGCAAACTGGATTTTACATAATTTGGAAAATGTTTATATTTGGAACATGTGCAGAGATTTTTCTCTATTCCTCAAATAATGCAGTGTAACAAAGCATTTATACTGTACCAGGTATTGCATGTAATTTGGAGAGAATTTCTTTGGGGGATGTGTGTGTGTGTGTGTGTGTGTGTGTGTGTGTGTGTGTGTGTATGATGTGTGGAGTAGGGCAACTCATGTATAAAATTAGTTAGCCTTATTATTATTATTTTTTTTGGTGTGCGATGTGATGTGGAGAAATCTTCCATGATATAATTTAAATGATAAATGAAAATAAATGTGTGGCATTTCTCTCACCCTTTAATTACTGTGAGTCTAATTATATTTAAATGTTAGCCAAATCCATCAGCATAATACCTTCTTGTGTGTGCTGAGGAAAATGGAATGTACGAGCCTGGGGAACAATCTCTAGCCACTGGGCACATCTGTGTTAGGGTGAGGCAGCATACTTGTTGCTCAACAGGCAGTGCTGCTGACCCGGCAAAATGTGCAAACTTTCGCCATGAAAGTGTGGTGACAGTGTTTGAAAAGACGGCGAACATTGTAGGGCCTGGTGTCTTCTATAGCAGGATCAGCTGGTGGTGCTGTGTAAAGGAGTGTAGGATGGTTGAGCTTAAATGATCATGAGATTATATTTCTTTCTAAATAAGATTCCAACGGGAGTATCATATTCTAATGTTTTTAATAAAGTGCTGAGCATTGAATGAGGCAGTAGATAGTTTAAGGTAACATTTAGAAGGAATTCAAGACATCTGGTAAGCTTATAAAGAAATAAACTTATGGAATTAATCAGGCTATATTATAAAATATTATTAGGTGGAAAATTAATAATGTATCATTTTTCTCTAGTCTTTGAGACATTTAGTTCATTAAGTTACAACAGTGCAGAAATATGTTATATGCCTGCTGATGTTTTAAGATTTTTGTTACATTTAATTTACTTGTATGCACGTGTGGAACACATGAATGGTGGGCCATGTGTGTGGAGGTCAGAGGACAGCATGTGGGAATCATTTTTCTCCTTCCGTCATGTATGTCTTGGGGCTAGAACGCAGGTTACCCCAAAGTGCCTTTGCCTCTGAATCATCTCGCTGGCCCACCTCTTGGCTATTTTCAGAGGTATAAGTTACTGTCAAGACTGGTTTTCATTGCTGGAGATATGGCCTTGGTCATGTAGGGAGGAACTGTAAGTAGTGTGTACAAATTTCATTTGTGAACATATAAATAAATGAGGCCTATGACTTCTCAATGACATTATTAATATTAAAATTTCTAGGAAAAATTTTCTCCTATCTCCAGTTTTGTTACTTTCCCCATTTTCTAGTCTTGTCTTTGAACACTTCTTTAAAATTCTACAGAGCTTGGTATGGTGGCTCAGCCCTGCAATCTTATCGCAGTGAATTGGAGGCCATTCTGTACTATAGTTAAACTCAATCACAAGACAACAACAACAAAATAAATAAACATATAAATTACAAGAGCAATAGTTGACAGCAGGGGATAGTTCAGTGAAAAAATGCCTCCCTAGCATATGTGAGGCCCTGGCTCTGAGTTCAGCCTCAAGTACTACCAAAGGGAGAGAGAGAGAGAGAGAGAGAGAGAGAGAGAGAGAGAGAGAGAGAGAGAGAGAGAGAGAGAGAGAGAGAGACAGACAGACTGCACCACAGTTGAAAGAGATTCAGATTTAGTTAAAGGAGCAATTTTTAACCAACATTTGATTCTCTTATCATTAGTTAGAATTTTAAGATTTTTTTTTTAAAGACATTGTCTCATGTATTCCATGCTGGTCTTGAACTTGGAATATAGCTGTTACAGAGGAATTCTTGGTTGCTTTTTACGTTCTTATTCTCAGTCTCATTAATAAAAGAATTTGAAAACAGAATCAGAGGACGAATTTATGACAGTGAGAAAGAAACATCAGAGCGAGCAAGCTGCAATCCGGGTAGTTACCGGTTGGGGCGGCAGAACGTCACGCCTTTTGAGATGGAGTTCACAGAAGCTGGCAAGTTTCTCCGCAAGCAGCTGTGTAGTGGAAGGGGGCAGCTTCTGAGAAAGGAAGAGGAAACATGTTCAGGCCTTTGGTCAGTACCTGAAAGGGAGCTGAAGAGAAGGAGAAGAAGAATATGCTCAATGCTGGACCACAGATCTGCATTCAGAGGGCCCAGATATTCCAGGTTCCTGTGTCCACTGACACCTATTAGAAATAAGAAAAGACAGCTTGTTGAGAAAGGAAAAGCAGTCGGGACAGTAGGGCAAGTGAGCTGAGGGAGTAGGCTTCAGAAGTGTGGGGCCAGGAGGAGTAGGACCCTTTCTTTCTAGGACATTTACAGAGCCCCAGCCCTTCTCACAGTTCCAGGGGCAGCACTCTCCTTGTTCATTGCATGAGGCCAGGCAAGAAAGGACTCCTGCCTGTGTCGACACCTCTGCAGCCTCCTTCCCTGTGTTAATCTCATAGTTTAACCTTCGGTCCCTACTCTACTGCCACAGAGTCAAGGACAATGTTGGACTCCACATACACCTACGCCCACCTCCCAAATGCTGAGCTTAGTAGTGTGTACCCCCAAACCTGCTTTATGCAGTGCTCAAAACTGAACCAAACTCTATGTATGCTAGACAAACACTATACCAACTCAGATACATCCTGAGCTCTTTAATTTGATTTTTTGCCATTGATTTCTATGCTATAAATAGAAATAGTTACCACTGTGCATATCTGATGAATAACAAAAAAGAAAGTGGGCAAAATAAAGATTAATTTAGGCCTAAGACACTCCACTCTGCCACACTTCTTGACTTGTCTAGCTCCTTCCAGGCCCAGAATACAAGACCCCCACTTCTCAGTCTCCCCAAAGCCTATAACAGACAAGTAAGGGCCTCGCCAGTCGGTGAACTCTGACACACTTTCTGTCATTCTCTGTTCCCTTCATAAACCAGTAAGGCGTCCTAGACCTAAATGCCCTTCCACTATCTCCCTATCTCAAAGTTTCAACAAGAAAGTCATCTCCAGCCATCAGTCACTTATGAAAATAGAACTCAGTAAAGAAATAGAATTACTGAAAACCAAATTGCAATTATGCTGGAAATAAAAAATAATAATAAGCCAAATAAAAGTCTCAGTGAAAAGTCTCACCAACAGAATGGATCCTGTTTGAAAACAGAGACAGGTATGGAAGATACAATAGAGGATCATTCAGTAAAAGTCAAGAGAAAACAATTTAAAATACATGAACCTAACCAGAGAGAGTCTGGGGATATCATGGAAAGACCTAAACTTTGGGATAGAGTCATAGGAGAAGGAGAAGAACACCATACCAAAGACATAAACTGTATCTTCAGTAAAGCCTTAGAAGAAAACTATTAATACCTAGAGAGTTTATTGGCATTTGGGTACAGGAGACCTACAAAACTCCTCTCCATTGTATATTACAGCTGACACATAAAATAAAAACACAGAATAAAGAAAGGGTATTAAAAGTTGCAGGAAAGGTCAAGTCACTTATGAATGCAAGCCCACCAGAATAATACCTGATAATTTAACAGAAAGTTTTAAAGCCAGAAGGGCCTAAAAAGATGTATTCCCAGTTCTAAAAGACCACAACTGTTAACCTAGACAATTATACCTAGCAAAAATATCTATTAAAATTGAAGAAGATCTGGGTGTGGTGGTGGACATCTTTAGTCCCAGCACTTGGGAGGCAGAGGCAAGCAGATCTCTGTGAGTTTGAGACCAGCCTGATCTACAGAGCGAGTGCCAGGAGAGCCAGAGCTATTACATAGAAAAAAACCTGCTTTGGGGGGGGAAAAGCAAAAAATAAAATAAAAATTTTCCAAGAAAAAACAAATTATAGAAATGTATAACTGCTAAGTAAATTCTATGGAGGATACTGAAAGAAATACTTCCATGTGAATACAAGGATAAGAACACCAAAAAGGTTACAGTAGGATCATTGGGAGTGACACTATTAGGAAGTATGACCTTGTTGGAATAGGTGTGGCCTTGTAGGAGGAAATGTGTCACTGGGGGTGGGCTTTGAGGTGGCAGATAAAGCCTTGCCAATGTGTCACTGTCTCTTCCTGCTGCCTGAGGATCCAGGTGTAGAACCCTCAGCTCCTTCTCCAGCACCATGTCATCCTGCACACCACCATGCTTTCTGCCATGATAACAACAGGCTAAACCTCTGAAACCATAAGCCAGCCCCAATGAAAGGTTTTCTTTTACAAGAGCTGCCTTGGTTATAGTGTCTCTTCACAGCAATAAAACCCTAACCAAGATGCAGGGAATAAAACAAGCCAGCCAGAGCAGGTAATCCCAAGATGTCAAAGGAAACACAAATCTCTTCCTGATAAAAGTGCCTGAGAATCTAAGGAAATGGGGCATATGCAACCGTAACAAAGGCAATGTACTACAAGCCCAAGGTCCTTGTCACGTGTAGAGAAAAATGAGAATTTCCACTATGATCAGGAACATGACAATGCTCTTCGCTCTCTTTTTACCAGTTCAACATAGCACTTGATGTCTTAGCTAGAGCAGTAAGATAAGAGGAGGTAGAGGGGATACAAAGAGTTAATTGTCCTAGGATTTCTATGACTGTAACAAAACATGATGAAGAGCAAGTTTGTGTTTATTTTAGCTTAAAGTTTACAATCCATCATCCATGGAAGTCAGGGCAAGAACTCAAGGCAGGAACCTGTGATGGGAACTGCTTCAGAGACAATGGAGGAGAACTGCTTACTAGCTCCATCCCACCTGTTTGCTTACATCATCGAGGACCACCTGCCCAGGGATGGTACCACCCACAATGAGCTTGGCCCTCCCACGTCAATCATTGATCAAGAAAATGGCCCCACAGGCTCGTCCACAGGCCATTGTAATGAAGGCATATTCTCAGTTGAGGTTCTTTCTTCTCAGATGACTCTAGCTTGAGTCTTCTGTACCTTAAGAGACCTTCAATGCTTCACCATTAAACTGATATAGCCGACGAATACATTCGGAAAAGTAACTAAATTAACATACACAAATCAGAACCCTTCCTGTATACCAAAGTCAAACACACGGAGGAAGAAATCAGGGAAACAATCTCATTCATGATGGCCTCAAAAAAAAAAAAAAACTGAAAATAAATCTAACCAAGGAAATGGAAAACAAGAACAGCAAAGGCTTTGAGACCCAGAAGAAGAAACTGAGGAAGGAGTCGGATGTCTTCGTTTGCGCTATATTGTTGTGATACAGACCATGACCAAAAGCAACTTGAGTAGGAACAATTTGTTCCATCTTGAGGTTGACAGTTTGTCATGGGCAAGTCAGGGCAGGAGCTCAGGGCAGGACCTGAAGCAGAGACTATGGAAGGCGTACTGCTTACCTACGTGTGTATTTGTTTGGTTTAGCTTGTGGCAAGTTGAAAAGAAAATTAATCAAAACAATTGACCCCCTAGTCATCTTGACACACTAATGTAATAACTTTTAAATGATAGTCTCACCTTTCTTGTTTATCCCCAAAATCTCATATTAATATCAATATCACACTATAAAAGATTTCAAGGTTTAAATGTCCGATGGTCTTTAGAAGTTTCAACACTTTAAAAGTTCAGTGTCTTTAAAATATTCAAAGTCTCTCAATTATGGGCTACTTTAAAATAAAAATAAGTTAAATATTTTCCTATTCCAAGAGGGAAGAACCAGGGCACAGTCACAAACAAAACAAAGGAAAACCAAACTCCAACAATACAAATAGTTTGCTGTCTCATGTGGAATTCATGATCTGAGCTCCAAAGGGCCCGGGCAGCTCTGCTTCTCCTGTTTTGCCATTCACAGTCTAAACACAGACACACAGAGTGGGCGAGAGGAGAGGAGACAACAGGAGAGCAGAGGAGAGAGGAGGAGAGGAAGGGGGAGGAGAAGAGGGGAGAGAAGAGGACAGGAGAGGAGTACAGAGCAGAGGAGAGGAGGGGAGAGAAGAGGAGGGCAGAGGAGAGGGGAGGAGAGCAGAGGAGAGGGAAGAGGAAATAATGGAACAGGAAGGACTAAATGGGGTGGCACATGGAAGAGCAAGTACTTCTATAGTGCGATCAGAAAATGTGCTGGCTAGTCTTATGTCAACTTGATGCAAGTTAGAGTAATCTGAAATGAGGGAACCTTGTATGAGAAAATTTTTTAAAATTAGGGATTGATGGAGGAGGGCCCAGCCCATTGTAGGTGGGTACCATCCCTGACTGACAGTCCTGGCTTCTATAAGAAAGCAGGCTTAGTAAACCATGAGAAGCAAGCCAATAAGGAGTACCTCTCCAGTAGGTAATACCTTGCCTGCCCAAGAAGTTCATCGTTTTAAATTGAGGAGCACTGTAATACTATAAGTTTTAGCTTTACTAGATATCATTTCAAATAGATGGTTACATATTTTCTAAAGGAATGTAACCAGCTGCTAGGTAGCATATTCAAGAAATACCCTTATACCATGAAGGAAAATACCTTCTCTTAATGTTTAAGTGCTATGAGAAAGGCGTGCATTTTAAGTTAGTAAAATAAACCAGTAAACCTGGTGTATACTTGGTGTAAACCTGGTGTATACAGTCCTTCTGTATATGTGTTGCTTTTATTGGTTAATGAATAAAGAAGCTCCTTTGATCTGTGATAGGGCAGAATAGAGCTAGGCAGGGAAAACTAAAGTGAATGCTGGGAGAAAGACGGAAGAATCAGGGAGAAGCCACCACCAGAAACAGACATGCTGGAATTTGCCGGTAAGCCTCAGCCATGTGGCAATACACAGATTAAGAGAAATGGGTTAATCAAAGATAAAAGAGCTATCTAGAAATACATTTAAGTGATTGGTCAAGCAATGATTTAAATAATATAGTTTCTGTGTGATTATTTCATGGTCTGGGCTGCTGGGAATAAACAAGCAGACACTCTGCCAACATAAACCTTTTGGGGGAAAATTTTACTATAGGATTTTGAGAAACATAAGAGAAAGATGGTATACAAACCCTTCTTATACTGGAAAGATGGGTGAGGGGCTTATTTGAAGGGCATTAAACAAAATTATTAATGAGTAAAAAAGGAAATAAAAAGAGGCCATGATTTCTCCTAAGGGATTGAGATTTTTATTTTAGATATTTGAGGGGGGACACAGACAGAGGCAGAGGCCTCTGGAAGAGTGCAGAGTGAACATGACCAGCAGTCTGAACCTGCCCATGTGAGGAGAGAGGGAGGGAGAGAGGAGAAAACAAGGAGACCAGGACACCAAAAGTTCTGTGTAGCTAAATTGGCTGGGTTATATAGGGAAGAGCAGCTGGAGGAACAGCAGCCCATCTCAGCAGAAGCTGGTGCCCAGTGTCGACTTTGATGTGTCAGAGAGGCACCTCAGCTGTTTGTCTAGGACCCAAAGATTACTGTTTAGAGCATCTGTTGCTTTTTTTTTTTCTCCAGTAGAAGTGACTATGAATTGGAAGGAGCGAGCCTGCATCCCTTACACTTTCGTCTTCATCTCACTTTATGGCCATCCCTCAATATCCTCTCGCTAATGCAAAGCATCAGTCATGAAACATGGAAGGGGAAGACAACTCTCGAGTGCATGCATCCTTACAAGTGGTGATTGCTCTTTCAGTTAAAAATGTTTGTCACTTGGAACTGTGAAGCTCGAAGAGGCCAGTGGTGGTAAAGTTTTGCTCTTCAGGCAACTCTGAAAGTGATCTACAGGAACAGGAAGTGGGAGCTGAGAAACAAGAGGTTAAGGTGGGAATTAAGGCAGGAACATTCCTTGGGAGAAGAGAAAGAACACAAAGCAAGCGGATTTCCGTCCTTTTCCACAGTTTACATATATTTGTTTCTGGATGTTTAGATCAGATTTCACATTGATATTTTTTAAAGCAATCATTTCAGGGTTTTTGTTGTTTTAAACAGTCTCTTTACCAATTATACGGTCTGCAGGGATCCTGTAACCAGGGTGAGAAACAATTAAAATTAATTACCATGGGAGAGGTTCCTAGGGTTAAAGTTCCTACCCACCCTCCAACATTCCAGACCGCTAACAGAGGCCTGCCTGTGCAAGGTAGAAAATTAGGGTCTGCCACTAGGGGCGTCTGGTTAATTAATTAGCGCGAGAGGAATGAGAAGTCACAGACTAGACACGGTAAGTCCAGCGAGGAAAAGGATGTGCAACTGTTCCTACGTCGCTGAGCCAAGAGTTCTAGAATTTCAGAGATGCTTGTTCAAAATGTACTGGTCTTGCACCTCGTCAACAACTTCCTTCCAGGTACTGTCAGGAAAGGGGGCTTACTTTGTGGAGTGCAGTGCAGAAATAAAGGTTCTTCTGTGCCATTATCCATACCTAGACCATACAGGTACTGGGGGGAGTCTCTCATGTAAAAGCTCTTGTGCTAGGTCTAGGATACAGTCCTGAAAAAGACAAGCTTTTTACTTGAAGAGCACATGGATGCCAGGAGAGTCTTGGAATAGATTATAAATATAAGTGAAAAACCACCTAACAAAATCTGGACTGATGTCCTGAGACAATTAAATGCTAAAAATGATTCTAAAAATTAAAGGGGGTGTGTGGGTGGCTAGAGGAATCCAAGAAGAACTTCCAGCTATCAGAGGGTCCATTGATCCACCGCCGATGCCCCCCCCCCCAGGCTTTCAGTATGTAGATCAAGCAGACCTTGAATCCACAGTGACCTGCCCACCTTTGCCCCTGCTTTCTGAGTGAGTGCATCTCTGTCCTAGTCTGCCTTCTCTTGTTGTGATAAAACATCATGGCCAAAAGCAAGTGGGAAGGTTTATTTCATTCTATAACTCCTGACAACAATCAATCATTGAGGCCAGAGCAGGAAGAAGAAGCGATGGAGGGATGCTGCTACAGCTTTGCTCCCATCATGGAGGGATGTGCTGACATCCTTGTTCCCATCATGGAGGGATGCTGCTGACATCCTTGTTCCCATCTTGGAGGGATGCTGCTTATGGCCTTGTTCCCCATCACTTTCTTAGTGAACTGGGCCCTGCTATATCAGTCATTAATCAAGAAAATACTCCCCACTCCCTTTGCCTGCAGGACAATTCCAGGGAGGCAGTTTCTCCACTGGGATTTCTCAACCTAGACCCATTTAAGTTTGTGTCAAGCTGACAAAAACCAACCAGTATAATCACCATGTCCAGCTCTTGAGTTAAGTTAAAATGTGTCGGCTTTGTTCTAAAAATAGAATAAGTGATGGTGGCAGCCGCCTTTAATCCCAGCACTCGGGAGGCAGTGGCAGGCAGAACTCCCTGAGTTCAAGGCCAGCATGGTCTACAGAGCTAGTTCCAGGACAGCTAGGGCTGTGACATAGAGAAGTCCTGTCTCAAAAAAAAAAAATCATAAAATTCTCTATGTTTTAGATGAGCAAAAATCCGTAACGTTCATAGCCCAGCGCCATGAGTGTGCGAGGGAGCAGTGACTTCATATTGGAAGAGCTACAAATTAGTGAAAGCACACACAACAGTGGTTCTGTAGTATATTTTAGAGCAAAAAACACATACCATCTTATATCCAGAAAGTCTACTCACTCCCCAGCTACACTAACCAAAGCTAAGTGACGTGTGTACATCCATATAAATAGCCTCATTGTCTGATATACGGACAAGTAGAAATAGCCATCTATAGGGGTTGTGTGAAACAGATTAGGGTCTGTCCACATATTGGGACATCATGTGTTTTGGTACCTTCCCCAAACACAGTGACTTACAACAATGACAACTACTGTTTCTTGGGTGAAAAGGCTTAGTTGGTGAGGTTGAATCCAAGAACTTAAGGTTGGCTGAGTTTGTAGTCATCTGAACACCCAAGGAGGTAAGAATGTCCAAGAAGGCACACAGACAAGGGATGGCTGTACGATGGGAAATCAGCTGAGGTTGCTGCCTCGAGGGTGGGAATCCTTAAGGCTGCCTCCTTTCACAGTTTGAACTTCTAGCTTGGTGACTGCTTTCCTAGGGGAGGATCTTCAGGAGCCAATGTGACAGTTCGCTGAGACCTTTGGAAATTATACAGCAGCAGTTGTAACTCACTCTGTGGAGCAAGGTAAGTCATGCAGCCAGCGCAGCTACCAAGTGTGCTTCTTAATTCAAGACTCTGTCTTTACTGGGGTGTGATGGCATACGCCTTTAAACCCAGCAGGCAGAAGCAGAAGCAGGCAGATCTCTGTGAGCTCTGGCCAACCTGGTCTACATAGTGAGTTCAGGGATAACTAGAGCTACACAGTGAGATCCTATTTCGAACAAACAAACAAAATGTCTTTAATCTATCAAACTATGTATCTGTAAAACAGAAAGTGGTAATATATTGTGTTATAATTTAGAAATCTTGCTGATAACTTATTAAAATGGTGGGTATATAAAGAATACATATAATAACATCTACCTATATATATATAGATATCATTCTATCTAATATATATTGTTTATACCTATAAAAATACCTTTAGAGAATGTACAAAAGACTGAGTAGTTAAGCCCTGGTGGGGAATAATGCTCACTGATTTCTCTTTGTGTCTGTAGAAAATTTGAATGATATGATTACATCATTTATTTTAAAAAAATAATTAAAAAATTCAAACTCAACGAGTCTACAGGTTACATTTTTTTTAAACTAAAAGAAAAGAAACTTGATTGCAGGAAATTTGAAATCTATTCACCTAAAACTATCTTCTTTTGTTGTTGTTTTTGTTGTTGTTGTTGTTGTTTTTATTCAAGACAGTGTCTGTGTATATAACTCTGGTTGTCCTGGAACTCCTTTTGTAGACCAGGCTGGCCTTGCACTCTGAGATGGACCTGCCTCTGCCTCCTGAGTGCTGGGATTAAAGGCGTGTGCCACCACTGCCCACAAAAAGCTATTTTCTTAACATTGCTGATATTCATGATGTGATTTGAGCACAGTCAGTAAAAGTCTTTCTACTCACCTTGGAGAGAATGACCTAGGGTAGCCTTTTTATAATTAAAATTTACAATTTTTTAGATTAATATAATTGTATCATTTCCCCCCTTTCCTTCCTCTAACATACCCCCTTTTGCTTCTCTTTCAAATCCTCTTTCCTTTAATTGCTGCTATATATATATATATATGCATGCTTGAAGGCATGTGTGTATTTATATATGTAGGAAGGGAAGGCACTTCTTTAAGCTGTAGGTTAGTGGTTTCATTTACGTCTTTTGCTGCATTCCTGCTGAGTTTTGTCTCCAGGAGGATGGGTGTATTCTTTCTTGTTCCCCTCTTAGTTTAAAGAATCTCTCTTCAGATTCAAAATTCTTTAGGAAAACAGAAACTACAAGAAAACCACACCGGCGACTTCCACTTACACGGCAGCGGTACACCAACTTGGGAAAGGTCAGCTCGCGGGGCTTCCTCCTATTGTTGCCTTTACCCAGTTCCTGATTATGTTACAGCCTGGTGGTGATTTTTTTTAAAGGTGATCCCTTGATCTGTTTTGGTTTTCTAAGCAACATAAATTAACCAGGAGCTTTCTTTTTCACACTATTAGCCTTGGGGAAAGATTCACTTTGATAAAAAGAAAGAGGGGGGGGTGAAGGAAATGTTGTCTTTGGGGGACTTCTCAAAAACGGTGATAGAACTTGGGTGGACCCTGTAAAGGGACCCAAAGAGCCATGGACAGCTCATGAGTGACAGAGAGGTCCCCCGAGGAACTATGTCTCTGTTCCATTTCCATGGACATTCCATGGTCCATTGAGCACTGGATTAAGATTTGTTGACTTTTTCAGACCCAGTCCAGCTGGCCTTGGTGAGTTCCCGATAGAACATCCCCATTGTCTCAGTGTGTGGGTGCACCCCTCGCGGTCCTGAGTTCCTTGCTTGATTGCTCTTTGGGCTGACAAGGGAGAGGGACTTGATTGAGGGAGGGGGAGGGAAATGGGAGGCGGCGGTGGGGAAGAGACAGAAATCTTTAATAAATAAATAAATTAATTAAAATAAGATTTGTTGACTTTACAGCTTTTGTCTTCAAACTGGTTTCAGTTTACTTTGGTTTCTAGTTCTTTGAAGTTACTGGTTTTCTTCCAATTATCTAAAACTATTCAATTCTACCAGCAGGAGCTGAGTGGATATGATAGGTCTAAAAATGTTCCCAACAAAACCTTTAGTCTCATTCAGAAGCATATGCTCATTATATATTTGCTATCTTGCAATTGAGGTTTACTTTTCTACTTTCCTTGTTTTTTGTTTTGTTTTCTTTTGGTTTTGGTGTTTGGGGACTGGGTTTCACTACGTAGTCCTGGCTGTCCTAGAACATCTCTGACTTCAAACTCATGAAGTTTACTTTTCAACTGCCAATTCTGGGTTAAAAAAATGCCTATATTTTTCTAAATGATATTAAATATAATTCATTTTTACATGCTATACAGGCAAATCGTATTAAAGAAGTGAAATTCAATATATAGAACATGAAAGAGAAATTGGAATCAAAGGTACTCCCCCAAAACTAAAGAACTCAAAACAGAATAGGGGTGACAAGAAAAGACTATGCATATGCAGGGCTGGGCATTGCTGAGTTGGGCATCGCTGGGCGGGGCATCTGTGGTTGGGGCATGGCTGGACCGGGCATTGCTGGGTGAGTATAGCTGGGTGAGCATAGCCGGGTGAGGCATTGTCTACACTTTGGCTCCAATTCACTTTCCCCCACCACCACTGCGCCCCACTACAGCATCATTTCTTTCTGAATCTCGACTATCAATGATGCCGCTTACCATAGGAATGTTTTGGAAGTGATAAGGTATGTCTGTTGGCTGGCATTTAGGAACTAGTTTCCAAACAGGCAAGCTTAGGGACAGGGAATGCAGAGCGGCGGCTGCGCACAAAGCCCTGCGACTCTGGGCAATTCCCCTAGCCTTTCTTAGCCTTCCTGAGCTGGTAGCACTGTGAAAAAGCTGTCCACGGACATGGTAAACCCAGCATGAGACAAAGCCCAGCATGGTACGCAGAACGCTCAGAAACTCCAGGGTACAGTCTGCAGGTTTTAAATTTAGGGAAGATTCTAGAGAAACCACAAAGATGGTGGAAGTTGTAAAACTGTGTCCTTTTCCAGACACTTAAAGGCAGAGCAAGAGCCTCAGACGCGATGGAAAAATAGCGAAAGAAGAGAATGGAAACTACGTTTGTCCAAATCGGAAACAGGCTTAATTGATAGCTGGGGATCTCAGCCTCGGTCCCTGGACTACCTGATGCAAAGTATCACTGGATACTAGCTGGAAATTGCAAATAAAGGAAAAGCTACTTGGTGTTCTTACTTGAGGTGGCATCAGTGCTGAATTTGAACCCTATAGGGAAAAGCAATGGTATCTAATGGTGTGTTAGAGGAGTTAGCAATACCACATGCCATGTTAAGTTATAAGAGCTTGAATGTTTAAGAAAATTATAAAGGTTTTGTTTTCTTGTTAGAGTTACTTTGCTCTGATGTTTGAAACAGAGTCTTCTGTAGCCAACTGAGCAGGATCAGGAACTTGCTACATAGTCCAAACCGGCCTGGAAATCCTGATCATCTGGCCTCTACCTTCTAAGTGCTGGGGTTACAATTCTGTGAAACCATACTTAGTCAAATTTATAAAGTTTTAAAATTAAGTAACGTTTCTTAGTATTTACTGCTTCATAGTATGGCATAAAGTAGCATACAGATTTAAGCTCAGGATTATTTTTAAAACAGATTTGATTTGGAACACATTAAAAATAACATATGTTTTAAATAACACAGTTTTAAAAGTGAATGGGAAGAAAATACAGAGAAATCCCAGAATAGCTTATAGCTACAATGACTAAATTTTAACTCAAAGGGATTTTGAAGGTCACCTAATCTGCCTAATTTCGCCACCTGTGACAGACAGGCTGCCTTACTATCCAACCATACTGTGACTGGCGCTTATGTAAATGCACTGTGCAGTCTGTGTGCATGAGACCCTGGTCACTAATGAGAATGTAGAAATGAAGAGACATGTCTCAGGCTCCTTCTAGGCTTCAGAACGCTTTCCCAAAATAAATAATTTTGAAATAAAAGTTGACCTGTCAAGTCTAGGCCATTGATTGGTTAAAATCATCAAAGAAAACATAACAGATCTAAATCTTTACAAATATATGCTTCCCAGGCTATCTAATATGAATGCATCCTTCAAAATCATGCGTATCTCAAATGGTTTTTTGACTTGGGCTCTTTGAGGTCATAAGTTAATTCTTCATTAATTAATGAATGAATGAAGACCCAAGGGAGGAGTGCATTTGCTATGAGAAGCTCTTGAGGCTGGGAGAAGGCTCAGTCAGTAAAGTGTCTGCCAGGCAACCACGAGATGCTCTAATCCCAAGCACCCATTTAAAAACTGAGCATGTTGTCTTTCACCCCAGAGAGAGGTGGAAGGTGGGGATGTAGACAGCTAGGTCTCTGAAGCTCACTGGACAGCTAATCTAGCCTAATCACTAAGCTTAAGTGATGTGGGAGCCCCTCTGTGTGTTGCTTGTAATAAAGAAGCTGCCTTGGCCTGATAGGGCAGAATTTAGGTAGGCAGAAAAGACAGAACTGAATTCTGGGAGGAAGAAAGCAGAGGCAGAGAGATGCCATGGGTCTACTGGAGACAGATGCTGGGAATTTTATCCGGTAAGCCACTGCCATGTGGCAATACACAGATTAAGAGAAATGGGTTAAACAAAGATGGAAGAATTAGAAGAAGTTAGAGCTAATGGGCCAAGTAGTGATTTAATTAATACAGTTTCTGTGTGGCTATTTCATGGCTAAGCTAGCTGGGTGTCTGGGATGAACAAGCGGCACCCTCTTGCAACATTTAAGTTCAGTGAGATATCTTCACTCAATCAAGAATGAGGATAGCCATAAGGAATTCAAGACAGACTTCCATATGTAGATGTACATATATTGGACATGCACAGCGCGCGCGCACACACACGCAGACGAGAGAGAGAGAGAGAGAGAGAGAGAGAGAGAGAGAGAGAGAGAGAGAGAGAGAGAGAGAGCAGTCAGTGGGGATGCTTATTGCTTGCCATCAACACCCTCTGCCATATCAGGATGCAGTAAGAAAGTGTTGACAATATGCTAAACCAATGCCAACTCTACGCTTTCAGCTTCTAGAATTGCAAGCCAAATAAACTTCTTTCCTTTATAAATTATTTGGGATCAAGTATCTAGTTAAAGCAATAACAACAAAGCAGAACCCAGGCATCTCACTTTATTTTTTCCAAAATAAAATTTTTATAATAGACGCAAAAGGAATATATAGAACAGAGAAAACAGTGCACAGTGATTTAGACAGAGGCATATAACGGGTCTCCTGGTGGGGGACAGGCAGCACCACCCTGAAGAGGCACGGCCTTGGCACCCTCTGGCATTATAAAGCTCCAGCTGTCTTGGAGTTTGACAGCTGTTGTATCCAGCGATACGCATAATGCTTTACCATCTCATCAATTTAACTATGTGAGATTATTGCTTAGGTGCCTCGGGAAAATACACATTCTTGGGAGAATTGACAAACTGTAGAGAAGAGAGGCCACTGAAAAAGAACAGCTGAGCCATTGGGGAAAACTGGAACAGGAGACCAGTGTCGAGCAGAGGGCTGGCGGAGATGTTTCTTTTGCATTTGGGGAAACGCATTTAACTAAACTGTTAGGCTCCTCATATTCTTTGGACTTGAAAACAGATCGACTATCTATGTTCAGAGACTCCAGGCTTTGTTTGATTCTATATTGGCGACTCTTACTGATGTCATGGACATTGTAACTCCTCTGATTCCAACTGTCCTTGACAGGCAACAGACATCATTTACTTATTGGCTGTTCCTCACAACAGGAGGCCAGGGTCAATCAGAGTCTTATTGCACATGATTTGGGATTTTAAGGTAAAGAAAGGGAACAGGAAACCAGTAGTTTCCTAGGCTGCTCTTCATCCTTCCCAACACGTCATGTATTTGCCTTCCTACTTGTCACAGCTTGTCAACTCTCTGTGAACCTATACTGTCATTCACAGTTCACAAAAAAAAAAAAAATGTATTTGAAATTGCAACCTGTCCCAGTGAGAAAAAGGAAAACAAAGCAAAACAAAAACAAAAGCAAACTGTCTGGCATAGAATTTGCTGGCAGACAGAGCAGTAATCTGTTGGTAATTTTGCAAGGTTTCCATGCTGATTACATTTGGGCAGTGTCCATGTCCCAAAGGAGGAGTCCAAACACGCCCAGCCACTCCAGGAATAAGACATTATCAACATTTTCACAAAAACAGACAAGGATTACCTTAACAATTAAAAGAGCTGGTGACTGTTAATGCTACTGTCATTGATCTTCTACAAGAATGTCAATTAAATGAAAATCCAGTGCTACTCTCAGATATTATATGGTGTTCTGAAGAAAGGGCCCCACTTTCATAGCAAAAAGTCCAGGTTTCTGCTGTAGCTTTGTCAACTGCTAGGTGTGAAAGACAATGATCGGCAGACACACCCCAGGGCATTCCACTCAGATGGAAAGGCCTGCTGCTGAACAGCCCAAAGAAACTAACGTATAGCTTGTGTTAGAGTTAGAAGGAGTGTGTCACATTACCTGAGAGGGACAGACAGCTTACAGAGAGGATCAGACAACTCCCAAAGAGGGAAAGACAACTTCCAGAGGGACAGACCACTCCCAAAGAGGGACAGACACCTCCTGGAGAGGTATAGACATCTTGCAGAGAGGGACAGACAACTCCCAAAGAGGCATGTGCTTGAAGAGGACCTGCTGAGAACCGCTGCCAGAAAGAACAACTCTTAATTTTCAGTTTCTACAATATCCCAAGTACTCACTAATCAAAATTATTTATTATTATTATTACTACTATTATTATTGAAGCATGCAATGAGTTGAACACTTTCCTTCCAAACTTCATTCATTGACCTCATTCAGAGTAATGCTAAGAAGTCCACTGTTTATTATTACATTTATTTGTGGTGTGTGTGGTGTGTGTGTGGTGTATGTGTGAATGTGTGTGGTGTGTGGGGTGTGTGTGTGTGGTGTATGGTGTGTGTATATGTGTGTATGGTGTGTGTATATGTGTTTGGTGTGTGTGTAAGTGTGGTGTGTGTGGGAGTAATATGGTGTGTGCATGTGGGTGTGCAAATGTGCCACGGTACAATGTGGAAGTCAAAGAATGAGGGCTAGTCCTCCCCTTCTACCCTCTGGATTTGGGACACCAAACTCAGGTCATCAGTCTCGACGACCAATGTCTTTACCCTGTGCACCACTCCACAGGTCCAAAAGGTGTGGGTGATTTTGTTTTCCTAGCTAGGAATTGAACTTGGGACCTCACACATGGTAATCAATTGCTTAACAAGAAATTGTGATTGTGTTCTGTTGAAGACAAAGATTCAGATTCGGTCCACAGCATCACTTCTTAGTACTTTAGGTTCAGATTCCAAGAGACACAAGCTGCTCAGAGTAGAACAGGCCTCTCACTCACTAGATTATTAACAGACAATCTGAGATGGTGACACTTGATTACAGAATGCTTTCAAGCCTGGTAGAGCAGCATCTCTTTGTAATCTCTGCACTCAGGAGGCTGAAGCAAGAGGATTGCTGTGACTTTAAAGCCAGCTTGGGGTACACAGTAGACCTCGTCCCCAAGCAAGTGGGAGAAAATAAAAACAAGAGGGCAGAAAGGGGCTGCAACTGTGAGCTCAGCTGTTAAGAAAACTGGCTGCTCTAGAGGAAGACCTGGCTTTGGTTCCCAGCCCCAATACTGGCTTTCCATCTCTTGCAACTCCAAGTGCCTTTGTAGACCTCTGTGGGCACCAAGCAATGCATGGTGCACATACATACATGCAGGCAAAACACTGATACAAGTAAAGTTAAAATATTTTTTTTTGGAAGGAAGGAAGGGAGGGGGGAAGGAGGAAGAAAGGGGAAAAATGTTTCCTAATCCTTAAGCAGTTTGCAATGAGAACGAAGCTGGAAAGCAGAATGAAGCAGAAACGCAGGACGGTTATGAAAAGAAAAAAAGAAGAGTGAGTAGCAAGCAAAAAGCAAGAGGACAAGAAAGCAGGGGAGAGCTCAGCCATGTCAACATTTTGTGAGTGGTCTGGATGGAGACTCTCTGTTCTGTCGCACAGTGCAATGCCTTTCTCTGCTTCTCTCCCAGAGAGGGTCCTACTTTTTTCCAGATGCAATTTCTGCTTCAAGGGGAACTTGAAATAGGGAACAAGTAACTTTGCCAAGCCAAGGAAACTTAAAGCAGACACTGCATACCAGAGAGCATCAAACATCTATTTTGTAATTAAAGCAGACAAATTTGGGTTCATTTATGCTGTAACATTATACATTAATATGGTGTTTATTTTGGATACAGTGCAAATTTTTATAAAAACTAAGTGTCTACTAACAGGAGGTCAAACTGCTGAAGGAAGAAGATTGATGTTTTCCAACATCTGTAAACAGCACCTCTGCTGTGAAGCTCTGTTAGCTCTTGTGTGTGCATGTTTGTGTGTGCATGTGCATGTGTGTGTGCATGCATGCCCACTTGTACTCACATTTAACCCCTGCTGTCAGATCTTCCTGATCAAACCCTTTTCAAAAAACAACTAAAACAAAACCTCAGCCATAGTTAGGCAATACTTACAGCCATAGTTAGGATTATGGTAAAAACAAGTAAAAATATAAATGAATGTTTGGCTTTCCCTTTCTTTTCCAAAAACAAACAAACAATAACAACAAAAAAAACCTGATTGTCTGTAGGAGTGAAAAAAAATATAGCAGTGAAGTTGCTTCACTGGATGCAGGAACACACGAGAAACACACAAGTGCACCTGCACCCACAAGCTCTCAACAATAATGCTTCTTAAACGAGGCCCATACAATGGCAGCATCATGAATGGGAAATCATACATAGCCCCACCATACATGAGAGCAATCAATGATTGCTGAGAAAGGGAGAATTCAGGTTACCCAGGAATAACTCCCCTAAATTGTTTTCTAGTAAACCCTAAAACCATATATATATAAACAATACTAAATATATTCAACAGGTTGCATTTATTTGAATCATACACACACACACACACACACACATATATATATATATGATAACAACAATTGTTAAGGAAAAAGAGATCATGAATTTGAGAAGTGGGGCATAGGAAAGGGAAGAGCTGAAAGGACAAGAAGGGATGTAATTATATTTTAATTACATTTAAGACGTATAAAGGACATGAATTTGGGAGATAGGACAATGGGGTGGATCCGGTAGGAGTGAAGATGAGAGCAAAGTGAATGATCAAATGTGCTGTAATAAATCCTCACACAATTAGCAAAATGCTTAAATTCTAATACCATGCATTAAACAGTGAAATGCTCTCACCACAGCTTTTCATAATCCATCGACATCTAAAAATTATATTTATTATTTGCCCTCTGATTTATAGGTAGAACTAACCTCTTTACAGAATGCCACCCAGCATGCCTTGCTACATTCTACTCTACAGCTTGCCATCAGGCTTGCTATGGTAAAAGAGGAGGGTCTATGACTCCCTTTGAGCAACTCTTTCCAACTCTTTCTTTTGTTTCCCCACTTGAGACACAATCTGACCATGGAGCTCTAACCAGCCTGAAACTCAATATGTATTTACACCAGGATGGCAGAGAAACCCTTGCTTCTGCATCTTGAGTGCTAGGATTAAAGGTCTGATCCTGGTACTGGGAACCTAGCTAACTACTCTGATGTGGGACAATGGACTGTACCCTGTCACTTGTAGTTTAAATAAATGCTGATTGGCCAGTAGCCAGGCAGAAAGTATAGGCTGGGCAACCAGGAAGGAAGGAGAGGTGGGGCAATGAGGATTCTGGGAAGAGAGAAGTTTCAGTCTATAGTCCTCACCCAAACACAGAGGAAGTCAGACACGGAACAAGCAAGATGTGACTGCCTTGCCAAAAAAGGTACCAAGCCACGTGGCTAACACAGATAAGAATTATGGGCTAATATAAGTTTATAAGAGTTAATAGGAAGCCTGAGATACTAGGCCAATTAGTTTATAATTAATTGGACCTCTGTGTGATTTCTTTAGGACTTAACGACTGCAGGACCAGGTAGGACAGAAACATCTACAAAACACTCCTGCACCTAAGGCTCAGGCAACATTGCAGAAGAGGGGGTGGAAAGACTTTATGAGCTAGAGAATCAGAGAATTTGCTGTGAGATTATGTCTCCTAAGTAATATGAGAAGATATACCCACAAATCATCATCAAACATGAGCTTAAAAGGATAACACCAAGGTGTTGATGTAGGCTGCTCCTTCGTTTCCAGACCACCCAGACCCAAAATAATCACAGAGAAACTATATTAATTGCAATACTCTTTGGCAAATATCTTAAGCGTATTTATAGCTAGCTCTTACATCTTAAATTAACCCATTTCTATTATTTTATATTTTATTGTGAGGCTCATGGCATACTGGTAATGTTCTGGCTTGTTGTCTCCTTCCACAGCTACATGGCATCTCTCTGACTCTGCCTACTCTCTCTGTTTGGATTTTCTGCCTGACTTTACTCTGTTAATCTTTGGCCAAATTCAGCTTCTTTATTAACCAATGGCAATAATCACATTAACAGCATACAGAGGGAATCCCACGTCACCAAAGGAAATGCCAAACTGGAGAAAAGCCCCAAGGCTGCAACCCTACTCATAGGACTAGGCAACTGACAACAGCTGGGAGTGGGAGAAGTGGTCTTCCCCAAGGAAGAACAAATTAACTGACCAAATGGTCAGCCTTGAGAACACTCTTAAGAAACATTATATGGACTGAACAAGTTATATTTGGGAATATCTATGTATATGCATATACACATGCAGTAATAGTTATTGAAAAAAGAGGCCATTAATTTGAAGACGATCAGGGAACAGTATTTGGGAGGGCTTGGAGGGAGGAAAGGGAAGGGAGAAATGTTGTCTTTAAATAATAATCACAAAGAGAGAGAGAGAGAGAGAGAGAGAGAGAGAGAGAGAGAGATGTGCCACCACATCTGGCTCAACTATCTGCTTTAATTCCACCCAAACAAGAGGCACTCTGAGTAAGTCCACCTATTGGACTTGGCACAGAGACGGCATCTAGCACCCCTGGGTGATACCCGAGGAGAAGTGTAGAAGATGATGTGTTGGAAGGATGGTGTGGTCAACAGGATGCTCATTTAAGATTGCCTTTTCTTTGTGTAGTCTCCTTAGTTCGTGTGTGATGTCCACCCTGAAATTAGAGGAAACATCTTGGCATCAAGAAGAGCTCAGAGAACCGGATTCAAATTCCAATTTTACCACTTAAGCCTTGGACAAGTCGTAACGCATTTCCTCAGCTGGAACGTGAGAAGATCCTGCCTGCCATGGCTGCTTCTGGGGCACAGGGTCAGGAGAGCATAAAGGAATGTGTGACGGGAAAGGGCTCCAGAGCATTGAATATTTCCTCATGATACGTATGTTCTGAGGACTGAATAATGAAGGAGGACTGACGTATACAAATGTCTGCTTTCTGCCCCAGTCTGTGTAGTTCATATCTATGACCTTCCAACAAATCCCTTTTCCTTAAGACAGTCATATATACACAGTATAAACCTACCCTAATATTTTAATGATGAGAAATTCAGCTTTAACATGCATAAATTTTTATAGATGTATTTATTTTTGTTATTATATTTTATCAATAGTAGATTTGAATGGTTAAAGTTTTTATGTAGTTTAGGCTGGGTGTAGTGGCTCAAGCCTATAAACTCAGCATTTGGGAGGCAGAGGCAAGAATTTTTGTGAGTTTGAGGCCATCCTTGTCTGCATGGTGAGTTCCAGGACTAGGGTTTAAGTTTAAGACTAGTTTAAAACTAGGGAGACCCTGTCTTAAAAAAACAAACAAAAAGAAACAAAAACAAAAAACAAACACAAAAGAATAATAAATAAAATTTATTTAGTTCCAAAAGCTAAGCAACAGAATGCAGGCTTCCATCTGTGGCCTTGTTTCCATCTAACAAATAACCCCTGTGTGAATGCCTTCTGTGTAATTTTTGTTGTCATTAGGTATATACAAGCTTTACATCTTTACAGCCATATTGACTTCTTTTGGTTTAGTGTAAACTAGCTGCTAATTTGCTTACAAAAGGCCAAGTTGCTTCAGGATCAAGTACTGGCCTAACAGCAGCAAGACTGAGACTTGTCTGCTTTCAAAGTGAACCCCACAGCTGAGTCAAGAGGTACACAACCTGCGATCTCAGCATTTGAGTGGTCGGGTCCAGCCTGGGACACACAAGATTTTATCTAAGGAAAGAAAAAGGACAGGGAGGGAGGGGAATACCAGTGTGCCAGGCTAGAGACGTCACAAAACAAAAGAGGAGGAATAGAAGAGGACTAGTGAGAGGGAAAAGAGGAAGTGTGGGATGCTGGGGTGTTAGGTGGAGAGGCACAGTGCTGTGTGCTCACCTGCATATAGGTACACCTAAGCCAAGGAGCTCAGGGGCTTGGCTCAGGGGCTGTCGCCAAGATGGTCACCATGGCTCATGACAAATTTGAGAGACAGGCAGGGAGGGCAATGTGAGCCACAGGGCCATATTCACTCATCTGAGAAGCAGAGGAGTTGTCTTCATTAGTAATTTTTTTCTTGGGGGAGCTGTCAAGATACCTCAGCAGGTAAAGGCCAGAAATTCAATGCCTGGCATCTGCACAATGGTAGAGAGAATCAGCTCCACGAAGTTATATTCTGGTCTCCACATCCACACACCACCCCCATATCATACTCTCCCACCTACTCAGACATACAATAATAAAATATAATTTTTTAAAAAAAATCTTTCTTTAAAAAATCCAGAGGCCTGTCTGACACCTTGCCTCTGGGAGACCTCAGCTGGTAGAAGGGTCAGTGAATGAACCTCTTAGTGGGTTTTTTTTTCTCTTGAGAATGCACACTCAACCCTAACCCCTCCCTGCCTCTTCAGTTTAAACAATTTTTACCAAGTAGCTTGGGTTGGTCTCACACTTCCTGTTTGCCTCAGCCTTGAGAGCTGAGATTAGCTGCTGGTGTCAGCACGCCCAGTCTGAGGCTGAATGCAGAATGGCCTTTAGACATTCATTTCTCTACCTTGTGACAGGCACGTGAAGCTCTGAACAGTCTCTTGCAGGCCGGTCCTCAGCTAATTATCCTAGTCTTGAAAGCTGCGCTTCCAAGATGATTAAGATATTTTGCCAGAAAATTCTTGGAACTTGCGGAGATCTGTTTATCAACAGTTGGATATCTGTTCTTGAACACAGTGTTCTTCAATACACATATACACAGATCCAAAACCCCCCATTACCAAGCAGGCCCAACATTGGTGGGGTCTGTTAGGGCCACGCCTGCCTATTTCTTCCCTCCTACTAACAACTATTCCGCAGTAAACCCAGAATTTTATTTGAGTCTCCTAGAAATTCTTTGAACTTTTCTCCATTTTTTCATTCTGTGTAGCTGTTTTGGTGCATTAATTTCTTCCTGGTCCTCCTTTTTCTTCTCTTTTTAATGTTTTGTTTTTCTAAGGCAAGTTCTCACATACCCCAGGTTGGCCTCAAACTCTTCTGAGGATGACCTTGAACTCCCAATGCTTCTGCCTTCACCTACCACCTACCAAGGGCTGGGATTACAGGCTCAGGCCTTCATTCCTGGATCATTTCTGTTTTCTTAGAACTGAAAGGGAACACTTGCAAAGCGGTGGTTCTTTTCCAGAAGTCCATGAAACAGGAAGTACCTTGGGCTTGGGCAGTCATGGAGGTTTAGGATTTTCTCTCTCTCTCTCTCTCTCTCTCTCTCTCTCTCTCTCTCTCTCTCTCTCTCTTTCCTTCCTTCCTTCTCTTTCTCTTTTTCTAATTGATTGTGTATACAATACTCGATGGTGTGGGGCACTTAGATTGGGCCCTCTACCCCACCCCAAGTTAAAGATAGACAGATTGAGAGATAGAGAGGAGAGGGGAAGAGAAAAAAGGAAGGGAAGGAAGAGAGGAGGGGAGAGTAGAGGGGAAGAGAAAGGAGAGGAGTGAGAGACAAAGGGAGGGCAGGGGAGAGGGAGAGGAAAGGAGGGGAGGGGAAAGGAGAGACACTCTGGGAGAGTCAATTGATCTGCAACTGATAAAGCTACTTAGATAGATTTAAATAAATAATTGTTTGAGTGAGAAGGCCAGCAGGCTGTACAGTGATCTCGGTTGCCTGTGATGTCTCAGCAACACATAAAGCTTGAGCAGGATAGCAAAGTGATTCTCCATGACACTGTCACTTACCATGTCCAAAGTGACACAGACATACAACAGTCATGCAACATCCATCTTCAAAGCAAGAGACTGGGAGAGCCCGAGTCAGTCCCTATAGCTGACTATGGGCTAAACTACATCACAACAATAACATGGAAGAGACAAGATCGGTTCAGAAAACAGCAATGTCCGCGTGTATAGTTAAGAGAACATCAGAAGCGTGGTATCAGTATGTGTACATACATATGTATGTGTATGTGTGTGTGCATATAAACTAGGTGAAAATCATTTAATATATCCTTGTTGCTGGGCGGAATGATGCACAGCGTGAGGCCAACACTTAGGAGGCTGAAGTAGGAGGACCAGGAGTTTAAGGCTTCTCTGAAGTAAACAGCAAAACATGCAACATGTAAAACTGGCAAAGTTCTAAGATAACTTTCTATAGATTCTTTTCTGAATTAGATTTTATATGAAAAACAAAACAAAACACCAGGCAAGGTTCACAGGAAGTTGTCAGCAGAGGCCAAACACCAGTCAGGGTTCACAGGAATTTGTCAGCAGAGGCCAGTTCTGGGGAAGGGAACTGATATCTGAAGCTTAAGAGTGGAAAGGAAAAGTTGTTCTCCACTATGTGTCGATTTATAAAAGCCGTGGGCATATACGGCCTGTTCATATAATATATGTTCATATAATATATATATATATTCGTATAATATATATATGTTCATATAATATATATCATATAATATATGTTCATATAATATATATATATACAAACACACACAATACTATATACTATACATAGTATACACTATACATAGTATACACTATACATATATATAGTATACACTATACATAGTATACTATACATAGTATACACTACTACACAGTATACATATATATACACACTATGAAAAGCTTTCGTTTATTTTCATTTTTATTTATTGATATTGTAGATGTGTGTGCATAACCAGAGTACAGAGCGCAGGGAAAAACGTGCGGAAGTCAGTTCACCTCTCTCTCATGCCTCCTACAGATCAAGCTCAGGTTGTCAGGCTGACATCGGGCTCATTTTCCCACTGAGCTAGCTCACTAGCTCAACATCTATAATTTCTAAGGTAGGAAACTGTCAAGTTAAAGTGTTATGGAGACAGGGATTGAGGCTAGCATAGGGGTATGAAAGAAGAGATGGGTTCCAGCTGGATAACACAGTGGCTGTTTCTAGGGAGCACACTGTGGGTGATGGCCTATAGAGCCATCCTGACATCCACATTGCTTTTGTGCTGTGTTCCACAGTCATCTTTGGGGGACGGGCACTTGTTCACAGCTCTTCTCTGATGCTACCTTGAGCCTGCACAGAGGAATTTGAAGCAGGTTGATGTTCTGGAATTGGATACAGGGAGATTGCCACCGATGTATGAGACCACTGGTCATGCAGGTATAGGAACGAGAGCACAGTGAGCCAAGCTAAGAATTCTTTCACAGAAAAAGAGTCCAGAGAGCATGACATTTCAGAGTGATCACTGTAGGAGCGCTAGCTGGCTTCCCAACAGATCTGTTGGAATCCTGAGACACCTTGAAATCTCAGGCAGGAAGTAGAGAGATTGGGTCAACAGACAAGCCTCAGAGGCCAGCACTCAGGGGGCTGAGGCAAGGCAGGAGGATGCTGAACTTAAGGCCAGCCTGGCTACAGAACAGAGAATCCTATTTAGAAAAAAAAAAAAGAAAAAGAAAGAAAACAAGAAAGGAGGAAAGAGGGGAAAACTGATCCTGAACTCACAAAGAGGCATATTGCCTGGGAGACTAGAAGGTCGAGCAGGATTTCTTAGGAGATCCTGGAGGCTGAGGATTATATATACCTTTAAGGAAGAGTCGGAGTAGAATCAAGGATAAGGTGAGCCTAGTGCACCACCTGAGCAGGCCACACTCTACCATTCAAGCTACTTCCTAAGGTGCTGAGATGTGTCAGCCAAGAGGTGGCACCAGGTAAATCTGGGCATGGAGTTCTAGTTTTGGCCTCTACTGGTAGGGCCTTTTCTCTGTCTGCCCATGTCATGGGCACTCTGAAACTGGGCCTTGGAGTGACTGAAAATTCATAAGAGGAAAGATAAAAGGGACTCTTTAAAATATATTTCTAGTATATTTTTTATTTTGACAACTTTAGACATTTTATAATTTGTTTTCCCTTTTAAGGACTTCCACACCCCCTTTAGACAGGATCTCATGTAACCTTGGTGGCCTGGAACTTGCTAGTTTGCTAAGGCTAACCCTGCTCCTTCGGCTTCTATTTCCCAAGTGTTGTGATTATGGACATGTGACAGACATCACAGTGGGTCCCATTTCAGTTTAAAGTAATTTCAAATTAACTGAAAAGTTAGAAGATCACTAAAACCAAGCCTATGCTGACTTTACCCAGATCCAGCGGTTTCTAAATTTGTCACTCTAGCTGTGTATGTACATACGTATCTGTCTGTCTGTCCATCTACTCATCTGCTGCCAAACCTGACAACCTGAACTTGCTCCCAGTACCTATGGAATGGAAGGAGAGAAACGACTAACCAAAGTTGTTTCCTGAGCTTTGTATACCATGGAGTTGTGTGTGTATGCACATACACAAAACATAGTTCATTTATACATCATTTTTTACTAAAGTCATTACATTTCCTCATAAAGGGGCATAAGCAATAACTAGACTGTCACCATGCAGATGCTGAGGCAGCGGCTGATATATTTCTTTTATGTGTCAATTCTTTATTTTTTATTCTACACAGCATACTAAGTATTAACTCATTCAGTCCATGTAATCAAAAGTGGGTGTAATTACTGCCTCATTTTATTAATGAGGAAACTGAGGCACCCAAGAGAGGGCACTTACTGGCAGGAAACAGCTGTTGATAGAATTCTGCTTGCTTATTTTTGGAAGTTAAAGTTAGAAGAAAAATCGGTTAATTCTAAATGTCTGAGATAATGTATAGCTCTAGAATCCTTGCTGAGAAATTCTCTCTAGTAAATAAATATTATGAAGGTATAAGAAATTAAGCTGGGGGTACCCAAAGTAAATTTGTTTTTTTTTTTCTAAGTTTTTGAAATGATAGATGTTAAAGAAAAGCTATTGAATTCAAAACACCAAATAGTGACCAAACAGTAGAAGCTATGCAAAGCGGAATAGGTGGTGTACATGTATCCACTCATCCAAAAACTCCATGGGGTTGGGTTCCCTGAGGAAATGGAAGTAAAGATGGTAGGAAAGATAGGATGTCACAGCCATGCATCACAGAGTTAGGAAGAAGCTGGTTGTGGTGGCACACACCTGGAACCCCATCTACTTGGAAGATGAGACAAGGGGATTACAAGTTTGAGGCCTGACTGAGCTACAATGTGATCGTAAATTCAGCCTAGGCAATGTAGTCAACCCTGTTTCCAAGGGGAAAATTAAGAAGAGGGCCTGGTATCCAGTGGTACAAGATTTGCATAGCAGACCCAAGGTTCTGAGTTCAAGTCCCGGCACCACAAGAGGTGTGGGTGAAGTGGGGGCTGGCTACAAAGAGGACCTGTGAGGTATGGCAGTGTGAACAATGACATGGAAGGTTTGAGAACCCTTTCAGACAGCAGGAAAGGGCAGGTGAGCAAAGAAAGCTCCAAGGAGGAAGAGACCCTCGAGTTGGGTCCTGAAGAGCAACAGAGAGTTGACCAGGTGAGGACTGGCTTCGGGGGAAAGGCACAGAGGACTGGAATGTCTGGGCACATTTATAGAGCTGCAAATAGCTCCGTGAGGTTAGAGGAGGATACAGGGTCACAAGCAGCGCTCATCTCAGATTGCAGTGAGGCACACACGAACAATCCCTCCTTTTAGGCCGCCTGAGTGTGTGATGGTTTGTTCTGTCTGGGCATATCAGATGGTTTGTTCCAAATAGGTTTTATTTTTTGTTTATTTGGTTTTCACTAATCTTGGGGTTGGTTCATATTGTCAACTTTAGAACATCTAGATTCCTATGAGAGACAAAGGCCTGGACATACCTGTGAGGGAGTCTAGATTAGGTCAGTTTAAAACTATTTTTTATAAACTTTTTTTGTGTGTGTACACTTGCAAAAGACAGGTTGGGTGACAACTTGTGGGAGTTGGTCCTCTCCTCCCACCTTTATCAGTATTCTGGAGATTGAACTCAAATCACCATGTTTGGTTGCAAGTCCTTTTACAAATGAACCACCTCATGTTGGCCCAAGATCGGGTTAAAGTTGGAAAACCTTTTCTAAGTGTAGGTGTGGTGATAGGCTAGTGTCCAGAATTGTGTAAAGAGGAGAAAGTGAGCTGAGGGCATCATCCTTGGCTTTTTGCTTCCGGATTGTGGATGTGACATAACCAGCTGTCTCCTGCTGCAATGCCTTCTCCACGTGACAGGCCGTTTCCTCTAACTGTTAGCCAAGATAAGCCCATCCTTCCTGAAGTTGTATTTTGCTGTAGCAATGACAAAAACTAACCTACTCCTGTCTATTTCCTGTTTCTGTGGTCTTTTACTGAATATATATATATATATATATATATATATATATATATATATATATATATATACCTTGTGAATATTGTCTGAATTTTTCTATAGGACTATACACTTCAGGAGCTCTGGTATTTCTGTTCCTTTTTTACTTATCTCCCAGAACTGCACTGAGCATACTAGGCAACAAATAACTATTGGTTGGATGCACATAGCATACAAGAAATGTAGATAGTTTAAAGCATCAAAATCAATTATAATTGGAACTTTCCAATCAGCTGTGTATAGGCAATGTTTCATAGCCTATGTTCCTATGTTTAAGGAGTCAATTGGCATACACACTTCAGTAGTGATATTTTGTTTGTAATCTAACAAATAAAGCTTGCCTGAAGATTAGAGTGCAAATCTAAGCCACTAGTTAGCCATAGAGGCCAGGAAGAGGTGGCATCATACACTTTTAATCCTAGTGCTAGGGAGACAGAGGCAGGTAGATCTCTGTGAGTTCAAGGCCACTCTGGGCTACATGACATTGAATCTGTCTAATAGAGAAACAGAGACAGGTAGTGAGGGCTTTCACAAAAGTGATCCCAATACGTGGGATCCTACACCTTTAATACAAGCACTAGGGAAGTGGAGACAGGGTGATATAGCTGATCAGAGAGAGAAATATAAGGTGGGAGGAGACAGGAGCTAAATGCAGTCTGAGGACTCAGTCTGAGAAGCAATATGAGGTTTCCTAGAGACAGGATCACCCCTTTGGTCTGAGCATTGGTAGAGGTGAGAACTCCCTAGTGACTGGCTGCTCTACTTCTCTGATTTTTCAGCTTTCACCTCATAATATCACATATTATACATAAAATGTGTTTTATTGTGACATTTTTATACACATACACAATGTATTTTGATCATATTTACACGCCATTCCCTTTATTTTTTTCTTATCTCCCTCCCACTTTTGCTAAGCCCTTTATCTTTCCTTTTACTTTCATGCTAAGGTGTGTGTGTGTGTGTGTGTGTGTGTGTGTGTGTGTGTGTGTATGACTCAGTGAGTTTTATTAGGGTTCTTGACAAGGACATAGGCACACTGCTGTGGGCTACACCACTGAAGAAAATGACTCTCTCCTCCTCAATCATTATCTATGTATAAATTCCCAGTGAGTGCTGGGCTCCACGAGCCCCTCCCAAGTTGTGGCAGGCAGGACATCAAACATCCCAGGCCTGTACAGACCTTGTGCATGGATGGGATCACAGATGCTGTGAGTTCGAGAGCACTGCAGCCATGTCGTGCCTGGAAGTCAGCAGACATGAACAGGTTTTGACAACATATGGTCTGTGAGTGCACGGGGGAGCCTGGCCAAACCTACAGAGTGACGGCTCACAGTTTTCCCTTCAGTGAGTGTATTGTTTACCCTGTTTCCACCATCTCACCACAAGAGGGTTTTCATTTCTTTGTGGACGCCAAATGTTCACTACGGCTGACAAAACCCTTCTGTTTATTTTCCCCCAATTCAGTTAAATGATTGAGATTTTTTTCATCTCTTTCTCTCTCCTTTTTCCCACTTATTAAAGATATCCCTAAGGCCATCTCACATGAATCGTCACAAGGATCACTGTTTTGATTTTAAAGGCCACATCAGCTTCTTTATGCATAGAGAGAAATACCTTGGGCAGCTTTGCTGCATCACGGACTGGTCTTATTCTGTGCAGTGCATTTATCTGCCATGAACATTTGTTGCAAACCCTGAAGACTGCTGTGAGGTATGCCCGCGTTGTGTGGCAGTTTGGAAGTGTTTACTCTGGTCAAGTGCAGTGGCCTAGTTAGTCCTCTGGAGACAGAGGCAGGGCTATCATCTGAGTTTAACACCACCCTAGGCAACATAGGAAGAACCTTGCTGCACCCCCTACTACCTCAAAAAAGTGCTCACCATGGACACTGTCAACCACAGATTCAGTGGGCAGATGAGGGATTCCACGTACTCATGGTCAACTGTCTGGTCCCATTTCTTCTATATCCCTGGACTCTGTCTCCCTGGATTATTCTGAAAAAAAAAATTCCAGATGTCACATTATTTTGTACACAAATATTTTATTCTATATCTTGGAAGATTAGGTCACTTCCAGATGTCATCACAAAAGCAAATCTTCCAGTACTGAAGGCCAAAGAGAAATTATTCATGTCCAAATATCACATAATAAATACCTTTATACGCATTTGTTTCAGTTAGGTCTTGAATGTCCCCTGAAGCGTGTGTGTTAAAAACTTGGTCTCCAGCCTGTTGTACTGGAAAAGGTGGACGATGGAATCCAGTAGAAGGAAGTCTAGTGATTGAGTGTGCCCTAGAAGGGGACATCAGAACTCGGAATTCTTCCCACTTCTCTTTTCCTTTTCAAGCTCTGTTTTTATTATTTTTAATTATGTGTGTATGTGTGTGCACATGTATGTGCAGGTGCCCATGGAGCCCAGAGATGTTGGATGCCCAACACTGGAGCTACAGACAGTGGTGAGCTGCCCAACCTGGGTTTCGAACACTCACTTCAGTCCTCTGCAGGGGTAGATATGCTCTTAGATACTGAGCTGTCTCTATAGCCCCCCCCCCTATTTCTCACTGTGGCTTCCTGGCTGCTGTAATATAAGCCACTTCTGCCATGTGCTCCCACTACAGGTAATATATCATGGCCCACTGGGGTCAATAGACCATAAATGAAAACCTTTGAAACTATGAAAGAAAATGAACCTTTTCGTTTTATAAGTTGATGACTCAAGTATTTTGTCATAATGGTGGAAATCTGACTAGCTGGTGTGGTTTCTTGCCTTTTGGAGGACAACTATTAGGTTAAACAGATCATATAAAGACTTGAAAAGAGTAATCAGAGAGGATTTCTGTAGCTGCTTATGGGCTCCCTAAGTTGGGGCAATGCTGGTGTATCGTAGAAGATCCGTGAATACTTGTCGGATGAGAGGATTGCTATAGAACTGTAATTGTGAGGGGAAGGACTACTTACCAGCTCCTAATAGCAAGTACCATCTAAAGGTACCAGTATGTTGGTTAGGCAGCCACAGCGCAGTAGCTATCCTAAGGCGGCTACAGAGTTAGGTGATTCTCTGGCTGCTTTCTTCCCCTCTCCTTTAAATCTCCCCATTTCTTCCATCAATCTCCTATTTTCTCTCTTCTAGGTTACACTTTCTGAGTCTTCTGAGACCTTTAGTATTCTGTCTGGCTAATTAGTATCCCTTACTTTATAGGAACAGGTTAAGTTAGAGAAGAATGGGAAGCGGCTGCCATGTTGATCTCAGCCGGGAGTGTCTTTCTTTACCATTAAGAGTGGAGAAAGTAGTGTGGGATTCTCTCCCACCCCCTGGAATGTGTAGGGGCTTGTACCAAGAAGATGGTGATGATGGCAGCCTCTGATGGTTCTTAGGGAAAGAAAGCTTGTGAAGAACGTTAACCACAGCATCCTCTGTGAAGTTGCTGCCTAGCAACTTCATTCCTGCTGTGGGAACCACACTGACAAATTTATATCTCTGAGATCCTGTAGCAAATCAGAAAAGATCAGTCAGGAAGGGCACCGCAGTAAACAGAATGAGTGCTCTTTGAACCTGGCTGTGAAGATCCCATCTGTGCTATACACTCCTTGAAAACGGACAAGCCGAGTTTCTTTGTGTGTGTGACATACGGAATGTAATGGCTCACTTTTGCTGGAGGGGATCCCGGTAGCTTGCATCTCTACGCTGTGAAGGCTAAAGTGTTATGAAACTGACTGGAAGGAGATTGGCTCATGGAAGGCTAATGTGTCTGGAAAGTTTCCTATTAGTGAGAGAGCTGTCTGGGGTTACTCCCAGAGAAGAGATGGAGCTCAGATTTGCCAGTACAACTCACCTCAGTGGCTGAGGGGCAGGTTCCCTGGCCCCGTGCAGCCAGCAAGTCCACAGTTGCTCAAACCTCTTCTGCATGTAAGCCATGCAAATCCTTCTACATACTTTAAACCCGCTCTCGATTACCAGTGGGAACTATGGAAATGCTGTATAAATGATTGCAAACCATTTCTGTTTCAGGAACAGTGAGAAGGAAAGACCATATACATGCTTAGATCAGGCGCCTAGTTCTCTATAATGCTTTCTTTAGACCCAGAGCTGATAGTATCCATGGACCATGAAGAGACACAGAAGGAATACAAATGAGGCTGTGCAGCTGAGACATTCTGCTACTGGGTTGCATCTTCTGGTCCCAAGTCTCTGGGCTTAGGATCTGTGGGTCCTTCCTTGCTCCTAAAGATGGGCCATCGTGGGTAATGCAAGGGTTAGGTGAGCGTTTGCCACAAAAAAACCTTCATTTTCTTGCAGTAGAGAGGGTAACTGTCATCCACAGTAGGCCAGAAGTTAGTCACGGCTGCCTCTCCACACAGCTGCTTCTTATTTCATTACTTACCACAGATTCAATCAAAAGGGAAGGAGGAAGTTTATTATTTCAAATAGTTTCTTTAAATCTGAAAAATCAGGAAATAGGCCTGCAGTCATAAAAATATATAAATTCAATCACGGCACCTCAGTCAGGAAACGCACCACCATCCCTTGTAAAGTAAGCAAACTTAGCTGCAGTCACCTCTTAGACACACATACCCTCCCCCCCCCAGGCAGGCTGATGTAGAGCCGAAAGGAGCCTAGACACTCCTGCACTTCTGTGGAAGCAGGAGGAAGAGGTGGACTATGGAGCATGCTCAGCAAGGGACACCCCTTTGCAGATATGACTCCCAGCAAGGCAACTACAGAGCCATGGTCCCAGACAAGTCTTCTACATGAAATTAAAAAGAAAAGAAAAGGCCTCTAATAAACTTGCTTGGGTTTCACAATAAAATCTGTTTATGTTTTTGCCAATAATATGAGATCTGCAGGGTAGATTTCCACTTCCTTAATCTTGACACCGACAATTCCTTAGGTTCCAGCACCTGAATAGGGGGCGACAGCCAAGAGAGGTGACTGAGTGGGCTAGTGGGCACTTCCTGTTGTTCCTGGACATCAGGTCCCCTTCCGTTTCTCCTCAGAATCCCCACCTACAGGATGCCTACTTCATTGCTTGTTTGATTCCATGAAACACATGCACCAGTCTCAAGAACAAAAGTAATACTTTTAATAATTTAATTACTGGAAAGGGTTGAAACATGTGGGTTTTTTATTATTTTTTTGTGGGGTTTTTGCCTTTTGTTCTAAGAATATAACCCATACTTAGGATCTTTAGCCAACTTTCATTTTCCTTATTTATTTGTTTAATTAGTTATTCTTGTTTTACTTATTTATGCTGTTGTTATTTTTTTTTTGACTGAGGGTCTCAACTAGTCTAGGCTGACCTTGAACTTCTGATCTTCCCATTTCTATCTCCAAATTTTGGGATCAAAGGACTCTCCCACCACCACTCCATTTAATTCTTATTCTAAGGTCAATTGAAAATTTTCTTCCCTGAGAGGAGTTGCCATCAACTTAATGCAAAATTAGGTTTAGTTCTTTCATTTCATTTTGAATTTTTATGATCACATCTTAAAATATTAGCAACGCATTCTAATAATCTTCCATAGTGGCAAATAAACAAGTCATTCTTCATTTCTCTTTATACAATATTCCATTGTATAGGTGTCTCACAGTGAAGATTCCTCTACTGATGAACATGTGAGCTCTTCAATGGTCTTGGGAAAACATTTTCCAACGCCTGCCAATGCATCTGTGCAGTAGTTTAGAAAATGGAGTACTAGCCAGGCAGTGGTAGCACAGGCCTTTCATCCCAGCACTTGGGAGGCAGAGGCAGGCAGAGGCAGGCAGATGATATCTGTGAGTTTTGAGGCCTGGCTACAAAAGCTAGTTCCAGGACAGGCACCAAAGCTACACAGAGAAGCACTGTCTTGAAAAACAACAACAACAAAACAAACAAATAACAAAAAAGAAAGTGGAGTGCTAAATAGAACAGTCAATAAAATCTTTTAAACTGCATGGGCATGAGGAGTACTCATGTTTTAAGGTGGAAACATGCTACTTCTTCAGACAACAGAAGGAAGAGCCTTTGGCTCCTCATGAAAGTCAACAATCGTCTTTTCCAGAAAACTCACGGAGTCTTCATAGCAAAGAACTTTCTGGCAGTATACCAAACATGTCCCAGTGGAAATAAATTCTTGTTAGTAAGCACCCTAGGCAGGCCTGGAACATCGCCACAAACCAAATGGAATCCGTGTTATGCATGTATGAAAAAAAAAAATCAGGCAAGGTCCAAACTAATCTTAAAACTCCTCCAGAGGGCAACACACTGGAGACTGTCACACAGTAAACATGTGCAGCTGTATTTCCTCCAGCATGAGAACGGTGATCTAGGTTGAACCCTGGATGAAAAACTGATCTCCCTGATACTCAGTACAAGTCATTTGCCACCGACTGTACCGAAGAAGACAGTTGGAAGCAGCTTCCCCTTAACGGTTGAGTTTGGTTGCTTTAAATACGAGTCTCCAATGAAGGCAAACGCAAGAGAGAAATACAGCGCTTTGTAAGGGTGTTGCTTTTATGGAGATAAAGCAATGTGAAGTTTCATTTCGCAAGATTTATTTTTTAAATATGTGTATCTGTATATGCGTGTAGGTGAGCTTGGGTACCCACAGAGTTAAGAATAGGGTGTCAGGGCTCTGGGAGCTAGAGTTAGCAGGCGCTTGGGAGACAAAGAGCTCCACAGTGAAGTGCTCTTAACCAGTGAGCCATCTCTCCAGCACCCTGTAGTTCCACTGTTTTAATCCAAATTTTAATTCCTTATGATAACGCATCGTCATAAGGTTCCACGGCAGCTTCTTTCACTTCCACAAGCAAGGCACGGTCTTGGCCATCAGCTGTGCAACAAAGGATTCCTCCACAAATAATCCAGTAAATTCCCACGAAGCCCCGTTTTAAAAGGCGACATCTGCCCCTGGGAGAATCCAGCTGCTTCTGGTGACTCCCCCATGACATCCAAGAGTCATCTTTGCCAAGTGATTGTTACAAAAAAAGAAACCCAAAGTCGCACCTATCAAAAGGAAAACAAAATAAAAAGCGTCATGGAAAATGTCAATACAGGTCATCGCTGGTCCAGGCAGGCCTCCTCTGTGGAACGTGCATGCGGAAAGCCAGCATGGAAATCTTTGCCCCGCATCTCATGCAGAGCCGGAAGCAGCCCCCAGCGGGCCCTGCTCTGCAGACTGGCCGGGTGTTGAACTTGGCAGGCTGCCCACTGCTTCAGCTCCCGGGCCTCAGGCTCATTGTTCCAGGGCCACAGGCAACATTTAAGACGTAATGGGCCGATGTGACTACTTAAGGTTCCCAGCACAGAAAAGGCCAGAGTTCTTATCTGGAAACAACAAGCTGATTGCACTTCAAATGTTCTTAGAAGAGGCTTTATCATATTTGTGGTTTTGGCTGAGGAATTCCGCTTGCACGGGGGCTCTGGAAACAGAAACAGGATGAGTTAAGTCAAAAGAAAAAGTCAGGCATGGTCTTTTGTGGAACCCTGGGAGATATTTAGAGCAAAGAAGTCTTTCAGTCTTAAAAGAATGGATGTCTCTTTAGTTTCCAGAGCTATTTATTATTATTATTATTATTATTATTTTCTAATTGCCAACTTTGGCAACAATTTGTACTGAATGCCAAGTGATAAATTCATGTGGATACTTTTCTATACCCTAAAGTCATCTCAAACACAAGGAAATTCTAGCTTTTCTGGCTTACTCATTCAGTCAAAATGGAGGGCCTGCCTGTTCTCCAGACTGCCACAAGCTCAGTATTAAAGTCAGGTTGGATGCTGACAAACTTCAACTCCCAAGACAAAATAGTGTCAGACATGATTGCACAGGGCTGTAATCCTAGCACCTCCGAGTGTGGACATGTAAGGTCCGGGTTCGAGGCCAGTGCCTGCTTTGACGCACACCGAGGCTTTCTGTTTGTGCCACATGGGTTTTCTGTGCTGCAGATGGAGCAGGAATTCCCTTACCCACACCCGCTCCACCTCCCAGAACCATCAGAAAGAACTTTGGTTTCTAGAGAGTAAGGAAGCCTGCGGGTGGTTCAGTCAGGCCAAAGGGACGGTGCACCCTCCATCTCTATGATGTCTCTATGGTGTGCTTCTGGCTCTCCCTGACACAAACCCAGTGTCCTGGAGATGCTTCAGAAGAGTGCCTTGGTGTTAAAAAAAGAAGGGGCCCTAAGGTCCCCCCCTTTTGCCAGTCCGCTGGCCATCATTGCTGGTTTCCGTTCCTTCCTTCCCTTGCCTTCGTTTATCTCAGGTGCCAAGACCCCAAAGTGGAGTCTGCAAGCAAGGTCTTGTCACTCACTGATCTTCTTGGAATGAGGTCAAGGGACATTGTTTCCTGAGGACATCGTGCCTTAGAAACATAGTTAGCAAGGCTGGAGGACAGAAGGAGCGGGTGCAGCTTAGACATCACCGTGGCCTTCCTTTTGCTGATGACCTTTCCTCCGGATTTTGCTCAGTCATCAGCTTACTTTCAACCTTTACATTCAAGCTCGCTCCAAAGACCACACAGGCTTCAAAGGCATGCGCGGCGTGCTCCCTGCCTGGCCTGAGAAGACAGATCTGACGTTTCTGGTATAGATAGCGTTTACTCCATGTGCATGCAACAGTACATACACTTACTCGATTCGCTTGCCTCGGCGGCTCCTGGATGCTCACAGAGCACCAGGGGCTTTTTCCACCCTCCAGTTTTAAGTGTAAAGGGTCTTAAGGGATAAAGAGCTCTTTACTGTTAGCAAGGAGCACCCCACATTAGGTAGCTCTACAGACTGAGCAACAGCAGTTTTGCAGGCCTTGAGGACTCCTCCAGCCCTCATCTTGAGCTTTGCCCCTCCATGACATTTGAAGTAACGAAAGGGAGTAAAGTGAGGCACCCAGACTCTGTTGAGGCCCATGATGGGAAAACTGCTTCTTCCTGGACAGCAAGTAGGCTCTAAGTTTACCACTCACATAGCAAAGACATACTATTATCCCTTTCTATAAGGGGCAGTCAGTCACTTTGCCAGGAGGACACCCCTTAGGAAAGCTGATTCACCTGAAGACCTGCAAAAGATGTGTGTGTGTGTGTGTGTGTGTGAATTATCCCATTAATGAGATAATATACTTTTACCCCCAGAAGCCCCTCCCTAATTCAGTTGTTTGCAGATTCTCAGTGCTAAGCTTGCTTGCTTTTCATACTCCTAACGCTAAAGGAGTTGCTTTTCCTTTCCCTCCTTCTTATTCCTTTGGCCACTGACCAGAAAGAATCCCAAGCATTTGGGTCTTGACACTTTGATCTTTCTCTGTTTTCTCCGAAGACCCTGCACCATATCCACATCTGCTGGCAGACTTCTGCTCTATCTGCTGGTTTGGACTTTACCTGAGAAAACATCTCCTTCCTCTCACACATCTCCCTCCTTCCCACAGCAGCTGGGGTCTACAGCATCTCTGCTCTGTTATTTTTCTATTCAAACTCTAGAAAAATGGTTCTCAAGCTTCCGGCTGAGTACATTTGAAAATCTTTTGATAATGAAATTAAGAGCCCACAAAAAGACCCCCTACTGCTTAGTAACCCTTCTGCCTGATGAAAACCACCGGAGAAAGTCTAAGCATTGCTCCAGGAGTAAGTAGACCAGAAATTAACAGTCCCATTCTGTATCAAGTCTAAATAATGAGAATAAATGAATGACAGCGTATATTTCCTATCCCTGTCCCCTCCCCATTCTAATACCATCTCAGGCAATGTTCCCATTACATCTTTCTTTTGTAGACTTCCCTCCCTCGGCTGTGTCCAGGACGCCTGGTCTCTGCTTATTCAGGTCTCTGTGTATCCTCATGCATTCTCAAGCCTGTCTGTGGAGTCTGCCTACCTGGACTAGGCCAGGTTTCCTCAGCATGGAGGCCTCAAAACCTCAGGTTGAATAGACAAACTTAAACCTTTAAGACTCGGTCTTCTAGACAATGCTTCTACTGTCTTGTCTTAGACCTCACCTCACATTATACATTATATATTTTTATAACTTTTTGCTTTATTTTGTTGGACAAAACAGAGACTGTTAGTTATTTGTCATGGGAAAGAGAGAGCATGGGCCCACCCACTTCTCCTCTCCATAAGAAGAATATCAAAGGTTCTGAACATATATTGTAACCAGGTTACCAACTCTCCACAACTGTCTTAAAATTAGGATCCAGTTACCCTGATCTTTTTTTATTCTTCTGGTTGACCTGTCTTGGGTGCTCCATTAAATATAAGTACTTTCATCATTGGAAATATCAGTACAATCAGTAAGGTGGGTAGTCTTTGAAGAGAGCCTCAAGAGGAGCCACATCATCCAGTAGTCACATGGTCCCCTCCCACAGTAGATCCAGGCTAGTGCCTAGACAAAGCGGCGATGTGTGGTTTCTCAGGCTAGGGCATAAGAAACCTGACACACACGTGTCTGGTCTTTGGAAATGTTCAATGGAAATCATATTAGATGAACAGACAGGCTGAAGGTAGCTACACAGAGGACCTGTGTGCAGAGAGTAAAACATCTGGGCAATAAACAGAGATTTCCACCATACCTGTGCTGGGTAGTCAGGTGTATAAGTGAAGAAACCAGCTTTGACACAGAGCCTGGTGGAGGACTCAAATGACTTGAGCCCAGTCACCAACCACTGTGACTGCTTTCCAGAGTCCAGGTGAGAACCACTTGACTGATCCAGCTAAACCTCAGAATTCTTAAGTCTCTAAATGCTTACTGGCTTTGTATGCAGTCCAAACTCCAGGCTCTTCAGCTCACCTCTCCCAGCACACACACTCCCTCGACATCTCTGCCCTCTGGTTCTCATGGTTTGGCCTTCAGCATCAATAACCTGCTGCAATGAGGCTCCCATGCTGGTTTCTAAGCAAGGACGCCTGCATTTAGGAGGTTGTTCATGGAGGTGATATAAGATGTGCCTGCAAGCATCTAGAAAAGAAATTGATGTAGAGATGGGGGTGAGGTGGGGTGGGTGAGACCCTTGAGAACTCAGAACAGATGGAGCATTGTTATACCTGGAACCCTTTTTTATTTATTTATTTATTTTTTTATTTAAAAAAAAAGCAATTTCTGCCTCCTCCCCGCCTCCCACCTCCCTCCCACTCGTCCCTCTCCTCCTCCCCTCCCCCCTCCTCCCCCTCCCTCTCCAGCCCGAAGAGCAGTCAGGGTTCCCTGCCCTGCAGAAAGTCCAAAGTCCTCCCCCCTCAATCCTGGTCTAGGAAGGTGAACATCCAAACTGGGTAGGCTCCCATAAAGCCAGAGCATGAAGTAGGATCAAAACCCGGTGCCATCGTCCTCGGCTTCTCAGCAGCCCTCATTGTCCGCCAAATTCAGAGAGTCCGGTTTTATCCCATGCTTTTTCAGTCAGAGTCCAGCTGGCCTTGGTGAGCTCCCAAAGAATCAGCCCCACTGTCTCCACGGGTGGGCGCACCCCTTGTGGTCCTGACTTCTTTGCTCATATTCTCCCTCCTTCTGCTCCTCATTGGGACTTTGGGAGCTCAGTCCAGTGCTCCAGTGTGGGTCTCTGTCTCTATCTCCATCCATCGCAAGATGAAGTTTCTATGGTGATATGCAAGATATTCATCAGTATGGCTATGGGATAGAGTCATTTCAGGTTCCCTATCCACAGCTGCCCCAGGAGCTAACTGGGGACATCGCCCTGGGCACCTGGGAGCCCCTCTAGATCCAAGTCTCTTGCCAACCCTAAGATGGCTCCCTTAATTAAGATGTGTGCTTCTCTGCTCCCCTAACCAACCTTCCTTTATCCCAATCATCCCGTTTCCCCAAGTTCCCCCCACCCTCCCCTTCTCACATTTCTCTCCCCTTCTCCCCTTATTCCCCCTCCCACCACACCCCCAGGGTCCCAAATTTTTGCCTGGCAATCTGGTCTACTTCCCATAACCAGGAGGATAGCTATATGCTTTTCTTTGGGTTCACCTTCTTATTTAGTTTCTTTAGGATATCAAATTATAGACTCACTGACCTTTATTTATCTCTAGAAACCAATTATGAGTGAGTACATCCCATGTTCATCCTTTTGGGTCTGGGTTACCTCGCTCAGGATAGTGTTTTCTATTTCCATCCATTTGCATGCAAAATTCGCGAAGTCATTGTTTTTTACCACTGAGTAGTATTCTAATGTATATATATTCCATACTTTCTTCATCCATTCTTCCATTGAAGGGCATCTAGGTTGTTTCCAGGTTCTGGCTATTACAAACAATGCTGCTATGAACATAGTTGAACAAATATCCTTGTCATATGATCGGGCATCTCGTGGGTATATTCCCAAGAGTGGCATTGCTGGGTCCATGGGTATGTTGATCCCAATTTTCCTGAGAAACCGCCACACTGCTTTCCAAAGTGGTTGCACAAGTTTGCATTCCCACCAGCAATGGATGAGGGTACCCCTTTCTCCACAGCCTCTCCAGCAAAGGCTATCATTGGTGTTTTTGATTTTAGCCATTCTGACAGGTGTAAGGTGATATCTCAATGTTGTTTTGATTTGCATTTCCCTGATCGCTAAGGAGGCTGAGCATGACCTTAAGTGCCTTTTGGCCATTTGAACTTCTTCTGTTGAGAATTCTCTCTTCAGATCAGTGCCCCATTTTTTAATTGGGTTAATTAGCATTTTAAAGTCTAGTTTCTTGAGTTCTTTATATATTTTGGAGATCAGACCTTTGTCTGTTGCGGGGTTGGTGAAGATCTTCTCCCAGTCAGTGGGTTCCCTTTTTGTCTTAGTGACAGTGTCTTTTGCTTTACAGAAGCTTCTCTGTTTCAGTAGGTCCCATTTATTCAATGTTGCCCTTAATGACTGTGCTGCTGGGGTTATACCTAGGAAGCGATCGCCTGTGCCCATCTGTTGTAGAGTACTTCCCACTTTCTCTTCTATCAGGTTCAGTGTGTTGGGATTGATATTGAGGTCTTTGATCCATTTGGACTTGAGTTTTGTGCATGGTGATAGATATGGGTCTATTTTCATTCTTCTACAGGTTGACATCCAGTTGTGCCAGCACCATTTGTTGAAGATGCTTTCTTTCTTCCATTGTATACTTTTAGCACCTTTATCGAAAATGAGGTGTTCATAGGTTTGTGGGTTAAAATCCGGGTCTTCTATACTATTCCATTGGTCGACTTCTCTATTTTTACGCCAATACCACCCTGTTTTCATTACTGTAGCTCTGTAATAGAGTTTAAAGTCAGGGATGGTAATGCCTCCAGAAGTTCCTTTATTGTATAAGATTGTTTTGGCTATCCTGGGTTTTTTGTTATTCCATATAAAGTTGATTATTGTCCTTTCAAGATCAGTGAAGAATTTTAATGGGATCTTGATGGGGATTGCATTGAATCTATAAATTGCCTTTGGTAGGATTGCCATTTTTACTATGTTGATCCTCCCAATCCACGAGCAAGGGAGATCTTAACCTGAAGAGGGAGGAATATTCAACTGGATCTTCAAAAAGGGGCAGTTTGTTGATTTATTGTGTAGAAACAGGGAACTACTAAACATTCTTGAGAAGAAAACCAATAAGAGCTAGACTGTGTTTGCTAAAGATTAGTCTGAGGGCTGAAGGTATGGTTCAGTGGTAGAGGAAGCTTAGCGTGTGTGAGGAACTGGGTTAGCCCCCAGCACACACACACACACACACACACACACACACACACACACTTGAATGTGATACACAAAGTCATTATGTTTGAATGACACCAAGCAGAGGTTCTCAGCGTGGATGGGACAATGTTGAAAAAATGATCTTGGCAATCTTGGGGGAAGTTCAGGAGATCCTAGAACCAGGCTGTTTTAATGGGAACGGGGTGAGCGGAAGCAAACCGAGACATACCCAGCGCTTGACGTGTCTCAGAAACTCTGCCCACTCCATGTATGTGTGTATATACAGATCCTAATCCCAAACCCCATACGATAATTATGTATAAACAAAATAAATGATTCCACAGTTTTTGCATTTAGGTAAATGTGACTTTTCAAAGAGAATGCTAAAAAGAACCCCACACTTACGGAGGAAGTTTTTTGAATTAATTCTACAATTTTTGCATGCATGTGCTCAAAAATTTTGCTTTGGGGCACATGGAGTGTTTTCTAGGATTTTTTTTGACTCTATTTTCTTGAGACAAGGAAATTCGATGTGACTCTGGCTTGCGTGGCCCGCACTATGCAGCATAGACCATGCTGGTCTTTGTGTGTGTGTGTGTGTGTGTGTGTGTGTGTGTATACACTTGTTTGATTCATAATTTGTGATGTTTTGTTACCAAAAATAAATCCCTGATTTTTGAGTTTAACCAAAACAAAACAAAATAAAACCTTTAAACACAGTCTTAAAACATTTATTGACCCGTCTTATTCAATCTCAATAGTCAATGTTGGAAAGAAACATAAAAGCTAATGTGCACATGGTGGCACGTTTGCTCCGATGTCTGTTTCATTGTTTGTGGGTGGCACATAGAACAGGCAAATACATTTAAGCGATGTACAGATGACTGCATCCCTGCAGCACTGATAACGAGATAACCAACCGGACTAGAGCTCAGTCAGCTGTCTAAAGGACAGCTCTTGCTTCCTTCATCCCTTGCTTTGATCACTTCTGGGGAAAGAAAAGAGCCTGCTGGCCATGCAGAAATACATTAAAGCTAAATCTCCTCATATCCACTTCCAGAGGTGTCTTTCACGTGGATTAAGGCCCCAGTTACAAGGCAAGCCCATGTCTGTGGTTGCCAACCTTATTCTTCCTGCCTCTGTCTCTTTGGTGCCGGGCTCCCAGGTGTGAGCCTCCATGCTCCGTATTGTAGCCATTTCTCACATTCTCACGTTCATTCTTAGCGGTCTTTCTTACCCATCCTTCTGGTGTGTGAGCAGTACTAGAAGCCTGGGAAAAGCATTTCCTGGTTTTAATAGCTTGCAGAGGTTGATGGAGAAACTGTGGGCTTTTTTTTATGTACGTGCTCCCTCTAGTGTCAAAATGGCCATTGCCACTTTCTCCAGCATGTTCTGTATTTAGAACTTAAATGGTTTTAATGAATAAACTTTAAAAGTGCTTGCACTTTAACGTTTTATCTTGCTTGCTTCTGAATAGGCTCCGTGAGATTCATGATGAGCCTCAAATTCTATTCTTGTCCTAATTTGTAATTATCAGTTTTCAGTAGTGTTTATTGAGTTTCAGACTACACCAAAATGCAATTATCACCTAATATGGATGAGCTAATTTACTATGATTGTTCCAAGAAAGGGAGGTCATCCATTATCACCATAAAATGTGTTCATTGATGAATCCATGGCCTCTTAAAAACTATTTTTGCATTTTCCATAGTATTCCCATCATGCCTTGCAGAAAGAGCCCACCCTAGGTACAGTCCTCTGAAGTCACCTCTAAGACTAAGTCTTAGTTAAGGTTTCTATTGCTGTGAAGAGACACCATGACCTTGGCAACTCTTATGAAGGAAAACATTTAATTGGGACTGGCTTATAGATTTAGTCATTATTGTCATGGCAGGAAGCATGGCGGCTTGCAGGTAGTCCTGACCCTGAGAGTTCTACATCTGAATCGACAGATAGCGGGAGGAAGAGTGAGCCACGGGGCCTGGCTTGAGCTTCTGAGACCTCAAAGTCCACCCTAGTGACATGCTTCTTCCAATTACGCCACACCACTCCAATAAGAACACTTGTCCTGACCCTTTCAAATAACACCATTCCCTATGAGCCTGTGAGGGCCATTTTCAATCAAAATACCACACCTTCTAAGATAGGGTCAGGCACAAGCTACCACAGAAAAGCATTGCAGAAGATGGGGAGTGAAAGGGAGATCAGGGTTGAGTGCCACATGTCCGGCTTCTGCTTCTTATTTTATATCTGGTTTCTCATTTAAAACCTTAGAGATGCCATTCAATTCTTTTTCTACACACACTCCACACATACACACACACACATACACACACCATATCACTCATATGCATACACCACACACCATACATACCACATCACTCACATACACATACACATCACACACACACCATACGCACACATACATACCACATCACCCACATACACACCACACACATACATACACACATACATACCACATCACTCACATACACACATCACACACACACCATACGCACACATACATACCACATCACTCTACACACACCATGCATACACCACACACACATACACACCACACACACATACATACCACATCACTACACACACACCGCACACACATACACATACTTACCACATCACTCACATACACATACCACATTGCACACACACACCATACACACACATACACACGCATACACACCACAGACACATACACACCACATCCCTCACATATACACACCACACACACACACAGACACATGCACACCACACTTTTTAGTTCCTAACAAGTCACAATACGATAGAGGAATGAAATGGATCTCAGCTTGACCTGTAAGCCCAGCTTCAGGTAGGAGAATCATAAATAAAGTGGAGCACACTCTCTGGGAGGCAGAGGCTCCGACGCTAGGACACTCACCTGCAGAAGGGCTTGGCAAGCAACTTGCCTCCTCAGAAGATGGGATCCAGGTTGAGGATAAGGCATCAGCCACGCAAAGGAACACTACCAGTGAAAGCTAGAGCCAACTGTCAAAAGCAGTAGGATGGGAAACATCCCTTCAGGAGAAGTGTAAGCGATTAGCCGCCCTGTGGACACTCAGAGATTGAAGCATCCTGATGTGGGAGGTCCTTCTGTATATGTGTTGCTTTATTGGTTGATGAATAAAACTGCTTTGGCCTATAGAAGTACAGAATAAAGTCAGGCAGGAAATCAGAACAGAGATCTAGGGAAAAAGTAGGCAGAGTCAGGAAGATGTTCTGTAGCTGCCAAAGGAGACAGATGCCCTGGAATCTTACTGGTAGGTCACAGCCTTGTGATGATACACAGATGAATAGCAATGGATTAATTTAAGATGTAAGAGTTAGTTAATAAAAAGTCTGAGCTAATAGGTCAAGCAATATTATAATTAATATAGTTTCTGTGTGATTATTTAGGTCTGAGCAGTCAGGAAATAAAAGAGCAACCTCTACCTACAACATTTTACCTACCAGAAGACAGTGGGGCCTCAGGGACTGTATCTCTGCCCTCTATCTGCTTTACTGGGGGAAATGACAGCCTTGGTGGAGGTTCATGGTTAGAAATTACTGAAGCCATCTAAAGCACTTGTGTGCCCAGGCCCAAAACTACTTCTGTCTCTGAAATGGAATGTGACCAGGTCAACAGTTTATTCTTGAATATCTAATTTATGGTATATATGTGGGGTGTGTATGTGTGGTTGTGTAGATCAGAGATCCTTGTGAATTTGTTGTCCCTTTTCATCATGGGCTCCTCAGATGGAGCTCAAGCCAGAGATCAAACTCAGATCATTAGGTTTGTGCAGCAAGTACCTTTACTCACAGAGCTATCTTACCAGCGCAAGTGTTGATATCTTAATCAAAGTAAGAATGCCAGGAGTGATTTGGTGGCCATATAGGATAAAAGTAATATAGCCATCGCTAGACACAGGCAGCATCCTAACCTGAAGATGACTCAGCCTTGTAGCTTGAGCTTAGTTAAGTGCACTGGTACCTCAGTCACACTGGTACAATTACCAGGGGGAATTTCATCTTTTAGTAAAGGTGATGCCAACAGTGAGGAGGAAAGCTCAAGAAATGTGTGTGGTCCAGATTACCCACAGAGAACCCATAGACGACACCGTGTGTGTGGCACGCAGGCTTGGAAGTTCAATCTGCTACTGAGTGCTAACCACCTAGGAAAGTGAAAAACAAGACACGGGCTGCTTAAACAGATGTCTGAGTGTCTGTCCGCTCTGCCTCCAAGACAGCTGTTAAACTGTGGCGTGTTATCGGGGTGATTAGTATAGAATATTCTAAAACCCGCCTCACCTGTATAGTTTATAGTTCATTCTTTACTGCCATAAACCCTCTTTTATTTTGTATATTATTTGACTCAATATTCTACTTCAACATTTCTTACTGAGGAAATATTTTTATTTTAAAGTAGAAAATAGCATGTGACAAGTTGAGAAAATGGAGCCCAGATACTCCAAAAATAATTTTCAAATATTCTGTTTTAAGGACAGACTCTCACTGTAGTTGTGGTCCAGACTGGTCTCAAACTCACTAAGCAGCCCAAGTGGAAAATGGTGGTTTAAAATTTAAAAAGGGAAATCCCGTGTTAGGATGACGTGTTTAATTTTGATTGGACAAGTTTATTAGGTGAGCCAAAGGGGGCTTTTGATTGGTGGACCTTGATAGCGTCAGGAGGGAGAAGTGGCCAATTAAGGGAATGGATCTTGGGGGCTAGCTTTAGGAATGTATTCTAATGGTTTGTAGCAAGGCAAAGGGAATGAAGGAGGAGGGCAAGACCTGCCAGAGCCAGGCTTGCTGTGCTTGAGCTGGCCAGAGTCCCTTCAGGTAAAAGAGCATTCACCTGGACCTTCTAAGATGAGGCGGAAGCTCAGAGTGCACACAATGGCCTTTAATTTTACTCCTTTGAATTAACCTTATTATAACATTCACTTATTTATTGTGCATGTGTGTGGGCACACCCATGGCATGGAGCCTGTGCAGAGGTCAGAGGACCTCTTGAGGGAGTTCTCTCTTCCACCATGTGAGTTCTGCTCCACACATTGAACTTAGATGGCCAGACTTGGCTGCAAGGGTCTTTATCCGTCATTCTGGACCCAACTTCTTTGAATTTTAAGGGTATTTATTTAATGATCTAAGTGGATGAAAATGTCAGATGAAGTAAGGAAAGGGCAGTTCATCTGACCTTGTAACAGGGGTTTAATTCTTTTCTTTTTAAAGGTATCTTTTCTAAAGGTACCTAAGATGTCCTGGAATATCAGAATTCTGTCCAACAAACACTGATGAATACTTTCTATATCTGAAACAGTCCCAGAGACAAGCACAGTCCAGAGAGATGGACCCAGACACAAGCATAGCTCAGAGAGATGGACAGCAGTTACCCTTATTCCTTGGCGTAAGGTTTCTCATGTTCCCCCTGTTGAAAATGGCAACAGTTATTTTTAATAAGATGAACCCTTACAGTAAAACTACAATCTGTTTCTCTCTTCTCATTAATTACTTGGAAGAATACAAAAGCATTTCCATAGCAATTCCTTCCAGCTTACTCACCAGCATAAAGATATTCTTGCAGATACTCTGTCTTCTTAATGGCTAACATTAATAACATTAAAATAATTTAATTTATCAAGTGTTCTGTTCATCGGTTCCAATTTAGGATGCCTGACAACTCATTAATAAGGAATCTAGTTTGTAGATATTTGTGTGTAAACTGTTTCAGCCATTTCAGTACTATGCTATCACTGTATGGGGAGAAAGGGGGATCAATTTCACTGGACAGAAATATATAAAAAGGATAGCTCTCTTTTCACAAATCTCTAAAGCAATGGGAAGTTATGGCTTTTAATAAGATAAGTGCCTGTTGGTATGGTTGCTCTTTGTAGTTTTCTACTTATGAGGTTTTTGAGCCAGGCATAGAAGTACACACCTATAATCCCAGTTTCCAGGAGTAGAGGCAGGAGGACTGGGATTTCCAGCTAGCCTAGGCTACATCAAACTTCGTCTCAAAACAAAGAAACTCAAATTTGTACCTTCTGAATATTTACTAGCAGTTCCTCTTCAGATGAGCTGGGTGTTTTATTAGTCATAGACTAGTTTATACGGTGGGGGACTGGTGGCTTGGGTTATAGGGGGACTGGTGCTTTGGGTTCTATATTTACAAAAAAAATTTTTCACAATTTTGCTTGCTTCAATTTTTTAAGAGTAAGATATTTTTATCTGATGCCTGACAAAGGGCTTTGAGTTTGAAAGGTTTTCTTATTTGATTTTTTGTTTTTCTGGAAACAGAATTATAGCTGGACATATTTCGGTATTTTGGTTTATTTGTCTGGTTGCATGATAATTACAGGGATTCATGTAGCCCAGGCTGCCCTGTAACTCCCTATTTAAGAAGGATGACCTAAACTCTTGATTCCCCTGCCTCTATCTCCCCTGCCAAGTGTGACCTACAGCCATTGTCACCATACTCAACTTTGGACAGGGCTTCTTTGTTATTTTGCTTCTTTGTTATTTTGTTTCTGTCCCAGTGTAAAGATGCTGCTTCAGTATCACCTTTCTCCACTGGCTTCTCAGACGCTATCTAGCTTCATTCTTAACTTTCTCTCTGCATGAGGTATCCCCTGCTCTTCTTTCACAGTTTTTATCTTTGTCATTCATATTCACTAACTCAATCATTGTATTCCCTGTAAGATTTTCTTTTTTTAAATAGTATTTACATATACACACTTGTCCACAAAGGCCAGAAGAGTATGCCAATAATCTAGAGCTGGGTGTGAGCTGGGAACTAAGCTTTGGTCTCTGGAAGAGCAGCAAGCACTATTAACTGCCCGGCCATCTCTCCAACCTGCCTCTCATTTCATATTTAGGGATTCATTAAACTTCTTGGGCCTATAGACTTATAGTTCTCCTAACTTTAGCAGTTACTTCTCCAGTTATTTTCTCTTCCTTGTTCCCTCTCTTTTGAGGTCCAGAACAATAGGTTTATTAAGCTCCTGGCTGCCCAAAGCACAGTGATCTTTGTCTGTCTCAGTTTCTCCTCTTTATTTCCCAAATATTGTCTCCTTCTTGTATATTTTGAATAATGTCAATAGCTATCATTGTAATAGTCAGAGTTCTCCAGAGGAGCAGAACTTATAGAATGAATCTATGTATACACATAGACAGTGGATGTCTTAGTGTGGCTTAAAGGCTGTGGTCCAGATGACCCAACAATGACTGTCTACCAATGAAAAAAAGTCCAAGAATCCAGTGGTTGTTCAGTCTGTGAGTTGGATGTCTTAGCTGATCTTCAGTATACTCTAGAGTTCTGAAGAAGTTGGCTCTAATGCCAGTGAAGGAATGGACTTGCAGCTAGAGTGATGGCACATAGGCAAAGAGACTTGCTTCTTCCATGTCCGTTTTAAAGATGCCAACAGAAGGTGTGGTCCAGATTAAAGGTGAATCTTTCCACCTCAAAGATCTGATTTAAGCAAGAAAAACTCCCCCCACCCCAGGTATGCCCCAGACTCCTGGGTTTTAGTTAACTCCAGATATAGTCAAGTTGACAGCCAAGAATGGTCTTCACACTCACCAAATTATTCACCTTCTTTCTGCAGTCAGAACCTGCCTTAGTCCCCTATATTTATTTTTCTCAGATGAGTTTTTTTCTTTTTTGAAGTACTAGTTGGGTCTTCTTCATGTCCTTGATGCTATGTTCAGTCTTTCCTGTACTGGCTTAGCTAGGAATGAGGTTACAGTTACTCTTCCAGCCTCCTCCTTTACGCATCAGATTTATCACCACTGTAGCTTGTCAGTCATCTCTGTCAGTTTTCCTTCCGTGCTCCTGTTGGGTCATCATTTCCTGCTTATCTGACCCTGAATTTTCTCAGATAAAAAGTTACAGTTTTGAAAATAATTTTAAGTTTTGTTTCAGATGCAATTAATTATGGAAATAGCTTGACTTTCCAAGATTGGCTATTGGGTTTGTTGGATGGGATCAGGGCAGCTATTAGTGGCCACTGGTCTTCTAAGAAATCTAACTATCAGTGCATAAATCATGAAGCTTTCTAGTCCAGCAGAAGAAGCATAAACTATCTCCAGCTACATTTGAGCATCAAGAATTAGAATTACTCCCTCTTCTTTTAGATGATTCTCTTCCAATCTTGTTTTCTTTCTTTCTTTGTTTCTTTCTTTGTTTCTTTGTTTGTTTCTTTCTTTCTTTCTCTCTTTCTTCATATATCTGACATGATTTCATATAACCCAGAATAGAGCTGAATTTGCTGTATAGCTGAAGGTGATCCTGAACTTCTGGTCCTTCTCTCTGCCTAGCAGGTGTGCACTACCTTGCCCAGCTTTTGTTCAGTGCTAGGGACTAAGCTGGGGCCTTTGTGCCTGCTAAACAACTCAATCTCATGTTCTTAGAAGGAACTGATGGCCAGCACCTAGTTGAAATACTGGTTGTGAATATTTGAAACTTTCTTTCCACCCTGCTGCTCAACCTGTGAACTCCATGCCCCTTGACCTCACATCTCTTTAACCCAAGGTGGCACTGGGTTCCTTCCAATGTAGCAGGGAAGCCACCTCCACCTCAAGAAGTAAGATGGGACAGTCATGGGTGTATGAATGGCCTGTGCTGGCATAGTGAACATCACAGGCTTAGTCAACAGGGAGATTTTCTCAGTGCTTGCGACTGAGCAATGAAGATGCCTTGGGAATTTGCTTCAATTGAGGCCTGTCTGGCATAGAGATGGGTGCCTTCTTGCTTGGCCTTGACATTTCTTTGCCATGCATGTGTTCCCTGCATTTTTTTGTGTATTTAAATTTTCTATTCTTATAAAGGAAAAGTCAGATTGGCTTAGGGATCATCAGAGTGGTCTCATTTTACCATCAACCCCTCTCCAAACCCCACCACACTCTGAATTCTTGAGAAACAGGCTTTCAATTTAAACTTTCCGAGAAAGTGTTTAAGAGCATGCAACACATTGCCTGTAACTATAGCTCCACGTGGCCTCTACAGGCACCTGCATACATGTGCACATATACATATCCATATGAATAAAAAACAAAACAAAGTTTAAAAAAGAATTTAGAGAGAGAGAGAACTCAGCCTTTGGCAGTGGGGTTGCTCCCCTTTTCCAGTCTCTTGCGAATCACTATTCTGACTCCCAGTATCTCAGCTATTTCTCATTTTTTGCCTATTTTTTAGTTGACCCAGGAGGGAGACAAACTGGTAACTTGTTACGCCATCTTAATTATTAAAAGTTAACCATTTTGTTTTCTTATTTAAGTAAGAACCAAGACCATGGCGTCAGCATCATGGTTGAAAGTCCATCTTCTTTTCCCTTGACTCTGATATGCAAGCCTATCGTTAACGCGTGGCCACAGTGTAAGACTCCATTGCTGAGCCTCCTTTTGTTTTCCTTTGATCTGGGGTCATATTCCTGGCTACTCTTGTATGTTCTTAATTTTAAAAGGTACGAAGTTTGAATTTGCTAGTTAGAGAGAAAGAACTAATTTCACGCCAATGAGAATAAACATAGGCATAGCTTCTGTCTTAGTTCCTGTAACCGTGACTGTGAGCTAAGCCAGACGTTGCTTGTCTCACACAGATCTGCAGCCACAAGTTTGGGTTATGTATGGTGTCTCTGGTGTTCAAGGAGAGAATTGGCTCCCTCTAGTGTTCAAGGAAGGAACTGACTCCTGTGTCTTTTAGCCTCTTGTACCAAGAAGCCTCATTCCTGTCCTTCACAAGGCCAAATTCCCTCTGGGAGTCCAGTCTTTGTTCTAGGTCATTCTCTCATAGGCATTTTAAAGAACTCTAAGGTGTTAACTTCATAGGTCTCCAAAGAACTAACCTTTAAAGAACCTTAAAATCTCTTGCACATTCCCAGCTACAAGAGATAACTTTGTCTTATCCGTTACTCTGTTTTGAGAAGGAATCTCCTCTTGCTAGGCTGTGCTAGGTGATGCTCTTGCCTCAGTATCCAGAGTACTAAGATCGCCTGTGTGCACCCCTTCCCACAGTATTCTCTCTGCTGCTATAGTTTTAGCCTTTGTAGAATTTCATGTAAGAAGAATCACACAGTAAGTAGTCTTTTTATTTTTTGTTTTGTTTTTATTTTACACACAATTCTAGTTTATTATGGCAAAGGCGAAAACGCCACCTTCTCCACATCAGGAACCAGTAAAATTTATCCCCAAAATAACTCGGTACAAAACAGGTCTGTCTCAGAATTAAAAAAGAAAACAAGAAAGAAAGAAAAAGCCTTTACATGAGTTTTTAGATCCTATTTTAAAACACGAGAAAAAAAGAAACAAAAACAAATCCACCATTGTCTGCACAGTCCAGTTGCCAACCCCCTCTCTAGGGATCTCGGACTAAGCTTCTGGGTTCTGTTACTTGTGTGGATTTGCTTGGCTGTTTAACTGGTGTCCATGCTGGCATTGTAAGCATCCAGTTGTGCGTTCAGCCCCTTCTCAGAAAGCTGCTGCTTTGAGTTCCTGCCGGTACTTCTACCTCTTCCCCGGCTGCCTCCACGGGTTCCTCTCCGGGTGCCACCACCACCAAAACTACCAGAGCCACGGTTTCTTGTCATGCTACCTCTGTTTATGCTCTGTGTTGGTCTTCTTTGAGTGTCAATCTGTGGTGTGATCAGCTGAATGTTCGTGGGACGGCCATCCAAAGGGACACTGTACTGTTTCATAGCCTTTAGGGCATCTGCCTTCCATTCAAAGTGCACATCTGCTGACCAAGGTAGTCTTTTTATATGGATTCTTTTATTAAAAATACTCTAGAGATTTATTACACTTAACAATTGATTATTGTGTGTGTGTGTGTGTGTGTGTGTGTGTGTGTGTGTGTGTGTCTGGCATGTGCCATAGTGGACGTGTGAGTGCCAGAGGGGTTCTTTTCTCCCACCCTGTTGGATCCTAGGGACCCAACTCAGGTTGTTAGGCTTGGTGGAAAGCACCTTCAGTAACTGAGCTGCCTCTGGCATAGTTTCACTGTTCACCCTTTGTATGGGCTTTGTTTTTAAAGTCTAGAACAATATGCAGACTTAGCAATTGATAAACATTCAAATTGTTTTCATTTTTCCATCTTTCCCATCCTACCTCCCTCCTTTTCTTCCTTCCCTCCCTCCCTCCTTCCATTCTCACTGGAGATGACTCCTGGATCTTTATGCATCTTATACCCCAAAGACCCTAAAAGACAACAGAAAAGCCTTAGACAATATAAATATTTTCAGCAAAGTAGCAGAATACAAATGAACATAGAAAAATAAGTAGCTTTTCTTTATAGTAATATTGACTATGTCAAGAAAGAAATCAATCACTCACAACAGCTCCAAAACCCTTAAAAATAGACAGAAATAAAAATTTGTTGGAGTAAAGCTAATCACAAAGGTGAAAGACTGTTACAATGGAAACACTGAAACACTGAAGACAGATATTGAAGAAGACACACACAGAGAGAAGACTTTCCTTGCTCATGGATTAACAGAATCAATATTATAAAAATGACTACATTTAAAAATGTAAAGTACTACTCAGCAATAAAAAACAAGGACTTCTTGAAGTTTGCAGGCAAATGGATGGAAATAAAGAACACGATCCTGAGTGAGGTAAGCCAGACCCAAAAAGAGGAACATGGGATGTACTCACTCATATTTGGTTTCTAGACATAAACAAAGGACATTGAGCCTCTAATACGTGATCTTAGAGAAGCTAAATAAGAAGGAGAACCCAAAGAAAAACATATAGGCATCCTCCTGAATATCAACCTTCATCAGGCAATGAAAGGAGACAGAGACAGAGACCCACATTGGAGCACCGGACAGTAATCTCAAGGTCCAAATCAGGAGAAGAAGGAGAGTGAGCACGAGCAAGGAACTCAGGAACGCGAGGGGTGCACCCACACACCGAGACAATGGGGATTTTCTACCAGGAACTCACCAAGGCCAGCTGACCTGGGTTTGAAAAAGCCTGGGATAAAACCGGACTCGCTGAACATAGCGGACAATGAGGACTACTGAGAACTCAAGAACAATGGCAATGGGTTTTTGATCCTACTGCACGTATTGGCTTTGTGGGAGCCTAGGCAGTTTGGATGCTCACCTTACTAGACCTGGATGGAGGTGGGTGGTCCATGGACTTCCCACAGGGCAGGGAACCCTGATAGCTCTTTGGGCTGACAAGGGAGGGGGACTTGACTGGGGGAGGGGGAGGGAAATGGGAGGCTGCGGTGGGGAAAAGACAGAAATCTTAAATAAATAAATTAATTAAAAATGTAAACTATATATGTAATACAATTATTATCAGAATTCTAATTGCTTTCTGGGAAGAACCAAAAAATAAAACCCTTAAAATTTCTACAGAAGCACAAAAGGCTAAGGATAAAGCACAATGATAAGGACATGAAAGTACCTGATAATGCTGGAAAAAACATAGGCAAGTCACCCTGCGATATAGACACAGGTGAAGGTGGTCTGAAAGGATTATGATAATGAGGAAACTGATCCCAAGAATTATCACATGAGACTGCATGAAAGTGAAAAGCTCTGGTAGACAAACAGACAAACAACCCCAGAAACAATCACCAGAGTGATGGGACAGCCTATAGAGTGGAAGAAAAGTCTCAGCTAACAATGGAGGATTAATATGTAGAATATGTGAAGAACTTAAATCTCAACCCCAAATCATCTAATGAATAAATATGGAAATAAGTTTAATGGGCAGATCTCAAAAGAAGAAATGCAAAATGTTCAACTAATACATTTAAAAGTATTTGGCATCCTTGGACACTAGAAAAATGCTAATTAAAAGTGCATTGAGAATCAATGTCATCCATCAGAATGGCTATGATTGAGAAAATCAATAACATGTAGCAAAGGTGATGAGTGGGGACAGAGAAACCCTTATAGTGAGCTGGTGGGAATGCAGGCACATATAGCTACTATGGAAATCATTGTGGAATTTTCTCACAAACCTAAATACAGAGGTGCTGTGTGAACCAGATACACCACACCTGGGTATGCCCTATGAGGGCCACTCTCATTCAAGTCACCACCCTTAAAATGAAAACAATCCTGTCAACCACAGCAGCTCAGCAAACCTTCAGAACTAATATGGGAGCAAGAAAAGAAATATAAATAGTCTAGCAAAGTAGAATATCACCTAACAAATTTATAGGATATAGTAAACCTCTGTCTATAATAACCTTGAATGTCAACGGCCTTGGTGAATCACTATAAAGGCATAGACCGAGTTCAGACTCATCAGAAACACACTTTAGCAGTAAAGATAGCTAAAAACTCAGTACCAAAGGATGAGAAACAAACTACCAAGGCAATGGAAAATGTAAACAAGCTGGAGTCTTTAGAGCAGACCAAGTAAATGTCAAACTAAAGCTAATTAGAAGAGATAAAGGGGGAGAGTAAGTATTATTAAGAGGAGCAATTCATTATGAAGATAAAACAATTGTAAACCTTTATGCACAAGACATTGGGGCCTCTAATTTCATAAAACAAGCACTGAAGATGTTAATAGCAGGGAAATTAAATACCTCAGCCTTACATTTAGACAGGTTTTTTAACCCAAAAGCAAATAAAGAATTTCAAAGCTAAAATAAACTATGGATGAACTGGTATTAATAGAGATATACAAAATATTTCATTGAACAGACAGTAAATGCATATTTCCCCTGAAACACATTGAACCTTTTCCAAAATTGACCACACCACAATACACAAGCCAAATCTCAATTAACAAAAAAAATTCCTTGTCTCTTATCAGACCACATTTTCAACAAAATTTGAAATCAACAAGAGAAACTACAGAAGTCACAAAGAATCTAGGCGATTAAAGAACACATTTTTAAATGAGGAGCTAGCCAAACAAGAAATTATAGAGGAATTTAAAAAAATTCATAAAGACAAATGAGAGTAAAAATACATCCTATCAGAGCCTCTGGGATGCTGCCAAGGCAGTCCTAAGAGGAAAGTTTATAGCAATAAGTGCTCAAATTAAAAGTCTATCAGATATCTTTTTTAATTTTTATTTATTTATTTATTAAAGATTTCTGTCTCTTCCCCGCCACCGCCTCCCATTTCCCTTCCCCTCGCCAAATCAAGTCCCCCTCCCTCGTCAGCCCAAAGAGCAATCAGGGTTCCCTGCCCTGTGGGAAGTCCAAGGACCACCCACCTCCATCCAGGACTAGTAAGGTGAGCATCCAAACTGCCTAGGCTCCCACAAAGCCAGTACGTGCAGTAGGATCAAAAACCCATTGCCATTGTTCTTGAGTTCTCAGTAGTCCTCATTGTCCACTATGTTCAGCAAGTCCGGTTTTATCCCAAGCTTTTTCAGACCCAGGCCAGCTGGTCTTGGTGAGTTCCCAATAGAACATCCCCACTGTCTCAGTGTGTGGGTGCACCCCTCGCGGTCCTGAGTTCCTTGCTCTTGTTCTCTCTCCTGCTCCTGATTTGGACCTTGGTGATAATTTAGCTTGGTGCAGTCACTGTGGAAAACAGTACAGAGGTTTCTAAAGAAATTAAACGTATAATTACAATTCAGTACCCTTCTGAGTATATACCCAAGGAAATAAAATCTCTGCTTCATAAACATATTTGCATGTTCATTTCATTGTATTATTGCTCACAACAGTTGTCACTGGATTTTGAAGTAAAGAAATCAGAGCTGACAAAGATGGAGACGTAGAGAGGGAGAAAGAGTGGGAGGAGAAGGGAGAAGAGAATGAGGCTATGTGTGCGGATGTTGTTCAGTCCCAAAAAAGAGATTTTGCAATTTTCTACACCATAGATATACTTTAAAGACATAGCTCTGGGGCTGGAAAGATGACTCAGCAGTTAAGAAAGCAAAGTAGGACCTGAATTTGGTCCACATCAGGCAACTCTCATCTGATGCCTGTAGACTCTGAAGGCACATGCATGCCCAAGCACACACCCACACACATATATGTAATTAAAATTTGAAAAGATGTTATGCAATGAGAAAAGCCACATGAAAAAAGAAAAATATTGTATGATCTTACTATATAACACAGGTTCATCTGCAACTTACTGTCCAGGCAGGCCTCTGAACTAGATACCCTCCTGCCTCAAATTCAAGCATATGGAGATGATAGGCATGAACCACCCCTGCAGGCTATGAAGTTTCATTGTGTAGTAGGTTGTGTAGCACTGCACTTTCAAAAAAAAAAATCCTCTGTAACCAATGGGAATTCAGGATGTGACTAACCACTCCAGCCTTCATGAGGCGGAAGGGAATTCTATTATGTGGCTAACACAGCACATGCTCTGTTAGATTCACATGCAGAATAATCCGTGTGAGCCCAGGTGAGTGAGGGCACAGCACAGGTAAGAAATGCTGAAGCTGTTTGTTTATCTGAAGAGTCATCAGAGATGTTAGCAGAAACTATAAGCTGCCTCATGACTGTGGGGTAGCTTGCTGGGCTTCTAAGAGCATGGCTTCTGCTGCCTGATGGACAGCAGATAAACCAATAACAAGCCTTTTGCTCTTTGTCTCTGGCTCACTGATGGATATTGACTTTGTGTAGACAGAAGGTGACATCACCACACCTGCCCAGAGTGAGCAATGTCAAATGCTAGCATCAGTGATTTCTGTAGATTAATGAGCTCAGTGGAGATAGGGAGGAAAGAGAGACATAGGCCTAGGAAGAGAGTGTGAATGGAACTATTATGTCAAAGGTGTAAAACTGGTTCTCTATTCCTCCCTCCCTCCCTTCCTTCCTTTTCCTTCCTCCTTCTTTCTAGTCCTTTTCCTCCTCCCCTTTCTTCTTCATTGGCTATCTTCTTGCCTGTGGCAAGAACATCCGATAGAGCAGTCCAGGGCCTGTATTGTACAGTATCTTCCCCACACTCAGGGTATCTTTGGTTGATGGGAGTCTTTGCAAAAGTTTCAAGGCAATTAAAAGAAAATATGTTCTCACCACCAGTTTAGGAAGATCTAAGAAAGGAAATGTAGCAATAACTGTAATGGGTATAACAGTCATATATACCACCCCCCCACCCCCCCCACAAACAAACCTTTTGCTACTTCTTTATTCAGTTTGTCAAAAGCAATCCTTCCACATAAAAACTGGTTCCCATCTTTGGCCCAGACCTTTGAGATCTTGATTGGGAATAATGTACTTATTGGTCCACTGCCTCTTTCCCCCACATCTCAGATTTTCAGTGTGTGTTGCAATGTAAGTCTGTGGAAACACCCCTCTTCCACATGATCCTACAGCATCTGCGCTCCTGGGAACCGGATCCTGGAAACCCGTAGCATGGCTAATAGCTTGACACGAAATGATGGTTCCACAGGTCTGCACTAGATCTCTCAATCTGCTGATGGAAATGAAGAAAGTAGGTTGGAATGGGATTGCATAATTTCTGGAACACACTAACTTGAATTCATTGTATGCTTGGATCAAAATTTTGTTTCCTCCCTGGAGGTTTCCAGTTTGGCAGGAAAAATAATCCCTCTGTTTGGTGTGTTAGTCAACACGAGGAGAGACCTTGCATTCTGGAGGAGAAATTACACAGAAATGTCACCACGGTTTCCAGAGGGAAAGCTGGCTGGAAGCCACAACTCAGAGGTGTTCCGGCACTGTCGGGTCAATGACAGCATCCATGAAGCAGCAGTGGTCAGTGTCTATTTTCTGCTCTGGCCAACAGACGTGGAATGGCAGAAAGCCAGTTCTGAAGTTCGAGGATGGCTGGGCAGTGCTCAAGACAGAAAGCTGTGCTTCAAACAAAACCTTCTCAGGAAGTCCTCGCCTTGGAAACCCCTTCTTGGAAAGTTCTTAAGGATCGTTAAATGCGTTCTCTGCTTAGAATGATGAAATCCTTTGCTTATTCAATTAAAAAAAATCCAGAAGAAAATTCAGTCAATCAATCCATAATAAAAGTTGAAAACTCTGAAGAACAAAAATGTTTCTCTGGGATATTGATATTGGATTTCTTTCATTCCAGAGTCCCTCTGGCGAACTGTGACCAGGAGGGGGTTACAGAAAGGCGCCCTGCCTATTCTGTTGCCGGAAGGGAGAGGTCACATCTTTGCTTCGTTCTGGTAGCAGGACAGTGTCCTGCATCTCAGAGGCCACTGAATACTTAGCCACAAAAGCATCAATGCTGCTATCAGTTTTGATTCGTTGAGCATTGTACCAAGTCCAAACACGTCACCCTCTTCATGCTTTGTTAAGGCCATCTGCATGAGGCGGGCCCAGACGGAAGATGTAATAGTCTCCACATGTATTCATGTCCTCATTTTAGGTAGAAATATGATTTCAAACTTTAAAATAGAAAAAAAAACTAATGAAAAATGAATGCAACCTAAATAATCATAAGTAAAAAGCAAATTCTAATTAGAATATAACTTTATATTTACAAATTTAAATTTAGTTACCTAAGATCTTATGTATACAGATGTATTGACACAGGACATTATCTTTGGAAAAATTACGTTGAATGTCAAAGCAGTTTAATACATGTATAATGCCTTCTTATAAAGACATGAGTATGTGTGTAAAAAATTCCAAAGTTATGTGTTTACAAATAAGAAAGTTCTTTAGATGTACTTAATACAGCTGCCCATGGACCAGGCAGGGGCAGGTTATCAGCAGAATATTTTTTAGGACAAGGTCTCTCCTAACCAAAACTATCATAATTTGCTATGTAGCTAAGGATAACCTTGAACTCCTGGTTTTCCTGCCACTACTTCACAAGTTCTGGGATTACTGGCGTGAATCACCACAGCCAGCAATAGCAATAATCTTTAAGAAAGCATTTTAAAATTGCTACATATCTCATTACCTAATAATTATTGAAATATCTTTACATTTTTCATTTGATATATTTTGATCATAGTCTTTTCTATCTCTTAACTCCTCCCAGATACTCCCCATTTCCACCCACCCATCCAATTTCATAGTTCTTTCTTTCTCAAAAAAAAAAAAGGAAGGAAGGAAGGAAGGAAGGAAGAAAAAAGAACGTGAACAGGAAAATAAGCAGTTCATTTGTGTTGATTCATGAGGCCTGCCCAGGAGTGTGCTTGATATACCCAGTGACACTCTGGTGTGGGAGGCCATTCTGTCTATGTGTTGTTTTTATTGGTTAATGAATAAAGAAACTGCTTTGGACCTATAGCAGGGCAGAACTTAGGTAGGCGGGGGAAACTGAACTGAATGCTGGGAGAAAGGAGGCAGAGTCAGGGAGAAGCCATGTAGCCCTGCCAGATATGGACACCAGAACTGTAGCTGGTAAGTCACATCCACATGTTGATACACAGATTACTAAAAATGGGTTAAATTTGATATAAAAATTAGTCAATAAGAAGCTAGAGCTATTCTTAACATAATTATGGGTTTGGGGTTCCCTGCAGGCTCCCCAAGGTGATGGTTTCTGTAACAATCTTTAGGGGGGGAAACGGCTCCCAACATATTCCTCCTTTCTTATATAAAGGCAAGTAGTTATAGGTGGAGGGCACCAAGACAGAGTCAACCATGGTGTCAGATCTAAGGGAGAAGGGACTGGGACAAGGAGAGACCCTCCTCTCGACTGGTGAAGCAATTTACCTCTCCTGGGAACAGAGGGGTGCCTTATGAGTAGCATTAGTTTCTTGGAGCTTCTCAAATAAAAGGTATCTAGTAGGATTAAAGTAAGCTTATGTTAAGAATAGTTACATTGGCAAAACCTGCCCCACACCCAATTAGCTATTCGCTAATTGCTAACGAACCTAATCTCATAGCGGAACTGCCTTAAATTCCAGCTATCCAGGGAACTAGGTGTGGCAACTCCTGACTTCTTGGCCTACCTGACCGGATGTAGGTTACGTGACTGGGACCACGCGGCCAGATTCCATGCTCCTGTGCCCTGCTCCCCAAGCCCTCATTCAGGGGGTATATAAGTTGTTACCCTGTCCCTAATAAATGGAGGCTTTGACAAAAAAAAAAATAGATATAGGCTAAATCAATATGTAAGAATTAGCCAATAAGAAGTTAGATCTAATGAACCAAACAGTGATTTAATTAATACAGTTTCTGTGTTGTTATTTCGGTTCTGGGAGACCAGGACAAACAAGGGGCCTCCTTCAACATCATTGACTTAATTGATTTGAGGAGACCCAAAATGAAAGTGGGTGGTTCCATTCCCTGGTGTTGCTTATTGTTCTATGTAAGATTAGAGAATGCAAGCTAAAGACCATGTATGTTTTTATTTACTCCTGTCTCCCTTGACTGTGTCTAGGACCTGACTAGTTGTTTTAACATCCTGTTGCCTTGTCATCTCCAAAAGAGATGGATTGTAAGTTACAAATGTGAACTAAAAAGTCTCCCTAAAAAAAAAAAAAAAAAAAAAATTATTTGCAATGTAGCAACTATCCTGGGGTATGTGTAACTGTTATTTTACCTTTAAAATTAATAAAGCATATTTGAATGAAAAAAAAATTGGTTCTCCATTAAATTATTCTGTCTGGATTTGAAAAAAAAAAAAAAAAGAAGCTAGAGCTAATGGGCCAACTAATGATTTAATTAATACAGTTTCTGTGTGATTATTTCGGGGCTAAGCGGCCAGGATGAACCAACAAGAGGCCCCTCCTCTGTTACAACACTCCATTGAAGAAAGTCAACCCCCCCCCAATTGGTATCAATTGCAAATAGCTTCTTGGTTAATGGTGGGGATGAATGATTTTTTTATATTATTTGTTAGCCACTGTTTTGCAAGCAAGCACTCCAAAACAAAATACCATGAAACATTATTTTTTTGAAGACTTATTTAATTTTTAGTTATGTATACATGCAGGGTGCAGGACATGCACAGCTGAGTGCTGCTGTCCATGGAGGCCAGAAGAAGACATTGGATCTCCTGAAGCTGGAGTTAGAGTTGGCTGTCCATTGCTCAGTTGTGGGTGCTGGGAACTGATCCCAGGTCTTCCGCAAGAGATGTAAGTGCTCTTAACCTCTGAGTCATCTCTTTAGTTCGCAAGCATTAATTTATTGTTATAACCCACAAGTCCGTGGAATGCCTAATGTTTGATGAATCTGTGCTGTCGTTGGCTGATGCTTTGTGCTAGACTGTAACACACATCCCCAACCTTGAAATGTGACTATAACTGAAAACAAAATTTGTAAAGAGGTCTTTAAGTTAAATGAAGGCATTATGGTGGCCCTAATAAACTTATAGTTCTGGTAAGGAAACAGCAGTTTTGGATACAGACATGCATAATGTGATAATCCTGTGTAAAGAAAAAGACAATTACCTAGAGCCAAGAGAAACCAAATCTTCTTATATTTTGATCTCAGACTTGTGACCTCTAGAGGAGTGAGGAAGGGATTTCTGTTGACTAATTTGCATAGTGTGCAGTGCTTAGCTGTTGTTTCCTTGATACATTAACATAACGAGGCTCATCTGTGCTCAAGCTATCTGCTGGCTCGAGTTCTGCTCTTGACTGGGTTTATGTAAGTATTTCAGCTCAGGCTAGAAAAAAAAAACCTTTCAATGTTTAAATTCCTTTTCTGGTCCCTGTAAACTATTCCTGGCAGGTCCTTCTACTGACTGGTGGAGACATAAGAGAGAAGGTGGAAACGTGCTTACCTCATTCAACCAGAGCATCAGTGGCTGCTGTCTTATGCCATTTATTGATCATAACAATTCACATGACTGAGCCCAAGCTAGGAAATTCTGTCCTAACTACTGTTAGAGAACATTGTAAAGCAGTGTTATGCCTATGGAGATGGGTTAGTTGGGGTAGGGGAATTGGGACCAACAATGTCCTCTCTCATAATACTTTAGATGGTTATGCATTTGCTCAAGCTGTACACTGTATCTCTATGTTTTCATTCAAGCACTTGATGTTCTTTATATTTTAAAATAGGATTCATAATTTTTATTCTATTGATTGTATAACATACATATTATATCCATGCCCTTTATGAATTGGAACTAGAGTGGTACATTTTTAATTATGTAGACTAGTATCTACGTTTCTTCTCTATTTCAGTGATAAAACACCCCAACAAAAGCAACTTACAGAGGAAGGGTTTATTTTGACCATGGTTTCTTGGGATAGTCCCACATGCTGAAGAAGCCAAGGGAGCAGAGCTTAAGGCAGCTGGAGACATTGTACCCACAGACAGGAAGAAGATGAACATCTGTGCTCATTTCTCTTCCTCCCTTTTATTCAGTAGAGGATCATAGCTTAGGGAGTAGAGCCACCTACTGTGGGCAGGTCTTTTTTTCTTAGTTGATCTAACGAAGACAACACTACAGGTGCACCCAGAGGTCTATCTCCCTTGTGGTTCTAGATCCCATCAGGTTGACAACTGGAGTTGACTATCATAGGTAATGAGGAATAGAATAAATGCAAAAATCATATTGAAAATGTGCTTCTGAATATCAGTCAATCAAATTAGCATACAAATAAACAATAAAAAGTTTAATTCAAGTGAAAATTTCATAGTGTCTTCTACATTGCAAAGACTCAATACACATTTGTTGGGTGAAGTCTGTGAGGATTTGCTTTGAATGTGAGAACTGTTACTAAAACAGCATGTTCAAGATGTGGGAAATCCTACTTGTTGAAAGAAAACATTGCAGCAACAATAAATATAATACATACAAAATACTGATGACAGTATTAGCTGCAAAATGTCACAATTTGGAACCCACCATTGGTGCTCTGGTTAAAACATGTGGAAGTGATCTTTGGAACTGATGAAAGCTTTTGAGACTCTTAGATGGAGGATTAGCTAAAATGTAGCCATTCCGGTGCCATTTTTTTTTCTAAACTATGATCTTATTTTCATCCCGAACATTTTTTTCTTCAATGCATAATTATTGTGAAAAAATATCAATCAGAGGCTTCCCCCCACAATAACCTTCATTTTTCCTATAAAGAGTAAATCATAAAAACTTCTGTGGAGGGTTCTGTTCAAAGAGAAAGTAAACTTTGACTCCAAATTCATTTTCCAAATCAGGAAGCAGAAATATTTTCAGAAAGCCTTGATGTCTGGAAGTAGATTTTTTTTAACCCATTGGTTAATTATTTTAAAAATTTTGGACTAAAAACATTACCAGTCATATCTATCTAAAAGCTGTTTAAGTGTCTCTTGCAATTAGTGATTCAGTCACTTAAAAAGTCTGTGGAAACTCCAGGGCCAAATAGCAGTCATAGTTATTTCATTCGGTGTATGCACATGCCATAGGATAACCAAATGTGTATATAATACCCCTTTGTCTGTTCGAAAAGCCCTCTCCAAAGCTCTGGTCTGAATTACAACGTTTAAGTGTATCCTCACTCAATTTCAGGAGAGTTATTCCCAAGCCAGTTCCAAACTGAACACACATTGCATCTGTTTTCTGTTTGGGAATTTTGAATGCTTGGCACTTTAATTGGGATAGTTTTCTTTAGGATGAAATCATTTCAAATATTCGCTGAATCAAAACATTAGTCTCCTTTTCCAGTTTCCATCATAGATTGTTGGTAGGTTTCCCAGACCTGCTTTCTTGCGCTCCAGGGAGGGAGGGACCCTCCCCTTAGTGTGTAGAAGGGAACAGATGGGGAAGCAGGCAGTAACCAGATGACTTGCTCAACTTTTCCCCATAACCCATTCTTTTCCAGATGACACCTGACTTGCAGGCTCCTTTGTGTGTTCTTGGTCGTTTTTAAATTTTCAGTTTCATCCTTTTGATCATTTGAAACTTACCCCATTAGTTTTTTTTTTCTTTTGAAGAAATAGTTTCTGTTTTGTTTTATTAAGACAGGGTCTCATGTAGTCCAGGCTGGCTCCAAACTCATTGTCCTGACTGTGATAAAATATCCCAACAACAGGTAATTTGGGAGAGAAGAAAATTGATTTTAGCTTACAATTCCAAGCTCAGTTCATTGTTTCAGGGAAATCAAACGAGCAGCAACTTGAAGCAGCTGGTCACATCACCCCCACTGCATGGAGCAATAAATGCATGCACTCTCAGAATTCAATGCACTTTCTCTCCTCTTCAAACAGTTCAGGCAGAACTCAAACTCAGACTGTGGTACTGCCTACAGTGTTCTGGATCTGCTCATCTCAATGAATCCTTAAGAAAAAAACATTCCTCACAGGCATTTCCCTAGGACAACCTAATTCAGGCAATTCCTTATCAAGACTTTCTCCAGATGATTCAATACCCATCCCACTTGTAATATAGCCAAGAATGACCTTTGACTCTTGATCCTACCTTCACTTCTTGTGTGCTGGAATGATAAGTATGTACTACATGCATGGTATGTAATACATACATGATACCTATATGTGATGGGGATGAATGAACCTAGGGTGTTTGTGCATGCTAGGCAAGAACTCTCTCAAATGAGCAACATCCCCAACATATCTTTGAAAAATTTGCTGAGAACAGGAAAAAACAGATTAACAAATGAAAGAAAATGTTTCCCCTCAGGCGAAGATCTGCAAAGGCACTGGTAACTCACACCATCCTTTGTAGACACCACACTATGTGGAGATCACTCTGCTCTGGAGACCACCCTAATCTTGACACCACCCTACTCTGGACACCACCCTACTCTAGATACCACCCTACTCTAGACACCACCCTAATCTGGACACCACCCTACTCTGGATACTACCCTACTCTAGATACCACCCTACTCTAGACACCACCCTACTCTGGACACCACCCTACTCTGGACACCACCCTACTCTGGACACTACCCTACTCTGTACACCACCCTTCTATCTCTGGTATCATTAAAAACTGTGGTTTACTGGCATATTAGCTAATAACCTCATCAGGGTAGAAGCAACCATGTGACTGGCAGCCATCTTTACTAAGGTTAAAGAGAAGGCATGCCATGTAATGTCATGACCATCTTGATTAAGATGATCTGAGAGACTTTTCTGTGGATGAAGAACTTGAGAGACTGACCTACCTGGGCAAAGCAAAGAGAAGCAGCCAATTTGCCAGTGTTCTGCTTGTCTGCAGTTCAAGCAGGAGCTGGTGAAGGACAAGGTGAAAGGCAGTTCACCCAGTGGCCAGATTTGCCACATTCAAAGCAAAGTCCTGGTACAGTTTGTGCTCTGACATCTTCTTGGCCTAGGAAGGAGCGACTCTGCCTTGGGACATCTGCCCCCCCGCCCCCCCGTGAAACAATTGGTATTACCATGGAGGACCCTAGTGAGAAAATTTCCTCTGTCACTTTAGTTGATACAAAGGCAATTTAGATTATACTTTCTGCTCCAATTTGATGATGTTGGTTGCAAGCTGCAGCTTTATCAGTCTAGAAGCAGCAAGCAGCCAGCTCTTCCCCACAAAGCTCCAGCAGCCTTGCCAGTCCATCTCATCTGTAAAAATCAGGCCTTGCCTTTTCTTGAGCTACTGGGGCTCCTGCCAAGAGAAGCCAAGAGTTTACCTTTCTGACAGGCTCCACACTGAAAGAAATAAACTCATAGAACAGGTCTCAATGTAAAAAAAAAAACAAAAAACAAAAAACAAAAACAACAACAACAACAACAAAAAACAAATGTAAGCTATCATGCTATTGCTACTTTTACTGTTCCCATATTTAAAAGAACCTCCTTTTCAATGACTGTTCTCAGTACTCAACCACCTATGTGTCACAGTAAATGATTGGGTGGAAGTTTATGTAAGTTGTGAAGATGTAAGGCAGTCAATTAAGGTATGTAAAAATGAGAAAGGCTTCAGATGTCTTTCCCTCTTACTATACTGTAGTTACATTAAGGCTTCAAAAGTTCAGAGTTTAAATATTAAACAAGAGAGTTCTGATAATCTATTGATCTAGCTTTGCTAAAGAACTGACTACTATTATCATAGTCACAGTCTCCAAATTTTAAATTTCCTTTGGTTATATATAAAAATAAATGAGACAGACAGGTATAGAGACAGTTGGACAGACAGGCAGACAGACAGACAGATAGATATCTCTAGCACTCTGGAAAGAGGAAAGAACATTCATGATTTTAATCTAAAACCGTCTTTTTGGATCCCCAAGCTTTTAGTATGGCTCAGAAGCATGAATCTATTCCAGGTGTTTACAGACACTTGTTAACTGTTTTTTTTTTTTGGTATGAACATGAATTCAATGCAGATTACAGACAGTGACTATGTTAATATGTCTAAAACTTTTCTTTTTGTAAATGTTAAAAAGATTCATGCCGGGCAGTGGTGGTGCACACCTATAATCCCAACACTTGAGAGACAGAGGAAGGTGGATCTCTCTGAGTTTGAGGCCATCCTGGGTTACAAAGTAGGTTCCAGGACAGGCTCTAAAGCTGCACAGAGAAACCTTGTCTCAAAACAACAATAAAAATCATGTAAGCTTCAGGGAATTGTCTCTTGGATCTACCTGTCACAGATCAAATGAACTTCCCACAAGTACTTCTGTCAGCCAGCAGCTTAAGTTTTCCCTACCTACTGCCTCTCCCTGAGGGTGAGTTCTTTTCTTTGACCCACCTCCAACTACCAGGACCACAGGCTTGGAAGTTTCTAATGTATCCAAGATATATATATATATATTTGAAGCTCATTAATTTTACCTTGTGTCCCTAGTCTACATTTGTCCTAGCTGATTTTGACTCAGCTGACAGACACCATCCAGGAATCAACTGTGGCCTGAAAACTACACTAAAATATTCTACTACACACCAGTCCCTGGTGGGTTTGTGGAACCATCAAGCTCTGGATTTGGTGAGAGCTGATGTAAACCAGTCTCGCCAACGTGATTGCTTCTTGTCTCTTCAGGCTGGATGGCAAACCAGAGGTCTCCTAACATTTCCTGAATCCTCTTATCCCAGCCTTTGACCATCATTCCACTTTCCTGGGCCCTGACAATGATGCCCTAAATTCAGTCAAGAGGCAGTTACAGAAGCGATTACATTGCATCTTACCACCAACAAAAGGCTGGCATGTCAAGTCCAAAGGAAACTCAATTTCCCAAATTCCAAAAGGCAGAAGGGATGAATGACTATCTGTGGTGCCTATTAGCATCACAGTGCAAGCTAACCTTCAGGTTTCTTCAGTATTACAAGTACCTGTTGCACATCTCAAGGTCCCCGCTACTAGCATCCTAACCTTCTCACCTCCACCCCTACCCTAAATTTCCTCCAGCTCAGTAGGTTCCCTCCCTCAGTTATTCATTTCCTTATAACCCTGCTTTTTCAGTTTTGTTCCCTCTTTGCCTTTCTATGTCTGTCTTTCCCTCCCTCCACTCCTGCTTCTCTCATGACCAGGTCCAGTCTGCCAGCCATATTTAGTCTACTATTAACTCTCTCTGATCTAGACTCTAGACTCTTTCAGATGCCTTGGGATGTTTTCTCTCTCTCTCTCTCTCTCTCTCTCTCTCTCTCTCTCTCTCTCTCTCTCTCCTCTCTCCCCCCCTCTCTCTCTCCTATCTACCACAAATGCCTTTCCTTTAGTCATACCATAAAGTGTTCATGTCATCAGTTTAAACATTTTGATGAAGTTTTTCTTTTTTTGCACCAGACACTAATCACATGGTATAGTTGTCATATAACCCACTTTAACGTGATTTCTATATATAGATTTCCACGTCAGGAATACAGATCTATATCAAAATATGGGAAAGATAAGAAAATTAGTATTTCTTGAGTTAATAAAAATATAATTCTTTTAAGTCTAGTCGAGAGTGTATGTCTAGGTTGCTACTTAAGGACTAAAGTGGGCATCTTAAAGATTATTTTGTATGGATATCAGTATTTAAGAATCATGCTTTAAAATACTTATAGAATTGCCAGTTCCATGAATCTAGATGTCCCTTTCTTTTCATTCAATGGCCACACAGCAATGGGAAGCATTGATCAGTTTTTACCCTTGTGACTGAAGAGAGGAAAGAGACGAGTTTCTCTTTACCTGTGTGCTTTCCATAAATGTCTTCAGCACTCTAGTGCTTTTATCCTGAGTGGAAATCATACACAGCAATAGAGTGCCACCATCACAACCTTGGGGGTTTATTTTTAAAGTGGTTTCAATTCCCATCCACCAACTCTTTGACTTCAAGGGGAAGATCTACTTGGCCCTATGGGAGGCCCAACTATTTAGAGATAAAGTTGCTTTAGCTGCGTTGAATTCTTCCATGGGTTTAAGAAAACTTAGACCAAACTAAAAGTCTTAAATGAACATCCAGTATCAGCCTTTGCTCTAATAATAGTTTAGAATTAGGTTAATAACTAATGTTACATAAACACATAAGATGTAGCAGGCATGTGCAGAACACTTTGTATACCTTATCCCCTGGCATGCCCATAACAAACCTGTGAGGTCAACATTTTGATGTTATCAACCTTATTTTACAAGTTAGGCATCTAGAGAGTAATGATAGCCCTAAGTCAGTCATTAGTGTTGTTGTGGAATATTTGTTAACATTGTGAAGATGTGTCTTTGACACGGCACCTTCCGATTGGTTTAATAAAGCACCAAATGGCCAATAGTTAGACAGGAGAGGATAGGCAGGATTTCTGGGGAGAGAGAGAAAAAAGAGGAAGAATCTAAGTGCACAGATTTCACTAGCAGACTTGGAGCAAAGTAGATTTGCCAAGTCATGTGACAGAACATAGATTAAAATTATGGCTTAATAAATTGTAAGAGTTAGTTGTAAATAAGCCTAAGCTAAAGACCAAGCTTCCATAATTATTAGTAACTCTCCATGGCACTATTTGGGAACAGGCAATCAAAAGATAGTCCTACAAGAAAGCTTGCTACAAGTTATTTAGGGACAGAGTAGGGAGTGCACATAGAAGGGTAAATTGTATGTGTCCCTAGAGTCACAGCAGGACAATGAAGCCACACATGAAAAGAGAACCTCATTGGTACCAAAGCCTTAGCATGGGGAAAGAAGCAAACCCCCCATGTTGGGATTGAGATTGGTTTCATACAGACCATACATACAGTCTATTAGAAATGTTGGGCCTAATTGGAGATTCATTTAATACTTATACATAAGGAACTAAGATGTACAAAAGAAATAGCTGTAGAAAAAAACTTGTGGTGTAAGAGTAAAATTTAAGATATCAGTGTGTACTCGAGATGTTCAGTACAGGTAAATTTAGAATATAGGTGTGCGTGTGTGTGTGTATGTGTGTGTGTGTGTCTGTGTATCTCTGTGTGTGTGTTCCTAAGTTCTGTCCACAAATGGAGTTTGGAAGGAATTGCAATTTTAATAGCAAAGAGTACGCACTAGAAATTTGTAAATATCAACTTGTAAACAGTACGTTGTAAATATTACCCCCAGCAAACTAAAACCCAAGCGCTCTCTCTCTCTCTCTCTCAAGTTATGACCGATTCTGACTCAAGAATGGAAAAATTCAAACAATTCTCTTGGAATAGACACTGTGTGTGGAAGTCCTTGAAGCATGACTGGTTACATACAAAGATGCAGAAGTCAATGAGGTTCCAAATGACTAAATCTGGCAGAGTTTAAACATTAGCATAATGGCGGTAATTGGTAAAATGGAAAATTATGAGTTCACACTAATACAGAGTACAAAGTTTGATGAGGAACTTGGTTCAGAGTCATTCTCCTTAAAACAATTCCTACATATGAAAAGTAACTCCACAACAAGGAACCTTCTCACATCACCATCACCAAGCTATGTAAAAGAACACATCAAGACTGAGGCAAGTGAGACCAGCTGCCCTGGGAACTGGCAGAGCTTTTGGGATTTTCCTCTAAAGGGTTAAGTGGGCTCCATGAAGATGAATCAGATGCTCCCACACTGAATGATGCTCTATGAACCCAGAGTTTCAGATAACTTTTACCTTAGTGGCAGAAGTAAGATTGGACCCATCTATTCTGCCTTGCACATCTGGCCTGCTCTGTTCTATTCACTTCCACAAATAGCAACGGAGGGCTTGTGTGTTCAGCTCTGTGCTAGACACTGGAGATTTATCTGCAGTGGGGAGTAAGACAATGCCCTTGTTTTTTTTGGAACTCATTCCAAGGTGGGTAACCTGATATTCCACTAGTAGAAAAAGAAGGTGATGTTTAGAGCCATACCAATGAAATATATAAAGCCAGCACGAGGGGAGCTTTAGGAAATCTGATTTCACATTACAAACTATGACATTTTTACAATTTGACTTCAGAATTATGCCACTCATTTCATTAGGAAATGCAATCTGCATCTCGACCTTTCAAATCTGGCAGACTTTTGTGACTCACCTACTGACAAAACACAGTGGAATGAGAATTATGAGACTTGAGACTGCATTGGTAAAGGCTGGGTGTTTATGCTGGAATACTTGATCTTCAAACCCAGTCAAAGCATGATGAAAGTCAGGTCACAGGGACAGACCTTCCACAGGTGTCCTAGCCAGTAGCCTGATGCTCAGTGGAGACCAGCACTGATCCCAAGCTGATGGAAGGTCTGGTGGTTTAAATAAAAATGGCCCCAAAGGCTCCTAAGGATTGGCACTATTGGGAGGTGTGGCCTTGTTGGAATAGGTGTGGCTTTGTTGGAGGAAGCATATCTCTAGGTGGTGGGCTTTGAGGTCTAAAAATTCTAAAGTCAGATCCAGTATGACATTGACTCCCTGCTGCCAGTAGATCCAGATGTAGAACTCTCAGCTGCCTCTCTAGCACCATGTTTGCCTATGTGCCACCATGCTTCCTACCATGAACTGGGAGCCAGCCCCAGTTAAATGTTTTCCTTTATAAGAGTTGCCATGGTTACAGTGTCTCTTTACAGCAATAAAACCCTAACTAAGACGGGAAGCTTCCAATAGAATTCCAAATTCACCCACCTGCAAATGCTTAAGGGACCTAGAATCAGATGCTGCCAACATCCGGAACTAGAAGGTATAATGCTAAAGGGAGTGCTGTCACATAAAGACCCTAACTTTTGGGATGATTCACTACAAACTAACACAGTTACCTTCATCAGGAGAATGATCATTATGAATATAGACAACTGAAATATGAGTGGAATACAAACAGAAATGCAAAGGAAGATGATGGGGGAGTAAGACCTAAAGGCCAGTCTTATTCCATAATCCACTTCTCCCTTTTAAGAGAGGCCCATCAACAGGTTAAAAAGATTTTAAGGTTCTTTTCTTTGTTAGCAATGCAATGCTAATGAATTGTGTATATTTTTTATTGCATGTTACTTTGTTATAAACTCATAGTCAAATGAGAATAAAAAAGAGACGGCTTCCCCCATCCTAGTCACTGTCTCAGGTCTGATAAACAGGGAAGGTTCATGACTTTTCACCACCATTCTCTCAGTAAGACAAAGCAAATGTTGAAAAACTTGAGAAATTATATGTTTTGCTATATATAATATATGCTCACTATTAAATCTTAAACAATGGTCCAAGCGCATAACTCCTGGGGATCAGACTTATGTCTTCAAGTTTGGTGCCTTTACCCAGTGAACCCTATTGTCAGCTCAAAGATGACATTTTTGAGAGGAGTTTTCAGGAATGGTCAATGCATTCTCATCCTACAGGTATTGCTTGAGGCAGGTTAGAAACACCAGGAAATAGCGGGGGTGTGGAAAGTTAAGGGAGCCTCTCATCCAGTCTGACTGAGCCTCCTCCTAGCTGAGAAGCAAGAATGTTCACACAATTAACAATATGTCTTGTGAAGGTTGCTCACATAAAATATTAGCCACTTATGCTGAAATAGCAATCACCAGTTTGGCACTGTGGCACATTCTTTTAATCTCAGCATTTGGGAGGCAGATGCAGGACCATCTCTGAGTTTCAGTGCAGCTGGGGCTACATCGTGAGACCCTGTCTAAAAAACACAGTTTAAAAAAATATTCATAATTTTACCTTTCACTTGAGCAGTCAGATTTATCTTCTTCAGTGTTGGCAGTGTCTATGTTATGTATTATGCTTCTATTCACAATTCACAAATGACACATCTCTCACCTTGGTTTTGACTCACACTTCTCTAATTGGTCTTGAACATCCCTCCATGTATTTGATGGCTGTCAAGACTCTGGAAGCTCTCTCTGTACTTTCTTTGGTGTCATTTCAATTCAAATCTTTGTTCAGGTATATTCTTGATGCTGGGCAATTATAAGACAGGCAGCTTGCAAATATTTTCTCCTATTTTGTATGCCATTTAAAATTTTTTTTGGAAATGTCTGTTGATACACAAAAATTTTAATTGTGAATTCCAATTTTCTTAATTTTTTTAACTGTTTGTTCTTCTAGTGTCATACCTCAGAACCACCACAAACTCCAAAATCATGATATAGCCATTGGTTTTCAGAGTTTTAGCATTTTAGTTCTTGTGCTTTCATAGCTGGTTAATTTTTTTAATTAAGAAAATACATACTCTATTTTGTGTGTAAGAGTGTATTGCCTTTGTATATGTGTCTATGCCACCTGTATGCCCAGTGCTTCTAGAGGCCAAGAAAGGTGTCAAATCTCCTAGAGCTGGAGTTACAGATGGCTGTACGCATTATGTGGACATTGACAGGAATTCAAGTAGAGAGAGGAACAGAGAGTAGGTGGAGTCAAAGAGAAGCCATGTATTCGCCCAAGGGGAAAGATGTGTTCCCAGCCAGAACTTTATTGGTTGGCCAGATGTAAGAGTTAGTTAATTAGAAACCAAAGCCAAGCAGTGTTTTAATTAACACAATTTCATTTCTGTGTGATTGTTCTGGGTCTGTATGGCCAGGAATGAACAAGTAGTCTCTGCCTACATGTCCCAACTTCCTGTTCTTTTTTAATTCCCCGTTTAGTTCAATTTTCATACTCTGGATATGTGCATGGGTGTAAAACCAACCCAATGGAGATAGGCAGTAACATTTTCGGGGGGGGGCATACCTCTGAAGAAAACTGTCTGTCTATTTCACAGAAAATATCAACTGCCAATAATCCCTCAGTTAAGGATGGGTCTTTGTGAACCTCTGCTCTGTTCATGTTTGAATGTTGGATGACTTGTTCTTGTACAGGCCTTGTGACAGCAGCTGTAGCTGTTGTGAGATCATGGTGCAATAGCTCTGTTGTATCCAGAAGACATCATTACTCAGTAGTCCTCCCACCTCTGGTTCTTACACTCTACCTGCCCCCTCTTCTGGGAGAATCTGTGGGCCTTTGAGGGTAGGGGGCTTGATACAGATGTCCCACTTAGGGCTGAGAATTCCTCAGTCTCTTATTCTCCCCACTTTGACCAGTTGTGGCTCTTTATGTCCACTACAAAAGAGAAGAGTTTATGATGTGAGGTGAGAGTTGTGCTAATATGTGGTTATTAGTTAAGTAGTTACAAGATAGCTTGATACTATGTTCATTTAGTTGATCATAATAGTAGTTCTTCCCTAGAGCCTATGAATTCCCAGCCATGGATTCTTGGTCAGATTTATAGGACCAGATGTGCATTTCCTACTGTGTGATAGACCATAAATCCAATCAGAAAGTGATTGGCAACTCCTATGACATTCATGGCATTATTGAACCAAATGGGTCTATCTCATTGAGCCAATGATTATTGTAGCTTGCAGGGTTCACTTCTTGGTAAGACCATTGATGACTGACCCTCCAGGAGCCTGCATGAAAGCTTCTAGTATAAAGAGAGTTGGTCAACAGGGAGGGAGCTTCTAGATCAATACTGGTTTGATTTTTCTGTGTCCTGTTACCAAGGCATGCAATGTCTTCATGAGTTTTTACTATGAAGTTCCCGTGGGCAGCCAAGACCAATGGCAATAGCTATATTGTTTTGGGGGGCTTTGGAATCCTCTAGTAGTGTTTTCTGACATTTTCTCTGTAGGATCATTTCATCTGCAAATTCTTTTTCTCTCTTCCCAGTTTGCTTGTCTTCTCTCTTCTTGCCAAATTGCGTTGTTGGAACTTCCAATACAACTATAAACAATGATTATGGAAGTATACATTTTCCTAGCTAAAGGAAAGTGTTCTATATCATGTTAAACCATCCTGGAGGCACAAAAATGGATTGCTTCCAGGCTTCTACCTTGCAGGTGGTTTCGGTTACCACTCGGTAACTTTGCAGAATGATCATCTGCTTTTTTGTGTGAGGTATTTGTTTTTTTCTTTAATCTTTGGATCTCTCTAACAAAAAAAAATCTTTTTTCTGTATTAGTGGAGCATTTGGAAGACCTGGAGATAAATTAATCTCTCATTTAATCTTGGTCTATATGAAGGTGGTATTATTTCCACTTTTGGAGAAGGAAACTAGGAAAGACTTTTCCTAAGTCTTTTCCTAAGTCATATATTTCCTATATGTCCAATATCATCACAGAGACAGTACATGATGGAGTCCAGATTTAATGGTCTACACGCTGCCAAGATGTTAGCATTATTAAATGTAATGTTATGCATATTTTCTAATGTCAGTTGGCTTCAGCAAGTGTTCTGAAACAAGCATTTTATTCTATTACATTTCGTTTATTTATTTTGTGTGTGTATGTGTATGGAGGCATATGTCACAGTGCTTATGTGGAGGTCAGGGGACAATTTGTGGGAATCAGTTTTCTCTTTCCACCAGGAGGATCCTGGGTACTGAACTTAGGTTGTGAGATTTGGCAGCGGGTGCCTTTATCTACTGAGACATTTCGCTAGCCCTGAAACAGCCCAATCTCAGAGTTCCCTCTTTCTATGATAAAAACAGCAACCTCATCGTCTTACTAATTGCACTACAGGAGCACTCAGCTCCATTATTTGAATTCCAGTCTCCCTTTACAAACATCTCTGCTGAAAGATTGTGAGCAAATGTTCAAAAAGAGAGTAAAAGAGGAAGGTGGAGAGAGTGGCTGAGACTGTTGAAGGGCTTTCTGAGAGTGGAGAGCAAGGCAAAGGTGATTTGGGTCTAGCCAACTGTACAGGCACAGGGGTTAGCTTATTCTATGGCCTCCAAAACCCATGCTTTGGAAACTCCATCCTCAATGCAATGATGCTGGGAGGTAGGACAGGATAACGGTCCAGTTGTCCATTTACTGCTTTCAACTAGAAATGCATCCCACTTTGCCATTTGGCGCAGTATAAAACTTCACCATAGATGACAGGAATGACGACCTTCTCTCTTAGGGTTTTTACTGTCTTCTCAAGAGGTCTCTGCAGCATGCTGAACTCTACGAGCCAGTTGTGTAGTTCCAGGGCCCTGCACTGTCCACTCGTCAGCAACATAGCTGCTAGAGGCTTCTCTTAGCTCTGAGCAGCTCAACCACTCTCTGGTAGTTTCTCCCACAAGATGTCTTTTCTGAACAGCTTTCCCCAGAGCTCCAGAGAATAGAACATTTCCAGTAAGTTTTGCAATAGGGCCCTAGTGACCTCTCTGCATTCGACAGAGCTACAAGTGTGCACCCCCATAAGCGTGCCCTCCCACAGGTGTGCCCTCCAAAGTCCAGATCTCAGTCCTGGGTGGGGAGGTGGGAGGGCCTATGGCACTGCCTCAGTCCAGGATGCAACTGCTTCCTAAGTGGTCAGTTCCTGCAGGGGTTTGCTTTGTTGTTCCTTGAGAATTCTCTCTCTCTCTCTCTCTCTCTCTCTCTCTCTCTCTCTCTCTCTCTCTCTCCCTCCCTCCCTCCCTCCCTCCCTCCCCCTTCTCTCCTGAGAGCTCTCATTAGTTCTCATCCAAAAGACCACCTGTAACCAAATGAAGTGAACTGGATCACATGGCCCTTCTCTGGAAACTCCTCCGAGTTCAGATGCTCACATCTCTCACTAGCCACCATTATTCTCTGCAGGGGGGCACAGCACACTGAAATCTGAGCACAGTCTTCTTTGTGGTTTTAGCCTTCTTGTGGAAAGCAGACTTGGCCTGCCCATAGCCATTGCTGCTACTCAGAAGGCCTGCCTATAGCCACTGAGGATTCTCGGAGCACTTGCCCATGGCCACTATGCCTGTTAATGGCTATTGTGGCTGCTGAGAGACTGCTTCCCCAGGCAGACAGAATTGTTGTCCCTTTTGTTTTATGGTCATTTGTGAGTTGGGACTTGAAATATTTCTTGTAGAAAATCCAACAAACTTTAGGAATTTATTCCTCATATTTGTAGGAGCCATATCAGTATTTGGAGAGGAAAATTCTGTTCTGTTTTTTTGTTGTTGTTGTTATTGCTATTGCTGTTTTGTTTTCTTTTGTTTTTGATGTCAATGCCTAGTTACCCCAATCCTGTAACAAACTTCTGCCTCTTGACTGGACACTGAATGCAGGTAAATTCATATTTTCTCAAAAGCAATACTCACTATAGTGAATTAATCACAGCTTTCACAGAGATAAATTTTTATGGAGTAAACATTTAGGTATGAGGAAGTGTGTGCCATATTTTGCTACCAAGAAACAACACAACTGGACATAGAGACACATGTTTGAAATCACAGTGTTGACAGAGGTTTCTGTCCCACCCAGTCCTGCAGTTGTTCAGTCCCAAAGAAATACACAAAGGCCCACATTAAGTATAAACTGGTTGGCTTATTAGCGCAAGATTTCTTATTAACTCTTATATCTTATAGTAATCCATATTTTTTGTCTGTGTTAGCCATGTGGCTTGGTACATTTTATCAGTGAGGCATTCTCATCTCGCTTCCTCTGTGTCTGTGTGATGACTGCAGACTGAGTCTTTCCTCTTTCGAGAATTCTCCTGTTTTGGTTGCCCTGCCTGTACTTCCTGCCTGGCTACTGACCAATTAGCATTTTATTAAACCAATACAACTGACAGATCTTTCCAGGTACAAGATCATTGTTCCACAGCACTATAGCATTCAGGAGATTGAGGTGGGGGAATCACACACTGAAAGGTAGCATGGCTACACCTTGCATCTTAGTGGGGATTGGGGTAGGGGTGGGGAGACGTGAAAAAATGTAAAGGCATACTATTGATTTAGACTGTAAGGACCTCATAGCACAGGGCATGCAAAAGTATTTCATCTGTAAAGTCACCTGTCATGAAACAGATTGGCTCTCTGGATTGATGAGGACTTTAAGTCCAGAAAGGACTCTGGCTTGTCAGGCCTAGTACAAGACAGGGAGCAGTGGGAATGAAAGCCTAGTTGTCAGCATGAAGTCTTGCCCTGGGAACTTCATCCCTAGTGCAATAGTACTGGGAGGTAGAGCTTAAATGGAGAGGTGAGGTTAGACATAGTGATGTTGTCCCCATAAGTGATTTTTTTAAAGATTTATTTTAGCTGTAATTGTGAATGTCAATGAGTGTCTTGGGTAGGTCTGTGCACACATGTGAGTTCAAGGGCACCCAGAATCCAGGAGAGAGCATCACATCACTGAAGTTGGAGTTACATTACAGGTGACTATAGCCGCCCGAGGAGGGGGATGGGGTCTGTATCTGTGCCCCCCAAGGACCAGAACAGAGTGAGCTCTAAATTCCTGAGCCATCTCTCCAACTCCCATGAATTAATGTCAGTTAGCTATTGAGAGTGGGCCTATTATACCAATACGTTTGGCCTTCCCTTTAATAAATCTTTTCTTATTAATTTTAATTAATTAATTAATTCACTCATTCGTTCATTTTTTTTGAGACCACATCTCACTATGTAGCCCAGATAGGCTACATAGTTAGACGGGGCTGGCTTCAAACGCACTGAGAATCAGCCTTCCTCCCAAGTGCTGGGATTTAAGGTTGTATAACTATGTCTACCTAGGCCTTCTTGAGCATCTACTTGCCTTTGGCCACAGGATGGTGCAGCACTGAGGCCCTCCTGGACACTGGTACCTTGATGTTCCACTTCCCAGACTCGAGAAATAAACTTCATTCTTGATAGGTAAATTAGCAATGTAATATAAGGCTTGGGGCACCCAGAGCTCTGTTCTTACCACACTGGCACTCTGGTGCTCAGTAATGACAACAATCTAACCTGGGCTATCTGCCACACTCATTAGGACCTTGGAGTACACATCGTGAAAACCAGACTTGTGGCCCTCCATAGACCAAGCAGACCTGAAATAATATGAACTTCTGAGTGTCTAGTTCCAGAAATAGGACTAATGAGGACGAGCCCTTTGGTATGCGTTACATTTCAAGATATATCATGTTGTGGGAAATAAGAGTTAGGAGAAGGAAATGGGGGTGACTATGATGAAAATGTATTATATATGCATGTATGAAATTCTCAAAAAATTAAAAATAGAAAAAAGATACTTCCTGTTAATTTGGATTTCAAAAATATCAATTTTAGGAGCGCTCATTGTCAAGCGGCAACAGCACAAAAGCTCACCTAAGCCGACTAAGTTGGATGTTAAGCAAGCAAAAGCGAGGGATGGAAGTGTTTTTCTAATTCACCCTGCTGCTTTTACACTGAACTCCTGGAGAGACTAACAACTAGTCATGGCTGGAATTGTTCCCGAGAAATGGTAAGTTGATATCATGGATTCAGAGCTGGCATTCTTCTCTTATGGGTCTGAAATCCTTTCTTTAGACGTTAGTGGGAAATATCATATTAGATTCTATGGAAATGAGAAACCCAGTCTTTTATATTAATTAATTAATTAACATACTTGTTTATTGATTTTGAGATGGGGGTCTCTTTATATATTCCTAGCTGGCCTGGAACTGGCTCTGTAGACTAGGGTGGCCTTGAACTCATAGAGATCCACCTTCTCTGCCACCCGCGTGCTGGGATTAAAGGCGTGAGGCTCCGTGCCAGCTCCAGCTAGAATATTAAGCTTGACTTTCTCACACAAGACATAGCGTTAAGTGCCCCATAAAAGGAAAAGAGGAGCTGGATGTGGAAGTGCAAGAGGCTGAGGCAGGAGGATCATGAGTTTGAGACACAGCTTCTCATGTCTTTAAACTTGTGGCTTGTTTCACTGGCTCCCAGTGCCCCACCCGCCCTTGCTGGTCTTGTTAGGTGGAAGCAGGGTGCATTATTTATTTATTTAGTTAGTTTTTTATTTTGTTTTGTTTGGAGTCAGGTCTTAGTCTGTTTCCTAGGCTAGCCTGGAGCTTGATTTCCCTGCCTTGGCCTCCTGAGTGCTGGCTACGATTGTGAGACACCACAACCAGTTTAGTTTTGATGGCGATGGCGGCCTCTCCGCTCTTGCCTGTGTAATGAACAGTGAGGGTTTGATCTCAGTGCACTGAGTACCACACATCTGGAAAGAACCCCTCGAAATGCTGATTTCTAGAGAAAGAAAAAGATGACTCCTTAGATCATGTGTGACTGAGGTTGGGAACATCTAGCTTATCAATAGACCCAAAATGTCACCACCTTAAAAATGTAGCCTTAGATTTCAGCCATAACTGTTCCCCCCACTCCTCAAGGCAAACTTCTGGATGCCACGTAAACTAGCCACAGCATTTCACCTGTTCATAGCTCTACTTTTAGAAAACATAATGTAAGACTTTAAGAGCCATTTCTGACCATTCTGAATCCTCTCAGCCTCTGTGCCATAGTGCTTCCCCTCCTCCCCTGGGAACCAAGGACCCAACAGCTACACTCGCACGTACTCAGTTCCTGAACTAAAACATACGTATACCCATATACATATGTTTTGGTTTGGTCCCCTGGGAAACGGGGTCAAAATGACCTCTTACCTCATCTGATCTGGCAACAGCTCTCCAGTCAATTATTGGTAATAGCCCTTTCAAATAAGCCAATCAGAATAGTCAAAGAACAACTCCCCTTGCTTCTGTGGCCCCTTTAAAAGTAGACTGTACCAGCTATTCGAGGTCCCTCAGCTTCCCGAATGCTGGGGGACCTTGTCATGACAGAATTAATAAAATTCTCATGCTTTTGCATCGGCTGTGGTGTGTGAGATGGTCTCTGGGGGCGACTCCTTCTCGGTGTTTGGACGCTAGAGTCCAACAATGAAAACATATACTTCTTTTTGATATTTTATAATGAAATATCCTTAGTTTATTATGAACAAATAGAATGTCATTGAGGAATCCACTCTGATTTGCTCAGCCAAGACTTTGTAGACAAAAAGCAGGCCTTGGGCAAGCACTCTACCACACGATGGTCTCACTCACAGTTCTACTCAAAGACTGAGGAACAGCAGCTAGGGGACTGCATTCCAATTCCCTTCAATATTCACCAGATTAACTTGAATCCCTGGAAACCATTCTTATTTCTCCTTTATGTCTACTACATTATGAACAAGCTCTCTATCCGGCCGAAATAAAATTATTCTGACTGCAGTCCTCAGCCCCATTCTACTTCCAACCAGAAAAACCACAATGACCAACTGCTATCAGATACAACATTTTATGGATATAAAGCTTCGAAATTAGTATAACAATTGTTCTATTTACAGGAAAACCTCAACCTCCAAATTCTAGTTTAATTTGAATAGATTTTAACCCAATATTACATTCCAAAGAATCTGGGACTTGGGGATTTAGCTGAGTGGTAGGCACGTGCCTGCCAAGCTCTGGGTTTAGGTCCTCAAACTCAGAAAAGAAACAATATGTTAGTAAGGGCCTTCAGCTTGTTAAACAGAACAGTAGACTGCAGGGACATGCACAACACACACACACACACACACACACACACACACACACACACGCAGACTCACGCGCACATGCCATTTTCTTTTTGAATGGAGACACTGCCATCTTGTGGCACGGTGGCAGAAAAGCAATGGAACAGTTTCTAAATGCTGTGGCTTTCCATTTACATCACCGTGGCAGTAAACAGCTAGTACCAATAGCCCTAGTTGTGCTTCGACCCATCTGGCCATCATTTTCCTTGGGGTTACATTTTAGTGAACTACGGAGAGATTAATATTCCTAGAACTTTGCTGAATTTTATTAGTTTTCCTCTAGGAAACCAAGTCTTGGAAGATTGCTTCTGTATTTACCATTAGCTATTGATTTGAAATGAGAAGGCATCAAATCACAACAGCTCAAACACAGCCCATCTGTTATCTATAACACAGCTATGTACACCTGCACAGGTGTGTGCCCAAGCACATAAAAGTGTGCATATACACACTCATATGGAAACTATTTTACTGTGATTAGCTACTAGGAGAATGCTGGTGGCTTTCCTAGAAGGACAAAGGATTTCAAGCTTATCTTGAATAGTACCAAAGCTGATTTAGGCAGCATGCCCTGGAAAAAGGATAAACACTTGGGCAAAGCAGTAAGATCTTCATAAACGATTGGATTTCCAAACTGAAGTCTTGTCTTCAAATGTAATTTTTTAAATTGATTTTTATTGAGCTCTACATTTTTCTCTGCTCCCTCCTTGCCTTTCCCTTCCCCTTCAACCCTCTTCCATGGTCCCCAAGCTCTCAATTTACTCAGAAGATTTTGTCTTTTTCTACTTTGCATGTAGATTAGATCTATGTATCTCTCTTTGGGTCCTCATCGTTGTCTAGGTTCTCTGGGATTGTGATTTGCGCGCTGTTTTTTTTTTCTTTAAAAACCATTTATGAGTGAGTCAAATGTAATTTTTAATGAGGCAATGATATAGGTGATTGTGACTTTCCCTTGGCACATGACTCTTCCAGATGATCCCTGGTCCTTGGCAGTGAGGCTTTTAGCCATATAAAAAGAAATGAAACTAATCAACTATGGTTCCTGAATTCTATGAGTAGGATGGTTCTAAAGTGCTACGAATCAATGGTCTTATAACCTGTAAAGGTTTGCAAGTTGTATTGCTTTAATAAAATGCTGAATGGCCAGTAGGCAGGTATGAAGTATAGGCGGGGCAATCAGAACAAAATTCTGGAAAGAGGAAAGGTCAGTCTGCAGCCGAAACCCAGACACAGAGGAAGCAAGATGAGAATGCCTCGCTGATAAAAGGTACCAAGCCACATGGCTAACACAGACAAGAATTATGGGCTAACTTAAGATGTAAGAAGGAGTTAAGAAGCCTGAGCTAATAGGCCAGCCAGCCAGTTTATGATTAATGTGGACCTCTGTGTGTTTCTTTGGGACTGAATGGCTGTGGGATTGGGCAGTACAGAAACCTCAATCAACACTAAAGGAGTATAAAACATCGCGGTTTTGGGATTATCTGTACATTATCAGAAACTACTTTTCTCTACATGGCTCAAATCCCCATGAAGATAATCAGTGTACTGCATTTCTTGAATCTTGTTCCCAGGATGGAACTTAATCAAATAATTGTAGTGTTTTTATAGAAAAGTATATGCCTCATGCCTTCCCTCTTTTGTATGTAGTTCTGGCTGTCCTGGATTTTGCTATGTAGACCAGGCTGACCTTGAACTCACAAAGATCCATCTGCCTCTGCCCCTGTGCAGGGGGGGTGGTGGGGTGGTGGGGTGGTGGGGGTGGGGTGTATTAAAGGCGAGCTTCACATCTTACCAGGTGCTGACATGAACTTGACAATATTCCACTACCTCATACACTTTGGCTGCATTCACAGTTTTCTTTCTCAAGTATCATTTAACTGTCCTTTACAGAAAATTTAAATTGTTTTAATGTTATATAATGTCTTTGGAATTCAGTTTCTACCCATGAAGTGCTGAATCCCATTAGTAATCCTGATAATGCCAAATTAAGCACAAGGGATTTCATTAGTCTACCTTCATGGATTTCATAGAACTTCTGCCAATTTTTTAAAGCTACTTTTAGTTAACATGTATGGTTGCTTTGCATTTGTGTGTGCTTGGTACTCTAGACCAGAAAAGAGTGCTGAGATCCTTGGGAACTGGCTTCAAGATTACCAGGTGGGTGCTGGTAATCAAACTCAGATCCTCTGTAAGAACAGCAAATACTTCTAAGCCCTAAGTTATTTCTTGAGCCCCTTGCCAGATTAAAATTAGAAAAAAAATCAATTTAATTTTAAAAAGCAGTTTTTTTTTTTTTTTTGAGAGCCCTGGCTGCCCTGGAACTCACACTCTGTAGAGCAGGCTGGCCTCAAGTTCAGAGATCCACCTGCCTGCCTGAGTGCTGGGATTAGGCTTGCACCACTGGAACAAGACAGAGTTATGCTCCCCACACATTATTTTACTTGTGTGCTTGCTGGCCTGGAGAACTTTTGTTAAGTGTGTAACCTATTTGGGATTTGGTGTCAAGCTTCTCCCTTCACTTTATAAATTTTCCGTGGCTCTTACAACTTACTATCTGTTGAATGAGGAGCGGCCTGCTGTGTTCCCCACACCCGGTCACCCACATGGCTTGCTTATGCCCCGAAATAACAACACACAAACTGTATTCATTTAAACACTGCCCGGCCCATCAGTTCCAGCCTCTTACTGGCTAGCTCTTGCACCTGGACTAGCCCATTTCTGATCATCTGTACAGCACCCCAAGGTGTGCTTACCAGGGAGATTCTAGCCTGTGTCTCTCTGGAGTGTGAACATCATGGCGACTCCTAACTCAGCTTCTCTCTCCCAGAATACTCTTATGTCTACTCCGCCTACCTAATTTTCTGTCCTATCAGGGCCCAGGCAGTTTCTTTATTGAACCAATGAAATCAACAGATTGATATATGACACTCCCACATCAACTATCTTTTTTCCTATTTAAATCTCACTCTTGTGACAGCACTCACTCTCCCTTCACTTGGTCCTCATTATTTCCTCGTTGTTTTGAATTATCTTAACCTTTAATTTTTTTAAACATTGCTTCAGTGTTGAAGTTTTAGCCTTTGTATTGACAGTCTACTGTTAACAGTGATCTTCATTATGTACAGAATCAGTCTTACACATTTGTAGAAACCATGATTGTTATGTAAATTCAGCCCTTGCTCTTCCAAAGGAAGTGGGCTGTGGTTTAAATTACTGGTATCAGTATATTTATGTTCTCCCAAGTCACCTGTCCTGAAACTGCTTTACCTTTACAGGCTTATAAATATGAAAACAACTCTCCCAGATCCACCCAAGAAGATTCACTGTGGTATCTTCAAGATTTCAGTAGATTCATAGGACAGAACCTAATACATGGTGATTATTATGCTACACATCAGAGGGCAGATGGCAATACCAGATGTGTCCCAAGTAATGCACCTTGTTGCATAAACACTACACACTGAACTGTCTCTGCCATCTTAGTTCCTAATGTCATAAAATTTATCGACTGTTGACAAAAACTCACCACGAGGGGGAGGAGCAAGATCATGGATGTGAACCCTCCAATCATCAAAGCAGTGGTCGCACATTCTCCACGACACTGCCTACCAACCTATCCTAATCTCAGAATAAGCACCCTGGTTCTACCGAGTAGGATGATTACACCCACTTGGTCAAATTCCTAAAGATATGTGTTTTCATCTTTTGCATGATGGAACAGAAACTGCTTCATTTGTTTGCCTTCGATCAGAACAATGAAAGCACTTTTTGAATTTGATCCAGCTGCAGTAATTCCCAAAATCTTAAAATGAGTAGACCTCCATGAAGAGCTGCTGAATAACAAATTGTGGTGCTTACTCTGATTAGAAACCCTGGCTGTGATCTAACTATAGGACAAGAACCAGATTTTGCTAGCAGAGTTCATTTTACACAGACAATACAACATGAGGACATTCTGATTAAACAGCCCTCATACACATGTGCAGGATGTATGCCCGGGAAGAAATAACCCGTAAGAGATGGTTTGGCAGAGACTTCTCTTTCAAGTCTCAATTTCCATTTCTAATTTTTGAGTCTTGGGTTCAGTTTAAAAATGATTCCTTCACCACAGCTACATATGTTATAAATTTTGGAGTTAATTTTGCAATTCGTCTTCATGACAACGGCTGAGCCATGTTACTTCTACTGGAGTGAGAAACGTCTGTGAGAGTGAGCCAGTGAGTGCCTTGACAACTCAGGCATCACTCAAGCTGAAATCACCTTTGGTATATTCCAGTCCTACAGACAACATCAAGTCACCAGCTTTGTAACAAGTCTTTGCAATGAACAGACAGAAGACGATCCAAGTACAATTTTTTAATAAAGATAATTACAAAAGATGGAAAAATCAGCTCAGAAAGGCCAATTGCTTTTGTTTAATAGATCCCGTGTTTTGACACAATAACACATCAATTTAAATACAATCACATAAAGCATGGTGGAAAAAAAATTTTGCTTCATAATTAGAAAAACTCACAATAAAACTTGCCAAGGAAAACAAAAACAAGCCATTTTGAAAATAAATACAGTCCATGCCAAAACAGTATAAAATTAAGCCAGGAGTCCTCAAACAGCAAAGGTTTCTTAGCCCAGTATCGTCTCACTTTTCAAGAGGATCCTTACGTTGGGGAGTCAAATTCAAGGATTGCTGAGTTGTTCTGACTTGGCTCTGTTGAAAGAAGTAATGTAAAATTTTAAAAATAGCACTCTTGGTTTAAGAGTACTGACCTAGCTGCTGATCAAGCCTTGTAGATTTATGCAAGTACTTTAGTGTTGATTCTGAGCTATCGAAGTCACAATTTCCTAATCTTTTGGTAGCATTTTGGAACTAAGCATTCCAAATTATCCTTAAAACTTAGCATGTAAACATGTGCGGGCAAGCATGCATGCTTGCTTTTGACACAGAAGCTCACTCTTCAGCTTAGATTGATGTTTTAAAATTCACTATGTAGCTTAGTCTGGATTTAAATTCATGGCAATTCCCCAGCCTCAGCCTCCACACCTAGCCAATCATGCATTCTGACAATGAAATTCTCCAGCAGGCTTTATGTTAAATCTCCCAACACCAAATCTTCCAAGCACAGGAATTTGAGCGCTCTGCAAACCATGATCACAAACATAAAGTCTGAGGAAAAGTAGTCTAGGACACAATACCCCACTCAGAAGACAAGGTCTCGTGTAGGATGATGTTCTCTGGGTTATCCCAGCATGTAAAGCATACATGGCTCACCCAAACACACGTATTCCCACTACAGTCTCTGAGGGAAGAGGCATCGCTCACCCTTTGGTATCTGTTTTTTCACCACTGCTGTCCTTGGATTTGTCTTCTTCCTTAACATCTAAAGACAGAAGGAAAAGATTAAAACCTAATTTGAAATACATAAAATATATTCACTTTATCTTAAAATATAAACAGCTGCACTAAGCTCCCTACTCATGGATCCCATGACTAGAAAGCGTCCTAAGGTTCCGAGCTGAGTGATGGCACTGCTAAAGGGATGATGTACTTGTACCCACTCTAACTTCCGGTCTGAAGCAGCACAGCATTGCAGGTACTGTGAAGACCTTCAGAGTAGAGTAGAGCACTGGTCAGGAGAGCTGCCAGTAGGGAAGGACACTGAAATGAGATCCCAAAAAATAAGCACAACTCTCCATGGGTAAGAGTGCAGTGTATCTTCCGAAGGCAAGAAGGCGGTGGTTAAGACAGCAGGAGTTGAAGACGAATGTGTCTGCCGTAAGAAGACACGTGATCCTAAAGGCAAGCAGAAGCCAACTCACTGTTTTAAACACTGATTTATTTAGAGGGTGTGCACGGCATGCACAGGGCTGAGAAGACAGCTTGCAGAAGTCAGCTATCGTCCTCCAACGTCAGAGCCTGGCTGGCAGCAAACACTTCTGCTGAGCTGTCCTGCTGGCCCACAAGAACTACATCCCATTGTTCTGACCTATAATTTTCAGCTACCACTAAATTGAATTTCCTAAGTTAAAATATAGTAATAAAAGTACTTTGCCAGATGTGTGGAGTGTTTTCTCCACGGACAACAGTTATGAAGCAATGGCCTAAGGACAAGGTGTAGGGACATCAGCATCTCAGGTATTACAGACACTGTGGGGGACTCATGCAACTTTCATACACACGTGAGTGCTGAAAAAGAGAATTTTACTACACTTTAGTTTTTGGTTAATTTTGGCTGCTGAACTTTTACTCCTAGTACCAAAGCCATGGCAGGTTCTTATTCTAGATTTTGGCTTATACATTTTTGTCTTTTTCTGTTTAAAGTAACACTAATTTTGTCTAAAATAGTAAGAGACAATTTACCCTATTTGGTAGAAAGAGAAAATGCGGAAGATATTTTAAAATAGAAACTGAGTTGGATGTGGTGGCACACAACTGTAATGCTAGCACTCAGGAATCTGGGGAAGGGCAATGGCAGGAGTCTGAGGCTAGCACAGTAAGTGACCAGACAGCCAGGTCTACATGCTGAGCCCTGATGATCAACAGGGCACCCACAACTCGCACTCATTACCACTGTCAGTATGAGGAAACGTGTTTAAGAGGCTCCTTCCCATTCCTTAACCCTGCAGAGTTTCACACAGTAACCAGAGAAGAAAAATCCCGTAAGGAGGTGTTATAATGACATGCTAAGTAAACACTGAACACATGAAGACATCAGAACTGTCCTTCGCACCCCAGCTCCTCGGTCCCTTCCTATATTTCTTGCTTTATCTTCTTCAGTTCCTAAAGAGTTTTTCAAGTTTAAAGTGATTTTTTTAAAGGACAATGGAACTTAATCTTTGCTTCATTAAGACAACTTTGAATAGCTCAAAATTATCTTAGAAGTTTTGCTCTGAACCAGGTGTACTGGCATATGCCTCTAATCCCAGAACATAAGATGAGACAGGAGGATCACTGTGAATTCAAGCCTACCCTGAGCTACAAAAAATAAGATGCTGTTTACAACTGCTCCATCTTTCCCTTTGCCCCATGTATTCGTCATTCTGCGACATGGGTCTGTGTTAACAAGGAGATAAAAGTTTCTATATCACAAAGAAAATATGAGTACACACACATGATAAAACTTTAAAAAGAATTCTGAAAGCATTAGACAGCAAACATTAGAAGTAAACATCATTTACACATGGAGAAGGTACCTCATGAGCGCATCCACCCTGACCCTTGTGTGACTATGGGATCTCCTAAAAGCTATAGTGCAACTCTTAAGCAGTGACAACGAAATATTCACCAAACTATAAACTGACCTGTCTTTTTGTCCTCTGTCTCCTTCTTGTCTTCTTCAATCCTAGCTTTCTTTGCTCCCTTCTTATGATCAGCAACATTTCTACGACCTCCTTCGCCTTCATCCTCCGAATCTGAGAATTCTTCATCGCAAGCTATCCGCTTGTCAGATGCACGAACTGATAAACAACATCACAGGCTCAACAATCATTCCATATATTATACATATATAAGCAGTTACAACATTCAAGTCAGCCCACTGAGCACAAATGGAATATTTTCCAAATATACCAAGTGCCGAAGTTCTGAACATAGCCATATCTTTGTATTCACACACAATAAAATTGTTAATATTAACTCGGCCTTGAGATATCAGGAAACTAAATCTACACGTAATTAAAATTGAGAAAAGGACAATCACAACATGTGTTAGTGAAACATGCCTGTGTACCTTCAGTTCTAAGTCTTATGATGATGAACCAAAAAAGAGCAAAAATCAGTATCAAGGGTTTTCTTACTAGAAATCCTCTTGTCTGGGTCTTCCCCATCCTCGTCCCCACTCTCTTCGTGAACAGCATCTTCTGGAATAGCTTGCATCTGAACACCAGGTGCATGTGGTAACATTCGAAGATTTTCAAATAAACGCTGTCTAAATGACACAATTTATTACACAAAACCACTTTATGTAAAGTTCCTCTTATAAACAGGTGGAAAATTAAACAAAACCATCATCTTTCATTTAGTTAACTACTGAATGAACAATAAACATCAACTCCTTGCACATACTCACTAACTGAACCCACGGCTCAAGAGATAAACACTAATTCACTCATTTAACGATAAGGCAACAAGTACAAATGTCTACTCTCATACAACTAGTCTAGGGAAGAGAGGACACAGCCCATACATTTCTTAGAGACAAAGCTCTAACAAAATGTTTCAAATAATACAAACAAAGCAAGAAAGGGGAAAATTTAGTGCCCTTGGCAATTCTGAAATGCATTTGAATAAAAATATTTATTTATAAAGGTTGTACATTTGTGTTTATACAGTAGATCAAAAACATCAATATTCTTAAATACTTTTAAAACACAGATGCACACACCTAAAATAACGTCCTCTATTTGACCTTCTAAGGTTTCCTAAACTCTCATTAACATGAAATGACTTCTTACTTTATCTTTTCCATATATTCTGGAGTGTTCTGGTTTGTCATGTTTGATGGACTAATATGCAGTTTGAAGTCCGGTCCGAAATACTCAAAGTAATCATTATATGGCAACTCTATTGAAAACAATGAGAAACAAGTTACATATCAAAAGCTTGGTTTCTACTACGAGCTAACAAACACAATCCAGATCCAGATCCAGAGAGCTATTCCCATAGGAAAGCTTAAGAGTGAACACACAAGGAATGCTGTCTTGTAGATTTGCAACCTAACCATTCATCCACCAGAGGAAACCGCACATTCTGTGGTATGGCTGCAGACGCTCCCATTCCTCCATTTCTACATATTGGATGTTCCTGTGGACACTACAACTTGAACGCTTACCATTAGGAATTTCACAGTCGAGGGCAACTGCGGTCTCATACGTCCAACATCGAGCAACATTTCGGATTGTGTAGCCACCTCCACCAAGCATCAGCAATGGCAAGTTAAAAGTTTTTACTACTTCTACACATTTAGCATGACCTAAAACAAAGAAGATTTGTGTAACAACAAAATATGTATTTTGTAGCAACTTAAAAAATAACCTTAAAAATGATAAAAACAAACAAAATTTTACTAAACCAAAATAGGGTTTCTAGACAGCGAGGCACAGTGCCTCATGCCAGTGAAAACATCTCTAGAGGCTGAGGTAGAGGGATCAGAATTTGGAAGCCAGTTTGACTACAGGGTGGGGGGGATGGGGGGTGATGACAGTACTCTTTGTAACAAATAACTGCATTAGTGATAGAACAAGCACACAGAATATTCCTGAGAGATGGCATAAGGGAGAGAAAAGTCATAGCAATGAAACACGAGACAAATCTGCACTGTTTCCCTCTCCCACACAGGTATGTGTAGCTGAATTATGGAAGGCTAGACCATACAGTGTGACTACAGACTGTCTTTATGTGCTGTATTAGGGATCATTTTCTTAACTTGCCCAAGACTACAACCCTAACATAGGCACAAGTTATGAGTTACCAGAACTTCTGAGGCCATTAGCATTCAGGCACGTTAACTCAATCATTAAAGAAAGAAAACCCCTTAGTGATGACAATAGAAATAGGAATATTTTCCCCACTCCTTATTGGTTTTAGCCTTAATTAAAAAAAAAAAATTCCCTTTGCATGACTTTTGCCTGGTACTTGGATGGTGGCTACTCTAGGCATAGATGATCAGTAAGTTATAGTCTTTGGGTCTGGTTAATTTCAGTGTACGATGGTTTTTCTGTTTTGTTTTTGCAATTTCTATAACAAAGTTTAAAACATTGAAAAAAATTAAAATGGCATAAAATCCCTATTACCTAAAGAAGTTTATTTTTAATGTTTAGTTATCTGTTTTCTTCATGTAATCGTCAACCAGGCCTCTCCTGCTGGAACAAGTGTTTCAGATAGAACCATGTGGACAACAGTAAGGACAGAAGTTACTTTACAGTCTATAGGAAAGATCAGGTAACACCCAGCATCCCTTCCTATCATCCAGCCCAGGCTGGTGGTGACTATTTTATAAAGTGAAGGCTAGAATCCCTAAGAGGAAGCATGGAAAAGAACAACACAATTAAGGTGGAGTGAGTTGGACATCAGTGGCTAACTGATTTCACTAGGCCTGGGAGTATGTAGTTGAAGCTCAGGAAACTGTATTCTAATTCTGAAAATGGAATTACAAATATCCTTAGGTGCTTTATACAAATTAACTGCTTACCTGCTGAAATACAAGATATACTGTGTGAGTCAAATGCAGTTTATAATGAAAGGTATTAAATAAATACAAACACCGAAAATTTCCGTCACGTCGGCAAACACTGACAGTATCCGCTAGAATTGGGATTACTGCTCATTGATAGAGTATAAGTCCCTAGCACCAAGAAAGAAGGGTACATCAGATTGGTCACTTCAGGAAACTTATATCTGCTTTGACACTAGACAGTTTTTTATAACACTTGAGAGACAACATCATAACAGTGCTGTTAACTGAATACTGACCTACCAAGAAAGCAAGCAACTAATTTTGTGTTGCCCAACTCAATACAAAGTAGAGTAACAGACTATACCACATTCCTAAGACTGGTCTGCAGCATGCAAGCATAAGTAGTCGTTAGTATCTAGATTTAGTTACATTAAAAGTTCTATTTTAGAATTGTTTATATTTTATAAGAGAATTCAAAACAAGATGTCTTCATTTAAAGTTACTTGCTACCTCAAAATTCATATGGAAAAAAAGACGCTACCATAATATATGCAATGTGCATGGTAAGTCATTTCTAATCCAAACATTAACTATGAAGGCTTATTCTTTAAAAATATTTATTCTAAGCCAGGCGTGGGTAGCACATGCCTCTAATTCCAGCACTTGGGAGGCAGAGTCCCATGGATCTCTGAGTTCAAGGCCAGCATGGTCTATAAAGAAAGAAAATTCCAGTACAGCCAGAGCTACACAAAGAAACCCTGTCTTGAAAAACAAAAACAAAGTGTTCTACCATAATGTGAGGTAGCAACAAAGCAGGAAATGGAGGACACACTGATCAGGGAGATGCAATAAACAGAAGCAGAGTTCCATGCCTACTAGACCTGTGAGGACACTTAGTCCAAACAGGAGATCAGAAGACCATTCTTAGGTCAGTGACAGCACCCGATATAGCTGAGCATAATTTATTCAGAAATTCAGTTCAGAAATGAGCAAAGAGAAAACTAAACAAGCAAGCAAACAAACAAACAAAAACTCAGCAAAAAGATGACTTGTACAAGTAGGGAAAACTGCTAAGCTAAAAAATCCTGCTGCTGTTAAGCATTGACCTCCCCAGTCCCATTCTTACATCTAAGAACAGATTTGGGAAGGGTGCATGCAGATCAGAAAAAAAAATCCTTGCCTCTGTAACAGCAAATAAATAATTTAGTTAGATAACAAAGACAGGTTTTCTGAAAAAATTGATTTAAGTGATAAGAACATTGACTACTGCTACTCCTGCCCCAGTTAGGATGGCAACAAACTATTCATGGATAAATGCATAATTATACATAAATATGGTAACATGGAAAGTACTTGCTGAGAAACAAGATTAACTAACCAGTCAGCCAAATACCCCACCCCCAGAAAAGAAAAAAAAAATCCATGAAAACACAAGTACAAAGTTTCACATCAAGTTGGCAAGCAACTTTTTCTCATACACACACACACACACACACACACACACACACACACACACACACACACACACACACACACACACACTGTGTATGTACAATGCCCGGTACAGTGGAAATCAGGAGTACTAGAGTTACATTTGTTTTTGAGTCACCATGTGGGAGCTGGGAATTGAACCCAGGTCCTCTGCAAAAGGAACAGGCGTGCTCTTAACCACCTCTCCAGCAATTAACAATGAGAACTTTCATGGGAAGTAGTGCTCACCTTTGACAGTGAGATTGAAGCAGCCAAGCCTATCACCAGACAGCGAGTCTGCACCACACTGCAGCACCACAGCACTGGGCTGGTACATCTCCATCACTTTAGAGATTATCTAGCACAAAATAAGACACATTAGTATCTCAGGATATTTTACAACTCCACTTTTTCTGAAAGCAGTACTTACAGGCTTAAAAATCTGTCCATACGACTCGTCATCTATCCCGTCTCTCATGGGAAAATTGACAGCATAGTATTTTCCTTTTCCAGCACCAATATCCTAAAACACAAAAATAGATTTTAAGAGATTATTTCTTAACAAAACGTCTGTCATTTTTTAAATGATTAGAAGACCAAGTAACACACAATTTTGAAAAGGAAATAATAAAAAATAAACAAGTACATATTCCGGTGTTTGTAGAAGCACTTATTAAGCTCTAAGGCAAATTTTAAAGAAGAAACTTAACAGTAGCATACAGTTAATACAAACACAAGCCTGTAGCTTGGGCTGGTGAAGACTCACTGAGTTAGACTCCTTGAGTTTCATCTCCAGGACCCACCCACAAGGCAGGACTCTTGCATGGCGTCCTTTAAGATGGCACACTCATTGTCTTTCCCCCACACAAATAAATAAAAAGTTCTAACAAACCTCAATCTGAATAGGCATGAAACATTTTTATAAGATGTAAATAGAGATCCCACTTATGTCATCATTCCTGAACTGAGAGAAGTCCTATGACCCAGAACCATTGGTAGGGATCTCCAGAGTCAACACCTCCAACTGTCTTGCAGCCACCACACCCACTAAGCCACTGTGAGTACATGGAGTTCTGTGACCATAACTCCAGGCAGGTACCCCAAATCAGTCTTCTGGAAACACCACCTACACATCCTGGGACCATGTGGTCCTCTGTGCCCTTGATCCTGGATAAAGACCCTGTCTGGCCTTCCCCAATCCACCAGCACTGAAGAGAGTGTGATATCCTCACTCCTATTCCCACTGTGCAATAGTCCTTGCTACCCAAGGACAACCTGCAGAACCTGGAGAGACCACGGAACTTTTTCAGATTGGCACTTATGCCTAGCTGACTTGAAACTGTTTTCTACACCCCATTCCTACATAAATGAAGTGGTCAAAACTAAACACCACACACCATTCAGCTGGCCCACAACCTGACAAATCCTAACAGTGAACAATGACCCAAACCATTGCTAAACTAATCAAGGCCATATATCTATACCAAGAAACTCCAGATGCCCAGATTCCATCACAAATACAGGAACAAAGAAACAAAACAAAAACAAGACAACAGGGCTCCTCCATAAATCAGCAACCTCCTAAATTCATCTCAAATTCGAACAGATTTGGTCTTACCCTCAGGTCTCCTGTTCCGGGAAAGTATTCCCCATACTTATGGAATGAAACCGTCATCACGCGATCTGTTGTATAAAAAGCTTCCTCAACACCATCACCATGATGGATGTCTATGTCAATATACAAGACTCTCTGATGATACCTGGAAGTAAAGCAGAAGGAAACTAGGATTCAGGAACTTGTTCTTGATCTTACAATGCTCAACCCTTAATCTCGCTGCCAATCTAAGAGAGCATTCAGACCTTTGGGCAACCAAGAAAATCTAGGACTTTCTGAGGCCTACCCTCTTCTATACACATTAAAGACAGCTATATATATCTATATATTCACCCCCAAAGATTATGCCAGAGCAACATTAGAAAATTTCAGCATTGCTAGGCATGGTGGTGCATGCCTTTACTCCTGTACTGGGAAGGTGAATCTCTGAGTACTAGGCCGGCCTGGTCTATAGAGCAAGTTCCAGGACAGCCAGGGCTACACAGATCAACCAAAACTAAAATCAAGAAAAGGAAAGATGGGGACTGCAGACAGCTAACTGGTTGGCAGCCCTGGCTGCTCTTCCAGAGAACCCCGTCTCGGTGCCCATCACCATATGGCAGTTCACAACTGTCTGTAACTCTAGTTCCAGGGGATCTGACCCCTCATACAGACATACATGTAGAAATAACATCAATGAACAGAAAATAAAGAATAAATCATTAAAACAAAATTTTATCAATATAAAACAATCCATGGCAACCATGGTTTAAGTTATTCTTTTTTATTTCCTTAAAGAGTTTTGAATTGAGTGGAATTTTCTCCTTTCTGGTTTTTTGATGGTTGTGCTCTCATGCCGGCTGACCTCGCACCCGGCTGCCTGTAAAGTGCTGAAGTGTGTGCCACGTCTCCACTCCTCCCCAGTTCCCAATGTCTCATCGTGCCAATACCACTCCCCAGCTCTCACAGGCTCAAAAATAAAATCAAACCAAGAATATTTTATAACATGTGACACTCAAATTTCCACTTCCATAAAACATTTCACTAAAGGATGACTGCACTTGGCCCCATCAATAGCTAGTAACTATGAGCACTCACAAGTACTCTCATTGCTTCACTTACACTCTGGACACTACAGATCAGTCACAGCATCTCAAATTCACTTCTGGAGAATGACATGGCATTAGTTCCATACCTACATCAAAGTGTCTCTAGAAAAAACACCGTGTCAAAAAAAAAAAAAAAAAGCCATTGTTGTAGAAAGTTGGTCTAGTGGTTAAAACAACAAAAACAATTAAAAAAAAAAAAAAGAAAGAAAAAGAGCACTGGTTGCTCTTCCAGAGGATCTAGGTTCAATTCCCAGCATCCACATGACAGCTCACAACTGTCTGTAACTATAGTTCCTGGGGGTCTATTGGCCTTTCCTGGCCTCTGTGGGCACTGACATATATGCAGGCAAAGCACCAATAAAATATAAACAAAAAAATAAACAAAAAAATAAAATTCACTATTTAAAGTAGTAAAATGTCTTGTCACTGCAGGTGATTCACAACAGTTTATTTATTATCCAAAGTGTGGAGGCCCAAAATGTGAGCCTAACTTCCACCTTGTCAGATTGTCAGAGTCTGGAGGTTAACAAGCTGAGTTGCAGGTCCCAACTCAGGATGTGACAGGATGTGACCTTGGTTCCTGATAGATGGTCAAGACATGCAAACATACTTCTGCCTCTTCTTCTGTAACTATGAGGTCACCTGGGGAGGGGTGGCCTTCATACTTGATCTAGAGTAGTTTCTCGCTACCTAGACAACAGAATGCTAAGGATGATCTGATGTCTCAGAGTGACAAAATGACTGTGTGAGTTACCCTTTGTATGTTAATTAAATCCATTTTTGCCCCCTCCCCCCATTTACAATAAATATAAAAGCTGTGGAAAAATTAACGTGGGTGATTTCAGTTACTGGAATGCCCTCCCAATACTTTTTTTAAAAAAATATTTATTTATTTATTATGTATACAATATTCTGTCTGTGTGTATGCCTGCAGGCCAGAAGAGGGCATCAGTTCCCATTACAGATGGTTGTGAGTCACCATGTGGTTGCTGGGAATTGAACTCAGGGCCTTTGGAAGAGCAGGCAATGCTCTTAACCTCTGAGCCATTTCTCCAGCCCCTCTCCCAATACTTTCTATGGTTTCTGTCCTGTTTTTTTTTATGTGTCTTCATATTCTTATATTTCTAAAATTCCCATGCCCCTATCCTGGCCAGAAATATTTTGGTCAAGGCCGGTACTCAACAGCAAAGAAGCCATGGCTGGGCTAAAATACAATGTAAGCTGACACCCATTATGTTCTCAAGGCACAAAACAACAACACTAAGAAAATTGCTATTTTCTCATACCTCTGCATTGGCTTGTGATAAGTCCATATTGATTCAGCATTAATCTATTATAATTTATTTCATATTCTTTCAAATAATTTCTTACTTTAATTAAGAGGTTTGATCACAGGGAAAGTTATGAATGAACTTACTTTAGTAATTCAAGTATGGCAAGCACAATATCATTAACATAGCAGAATCCCGAGGCTTCTGACTTTTTAGCATGATGTAATCCTCCAGCCCAGTTGACAGCCATATCAGTTTGTTGTCGGTTTAACTTCACAGCCCCAGCTAGGAAGTAGAAACATGTTATAGTATTTATAAAATAATTTACACAAAATCTCTTTAAGTGAAGTCCTATTAAATATGCCATGTGTAAGCAAAAAGTTTTGACATTAAAAAACTAAGGATTATAACTCAGAATTACATTTTCCATAGATTACCTATTGTCCTACAGTTTATCTAATTAAAAGGCAGTATACGTGGTAAGTTGTAGTAAAAATGGCAGAAAAAATCTCTAAGCAAATACAACTTAAAAACTGTTTTCTTGATTGTTAAACAGAGGAGTTTTAAAGTCTTAATTGTTAAGCACAGGGGTTTAAAAGACAATCACATGTGCTATTTTGAACCTGAAATGCCTCCCCAGAGTTGCAGAATATTTAATTATGCAAAGTTGTGTTCCGTTTGTATAACTATGTAAAGATACGATGCATTTGTTGTTTAACTATGGAAAGATGTTGTTGCTGTTTCACCTTGTCTGCCTAAGGCAGCTGATTGGTCTAATAAGAAACTAAACGGTTAATAGCTAGGCAGTAGAGGAATAATGGGGGGGGGGGCTGGTGGGCAGAAAGAACAAGTAGGAGGAATAACTACAGGGAGACTCCTGGGGCCAGTCAGCCAGACTAGGAGGAGGCAAGAAAGAAGATACAGAATGAAAGAAAGGTAAAAAGCCCTGAGGCAAAATGTAAAGAAATAGAAACAAGTTAAATTGAAAGAGTTAGTGGGACAAGCCTAAGTTAAGACCAAGGATTCATAATTAAGTCTCCAAGTCTTTATTTGGGAGCCCCAAGAAAATTTGAACCATACCCCAGAAGGACATGAAACACTCAGTCACCACTGTGGTGTCACTGGAAGTGAGGAAGAGGTGAGATCTGGCTTTGGTTCACTGGAGGTCTGACCTGGAAACGGTCTCCACTCAGTAGCTGAGTTGTCATACGTTTGTTATACCAATGGAAGATGGAATAACAATACAATACTATAACAGTACATGCCTGTAATCCCAGTGCTTGTGAGGCTAAGGCAGGAGGAACTCCACAAACTCAAGGCCAGCTGGGACACTGCAGTGAGACTGTCTCACAAAATAAAACAACAAATCTATCACTGTTAAGTTGTCATGATAGCGCATGAATGTAAGCTCATCGTTCAGGAGGAAGCTGCATGAGGACTATGAGTTTGAGGCCTACCAGCGTAGCACAGTCTAGCAAACTTACAACCATTAAAACGTCTGCTTTACACAAAAACTACAAAGACACCATAGCGCCCTCCAGATCACGTTTAAATCTCAGTGACTCAGGACACTTACCAACCGAACCACCGGTAGAAAGCTGGCAAAATTCAAAGAGACCATCAAATACTGGACAGTCTTCTCCAACGTTAACTGTGGAAAACGAATTTCATTAAGTTCAACCCATTATGCAAATGATTGAAAGCTTTTTCTTAAAAACTATTAATTTTTTTTTGTTTCAGACAGGCATAGAACATACCCCTTTCATGGTAATAATATAAAATTTGCAATTTTAAAATATAATTCATTATTTTGGTCAAGATAATTAAATTGTTGTCTGTGGAATACCATTACTAAATCTCTTTTTAAAAATTGCTTTTATTGAGCTATATATTTTTCTCTGCTCCCTTCCCTTCCTCTCCCCCATTACTAAATCTTACAGGATACCTGTGAAGTATCTCTGCCCCATCAAGAAACAACAACAACAAAATCAAAAGCCTATTTATATATAGTAAAACAGACATAAATCTGGTTTTCTCCTTAAATGAAAGCAAGTTAGTCACAATTTTAAAAATCAAGCAGCTTCAACTTCTTTCTAAGTCATCTTTAGAACTCCTTAGAAACACTGAGTATCCCTAACTTTGAAATGTATGTTAGTATAAAAAAATTAAAATATTTTATTTTTTCCTGCAGCTAACACTGACTTTAGAAGTTAATGGAACAAAGATACAGAAGAAAGGGTACTTAAGACAAGAGAATAACTCATATAGATACATAAGTCACACTATCGTGACATGCTTAGTTCCTTTTGTGCTGAAATGAAAACAACAAAAACCCTGTAGATGAGCAATATCTGTCCTATTACAGCTCTGATTCGATCAAGTGGGACAGTCTGTTGTGGAGAAACATTTGAAGTTCTATGAACCTAGGAAATTCTTAGCAACTAAAATAAATCTAAAATCTAATCTTCACTGAAGTACATCATAAAAAGTCCATTTCTCATTGAGAAAACTGATTCCAGTACTAAGCATCAAAAGATAGCATTCCAAACATTTTAGGATATTCTGCAATATTTCTTCAATTCACTATAGTTTCTAATAACAAAATCTCTAAGCCATAAGAAAGAACATGTAGGAGATTACTTCACTAACCATCCACCAAAGGAGAAACGGTCTTCATGTTACAGTGCATACAAATAGCAGACAAACTGCAGGCATGTGACCACTGAAGTATATGGGAGGCAGAGGCAGGTGTACCTCTGTGTGGTGTAGGAAGGTCTTCTGTTTGCATGTTGCTTACATTGGTTGAATAAAGAGACTGCCTTGGCCTTTTGATAGGGCAGCCCTTAGGTGGGCTGAGTAGACAGAACAGAATGCTGGGAAGAAGGGAAGTGTGGCAGATGCCATTATTCTCCTGCCCAAGACAGATGCTGGTTAGACTCATGCCGGTAAACCACAGTCAAATGGCGAAACACAGATTAATAGAAATGGGTTAATCAAGATGTGAGAGTGAGCCAATAAGAGGCTAGATACAATGGGCCAGGCAGTGTTTAATTGAACACAGTTTTTGTGTAATTATTTCAGGGGTAAGCTAGCCAGGCGGCGGGACGCAGCCTGTTCCTCCACACAACATCTGTGAGTTTGAGGCCAGCCTAGTCTGCATTAGTAAGACTCAGGAGAGCCAGACTTAGAAAGGGAGAGCCTGTCTCAAAACCTTAAAAAACAAACAACAACAACAAAAGGATGAAGTAAGTATATTTTTCTTTGTTGTAAGACAGTGTGCTCTGACCAATCCCAAAGTTATTATGGGAACAAAATAAAAAGTAAAAGACTAAACTGACATTCAAAAAAGTTTGTTTTCTAAAGCAACATTGATATTGGTCCAATGATCTGAATTAAAAATTATATTAATACTTTAAACTAATAGGAAAAAAATACCTAATCAGGCAACTCTACAATTACGTGGCTGAAAAGATTTATTCTGGGATGGGCAGTGGTGGTGCACACCTTTAATCCCAGAAAATGGGAGGTAGAGGCAGGTGGAGCTTTGTGAGTTCAAGGTCAGCTTGTGCTACAGAGTAAGATCCTAGACAGTAAGGGCTATACAGAAAAACCCTGTCTCAAAAAGCAAAATAATAACAACAACAAAAAGATTCATTTACATTCAACACTACTAAAATATGTCATTTACAACGTACATCTCTGCATCTGCTTACTATACTCAGACATGTTGTCTGGTCTTATTGATCGTAGAAATTTGATATACTCATCACTGTGGTATTTTGTCATTTCTTCAGCAGTAGCTTTATGGGGCCTCTGAAAAGAAAAACACCAAGATATTGAAATTATTAGTTATTAAAACAGAATTCTCAAGTGAGATGTATGAGTGCCCACAATCAGTCTGTTCAAATAAATTAGATCCACCTGAGTGACATTAATTATGAAGGCAATCCTAACTCACACATTTGTCTTCCAGGACGAAGTTAGTCAGACTCTCATCTGCACCCACCCTATTGCTCTCTAGCCCCTGACTGTCATCAAAGTTTGCTCGGATCAGCTTAAGATCTACTTTGACCTTTCAGTTATTCTAATTTTCATTCTGAAGAGCTCAATTTCACTTATGACATTCTTCTTCCACAGGACTTCCCACGTCTCTAAATTATCTGTACCTAAAGAAATGATTCCTATAGCACTGTTTAGGACTGTTGTAACCAGAGACTGTTCGCTCGTTTCCCGGCCACCCAGACCCAAATAATCACAGAAACTATATTAATCACAACACTGTTGGGCCAATGTCTCAGGCGTATTTCTGATTAGCTCTTCCATCTTAAATTAACCCATTTCTATTATCTTATATTTTAGCACGAGGCTTGTTGTTTGTTACCTCTTGCTTCTTGGGCAGCTATGTGACGTCTCTTTGACTCCACCTACGCTATCTCTTCGAGACTGGCTTTACTCAGCGAAGTTATTGGCCAAAACAGCTTTATTCATTATTATTATTATTATTCATCAACCAATATATTTACAGAAGGACATCCCACATCATCTTCTCTTTTCTGTCTAATTAAAAAGGAAGGTTTTAACTTTAACATAATAAAGAAAAATACTCTATCATCTATTTTATCTTTGTGAGTCCAAAGTTTTATATCTAATTTATACTTTATCATAACTAAGGAAAACTATAACTCTGTCTGTCTTCAACTCTCCAAAGACTTTAGAAAGATATAATATTACCTAAGTAAACAGAAAGTACATTGTAAGCAACTTCCAAAACTCTATAATTGAAGACATATCTCACTGCCAGGTCAGTCACCCAAAGTTCTTCTGTACCATTGGGGCATTCACCTTTAGGCTACAGGCCCATAATATCTGTCAGACTTTTCCACGAAGCAGAAAATTTGAAAGGCCATTTTGCCTATATTAGCAGTTTCTCGGTCATTTTCTTCTGTGTCCTGGAGAATGTCTGGCAGTTTCTTCTGTGAAGCAGGAACCCTGAAGGACCATCCTGTCTTTTGGAAAGTTCAGCATCACTTTTCTGTGGGTCCTGCATGTCCAGTTCATACAGTACAGCATCAAGCAGTCCAGGCAAGAGCAGTTTTTTGCCCAAATGGCTAGCCTCATCACAATGAAGGAAAATTCTGTAACGAGTTTCTTCAATGCCCATCAACCTCTCTGAAGTAATTAGTGCTGGCAGAACCAGACATGTCTCACGGTAAAGGTTCTGGGCATCTTTCTCCTTCTGCAGCTACATGGTGTCTCCTAGACTGCCTACTCTCTCTCTATGTCCCTGTTCGGATTTCACACCTCCCTTAGCAAATCCTACCGGCATGTGCCACCACAACCAGAGCACAGAATAGGTGGAGTCAAGGATATGCCACGTAGCTGCCAAAGGAGGCAGACGTCATATAATTGCCCAAGAAGCAGGAGGTAACCGTGAGCCTTGTGGTAAAATGTAAAATAATAGAAATGGGTTAATTTAAGATATAAGAGCTAGCTAGAAATACGCCTGAGAAATCAGTCCAACAGTGTTAAAATTAAAATAGCTTGTGTTATTATTTTGATCTGGGTGGCAGGGAAACAAACAAGCAGTCTCTGGTTACAAAATGGTGCCCACTGTCTGGCATGGATCCACATACGTCCTAAAAAAGCTTAAGAAAAAAAGGTGGGCCTTCTAGACCCACAAAAATGGGAGCCAAGTGCAGCTTCTTGGTAGCTCTGTTTGCTGGCAAGCAGAGATAATACTCCTTTAAGAGAAGGCTTCCTGACGCAGTATTAGCAGCAAAACCTACACAGCTTCTTTAAGAAATGGCAGCTTCCTGGTTCATGCTTGCCTCACGAAGTCTGGTTCTTTTGGGAGATCCTACACTTAAATTTGGTTTTGTGAGCAGTGTGCTATTACCTGCTTAATGGTGACATAGACCTGCTACATTCCTGGAGCTGGGGAGGTAAGCATGGCTCACAGAGAAGGTGAACAAACCTCCACCATGTTGGACTGAGTGGAATTAGAGTTGGCCCTAGCCGTACCTGCTTATCATAAAAAAAAAAAAAAAAAGTGCTCCTGGTCAGAAAATGATTACAGATATGTAATAAAAACAGGTTCAGATAAAAAAAGAACCTCTAAATGGGTCACAGTGTGGGATAAATGTACACGAGCTTATGAGAAAGAAGAAAAAGTACAGAAAGTCATAGATTAAAGTCATAAGGATAATTAAATATTAAAAAGTAGTAGAGTAAAAAAATAAGCCACATAAAGATGGAAAATACTGGATTATGTATATTATTGTGTTTTCTTTAACTTTTTGACTGTGAATGAGCTAAGTACAGAGAGACATTTCATTGCATGGGCTGCTAAGCTAAACCAACACACACATACATATATATTTTAAAAGTATCTTGACTTCAAAATTTGAGTCTAAGGATATGTTACTTTGGAAAAGAGGTTCTGCTTTGTTTCCATAGAAGATGAGAACCTATGAATTCCTTCCAGGCTAATGTGGTCTGATGGAACAAGACCAGCTGAAAGGTCTTAGCTTACAGACTTAGTAAACTGTTTCAAATCCTCTTCTCCTTGAGCAGTTAAGCACCATTCTATCTTACACTTTTTATATACACCCCTGGCCTCATTGTGCAAATTCATAAGGTGGCTGTGGATCTTACACTATTTTTATTTACCTGGCTATCATTAACAGTAATATATATAATTATATATTTATATATTACATATATCATATACATGTATGTGATAACCAAATAAATTAAGATTAATTTTCTATAAATCTTGTGATAGTCCAGATCAATTCTTTCTTTTTAAAATTACATTGTATTTACTTATTTTTGGAGGTGTGTGTTTCATTGCACCCATGTGGAATCTAAAGACAACTTGGGGGAATTAGATCTCTCCTTCCACTGTGAGAGTTCTGGCAATTAAACTCAGGTCATTAGGCTTAGTGGTAAGTGCCTTTCTTTATCTATTAAGTTATCTCACCAATATCAGGTCAATTCTTTTAAGCAGTACAGGCAACACAACAATATTGTCACAAAAATATTTGGTATATTGGGCAAAGTTATTCTTCAGAAACATGGCCCAAGACCAGGGTGGACTGAGGTGGTGGTTTGAGATGATCAAGGAGGGAAGAGTCTACTCCTATGTAGACTTTCTCTGATGAATAAAACCAAAAGAGCCATCTTCTCTCAGATCTTTTCATTTACTAAATGCATCTCCCACAGTAGTGTACAAAGAAGCTTTCAAATACTAGTTTAGAGAAACAGTGCCAAAGGAGTACTTACATATATTTCCATCTTTCGGTATAAACCATAATTTAGCAGCAAGTTATGAGTCATCCGGATTCTATGAGGTTTCATGGGATGACCCTGGCCATAATAATAATTTCCAATATCACCTAAAAGACAAAATATGGCTATTAGATAACACAGACATTTATGCTTGTGTGTTCAACCTTAAAAAAAATTATCACTTAAAGAGTTGTTAAAAATTAGATTATTTAGGCTGAAGAAATGGCTTAATTGTTAAGAGCACTGGTTGCTCTTCCAGAGGTCCAGAGTTCAATTCCCAAAAGACCACATGGTGGCTTACAATCATCCATAATGGGATCTGATGCCGCCTTCTGCCATGCAGACATGCCGGAAAACAGACCACTCACGTACATAGCAAATAAATCTTAAAAAAAAAATCCCTTAAAAATTACTTTTGTAACATTAAAATTTTACTAGCAACCTAATATATTATGCAGCTCTTATACATGCTGAGGACTCGATTTCTTTGTAGAGGAAGGAAAATTTTTCTGGCTTTTAGTTTTCCAATTTTAAAGTGAAACCCATTTTTAGTGTTTTTTTTTCCCTTATTTTATAAATTTAGATACATAAAATGTATTTCTTCAAGTTTGGGGTATATTTAATTTGTTCAGCTAGTATTAGCTTCTTGAATGACTTTCTAGTACCCCACAGAAATCTCTTACAGTTGAGCTGGTGTTATGGGAGGGCTTAAATGTTCAGTGTCTATTAGGGGAGATTGGTAACTGAAATTTAGGGTCTAAAGGAATTTTTGCAATGTGACACATTCATGGCATTTTCAGGGTAGTAAGAATAGTTTTGTCATCACGACTAGCCTGTCTGTTAAAGTGTCTTAGATCCCAATGTCTTAAAGTTAAAATCTGGTTTTCATCAACAAAATACTTTTAGGTAAGGTTGTACTTACCTTATCATAAAATACTGACAATGAGAAAGTGAACAAACTTAGAAAAAAATATATATGTCTTTTCTAAGGTAAGGGATTCCATTGAAAAAATGTGTTTATTTGTTTATTTCTATTTTATGCATCTGAGTGTCTACCTGCATGTACATAAGCAGACCACATACATGCCTGGTGCCCGTGGAGATCAGAAGGTGTCAGATCCCCGGAACTGGAGTTACAATGGCTATAAGCCACCATATGTGTGCTGGGAACAGAACCTTGGGTCCTCAGCAGGTACCTCCAGTGTTCTTAACTGATAAGCCATCTCTTCAGCCCTATAAGGGATACTTTCTAACAACAGCAGTAGCAAGCAGGAAATGAGAAATTACCAGTAATATTAGAGTTTACATAACATATTCAAACACTTGTTAGGACAGTTGAATTGATTTTAGCAGCCTGCAAATATGACTGTTTCAATACCAGTTTATACAGTAAAAGCTAGACACCAAACCTCTCCTAGCTGTCCTTAAAACAATAGAGCTTAAGCTCAGACCAGGGGTGTACATCCAGTACTTGGGAAAGCAGCGGGGCGGATCTCTGTAAATTCAAGGCCAACCTGATCTATCTACACACAGTATTCCAAGCCAGCAGAGTCACACAGTAAGAACCTTTCTCAAAAACAAAACAACCACCTTCAGAAACTTCCCTAATAATACTGTTCCATTTGTACAATGGAAACCAAAGATTATAATGTTTCATACTATCTAGTTGACAATCATCCAGGAAACATTTGCTTTTTTCCCCCTTAAGATAAAATTCTAGCCATGTATCCCAGGCAGGCATTGAATTCATGATCCGATTTAGAGACCATAGACTTTTGTCATGACCCCCAGCTGAACATTCATTTTGTAAAACCTGTCTCCTAACAGTATGACTGAATTTGTTGGTATAATACCTCCAATTTATTTAATTTCATTTTCAACACAAGCGATCTTCTGCAGACTATTTACAAATACAGGAGTACTTAGAATGCTGACCATCTTTTCAAAGACGAATCCAAACTGCAGAGTGAGGAACAGCACAACTTGTTGGCCTAAGTAAACAATAACTTTTTTGTAAATTATATTTCTGTTGTGGAATAATCTTTATGTACACTGTGAAGATGTGTCTTTGCAAAGGAACCTTCTGGTTGTTTTTATAAAGAGCTAAATGGCTAGTAGCTAGGCAGGAGGTATAGGCAGGACTTCAAGGCCCAGAGAGGACTCTGAGGAGAGGCAGAAAAACCAGTCAGATAAGGAGAAGAAACAGGAGGTGCAAGATCAAGGAGAGTTAACAGTCACATGGTAGGTAGAACACAGAGTAATAACATGGGCTAAGTTATAAGGGCTAGTAGGACAAGCCTAAGCTAAAGCTGGGCTTTCATAATTTACAAAAAGTCTCTACGTTTATTTACTTATCATTTGGGAGCTGGCTGGTGGAACAGAGAAAGACTCATTATTTATGGCATACAATATGGGGCTCAAATATCCAAATACAGGGTCTGAGAAAGTAAAAAAGGAGTTCTGGACAAGGAGTCAGGTGTGGATTCCTAGTCCTAGTCAGGCAGACTGGAGCTTGGCGGCATACAGACATGCCTGCGGGCTGAAGTCAGTACCAGTGCCATGTGCTAAGCTGAGCTGCACAGATGCTGACATGGCAGTTTAAGATTTGTCACACATGGTCAGAGAACACTGAAGGTGCTTGAAAACCTCTAAAAAGGTATACTATATTTAAAAATGTGCTTAGATACTGAAGAAAATGGCTGTAGATAAAAGCGGCTACTTCCCTCTCCTCTCTCGTTTCCTGCTCCGCTTCTGGCGACTGGACTCCCTTCCTGATTACGCAGAGGGCTGTTGTCTGGGACGGTGATCTGTAAGTTTTTCCCCCTTTTAAATAAATACCATCTTATTAATCATAATTCCAAACTAGTGTGGGATTGTTTGTGATCTACGCCTTCATCATCTGGCGCCCGAACATTTGGTTTTAGGACCCCTCCTTCCCCCGGTCGGCTGCCTGCCGCCAGTTTGGCTTGGCGCTAGCCCTTTCTCCCTCAGCCGCGGCCTGTGCTTTGTGGCCTGTGCCTTGTGCATGGAGCCAGCAGTTTAATATAAATTATCACGCACTGGCTTTTCTTGCTGCAGTTCTTTATATTTTCCCTTTAGACACCTCAGATTGACTTCAAGTCCCCACACCCTATTATCTGCCTCACCACGTGGATTTAAACTCCACAGGCCCGCGTAGTCTCTGCCCGCGTGGTTTGCTCTTTTCTGAGTCGTTTTTTTTATTTTTTTTATTTTTTTTTTTTTAAGATTTATTTATTTATTTACTTATTATGTATACAATTTTCTGCCTCCATGTATACCCACACGCCAGAGGAGGGCGCCAGATCTCATTACAGATGGTTTGGACCCACCATGTGGTTGCTGGGAATTGAACTCAGGACCTCTGGAAGAGCAGACAGTGCTCTTAACCACTGAGCCATCTCTCCAGCCCTTCTGAGTCGTTTTTAAATCTCCGTTGCAAGCGCAGCTCTTAAGTGGCGCGAACCAGAGCATGCAGTTGCCGGTTGCTGAAAGCTGCAATCCTTCGGGGTGACTCTGTCACGTGGAGGCATACACGGCTTCGGGGTTACTCTTCTCTACCCCTGGATTCTGGATTTATGGTTCCGCGTATGGAATGGATTTAATTACATTTACTTTGTTGAGCAACTTGCATTTCCCAGTTTTTAAAAAATACTAAGGCAGACATGAAACAGAACCCGGTTTTCGTCGCAACTTGGCAACAGCGCCACCTGCCAGATAATAGGTAATATGGCAGATTTCGTTTCCAACACAAATTTTACTGTTTTGTTCACTATTACAATGGATTATATCATGTAAGGTTTATATGACTATGGGGATAACTTAATTTACTGGTTACTAGGTTTCAGTATTCTTTTGAATATTCTATCATTTAGGAAGATTATGGCACTCCTAAGAACCATACAATCTTTACTAGAAACTCATGCAGGTCAGGAGATTCAGGATTCAAAAGATACAATAATAAAAAGACTTGAAATGATTGAAGAAATTATTGGAGCTGGTGAACAGAGTAAGAAGGCACAAGGACAGGATACAATGCCACGACCAGCTATTAGAACTGGCTTACCCAGGGTTTTAGCCACATACCCTGTAATTTATTCTGACAAAGCGTCAACTTCTAAAGGCTCAAAGGGAGTCAGAGAAGCTAGATGGACACCAATAGCAATGAATGGTCTAAAAGAAATTAAGCAAGCTATTGTTAATTTTGGCTTGCACTCTGCATATGTTAAGGAAATGATAAGGACTTGGGCTTCTAATGCTAGATCTACCCCCATGATTTCCATCAGTTAGTGTCTGCAGTTTTAGATGATGCACCTTCCTTGATGTTTGGAATCTATTTCAGAGAAGAATCCAAACATATGAAACAGCAAGGAAGAGCAAAGGTGTGGAGGTTTCCCAAGATCAAATTCTTGGTGCAGGAGAATATGCTGATCCACAGGTCCAAGCTCTTTATGATGATGAAGTACTGTGTCTATGTCACCAAGCAGCTTTAAATGCTTGGAATAGGATACAAGATCCAGCAAAAAGGGTTGAATCATATACCAGGATTAGGCAGGGACAGAGAGAACCCTTTATTGACTTTTCGCAAAGATTAATTAAGGCTCTGGATATAGGGGTAACAGACCTAGAACCTAGACGAATACTTCTTGAATCTCTAGCTTTTGAAAATGCAAACATAGATCACAAAAAGATAATTGGGCCTTTAAGGTCTAGATCAGCACCTATGGATGAATGGATTCAGCATACGATGAATGTTGAGACGTTTAGCTATAATGATGAATCTTGGGTAGGAGAAGCGATTTCCAAAGCAATGAGGAGACATCAAACTGCCAGGTGTTTTAATTGTGGTAAATTAGGACATCTGAAAAGGGATTGCAGGCAAAGAATTTCTAGGAATAATATCTCCTCTGGGAATGACAAAAATAGGAGACCTCGGGCTTCAGGTATATGTAGGTGATGCGGTAAAGGCCGACATTGGTCCAACGAATGAAGGTCAACAACAGACAAGGCAACCCAATACCGTTGGGAAACTCCTTGAGGGGTCTCTCTCAGGCCCCCAAGCCAACAGTGGCCCAGTCATTCCCAGTCACAGTAGAGAACGTGCCTCATCAAGAAAATTAAAAGCTCCAATTTCTGCTGAAAAAAGTAATTCTGGTCTAAATGATGAATTACACGTGGAGGATGAGTCAAAAAACCCAGTAGGAAAGACTAAACGTATATTTTGGCAGAATTCTATTAACGATCAAAGACCAAAGCTAAGAGTCTGTATAAATGGCACTTTTATTGAAGGCTTATTAGACACAGGTGCGGATGTAAGTATCATTACTCCAGAATCTTGGCATCCGAATTGGCCTCTTCAAGAGGTAGATGTTCAGTTCCTTGCATATTGAAACCGCTGACAGATGACACAGAGTTGACTTCATTGTTTATTCAGGTACAAGACATAATCAGGAACAGGCTTTGTCCGATGTACATAACACACATCCGGTCCCATAGTGGTCTGCCTGGTCCTCTAGCACAAGGTAACGCTGAGATTCATCAATTATTGATTGGAAGTGTGTTGCAGGCCTCAGAATTACATAAAAAGCATCACGTCAATAGTAAAGGCCTAAAGAAAGAATTTTCCATTACATGGCAACAAGCTAAGGACATTATAAAGAGATGTCCTACTTTTCTTTCTATAATCAAACACCATTGCCTGCAAGGAGTAACCCAAAGGGTACTCAAAGGAATGAAATCTGACAGATGGATGTGTTCCACTTCATGGAATTTGGTAAATTAAAAATGTATACCATACCATATTCAGGTTTTCAATGGGCTATTTGCCCTGAGCTTAGAAAAGGCTGATTCAGTAATCACACATTTTGGAAGTTATGGTCATGATGGGTATACCTGTACAAATAAAGACAGACAATGGTCCAGCATATGTATCTAAGAAAATGAAATGCTTTTTTTGATTATTATAATATAAAACATATTACAGGTATACCAAATAATCCTACAGGTCAGGCAGTTATAGAAAGATCAAATCGTACTATAAAGGACATGCTGGACAAACAGAAAGGGACCGAAAATACTCCCAGAAATAGATTGCATAATGCTTTAATTAACCTTGAATTTTCTTAACGCTAATGAGAAAGGAACAACAGTGGCAGAAAGACATTGGATAATGGAAAAGTCTGCTGAAATAAATCAACCGATTTATTTCAAAGATGTGCTGACCTCTCAATGGAAGCCAGGAGATGTGCTATGTTGGGGAAGGGGTTTTGCTCGTTTCCACAGGAGAAGAAAAATTGTGGATACCATCAAAATTAATAAAGTTTCAATTTAAAGAGGAGAAACCTCTTGGAAAGGAGAAATGACAGCTCATCCACAATGATGATATTCATACAGGTGGTAAGAAAAACATATAGAATGGGGGCAGAGTTCTCTTCTTATCTCTGCAGGAAAACACTCATATTCAAAAAATTCAAGGGACCCTGGGTGTTGGAATACTAACAGATGGAAAATATTTACAACCCAGTAAGAATCGGCAAGAAAATCGAATAGGTTCCATAAGTGAAATTATTCTACACTTATCTTTAAATATGTCAATGTGCATTTATTTATAAATATATAGAGCTGGTTTTTTTTAATTATTTATTTATTTATTTATTTATTTATTTATTTATTTTGTATACAATATTCTGTCTGTGTGTATCTCTGCAGGCCAGAAGAGGGCATCAGACCTCATTACAGATGGTTGTGAGCCACCATGTGGTTGCTGGGAATTGAACTCAGGACCTTTGGAAGAGCAGGCAATGCTCTTAACCTCTGAGCCATCTCTCCAGCCCCTAGAGCTGGTTTTGAAGTTGGACTCTGGTTCAGTCCCTCTCCAATTCCAAGCCTGTTGGTAAGAGAAAAACCCAGAATTTCTGGAGTTTCTGTCTCATGTCAAGAGCCATGATATGGGACAGAAAGAAATATGAGTTTAGAAAACATCTTTGCTTTTCTTCATATCTATCATACTTTTCATTGAATATATCTATCATGCCTTTCATTGAACATATATATATATGATTAATGTTTAAGTTTTTCACAATCAACAATTAGTTTTTCCTGAAGTGACATCTGAAGTTTTCAGGAAGAAGATGGGGCCTCATAACAATAACTCCACCTGGTTGATAAGACGTCATGATACTGATAGCGCTACTACAAGACCCATTTTGGGTACCAGCTGCACAAGATGATCCCAACTTTGTTAACTGAAGTGGTGCACATCTTACACAACATTCTGGCCAGATCTGCACAAAATACTCAGAGACTATTTGCAATTTTAAAAGACATTGATCTTGAAATTTAACCATCATTTTACTTTCACAGGATCCCCCAGAAAGAACGTCACCCCCATAACAGCTGGAAGTAATTCTAGAGGACGACGTCCCCTCTCCCAGTAAAGTTTGTCCGTGGGTTTAGGGACATCACTTAGGAGTTGATTATAATTAGTATATGGTTGAGGGTTGGGGGAAGAATTTTATAAGCTCAGGGATCATTTTGGAAAAAAAAAAGAGGGATGATGGGATAATAGATTTGTAATTAATTGTGAGTTACTGTTTTTAGACAAATATATTAGTATTGATTCTTGTATACTGATACAAAGTTAGATTATATTGACTATTGTATGCATGCATGTTTCTACCTCTGTTTAAAACATTTTTATGTATTGACACACACACACACATATATATATATATGTATATATATATATAGTATATATTTACCATATTGCAGTGCACATTTTACCATATTGCAATGTATATTTGTACATTGTTTATATTTGGAGGTCATTATCCTCATTTGTTACACAGTTGTTTATTGTCTTAGTCTTTAAGTTAAATAGATATTGAGAATTATATAGATCAATAGTCATCTAAGTTTGTCATCTATAATTAGACTAATCAGGTTCTTTAGATACATAGAGATTATACTCAGTATAGATAGATAATCTTCAACCTCTTCAAAGAGCTGTAGAAAATGGCCTTTAATCTAACTCAGAGTTTCATGATAGTGAGACACAATTGCTCCTCGCAGCACCGATCTATTCCCGAGAGAATGTTGAGCACCAAAGACACACTACCTGGAGCCTTTCTTTTTTGGCAGAACTGGCCTTTGGGCAAAGAAATGCCCATTCCTCAACCACTGACGGAAATACAGAGTGTGCATGAATGGATAAAACAGGACTGTCATATCCTGCCAAGACAGGGTAAGATAGTTTTGAAAAGTTGCTTGCCTTTGAAAATGGTATGTCAGTTAAGTTAGGCCTTAGCCAAAGTTGGTTGCTTCAACGCTGCAAACGTGACTTTGGGTGATTGCCCAGGTAGCTAGTTGTCTCTGTGATTTGTTGCATGTTTTGGAAGTTGTTTTACTGAACTTCCTAATTACCCAGGTAACATTATTTCCCTTCTCAGATCTTCCATGGGGTTGAGGACTATATAAATGTAGTTACTTTTCTCTCATGACTTGGCCAAGTTATTTATTATACAAGACCTAAGCTAGTTAGAATAGGATATTTGTACTTATTGTATATAATTTCGTAGTAGGTTTAGAACTTTCTTACTTAAACAAAAGGGGGAGGTGTTGCAGGAGGTCCTTCTGCTCCTTCAGCCAACAACCGCTGAGACACCAGCCCATTGGGGCGTGGTCTCTCTCTTTAAAAAGGCGGCTACTTCCCTCTCCTTTCTCTCGTTTCCTGCTCTGCTTCCGGCGACTAGACTCCCTTCCTGATTGCGTAGAGGGCTGTTGTCTGGGATGGTGATCTGTAAGTTTTTTCCCTCTTTTGATTTACGCCTTCATCAGATGTCTTTTACTTGCTCAAACACAAAATCATCTTTAATTGACTTGTGTACACTGTACATTCCATGCTTGTGTTAATGAAGATTTATATGATACCTTTAAAAAGTTTATAGGTTGTAAATAAAACAGACCAAACACCAATAAAGGCAAGTAGCCCAGATGATGCAAGCTCTCAGCATGTCTCTGTTGCAGTTTCCTCAAAAATCTTTGAACAACTTCAAAGCTACTATCAGAGATGGTCCTGTCTCACTGAATATCCAGCCCAGACATCAGACAAACCTTACACTTTACCTCACAAGACAAGAAAAGAGCTAGCTCTTCCAGGTCTTGACCATTATCCCAATTTTCTCAGAGTCTCCTAAAAATGCCTTTGCCACCAGACAACACGATGCCCACATTATCAAGAAGTAGGGTGTTTGGTTTTTGGTCTTATGGTGGGTTATGGATATTTGTCAATATTTAGTGGGGTTGGTTACAAGTTATCATTGGTCATGGTCAGAAAAAAACTGAACAAAGGAGATTAGATTCAGGGATATCTTTCTGAAGGCAAAACGGGGGTATATAGCACAGAAATGATGAGACAAAAGGGTGGATTGTTGAGTCTAGTTTTGAACAACCACTAGTCTCAAACATTTTATATCGAGCATAAATTTTTATATACTGATACAAAATTAAGGTTATTTTTTGCCATACCATATATATGGTTTTACTCTTGTCTAAGGTATTATACCCATACAGCCAATTAGAAATATAATATATATTTAAGAAATACAGGTTAGTAGCTAGTCATCTAAAATAAGCAAACATGTAGTCGTATTAGGCATGTTTTCAAGATTAAATAGAGATATAATTTAGATATGTGGTTTTCAAACACTCAGAAACCTACAGAACATGACATTCAAGATGTTTTAATAACCTAAGGTTTTTCATGACAGTGAGATACATCTGCTCCTGGCAGCAGTAATTTACTTAAAACAATGATGATGGGCATCAAATAACCTCCATATGGAGTTCACTTTTGCTGTGCCAAAGTTAGCCACTGGGTAAGAAACTGCTCTTGCCTAGACTGCTGACAGTATGCTGTCCAAATTGAATGAATAGGACATAAAAGAAGGCAACTGCTGAACTTTGCCAAGAAACGGTAGGGCAGCCCTTCAAAATTCCTGATTCACAGAAAAGTCTGTCAGACATTCTAGGCCTGCAGGTCAAAGACAGATACCCTGAAGTTACAGCGGAACCTTGAGAAACTGCAGGCAACCAGCTGCTTCTGTTATTTCTACAGTTTTGAAAGCTGTTTGTTTTACAGTTCTGGTTTAATCGGGTAATATTATATCCTTCTCGGGTCTCTGATGGGTTGAAGACCAGTTATAGTTACAGTATTCCTTGTTACCAAATTCAGAAAAGAAACTTACATAAGAGATGCAAAATTTATAACATTGAGAAACATAAAAGCTTAAAGCTGTTTATCCAAGTGTTTTATGGTCTAAAAAGATATTTTTAGCATGGTAATATGAGTTACGACAGAAAATGGTTTAGATATAAACCTTTGAACTCTCTAAGATACGATAGAGAATACAGTACTTTCTCCAAATTTGCCAAACACATATGGACTAAACATTGTGAATATAATTCTCACTTGATAATTGTTCTTCTTATCTATAGTTTTACATTAAGAGTTAAAATCTTTCCTTTTTATTTAGACAAAAAGAGGGAAATAATCTTTATACACAGTGACTATGTGTCTTTGTCAAGGTACCTTCTGATTGCTTTAATAGAGAGTTAAATGGCCAAAATGTAGGCAGGGGGTAGAGGTGGGACTTCCAGGCAGAGAGGACTCTGGAAAGAGAGGCAGAGAAGCCAGATAGACAGACAGAGATGAAACAGAAGGTGCAAGATGAAAGAGAGATAAAAGCCATGTGGAAAACACAGATTAATAAAAACATGGGTTAATTGAAGATAGAAGAGCTAGTGGACATTCCTAAGCTAAGGCTGAGTTTCCATAATTAACAGTTAAGTTTCTGTGTCATTATTTGTGAGCTGGATCGCAGGACAGAGAAATACTTGTTACATATTTTTATTATCTAAAACAATTTTAAATTTAGAAATATTTTGAACATATCTTTCCCTCTGCAAAGTCCTTCCAGATACTCTCAACCTTAAATCCTACCAACCTTAAATCCTACTGTTTAGAGGAAAAAAGTGATATAAAAAACATTCATCTACTACTTTATAATAGTTTTTTGCCTTTTTAACTCATAAATGCTACTATTCTGTAATTGTGAAGTAGCACCTGAAAATGTTAGGTGACATAGCCAAAGTTACACAACTAGCTGATAGGCGCCACATTCAGATACAGAGAGGAGTAAATTGAATACTCTTTTGTCTTGTCTCCACAGAGCAATGACGAGGTCACAAGAAAGTCAGAACCAGGGCTAATGAGAAAAGAATATAGTTTAAATGTTTTTAATCAAAGCATGATCTTTGTTACTTACAGAATATGAACAAAATAAATGACCTACCTAATTTGTGAAAGTAACTTGTAACTACAAGAGCCTCAAATTTATATTACTATACATAGAGCTTTCAACAAACTTCTACCATAATTTTGAGGCCATATTCTCACTAGGAATATTCACTCAGCCTAAAGACATATTCTTCCAAGTGCAGTCAAGCCACAGATGATGATTACATTTTTCAGAATCCCTCCATAGGCTTAGGACCAGGGATGGAACCCTCCTCCGCTAGTATATGCAGGCCCTTGGTTTAGCTCCTCAGCACAGAAGGGATGGGGAAAAAAGGAGCAGATAAAGAGGAAACATAAGGGGAACATAGGGAGGAGGCTCTAAGTAGGTAGGGGGAGGGAGAAAAAAGAGTAAAGAAGGAGGAGGGTAAAATAACAGTAAGGATGTCTCAAGAAGCCAAAAGTAACTTGTATTATCAGCCTAAAACACCTACAATCCACATAAGTCAGTGTATAAATATACAAATGCCCCCTCCAGAGCCATGAGCCATCAAAATCCTCGATACTAGGCATGAAAAGCCCTCTTTCGAGTGTTGGTCAAGGTTGACCAAGAGATTCCCAAAACTTTATAGGGTATTGGCCTATAGAGTCTAAAGTCCCCTAGAGGTGGAAGGTAACTGCTTATTGCTGAAGACACCATGCATTTCAGAAGCTGGGCCCAGAGGCCCCTAAGCTAGACCTGATTTGAAAGCCTCCTCTAGGTCTACCCTTTGTGTTACAGAAAGGAGTTCTGCAAACTTCCAAGGAAGAAAGCACCCAACAGTCTCACCCAGTTCTGACACCTATGAATCCCAATAACAACCACCATGGCATCATCGGTGTGCTAGTGGCATGCACACCTTTGCAGTAACCAACAGCTTTCTAATTATAAGTAAGACAAATTCAGCACGAGGGAAAGCATGCCTCATACTGAAAACCTAGCCAACTCCCCAGGGCTGATCTTGGAATAGAACTTACAATTGCCATTTTACTAAACCAGCACCATCCCTATCTACATTCTACATATTTGTTCTTACACATTACAGAAAACTACAACCAACTGAAAATGCAGAGTTGTGGAGCCCAGCACCAACTGGTAGGACTACCATATAACCCCTGAACTTAAGGCTCAGGGATCACAGGGGAAGAAGGAACAGAAAGACTGTAAGAGCCAGAGGAACAGGGAGTCTGCTGTGAGACTGTCTCCCAGCCATATCAGAAGCTACACCCATAAAGTCTCACCAGTGTGGCTGCCTAAACATAACCTGAATAAGGACACTAATAGACTACTAATGATCTACATGCTAATGTAGATCAGGGAATGCTCATGAGGCCTCAAGCCCAGACAAAGAACTAAAGGCAACTAAGTAATGAGGGCAGGAAAAATAGTCTTCCCCAGGGAAGAGCAGACCAACTGGTTATCCAGTACCAATGGTCAACCCTGAAAACATCTACAATTAACATTATACAGGCTGAACAGGTTGTATTTATGTATTTAGGAATGTGTGTGTGTGTGTGTGTGTGTGTGTAATGCACAACAATTAAAGAAAAGAGGTCATGAATTTGAAAGACAGCAGTGGGGGACTATACAGGAAAGTTTGGAGGGAGAAGGGGAAAAAGAAAATGAAGCAATCACATTATAATGTCAAAAAAATAAAAGAACCATTTCGTGGGTATGGCAGCTCATGCCTTTAACAACAACACTCCAGTGGCAGAGGACAGGTAATTCTTGCAAGAGTGAGGGGAAGGAAGAATAATTTCTAACTTGTCCTGCTCAGTATCAATTTTGTATATGGCTATCCTGTAGAATTTACATCTTAAAGTCCTGCTCCTTTCCTTTTAAGAAAATGTTAACTGAACTGATCCTTTAAAAAATGTATTTAATGTGTATGAGTGTTTATCTGTGCCCAGCGCCTGTGGAGAGCAGAAGGCATCAGACCCCATGGTACTGGAGTACTGACATGAGCCACCAAGTGGGTGCTGAGAATTAAACCCAGGTCCTCTAAAAGAGCAGCAGTGCCCTAAACTGCTGAGCCATCTAGCCCCCTTCTCTTTTCTTAATTTATAGACCTATATATCTTTATAAAGATATCTATATAAAGTTAGATAATTTGTACATATTTAAATGTTATCCCATTTTTTTTGTTCAAATACTTAAATACATTTTACCAATCAAGAATATCCAGAAAAACTCAATTCAAGATAAAAATACATAATGTACTAAAACTGGGGCAAAATTCTATAGTCAAATGTATTTCTGAAGCAAAAATATATAACTATCACAGTAAGTGGAGTAAAGATAATAAATGGAATTATATTAATTCAGGATAAAACTTGTACTTTTCAGATAATTTTAATTTCAGGACTGAAAAGTATTTTCACACCTGCACACAGATAAGCTGTCAAAATTAATCAAGAAAAAAAATGGATAAAAAGACTACTATGTACTTTTTGTCAGCCACCCAGCACTGGCCCTCTGCTGGAAAACATCCCGGGCTTGGGTTTTCACAATACTGCTTTCCTCCAGTCCCTTCCCTAAGCACATTTCCTCCAACACTCTTCCAAGTTCGTCCATTAAACAAGAGCCGGCTACTGGTCAGGCAGGCACAAAGTGAGGTGCCCAGTACTCGAGGGATGGTGTTCCGTCCTGTGCCTTTTCTCAGAAATGGCTCCTGGTGCTGTGTCTCTCCATATTATCTCCTTCAACACCTCAATGATTTATGAGCTTGTCCACTGGGAAATACAATCTCAGTAGCTTCTTCTCCTCCCTAGGTTTCAGGCTCACAGAGGTCACTTTCCTAAGTATTTTCATTTGCTCTAAATAAAGATCTCAAATACATGACAGCCAACATACAGCCCCTGAGTGTAGTCTCTCCTCTATCCAAACGCTCAATCTAGAAATCACCATTCCCCAGCTCTAACCCCATGTCCTAGCTACCAACATTTTTCACGTTTTCCTCTATAAACCATTCCTCAACTGTACCCATTTCTATCCAAAATACAACTGTTTCATTTTATGTAGACAAAGATATTTAATTCTTGTTTTCAGCCTACATCCTACCTCTTGCAAATTAAGACAGGCTTCTACTCTAAAAGCTTCAAGACACTTCCTAAATATGTCAAAATCTTTGCCAATCAAGTCTGTTATGGCCTGGCCCTTTATGGCTTAGCCCTGCACCCTCTAGCTCCTCATGTCAGCTTCTGGTATGACATCTTTGGTATGACACTCTAAGGTCTTGGCCTCTGCTGTGTCGTGGGGAGGACGTCTTAAAGGCTGCTATATTTTCTTCCTTGAGATGCTTGTCTGTCACTCTACCAAGGGTTCCTTTCCTCTCTTACTCTATGACCAACACCCATTTCCTTTGTAAGTAATCTTAGTCTACATGGCACATAGCAGGGACTTCATCCTCATGTTTCTGAGCCCCAAACTGGCTTCATGCACTGGAATAAAAACCAGCAGAACTGTGAGGCTGACTGTGACCATGGAAAGAGCGGAACACTAATGCAAGAGCACCACATTTCACCTGCGAGCATGAGGAACTTCACTTTTCTTCACCAACACCAACTGCTTAAAGAAGTTGCTTAGCATTTAATTTTGTTAAGGAAAAGAAACAATTAGTATATTTTTGGGCGACAGCAGAACAAAACTCTACAAATGAAAAAACTTTGAATTTCAGATGCTAACCTTTCCTTAGACAATAAAACAAGAACCAGTGTGGGAAAGGAAAGTGGTAGTCTAAGGGAGTGTGGTGGTCACCTGCTTTCCCCTGGGAGAGGTAGACCCCATCACCCTCCTGCCTGTAACTGAAGGCTAAAGAGCATGGTGAGGATGGAGAGCTGCTCCAGTGATTAAGAGCACTTACCACTCTTCAAGAAGACCCAGGTTTGGTTTCCAGCATCTACATGGCAGCTCAGAACCACCCCTTTCTCCAGCTCCAGGGGACCCAACACTCTCTTCTAACCTTCAAGGGCACCATGGAGCATATCATGTAGGCAAAACACTCACAGATATAAATCAAAATTGTTTTCAAAATAAAAACTGTGTATGAATGTCTTATGTGAATGGGCTCTACCTATACTATTCATAAAGACTCACTAGACATTTCTTCATCAATAATTCAAAGTTCAAGTTTACACACTGTCCTCAAGAAGCTTTTATTCTAGTGGGAAGAGAAAAAAAAACTTGAGCCATAGAAATGACAGACAGAAAAACAAAAATGGCAATTGAGGACCAAGGAAAGCCTCTCTGGGGGAGGGGGGATGAAATGTGAGGGAGGCCAGGGATCAAGAATTCTGTGGGAACGGCATTCAAAAGCACAGAAAATGTCTTTAGAGTTACCGATCAAATTTAAATGTTGTGTGCGACAAACACCAATATTCACAAACTGCTGCAATACTTCATTAGCATGAGTCTGTAACCAAAAAAACGATTATCCATTTCATGGACAGTAAAGATTCATACAGCAGCTAAAAGCTAATGCAGCTGTACTAAAAGTTACCTGGCAAAAGCACTGATGCCACCATTTTAAACAAAAGTGAAACAAACATGAGAAGAGCTGGCTGCTCTGTAAAGCCTTGTATCTGTTAGTCAGTTAGGAGGACACTGGGAAGCATGCCTTTGATAAGTGTGATGTTTTTCTCTGGACCATATCTCCAAACATTCTGATTATGATTATCTCCATCAGAGAAAAAATAAACAAAGCATAAAGCAATTGGTGCTTAATTATATAAATTATGCATACATTCAAGTCTCCTTATTGTATACATCAGAAGGCACTGCATGATTGATCCCAAGCTTCACTCAAAACAAGGCATAATTTACATTTCCAGATAAAATACTAAAAATGTGAGCATTGCAATTAGAACCAAATGTAACTCAGTCTGCTAAATTAGGCTTAAGTAGAGAAAGATAACATCAGTTTATGGTGAGAAAGGATCTTAGTATTTATCTAATTAGCTATAATTTGCTATATATCATTTTACAAAGTATTGATCTTTTAGTATATAAAAGAATGACTGTCAGGCAGTGGTGGTGCTGGGCAGTGGTTGGGGCAGAGACAGGAGGATCTCTGTGAGTTCAAGGTCGACCTAGTCTATAGAGTGGGTTACAGAAGAGTCACAAAGAATACCCAACATTCAGAGAAGTGTTTCTGGAAAGTATGGAGATGACTAAATAGCCACAGCCCACTTAGAACAACTCTACTTTCTTTCTGCGGTACAAGGATAGCTCATATATTCATCCCAAGGCTCACTGAGTATCAGTGGCTCAGTGATCTAAGGGGCACACTTCTGTAGACTACAGAACATACAGAGAACATACAGAGAAAACCAGCTAGCTTAGAGCAGCATGGTGCTGGCACACACCTTTAAACCCAGCATTTAGGAGGCAGAGGCAGGCAAATCTCTATTTGTGGCCAGCCTGGTCTAGAGATCAAGTTCTAGGACAGCGAAGACTACAACGTCTCAAAACACAAAACCCCAGCTAGCTTCAACTACTACATTATTTAAGTCCCATTACTATTGGCATTGCCCTTTGCCAATCCAACCCTTCGTGCATCTAAAAGTCACATACATTGTTTTGGTACAAAAATTACCTTACTTGAATCCTCTATTCACATTTTAAAAGACAACTAAAAATCACTGTTATTTTTTTATAAGCAAACAAGAACAGGGTTTTGTTAATGAAGATAGAAGTGTAGAGAATAATCTGTGTAGTCTAGCATGACATCCCATGTTAATTAGCATAATCACGACATCAATTTAATAATTTCTGCAATTTTGTTAGCAAATATTCAGAACGTATGTAAGTTAAGTCCATTCTAAAGACATGCCAACGAAGAGCTGGACAAGAGACTGGAAACCCAGCAGATTTCCACCATCAGTTATACAGATGCATGCTTACAACTAGATAAGGCAGTTTGTATGGACATACATCAAAAATCACATGACTGAAAAATCCCTCCAGCCTGCTCATCTCTGTGCGGTCACAGAGGGCCTATCCCGCCCCTCAAAAAAGGCTCATGCCCACACAAGGACCCAGGGACAAATCGCTGCTCAGCAAACAACCAGAGTGATGCATGGTTCTAAAAAAAAAAAAAAAATCACATGACCGAAAAAAAGAATCCCTCCATCCTGCCCATCTCTGTAAGGTCACAGAGGGCCTATCCCGCCCTTCAAAAAAGGCTCACGCCCACACAAGGACCTAGGGACAAATTGCCACTCAGCAAATAACAAGAGTACTGCATGGTTCTCCATCACCTGAACACCAGTTCTGACCGTTAAACCTCTCCCTTGACTCTTGGCTGGGCTGCGGTGGTGTATGCCTTTAATTCCAACACTTTGGGAGGCAGAGGTAGGTGGATCTCAGTTGAGTTCGAGGCCAGCCTGGTCTACAAAGTGAGCTCTGGCATAGCCAGAACTGTTACACAAAGAAACTCTGTCTCGAAAAATCAAAAAAGGGGGCTATAATTATAATTTTTCAAATTAATTTATAGGGTTACATCCTTTCCAATGGATAAGAGGATGCTGGACAAGTGTTCACCACGAATCCAACTTCACAATATAATTCATGTTTAACTTGGCGTCTCTGCCCTCCATGATGGTGTAATTTCAAATAAATTCATTCAGCACATATGTAGTCCTCTTAAATTTTTCATTCAACTGGGCATGGCAGTCCATGCACTTTGGTACCGGGGCACTTGGGAGGCAAAGGAAGGAAGATTTATGGAAGTTCAAGGCCAGCCTGGTCTACAGAGCTGTCTTGAACCACCCCCTCCCGGCCCCCCCCCCAAAAAAACAAAACAAAACAACAAAAACAGGCATTAAAAATTTATGCCAAGCCAAGAACTATTTTCAAGTTAAAGTCAGTTTGATTCGGCCTCGTTGTCTGGGCTCTAATCTACTTCTCCAAGATACTGTGACTTCAACACAACAAATACAGCAAACAGCTCCCAATTTTGTCTGTCTCTGTAGAAATCAGGTCTTTCAGGTCAATGAGGCTAGGTCCGTCAAATTACTCCTCCTCCCAAGAGTTACCTACTAGTGTCTTGATGAAACCTTTACAACAGGGCACTACTTAGTGTAACTGAGACCATCTCAGCCAACAGAAGTCGGAGACTATTACTACTGCTCATATTCCAAACCCACAGAATCCTCACCACCACCCAGTACACCTTCTACCTGTTTAGAATATTTAGACCACTACTCAAAAGTTTCCTGCAGCAGAGTCCCTACCACACTGGGTCTGATGCTCTCCTAAACCCCCAGAGCAGGGTATAACTGCAGCGCGAACAAAGAGCAACAAAGAAGTGGGTGGTAACAACCTCCCACAGAAGCAAGCTAGGACCCATCAAGTGGGAACAACTCCAAGCTTGCCTCCCTCCTCCTAACCACTTCCCCACAGTCCTACCTAGCGCTAACTCAAAACCTCTAATTGTCACCGAGGAAGTGCAGCCCTTCCATATGAACCCTGAAAAAGTGGCGCTCAAAGAACCCGGCGAACAAAGGCGACGGATGGAGTCCACGCGAAACACGAGGGAGACAGCGCCGCTCTGCGAACTTGGCCCCCCGCCAGCAGTAACTCCTCCGCAGCCCCACCCGAGCCGCGGGGTCCCGGGTGAGGCTGGAAGCGCAGCGCAGACTGAATGCCGGCGAGAAGGGGGACCCGGCGAGCGGGGGAGGGGACAGGGACATGGGGCGGAGCTCCAGGCCGCCGGCTTTGTGCGGTCAGGCCCGGGGTGCCAACTGGGATCCCTCGGGGGCCGGTCCGAGGCAGTGGACCCCAAACCTGCGCGTGTCCGTGCGGAGGACCCGAGAGGAGCGAGGGCGGACGATCTCGGGCCACGGCCGCGAAGCCGGGTAGGCCGTGTCCCTGTCCCCATAGACAGCCACCCTAAGCACCCCGAGCCGCGCGTCCGCCCCGCCGCGCCCTCCCCGCCGCTCCGCCGCAGGCTCCCCGGCCACCCACCGTCATAGTAGTAGCACACTTTCTTCTTGCCGCCTCCTTGACTGTACGCCATGGGCTCGGGCCGCCGCCTCCTTCCAGGCTGCGGCTCCTCCTCCGGCTGCTCCCGCCCGCCGCGGCCCGGCGGCCAGACAACGGGGACTGAGGGAGACGGCGGGCGCACAAGGGCAGCCCGGAGCGGGACGGGAGCCGGAGCAGAGAATGCTGAGAGCTGGGAGCGGGGGTGGCAGCGGCGCCGACGCGCGACACTCGGCGGGGGTGGCCCAGGGTGGCGGGGCTGGGAGGCGGGCGCTACCACTGCGGTGCTGCAGGGGGAGGAGCGCGGCTGCGGGCGGACGCAGCGGCCGGCTTGCAGAAGACGCCGGCGGCTGGGGCGGGAGCAGTGCACCCACACTTCAGAGCTGCGAAGGAACCGGCCTCGGCCCCGCGCTTGGAGCCCGGGACCCCCCAGCCGTCGGGCTCCCCCTCCGAACTGCGCGCACTGGTTGCGCCTGAACCGAGCTTGCGCACTCGGAGCCTGCTCAAATGTCTCCCGGGCTGTCTGGACCCCTCCGCCGGGTCCCACGCCGCTCCCTTCCCCCACCGCCGCGATGCTCCGGCCCCAGCCCGCCACCTGCCGCTGCGGGGACCCCGAGGGGAACCCGCCGGAGCCCTCCCCGGGGATTCAGACGATGCTGATCCTCGTCTCTGTGATGGTTGGAGATTCACACGCTTTCCGAATCGCGTGTACTCTTTTTTCCCTGCCCAGCTCCTGATAACTACTCTTGATGACTGACTTAGAGGCGGTAATGGCAGGCTGTCTGTACCTCCAGGGTTTAATAGGCATTTAATAGCCGTCTATAAGTACGGCTGTCAGCACCAATGCATATTTGTAAAGCTGTCGAAAGTGCCGGGAAGCACGTGCCATGTCCCGTTTGTTCTTCATAGGTGTCGGTAGCAGGAGGAGCGCAGTGCTGTCAAGCTCCGAGTAACTGCGCAAGGACCAGAGGAGTGTGGGACTTTTCCAGACTCCACATGTTTGACCTGCTGCATCAGACTGGATGCGCTACTCCCTGGACACTAAGAAAAGAGCAGAAATCCAAAGAAAGGATTTGAACAATTGAGTCCCTATGATTAATAGCGTGACATTTATTGAGTGCCTGTCTAAGCCAACCTGCAAGGCGCAGTCAAAGGATGGAAGCTGACAGTCTAATACAACACTAGCATTTCTTAACTGTTATCACTTACAATTCCTTCTACATGCATACACTGGCTCCTCCCTAAAGAGGTGATATTAAAATGAGACCACACTACGCTACTAACAAAAATATTGTTGTACTTTCAGATGCTTAAAACACCAATCTCCTAGACTTTGCCCCAAGAGATTTAGAATTAGTCCAGGGTATCCTTGTCAATCCCCCTTTTCCCAAGCCTCTATTTTTAACAAGACCCTGGGAGACTAACAGGGTTGGTTCAGGAACCACAGTGGAGAAACACAAGCTTCAATGTGAATGTTCCCTACAGTGTTGCTCGCTGGGTTTTGTTTTCAGTTCCAAAGTCAATCAAGGATGAAAACAGAATGAGATCCGAATGTTCTTCCCCCGGACCTAACACGGTGGAGTGTGAAAGAAGACTTGATTTCTTCAGGGAGACTTCTAGCACCTTCCCTTCTCCCATGTCTGTTTTCTGTGCTTTTAATACCGTGCGCCTTGTAGTGCTACTCTTAATCTGTTACAGTTGCTTATAATGTGTCTGCTTGTATCAGTAGGATACAGTTTCACAGGCGGACAAGCCAAGCCTGTCCTGGATATAATTATTTCTCTAGTGCCTGTGAATTTGCAGCAAGCCACGTGAATTTTCTGTATAAATAGTTTTACCCATAAAATGAGAGATTTTACATGACTACGGGGAAGCTTCTTAAAATAATCCACGTGGAGCCGGGCGGTGGTGGCGCACGCCTTTAATCCCAGCACTCGGGAGGCAGAGGCAGGCGGATCTCTGTGAGTTCGAGACCAGCCTGGTCTACAAGAGCTAGTTCCAGGACAGGCTCCAAAACCACAGAGAAACCCTGTCTCAAAAAACAAAAACAAAACAACAAAAAAAAAAGATAATCCACGTGGAATTGTTTTTGAAGCACACAAACAGCTGTTCCATGTTGTAATGACCATTTTCATAAGAGTAATCATAGCTACTGCTACTCTTTGCATCATTAGAACCCAGCTTTCCACCTCAAGGAAGAGGCTGGAAAATCAATTTGTTGCAGAACTTGTAATATTATTTAACAACTGTAAATGAATTGAACAAAGGATTTTGTTACCAGAAACTGGTACTAAAGGAGACTGATCAAGTGTTAAGCATTTGCCATCACACTTATGTCTCCAAGCATCTTTAATGATCTTGATTATTATTAGTTACTAAAACCTATGGACACATCACTTACTGTACTTGAACTCTTACCAACTCTTTTAAAATATCAAGTTTTAGATAATGTACAAAAGATGGGATCAAACTAAACATAGATCATAGAATATGTAGTCGAGGATAGCCCTTTGCCTTCAACTATTCTTCTCCAGCTGCTATTCTGCATATGGAAACTTCATTGTATTTGAAGATGTTTAGTATGCTAAAATTATTCGGTAAAATGATATATTAAATGTATCAGGGTTAGAAACAGGATTGTCTAGAAACCTACTGTTCCAGACTATGTCACAAAATAGGTCCTGTTGCCAGCACTCAGGAGGAGAGCAGGAGGATTTTAAGTTCAGGACCAGCCTGGTCTACAGAATGAGTTCCAGAATTGCCATGGCTACACAGAGAAACCCTGTCTCAAAAAAAGAAAAAATAGATCCTGTTGCCAAGTCTGGGAGTATTCACCTTTAACTCCAGCACTTGGGGGCAGAGTCAGGCCTATCTCTGTGAGTTCCAGGCCAGCCTACTTTACAAATCAAGTTCCATGACAGTTAGACCTGTTACACAGAGAAACCTTGTCTCAAAAAACCACAGGCATGTGCACACACACACACACACACACACACAACACAACCTTAAAAATTAGATCCTGTTGATAATTGTGACAAGTGGAAAATAACTTGGTAGGAAGAGTTATAGTATGAAATTGTTTCTACTCCTAGAAAGTTTAGACGTGTTAAATTCTGTATAGCAGTTCCGTAAGAGCATATAAAATGTAGAGGCTTGCAATGACAAAGTGTGTTGTCACAGACTGCAAGCCTCCAGCTGAGTTCTGGTCTCATGCTTCTATTTTCCCGCAGCTCGGCAAACTTTAACTCATAAATCAGAACAGTAATATCATACACTGGAAGAGAATAATTTAAGCCCTGAATTTATCTACATTTTCAAACTGTACTTTAAAAGGGTTTTTGAACCATAACATGTCTACTAAACTCCCTAGTTGGTTGACATTATTCTCAACTTTCATTTTTCCTGTGGCCTTGTCCCACTGAGAAGTATTCCCCAGCCAACAGAACTGGAGAATAGGCTGTGGAATTTAGCCATTAACAATCAGAACATAAATGGTTCCCCATTTAATAGTATGCTTGTCTGTTTTTAAGTTTAATATAATATATTCCTTGTTATGTTGCAAGGAGGGGCTGCTTGTTTGTCCCAGCTGCCTAGCTAGGTTACATCTGAAATAACCACACAGAAACTGTATTAATTAAAACACTGCTTGGCGATTAACTCTAACTTCTTATTGGCTAACAGTTACATATTAGTTTAACCCATCTCCATTAATCTGTGTATCACCACATGGCAGTGGCTTACTGGGGATTCTAACCAGTGTTTGTCTTAGGAGGAGGATACATGGCTTCTCTGACTCCACCCTTCTTCCTCCCAGCATTCAGTTCTGTTTTCCCCCGCCTATCTAAGTTCTGTTGTATCAAAAGGCCAAGGCAGTTTCTTTATTCATTAACCAATGAACGTAACACACAAGCAGAAGTAACTCCTACATCATTGTTACCTTATTGGGTTTAATGAAGACAGTTTCTTTCATGTATATTATGGTGTATCCATATTCTCCTCTGTGTTCCTCCCCCCCCTTGGCCACTCCTCTTTTTTAATGTCTCTCATACACACAACCACAAAAACACACACACACCTATATATATAGCTTAGTAACTCCATTAAAAACCTAAGGTCCACTAATAAAAGAAAACATTGCATTTATCTTTCAAGTCTGGCTTATTTCACTTACACAATTATCCCTAATTGTATCCAGTTTCCACAAAATGACACAATATCATTCTTTATGACCAAATAGAATTCCACTGTGTATGTATCATGTCTTTATCTATTCATCTGCTGAAAGTCACCCATAACTTGGCATTTGTGTTACTGCAATAAACATGGATGTGCAGGTCTCTTTGTAATATATTGTAGGAATTCCTTCAGCTGTACAGCCAGAAGTGGCATGTGAATTGTATGGCAGTTCCATTATTATTGGTGTGAGGAATATCCATACTGATTTCCATAGTGTCTAGACAAATTTACATTCCCACCGGTGTGTATAAGGGGCTCCCTACCCACCCCACCACACACTGCTAGCCTTTGTTCTCACTTCTTTACTTTGGACAGCCATTCAGACTTGGGTGAGAGGAAATCCCATAGTAGTTTTAATTTTTGTGTCCTTGCTGGTTTCAGATGTTGAGCATTTTCTGTTTGTTGTTGATTGGCCATTGGCACTTTATGGTATTTTTTGGGTACTGGGAGTTGGGGTTGAGGTAAATACTAACTTTGCATATTCTGACTTGGTGTGTAGCTTAGGATGACCTTGAACTCTGGGTTTTCTACCTATAGGCAAGTGCCTCATGCTGGCTTTTGTACTTCATCTTTTAAATATTGTTTTTTTTAACAACCTATTTATTAACTGTGTGGTTTGGATTTTTGATTTTACTGAATATCAAATCACTTTAAATATTTTGACTGTATTAATTACTTTAATATTGCTGTGATAAAAAAAACCCATGACAAAGGCAATTCATGAAAGATAGCATTTTAGTGGCTTAAAGAAGGTTGTAGTCCATGATTGTAGAGCAAAGGTATGGCAGCAAGAACAGCAGAGAGCTCGCATCTCAAGTCACAAGCAGGAAACAGAACATACACTGTGAGTGGCAGAGTCTTTAGAAACCTCAGACCCCCTCCCAGTGACTGCCTCCTTCAACAAGGTCACATTTACTAACCTTTCCCAAACAGTTCCACCAACTAGAGACTAAGTGTACAAACACAGGAGCCTAGAGGGAGCATTCTCATTCAAACCATCACACTGAGCATTAATTAATTCTCTATCACAGTGGTTCTCAACCTTCCTAATGCTGACCCTTGAATAATGCAGTTTCTCATGCTATGGTGACCCCAACCATAAAATTATTTGCATTGCTATTTCCTAACTATAATGTTGCTACTGTTGTGAATAATATAAATATCTGAAATGCAGTATATCTGATATGTAGCCCATGCGAAAGAAAGGATTGCTAGACCTCCAAAGGGTCAGGACCCCCAGTTTGGGAACCATTGCTCCATCAGCTATGTGGCTAACAAAGAATTCCTCCCACACTGTAGGCCATGTCCTCACATGACCATTTGTTTTTCTGATACAGAAGAAGCCTTTTAATCTCACTTGCCTGTTCTTGATGTTTCCTGAGGTGTCAGTTGTCCTCTTTAGAAAGCCCTTCCTATGCCTGTATCTTGATATGTTTCCTTCTAAAAGTTAAAGTCTAACATTCAGGTCTTTACTTGATTTTATGCAGGGTGAGAAATATGGATACGGTTTCAAATACGGATCTTCTGCGTGTAGATATCCAGCTTCCCAGTGATGACTGCTGAAGAGTCTCTGTTTCCTCAGTGGATATTCTTACCATATTTGCCAACAATTAGGTGCTGTGTGCATTCACTTCTGGGTTCTCTACTCTACTCTGTTGATCTATATGTCTTTGTGCTATTGCCATGCTATTTTTGTTACTATAGCTCTGCAGTATACTTTAAAATCAAGCATTGTGATACCTCTGGGATTGTTCTTTTTGTTCGGGTTTTCTTTATCTATCTGGAATCTTTTGTGCTTCCTTATGAATTTTATAAGGTTTTTCCTAGTTTAATAAAAAATGTCTTTGAAATATTGATGGTTATTACATTGAATCTGTAGACCCCTTCTGATATTATAGCCATTTCCCTATATTAATTCTGCCAAACCATGAACAGGAGAGGACTTTCTAATTTCTAGTGTTTTCTTCAATTTGTTTCTTCAGTCTGTTAAATGTTTCATTGTAGAGCCCCTTTACACTTTTGGTTAGGTTTATTTGTTTTCTTTCTATATAGGTGTGTTATATACAAAGATATGTGTGTGCATATTCACATGTTTGTGGGCACTCATGGGTGTGGGTCCACATGCATATTTGTGCATTCATGGTGTCTTGGTTAAGGTTTCTATTGTTGTGAAGAGACACCATGGCCACAGCAACTCTTACAAGTATAAAGCATTTAATTGGTGTGGCTTATAGTTTCAGAGGTTTATTCCATTTATCATCATGGTGGGACACAGCAGCATGCGAGCAGAAATGGTGCTGGAGAGGTAACTGAGAGTTCTACATATTTCAGGTGATATCTTGAAATCAAGATACAAGTCTTTTATCCTGTCACTTGTATTATTTTTAATAAAACGCTGATTGGCCAGTAGCCAGGCAGGAAGTATAGGTGGGATGATGAGAACAGGAGAATTCTGGGAAAAGAAAAGATTCAGTCTATAATCATCACCCAGACATAGAGGACGCAGATGAGAATGCCTCACTGATGAAAGGTACCAAGCCCTGTGTCTAATTCAGACAAGAATTATGGGTTCAGATGTAAGAAATAATTAATAAGAAGCCTAAGCTAGTAGGCCAACCAGTTTATGATTAATGTAGACCTCTGTATTTCTTTGGGACTGAATGACTGTGGGACCTGATGGGACAAAAACTTCTGTCAACAATCTTGAGCATATATGAGGCCCCAAAAAGCCCCCAAAAGACACACTACCTCCAACAAAGCCACACCTACTCCATCAAGTCCACACTTCCTAATAGTGCCACTTCCTTTGGGGGCTGTTTTCTTTTAAACCACCACACATAGAGAGTCCCTATGTTGATGTTGGGACTTCTCAACAATCTTCACTCTATTCACTGAGGCAGAGACTGTTAGCTATGCCCAAGTTTGCTGATATGGCTAGTCTGGCTACCCAGCTTTCTCTGGGGACCCCTTGTCTTCTAAACTTGGCCTTCTAAACTCTAAAATTACAGAGGGGGCTGACATGGCTACCTGACATTTACAATGTATTCTGAGACATTGTTTGTAGATTCTTTCAGGGAAACACTGCTACTCAGATACCCTTGACCTAAGACCATTCCTCCTCTACAGGAGAAGGTCTACTCCTTCCTGCCAAACACACAGCTTTATCAGGAATGCATCTGAAATCGTGAGAGAAAAACAGGATTTCCAACCATCCAGTGATAGATGGGTGTCAGATCTCATAGCCAGATGATTCTCACATCTGAGTTCATGGGATCCAAACTCCTGGACACGGGAACTAGGCCTGCTTTTGTGGATTCCCTTGGTATAAAATGTGTATGCGAGACCTGCCTCATGGTCCCTCATAGGGTCCAGCCATTGATCTTGCCTCTGTTGTAGTCCCCGGCACCCGGCCGCCCACATGGCTAGCTTATGCCCCGAAATAATTACACAGAAACTGTATTTTTTTAAACACTGCCTGGCCCAGCCTCTTATTGCCTAGCTCTCTCATATCGATCTAACCCATTTCTAATAATCTGTGTAGCCCACGAGCTGGCTTACCAGGAAAGATCTTAACCTGCGTAGGCCTGGAGTGGGAGAATCATGGCGACTCCTCATTCAGCTTCTTTCTCCCAGCCTCCTGTTCTGTCTACTCCACCTACCTAAGGGTTGGCCTATTAACGGGCGTAGGCAGTTTCTTTATTGGTAAGAAATCACTCCCACATCACTCTGTGAAGCCTGCTCCATGTGGTTTCTCATGAAAGTGGGATGCGGGAGCTGGCTCTGCCTCTATGTAATACAACTCTGTCTGTGTCTCAGACAAGATTTCTACCTCACAGATTATGGCATGCATCAGAACTCTTCCTCTCTACCTAGAGATATTCTGCAGGCCCCGTCAGAGCATGGTCTCGTAACAGGTGCTCTGAGTTTCCAGGGATGAATGGGGGAGTCTTGCATCTAGACCCATGGGGCCTCTACTTCAGCAGGGATCTTTTAAAATTTGCTTCTCATCACTGCATTCCTCAAGTTCTGATGAGAGAGGGTCTTCTCAGTTGTGCCTCCCCCCTCCCTCCCTCCCTCCCTCCCTCTCTCCCTCCCTCCCTCTTTATTCATTACTAAAAGCACAGTGCCCATTTTCTGTGGCTCTCTATCTTGAAGCAACCTGTGCAACTACACTTACCCTTGGGGAGCACAGTGCTCAACAGTTGAGGGCTGAGCCTCTTGGTAAAGCAGGTTCTATTCTGTCTTCTATTTTCCAAGGTCTTCCTTCCTTCCTTCTTTCCTTCCTTACTTTTTTTCTTTTTCTTTTTTCTTTCCTAAAGCTATTGTTTCTGAACTATCATCCACATCACAGAGTTTGCTCTTCTCCAATGGTTACTAGGAACCTTGGGGATCTCCATATTGCGTACCTGTGTGTTACCAGGGGAAACTGGGGTTCCATCTTAGGGTTTTTAGTTTTGTTAATAAAAGAATTAAAAACTGACTCAGTAGGAAATTCAAGGGTAGTTTTTGTTAGATCTTGAGAGACAAGGCAGACAAATTGTAAACTTCAGCAGCCATCCAAAGGAAGGATGGAGAGAAGGTTGGCTGGTTTAAACTTAACTGCATGGCAGTGGCCAGTAAGAGCATGCCCAAAGGGTAGGGGTTCTGGGAAAAAAAAGTACATTATCTCATTGAGGAGATAGTGGCTCACATTGCTTGAGCATGACTTAGGGTAACTCAGCCTACCTTAGGGGTGGTCTCTTGTCCCAGATGACTACCAGACTGCCATATTATCTCTTGATGGAGGTGACAATAGAATGAAAAGTCAGAATTTAGGTCTGTAAATGGAGCCCAGAACCCACAGCCTGGATCAGGCCATGTATCCCTGTGGCTTGCTGGAACAGAAAGTTAAGAAAGCCCTGGAGGGTATCTGGAGGGATGGCTCAGTGGTTACGAGCACTTATTGCTTCCCAGCACCCACATGATGGCTCATAACCAACCATAATCCCAGTTCCAGGAGATCCACCAAGCACATAAGTGATACACATGTACACAGGCAAAACATTCATATACTTAAAGAGGAGGAGGAAGTGATTGATGGGGGGGGTACACATCCCATTGTGAGTGAAGCCACCCCTGGGTAAGTAAGTCATAGGGAGCAAGAACAGTAAGCAGCACTCCTCCATGGCCTCTGCATCAGCTTCTACCTCTAGTTTTCTGCCCTACTTGGGATTCCTGTCCTGACTTCTTCGGATGATGAAGTGTGTGTAGAAGCATAAGCAGAATGAACTATTTCCTCACCAAGTTGCTTTGATCATGATGATCCATCACAGCAGCAGTGACCCTGACTAAGGCAGGTGCAACCTGGGAAACGCAAGGTGAGGTACACCACTTTGACGAGGCTTCTGCAGCATATTTCCTCAAGAGCGGGCTGTAGAATGTTTTAGGAAATGGACTGAAATCGGGAAGAATGTAATTAAGTTCCTCTGTGAAGATCCAAATATCCATTTCCAAAGCTTCTTCTCACATACAGCTTCCAGGCAAGGAGTCCTTTAGGAGGAAGTAAGGAATCAGGGTTCCCTTCCACAGTGCTAACCTGAGAACCAACGGCATTCCATGCTTCTGGCAAGGACAATGATGTGGTTCACTTTGGGCATCCCTGCCCCTAAATTGCTTTGCAAATTTCTATCTCCTGTCCTTATTATACCTTCCCCATGCTACTCTTCAGAATTGTTGGCAGTCTCTATGTGCATGTTTTCCTCTATCTTCTCCATTTAACTACTTGTCCATGAGGAAATAGGAAAGATAATGCCTGATAGAAGTTTTAAAATTGTATCCATTATTGTAACTTTCCTCTAGATTGGGGGATTGTGTCACTATTTTGGTAGCAATATCAACGTAGTCTTTTTTAATTATGTTTGTACAACTAGGGATTTTATACAACCTTAACAGTTTCCTCCTTAAAAATACCTTATTTTTTTCTTTATTTGAGTAAAAACAGGGCCACTTCTCAGCTCCAGATATCACAGTAATTTGTACCCTATTCAACTTTCAACTACTTCAGAAACTTGAAATCGATTATGTCTGTCATCACACACACACACACACACACACACACACACACACACACACACGCACACACGACCATAAAGTTCTTTCTGAAACAGCAACCTTTAGTTACATGGAGGAATCTGCTGTGTGATATCCTTCTGTACATGTGTTGCTTTTTTGGTTGATGAATGAAGCTGTTTTGGCCAATGGCTTAGCAGAGTAAAGCCAGGCAGGAAATCTGAAAAGAGATATATAGAAAGAGTAGGCAGAGTCGGAGACACCATGAAGCTACCAAAAGGAGAAGGATGTCACCAGAACTTTACCGGTAGGCTACAGCCTTGTAGTGATACACAGATAAATAGAAATGGGTCAATTTAAAATGTAAGTTTAGTTAATAAGAAACCTGAGCTAATAGGCCAAACAGTGTTGTAATTAATATAGTGTTGAAAGAGGAGCGGCCAGGCTGGGTCCCCAGCACCCGGCTGCCCATATGGTTATGCCCCGAAATAATTACACACAGACTGTATTCATTTAAACACTGCCTGGCCCATTAGTTTCAGCCTCCTATTGGCTAGCTCTTACATATCAACCTAACCCATTTCTGATAATCTGTGTAGCACCCCAAGGTGTGCTTACCGGGGAGATTCTAGCCTGCCTCTGCCTGGAGTGGGAACATCATGGCGACTCCTCACTCAGCTTCTCTTTCCCAGAATCCTGTTCTGTTTACTCCGCCTACCTAATTTTCTGTCCTATCAGGGCCCAGGCAGTTTCTTTATTGAACCAATGAAATCAACAGATTGATATGACACTCCCACATCAATATAGTTTCTGTATGATTAGTTGGGTCTGGGCAGCCAGGAAATGAATGTTCAGTTTCCAATGACAAGAGTCAGTTAGAAATCATGCAAAGAGAATTGTCCTGAACTTAAACTCATCAGAAATTATCACTTGAGTCCAGAAAACCTGTCGAATCTGCCTCAGATCACTGGTGAGATTGTTGCCAATGAGACTATTACTCTATATGGCATCACACCCCACTGAGTCTGGCTTAATGACTAAGTCTAGGAGAAATCTCAGCTTGGAGTCTTAAAGAATCAAAACACATGTGGAAATCAAGATGGTACTCACCTGGTAATGTCATCCCCATTGTCTAGCTTCCATAGTACTGGAAGGTGCTAGGCATACCACCAGAGGAGAAATGTGTAGGTCATACTAAATTGTGTACCCAGTAATGAGCTCCAGTAATGATCAGCCAGGCAAGACACGTCCAAGGGTGCAATAGTGACATGAATGTCATGAGAGTAACAAACCACTGTCTCATTGGATTTAAGATCTACTCCAAAAGGTAGAACCCATACTTGGAACTGTTATCAATATCAAGAACCTATGGCTAGACAGGTTATAGGTCTTATGGGAGATTCTACTGCTATTACCCTGCTAAACAGACATAACACTGAACAGACTCCTGATGAGTTATGGGCATCCCTTTAGTGCTTCTTTCAAGCTTCATTATGCAGTGGATTGGTGTGGGACAATTCTGTATTCTGCCAATTATGTTTTAAATAAACGCTGATTGGCCAGTAGCTAGGCAGGAAGTATAGGCAGGACAACCAGACAGGAAGTAGAGGTGGGGCAATGAGAACAGGAGAATTCTGGGAAGGAGGAAGCCCATTCCTCTGCAGTCCTGTCCAGACACCAAAGAAGCAGGATGTGACCTTCCTGCTGAAAAAGTTACTGAGCCATGTGGCTAACATAGATAAGAATAATAAGTTAATATAAGTTATAAGAACTAATACGAAGCCTGAGATAATGGGCCAATCAGTTTATAACCTCTGTGTGATTTTCTTTGGGACTTATTGGCTGTGGGAACTGGGCAGGACAGAAACCCCAACAAGCAGGCCCTCATGTTACAGTGGATGAGAATGAACATAGAAACCCATCACTGGTCAAGGTAAAGAGAATGAGAGATTCAGAATGTTCAGTTCTAAGTGGGACATCTATATCACTCCTCCATGAGCTCGGGGATCACTGGGCAAGAGAAGGAGGAAAGATAGTAAAAGGTTTTCTGTACCCCCATATGTTTCTCTACTGATGCAGTAAGCCAGATCAAGCTGGATTGAAAAAGTATAACTACAGGTATATTGAGGGCAAAGCAACTCCTGGGTAGGTTCACTGGTCTCAGAGATTGAAACCAGAGAAGTTGCATACCTAAGCCAGGGCAGAAAAGTTATATAGATTGTAGGTGGGGAGTGATGATATGTCCACCACAAATTGGGTTTGTACCCAAATATGGTCAAGCTGAGCACTTAGGTGGGAGAGTCTTCTGTTTTGTGTTGATTTCATTGGTTAAATAAAGAGACTGCCTTGGCCCTTTAATAGGACAGAAAATTAGGTAGGCGGAATAGACGGAACAGAATGCTGGGAGAAAGAAGCCGAGTCAGGCAGTCGCCATGATTCTCCAACTCCAGACAGATGCAGGTTAAGATCTTTCCTGGTAAGCCACCTTGTGGTGTTACACAGATTATTAGAAATGGGTTAATCGAGATGTGAGTATTAGCCAATAAGAGGATGGAACTAATGGGCAGTGTTTAAAAGAATGCAGTTTCCGTGTAACTATTTTGGGTGTAAAGCTAACCATGCGGGTGGCCGGGTGCTGGGAAAGTGGCCCACCATTCCTTCTACAGCGGATGGCAACAGGAGATGTTGCAGTAGTTGCCAAGAATGAGGAACTGGGATTTTTGGTGCTTTTCCTTTGTTTGGAGACTCTCTGAGTGGGTAGGGTTTTGGGAGAGAGAGTGGGAGAGAAAGGGGGGGCAGGGAGATGGGGCTTCCAGAACCATGCAGGGACAGGCAGGAAGCTTCAACTGAACAGACAGAAAGAACCAGAGGAGGTTGTGACCACAAGGAACCAGTGCTCTCGAGACACAACAGGTCAGATGCACATATGAACCCTCAGGATTGTGACAGCAAGCAGTTGACCTCTGCAAGCTTAAGTCAGACAAACCCAAAGAGGAGAGGGGAGGTGGCCAAAGTCCCACCCCTCACTGAGAAGCTATTGGCAGTCAATACCTGATGAAAGAGGGGGAGTCAGTTTTCTTTAAGGGTGTGGCCTCTAAGGGGTTGACTCTGTGCCAGCTGATGGCCAGACATCTTAGGGTATATAGGCAACACAAATTGGACTTTATGGGTTAGTGAAAAATAGAGAAAGAACACAAAGATGAGTAGGTTGGGTAGGGGGTTAGGTATTGGAGAAGTTAGTGGAGGGAGCAAAAAATGATCAAAGTACATTATAATAAATTCCGAAAGTACTAATAATTTTTAAAAAATAATAGGTGGAAGAAAGGATGCATTAAGGAGGAACCCATTGGCTTCTAAAGCAGCACCTAGTGGCTTTAGAAGTGGGATTTTAGAAGTCTGGATGTTATCACTGAGATCAATACTATATATTAAGCTTGATCCTGAGCGCTAGGATTAAAGGCGTGTGCCGCCACTGCCAGAGTTAGCCCCCTGCAAAGGCTCGCATATCAACCCTTTTGCTTGTGTAGAAGGAAGCAAAACTGCACAGTGAGCCTTATACCCTTGTCAGTCTTCTTGTTTGTCCTGAATCACACGTCAAGCCTGCAGTGGTAAGGATGGCCATAGGAGAGCCATGTGGTCCTTTGTTTAGCTTCTGTAGTGCTCTTCCTTGAACTGAGAATGGGTCCCATGTGTAGAGGTAGTGATGCTTTCTGTCTTTGTAACTGATGTTGGTTATATTGTGGTGTTGAAAACCAGGAGCTAATACCAAGAGGTTGCAAGGTAAAGATTTAATAATTTAAATTTAATTTCATTCTCCCACAGTAGAAGAATGAAAACATCCTGGATTAAAGGCAGAGTACCAAGTAAGCAAGTGATTAAAAGTGGAATTTTGCAGTTATTTTTATGATCATGAGAAATGTATGTGTTTATGGTCAGACATTTAACATACCACAAAACATCTTATGATCAGTCAATTCTCACAACAACAGAAACAATGTACAATATGTATTTCACAGGATTATTGAGGAAGAGTCAGGCAAAAAGGTTTAGCTGGGGACACGATCAAAGTTTAACATTGTTTAACTGAAAAGAAAATGAAGTTAGCTGTCCCTCAACAGTTACTGCTCAGAAGCTACTCTTAGTTCCTTCTGCAGCCGCAGCCTTCCTCAGCTGCCCAGGCAATTATGTCATCACCTGTCGCCAGGTGCCTTTTCACCATCTGCTGTGTGACAGACACACAGACACCTCTAAAAGTACCCTTCAGTCACAGCTCCCTTCTCTTGCCTCTCTTCTTGCCTATTCTCTCTGTCTGTCTGCCTGCCTGTCTCTCTCGTGTCCCCACTCGGAGGGCTCTTTCATTCTCTCCCTGCCCCCCCACCCATAAACCTCTTATACTAACTCTGTTTCATGTGACATGTTTGCTTAAGGACATAACCTTGACAGGTTCTGCCAAAATGTGCCTGCTTCTTCTTTTTAAAAGATCTTTTCAGCTACTGTATTTTGGTTTTCGGGGCTATGTGTTTGTTCGTTTGTTTTTCTGGCTGTTCATCTCCCGAAAGCATGGCCGCTTACTCCCACAGTATTGTCCAGTCCCTGCTGTTTTATGTGTCATATCTTATAAACATTCCAAGAAGCCCAGATTCATTCAGACCAGCTCTACCCTCTAGGTGAGATAAGGGTCATTATCAGAGATGTGGTCTCTATGCCTCGGAAATGCATCTCACTCACAGCATCACAGGTAGGAAACAGAGCAAGGATGGTGGCTGGGAAACCTAAGATCCACCACAGACCCATACAGCATAAATACTGCACAGATTTGGTAACCTGTTATCAGATGCATAAAAGTTAATTCAGAATTGCCAGAAAAGAATTGGTTGAAAAATATTCAAAATGACCAAGAAGATTGCAAAGCCAAGAATGGACCTTGAATAATGCTGTCTACCAGGGGGATTATGGTTTAAGTAAAGCATGCTGAGGGATTTGTCTATTATCCTTTTATGTACAATGTGTTGGTGTATCAATATCTGTCATGAGTTCCTGAAACTTCAGTACGTTTAGTAGGGGACAAAGACATGCTATGTTTACACACAGGTGATAACGAGAGCGCACCCGCCCACATCAGGCATTGACTGTGGTGTGTGTGCTTCGTGAAGAACTCCAGCTGTGAGGCCAGATTTATAGATAAGAAAGCGAAGTGAAAGGATAAGTAACTTCTTCAGAAAACCCAGCCTGTAAACTCGAATCTATGACTTAGCCCTCAGCGTGCTAACTGACAGTGTCTTGCTCTAGTTTACAAAATGTTCAACATTATAATTCTTAGAGTGTTACTGTGCTGTGAAGTACAAAGTATCACGCAGGGAGTCAGGAACCACAAAACAGAAATAATCACACAAGTGTTTACCTGTGATTGTGACTGAACCCTGCCTTTCCTACCTTGCCTCTCTTCTTGCCTGTTCTGTCTGTCTGTCTGTCTGTCTGTCTGTCTGTCTGTCTGCCTCTCTCATGTTTCCACTCCGAGGAAAGTGAGGCTTATGCCCTTGTCAGTCTTCTTGGTTATTCCTCATCACAGGCCCAGCCTACTATCATTGTCACTATCACTGAGATAGGATCTCTCTTGGCCACCTTAGATGGCCTGGAACTTGAAGCACTCCTGCTTGTACCTCCCAAGTACTGGGATTACAGCTATGCTTTGCAACTCCTGAATAAACGTAGCTCATACATTCTGAAATCCTTCCTGCTTAATTGCAGAATGTTCTGGAGGTGAGTGTCAGGCTGCTATAGTAACTGTTCAGTTTTGTCTACAAGTGACATTGAGGTAAAAATTTTATTATGACTGTTAAAGGCACACTAAAAGGAAAAATGGTTTAATTAATGTAATTTTTATTGACTCCTTGGGAATTTTACATCATGCACTCCAATCCCACTCATTTTCCAGTCTGACTATATTTTGCCCTGCTATAGGCCAAAGAAGCTTCTTTATTAATCAATGATACTATGATAATAAAACATATTCAAAGCATACAGAGAGGAATCCCACATCATCTTGTCTTTTCTGTTGAAATAAAAAGGGAGGTTTTAACTTTAACATAGTAAATTTACTTATACAAAACAGGTGTCAAGCAAGAATTACAGCTACAATATTTCTTTATGAATCTAAAGTTTCATATCTAATTTATCTTTTGTTGTAACTAAGGAAAATTGTAATTATCTCTCTCCAATTCCATCAAAGACCCCAGAAGGATATATTACCTAAGTAAACAGGAAGTGCATTGTAAGCAACTTCCAAAACTCTAGAATTGATAGAGACATTTTGCTGTCTGGGAAAGTCACCCTAAGTTTCTCTGTAATGTTGGGGCATACATACAGTCGGGATTTTGTATACTATTATGTTTTCTTTGAATATTTTGACTGTGAATGAACTCAGTACAGAGAGATATTTTATTGTACAGGGTGCTAAGCTAAACTAACATGTATATTTTAAAGGTATCTTGGCTTCAAAATTTGGGACTAAGGATATATTGCTTTAGAAAGGAGGTTCTGCTTTTGTTTCCATAGAGGATGGAAAGCTGTGGATTTTTTTTTTACCAGCTAATATGGTTTGGTCAAACAAGACCCCTTGAAGCAATGGCCCAGATGGTCCAACATCCATGAATACTTCAGGACTGCTGGCTGAGAAGGACCCAATTTTCAGGTACACAGAAGGTCTATGTTGCCATTAAGGAAGCTGTAACACTCTGCTCACAAACCCCATTTAGATGCTTGTCCTCCTGAAAGAGCCAGTTCACGCTGGGGGCATGACTCAGAAAACCGCCATTTCAAAGTTATGTGGCTTCTTTTTCTGCTACTGTGGAATCAGGAAAACCTCTCTTAAAGGAGATGCTGCATGCCACCAACAAGTAGAGCCCATCTGAAAAAAAATACAGCTAAACTTTGTTTTTTGGTGTCTAGAATTTCTTTTTAAGCTTTGTCAGGTTTTACGTGGATATAGTTGACCACATCATTACTCCTGAGAGAGTGTTGAGCACCAAAGTCACTTTACTTTTTCTTGACACAACTGGCCTTTGTGCAAGAAACTGCCCATGCCTCAACCACCGAAAAAGTGCATGGTTCAGACTGGACAAGCAGGGTACAAAAAAAAAAAAAAAAAAAAAGACTGCCACCTTGCCAAGACAGGGTAATATGATTTTGAAAAAATTCCTGTCTCTGAAAATGGTCTGCATGTTACTCTAGGCCTTGGCCAAAGTTGGTTGCTTCAACATTGCAAATGAGACCTTGGATGATTGCTCAGGCACCCAGTTGTCTCTGACATCTACTGCACATTTTGGAAGGTGCTTGATTGCACTTCCTGCCTACCCAAGTAATATTATCTCCCTTCTTAGGCCTTCAATGGAGTTGAAGATTAGTTAGTCATAGTTATCACCCTTTTATTATCTAGCCAAGCCATTTCCAACACAAGACTTAGACTCCTTAGGATAGAATGTTTATTAAAACACTTAGCATACATTCCTTGCTTAATATTGTTTATGCTGGTTGTAATTCTAATCTTATACTTGATTGCTGTTCCTAGTGTACATAGCTTTGTATTAGGTTTGGAACTCTCTTATTTAAACAAAAGGGGGGAGGTGCTGTAGAAGCTCCTTCTGCTTTTTCAGCCAATAGCTTTTAAGATACTAACCCAGTTGGGTGTGGTCTCTTATACTATAAAGCTTCTGGCTCTTGCTTCCAGCTCTCCCTTCCTGCTGCTAGATTCTGTTCCTGTTCCCTGTTCGTGTACAGGACTGTGATCTAGGACAGTGATCTGTAAGCCTCCCCTAAATAAATGACCCTTTATTATATGTTATTCTGAACTAGTGTGGGATTATTTTATAACTTCCACCATCATCCATTGGACAAGAATACCTGAAGGGAGAAAGGAAGAGCCTGAGTACATAACTGCTTTTTTTCCTGAGCACTAGTGTTTATGAAGAGTTTAAGATGTTCCACAGGAGAGGACATCAGGAGAGCTATGGGAAAGAGGGAGCCAGGGTTTGGTGGGCAAATGGTGGAAGTTAGAAGAGTTGTATTTATGACTTAATAGCTGATAGGAATCTTTGTTTCATCACCATACTTCTGCCTCCTCCATCTTCTTCCTCTTTTTCTCTTCCTTTTCCTTCTCCAGCTTCTTCCCCTCTATCTTAGGGCTTCTATTGTGAAGAAACACCATGATCACAGCAACTCTTACAAAGAAAAAAAAACATTTAATTGGGGTGGCTCATTTACAGTTCAGAGGTTTAGTCTATTATCATCATGGCAGGAAGCAATGCAGCATGCAGGCAAACATGGTACCAGAGAGGGAGCTGACAGTTCCTACATCTTATCCCAAAAGCAACAGAAAGTGGTCTGGAACACTAAGTGTGGATTGAGCATACATGAAACCTCAAAGCCTACCTGTACCTTGCTAAGATTTTCTCCAGCAAGCCATACCTACTCTAACAAAGCCACACTTCCTAATAGTAACATTCCCTGTGAAGTTATGGGGTTCAATTACATTTAAGTAACCATACCTTTCTTCTTCTGTGTACAAGCATGTATGTATGTATGTATGTGTATATGTGTGTGGTGTAAATTTGTGAGAAGGTACACATGTATCTGTGTGCATGCAGAGGTCAGAGACTGATGCTGAGTATCTTTCTTGATTGCATTCCACGATATATATTGGGCAGTGTCTGTTCTTGAACTGAAGGTAATCAATTTAGTTTGTTTAACAAATCAGCTTGCTCTGGGAATCCCTTTTACCCAATGGATAGGATTAAAGGTGGGTCATCAAAGTCTCCCATGTTTTAAGCAGGTGATGAGATTTTAATTCCAGCCTTCACATATTCCTCAAGTTTGAACAGCATGCACTTTATCTAGTTAGTGGGCCCCCAGCCACCAACCCCCATCCCCATCCCTAGCTCCACCCAGCCTCCAGACCTATATTTCCTCTTTGGGTTGTTTGGGGGGAACTTGGTAACTGATACACTATGGAACCATCTCAGTTTGGGTTTGTATTTCCTTTTGCTTTAGATGACAGACTTGACTGTCTTGATTCTCCTACTACTGATTTCTGGAACTCCAGAAGGCACAGTTCCCCCTGAAATCTCAGGTAGGCTCAGGGACACACAGCCCAGCAAGCCCTTTCTCTGTTGGAAAGTCAAAAGTGAGTGTTTTCCACAGACTGGGTGTGTGTTTTATACTTATGGAATTCCTTTTTAAAAGAGGAAACATTATCCTTCATTTTGCAGATTAGAAGAAGGTTTGAAAAAATGATCTTTGGCAAATGGCAATGCCAGGCAAGAACCCAGGCCTGTCTTGCTTTCCCGGAAATCTCCTCTGTACATCAGCTGTCCACTGGGCCCCAAAGGGCAAGGGCTCATTCTCCCTACCCCATTCTCCTGTCCAGTTCTTGTGGTCTAAAACTAGAGTGGGTAGTCAAGGGGCATGGTCATAATCTCTTGCTGACATTTCTTTCTCATTCAAATTCATCCAGTTTTTCTTTAAATAAAGTAACCCTATACTTATGTAAATATTGTCAGAAACAAATTAAAGCAAGAAAAATTAATGAAGGGATTAAGGATACCACCACATAATTTAACTCACAGACAGGAGCTGTCAATCCTGTGTCAGTGTTGCTGGACTGGTGCCAGGTTCCTACGCTTTTTCTCTGCTCACTGCCAAGCATCCCCTCTCCCGTATTTCCTTACCAGCCTGACAATGAGGCCCTCAGATGCTCTGGGCTAAACCTTTAAGTATTATGGCATTAAGGATTTAAATTGACCACACAGCTCAATATGTGATAAAAATATGTAATGGCTACCAGACAAGTGAATATAATTTTGGTCTGAATTAATAAACGATTGTGCTGGTAAGGGTCTTGTAGTCATTCAGGTAGAAAACTTTCGTAAGAGATTATAAAACAGTGTGAGGCCATATGTTCAAGTAGAATCACAAAGTAAAACAGAAAGAAAAAGAGCCTCAAAGAAGAAATGATCTTTGAATAATGGACTACAATATTGCTGGATGTTTGACAGGTGGATGTGGAAGCCAGGTACCCTAAGGTAAGTTCATGCTAATAGTAGATGTAAAGGAAAAGAAGGAAGATACATGCCATATCTGTGAAGAAGTGAGGCAAGATCATTGGGATGGTTCAACATCTCGTGCTTGTGACAAGCCTGATCTGATATTGGTCTCCAGGACTAACTAACAAAAAGAAGAGCCAACTCCTGAAAGTTGTTCTCAGACTTCATTATGTGTGCTATAACTCAACTAACTAACTAACTAACTAACTAACTAAGATGTAATTAAAAAATCAAAGTAAGGTAAGTATGGTTGGAAATATAGCTTCCTTGATAGACTGCTTGAATAACAAGCATGAGACCCTAAGTTTGAACCCCCCTGCTGAATAAACTGTATATGGTATTGTGGGAGTCCACATCTGACTCAGTTTCCATCTGGAGTGATTTCTGACTTAAAGAAGTTATTTGAGTTCAAGCTTGCCTGCTCTGCTTTTTTTTTTTTTTTTTTTTTTAAACTTTGAGGGCTGTGAGAAACTTCTGATTTAGCCCGTGAGGAAAGAACACTCTATCTAGTAGACAGTACATTGCTGATGACAGACCTCAGGAACATCAAGATAAAAAGTAAGGCTGCTTCCGAGCAGCAAGCATGTGTTGGATAGGAGGCTGCTCACTCAAGGACAGGACTGGTCTTGTGGTTAGATAATGACTGACTGACTATGTTGTGATTTTTTTTTTTTTTTTGTATATAAGCAAGTTCTGAAATAAACTCTGGGCTGTTTGGCTGCTTTGGCATGACCAGACAGACCTCCTGATTCTATCCTGTTTTCTGTTTTTTCTGACTTTTCTTTGGCCTCAAGAATCCCCCATCCAGGAAAGTTAGCTGAGTTGGTAAGAATGGGATCCTACATGGTATAAAGAGGCAGAGTAGGGAGATTAGAAGTTCATGTCATTCTTGGTTACAAAATGAATCTGGAGACAAGCCTTACCTATCTAAAACTCTGTGTATTAGGTCCTTTTCTATTTCTGTGATGAAGCACCATGAGCAAGGCAACTTATAGAACAAAGAGGTTTTGTAGTCTTATGGTTGACAGGGTTGGGTTCCATGATGGCAGACTGAAGGCATGGTAACAGAAACAGGAAGCGGAAGACTCACATTCAGTACCACAAGCAGGAAGTATCCACTCCCAGTGACATAGTTCCTCTGTAAGCCCACAGCTCCTAAATCTAAAACAGAGCTATCAACCAGAGACCAAGTATTCAGTTATCTCACATTCAAACCTGCACTCCTTGCCTGAGAAGAAACCCCAAAACCCAGAAGAGGTAAGAGTGGTTTGTTGCCTATAATTCCAGGACTCAGGAGGTAAAGGCAAGAAGGTTAAGAATTCAAGGCCAGCCTAGGTGACATGGAGAATTTGAGGCCAAGTTGAACTCTTTGACACCATGGTTTTTCTTTTTTATTTTAAAGGTGGGAGGGAGCCTTTTTAAAATTGCAAGGTAATTTTTAAAGTTTGGAATCAGATCATTTATGATTTTGTACACTGTCCCTTCTTAATTAGGCAAGTGGTAAATTGGCAGTCTTGCTCTCTTCAGTCCTTTGTTAGTTTGGAAGACTGTCAATCTCTGCTGTCTGACTATCTCTGGACGAGCTGCAGAAAGGCATTTTTGTCCCTGTGTGGCTGTCTCTGTATTCACTGGGGTCTCAGCTCTCCTTTGGTCTTCTGTCCCAGGACTCTCTCTAGGGCTATTCTTCTGATGTGGAATGCCCTGGTCACAGGTGTGAACACTTTCATTTTGTTTTGCCTGGTATGTCAGTGAATATGTTGTGCATCTGTGTGCCAGTGCACAAGTGTCTGCATGCACACAGAGGCCAAAGGTCAGCCTTAATTTTTGTCCTTCAGCATCTTTCCACTGAAAAAACAAGATTTATTTTATTTTATTGGCATGTGTGTGTATTCATGTGTGTGTGTGCGCGTGCGTGCATGCTTGTTTTCAGCTGCTTGTTGACATCAAAAGAGGGTGTTAGGCCCCCTGGAGATGGAGTTAGAATCGTTGGGTGGTTTCCAATGTGGGTGCTAGGAACTGAGCTCCTGTCCCTGTAGACAGAGTTTTATTGTTTCTCAGCAGCTGCTTCCAAATAATCACATGGAAACTTAGTATTAATTATGAATGCTTGGATGATAGCTCAGGCTTATTACTAACTCTTACAACTTAAATTAACCCATTTATATTAATCTACATTGTGCCACGTGGCATTACCTCTCTATCATCTTGCATCTCCTGTTTCTTCTCTATGCCTGGCTGGTGACTCCTCTGACTTCTCTTATTTTCTCTCCAGTGTCCTTAGTCTGGTTTTCCCACCTAACCTTATTCTGTCCAGCTGTTGGCTAGTTAGCTTTTCTTTCTATTTCTTTTATTAAACCAATCACAGAGACATATTCACACAGTGTAAAGGAATATTCCACATGCTCCCTAGAAGAGCAACAAGAACTTAAGCATTCGCTTAAGCATACCCTGGCTGGCTCAGAACTCAGTCTCAATATACAGATCAGACTGGCTTGGAACTCACTGAGATCCTCTTGCTTCTGCCTCTGCCTCTTGAGGGATGGGGTCCAAGGTGGGTGCCACAAGCTGTACTTCATCTTATCTTTATGAGCCAAGATCTTTGCCTAGAGTCTGGGGCTCATTAGGTTAGGTTGCCTGACTAGCAACCCCAGTGACCTATCTCCACAACCCTCTCCATCCCCTCCCTCTTTTGTGGGTGCTGGAATCAAATTGAAGTAAAAAAAAATGCTATCATGGCAAACAGCATATCATCTACTGAGCCATCTCCCTTAGTCTCTCCCATGAGAGTCAAATTTACATTTTAAGATTTAACAACTATTTAAGATCCATGAATCAAAAAAGCCTCTAATCTGAAGTCCCTTGTCCAAGACAGATAGTTCCTGAAACACTAGAGGCTATTGTTTATGGGAGATAAGCACATGTTTTCACTCTCCTAAATAAGTTCTTTTCACACATCTGCACCTGCTGCATAGTAACATGTGGGCGGGAGGTTCACAGGCAGGATGTATGCTTGCCCCTGATTGGATGTGGGCTAAAGGTATGTCAGGATGTATCCTTTCCCCTGATTGGACCTGGAGATACTCAAACTGCTGTATACCCTGATCTGTGGCCATCTTCTGGAAACCTAGAGATGGACCTGGCCAGAGCCCGTCTACCTGGCCAGTATTTAATTAAAGCTTGCTGCAAATTTGGCTTTAAACTGGGAGAGTGATCTTATTCTCGATTGGTGGGATTAACTGTCAGGAGCCGTTTCCCTCCTAAAGATCATTTCAGGAACCATCACCCTGGGGAGTCTGCAGGGAACCCCACACCCATAATTATGTTAAGAATAGTTCTATTGACAAAACCTGCCCCACACCCAATTAAGCTGTTAATGGAGAGTTGTCTGTTAGCGGAACTGCCTTACATTCTAGCTATCCAGGGAACTAGGTGTGGCAACTCCTGACTTCATGGCCTACCCAACTGAACATAGGTTATGTGACCCGGGACCACGCGGCCAGATTCCGTGCTCCTGTGCCCTGCCCCCCAAGCCCTCATCCAGGGGCTATATAAGCTGTAACCCTGTCCCTAATAAACGGAGACCGTGACAAACTTAGCATGGTCTTCTCCTTCTTTTCTAGCTCATTTCCTTCCAGGTAACGCCCCTCCGAGACCCTGGAATAACCGATTGCAGGGTGGGTTACAAACACCTAGACTGAGTAGCCCACCCAAACGCAATCGACAATTAACAACCCCACTGTGAGACAGTCTCATGTATCCCAGGCTGGTTTCAAATTCAGTATATAGCTAAGGCTGGTCTTGAACTTCTGATCCTCCTACCTCCTCCTCTCGAGTGCTGGGATGACAGATGTGCATGGCTTCACCTGGTGGAAGTGTAAAATAATTAACTGTAAAAGTAAATTTGTATAATTGAGCACAGTAGAAAATTCAGTTCCCCAACCGCTTCAGCTCCAACTCAAGTGCCAAGCAGTCACACAGACATTGGCTGCAGGCTGGTGAAGCAGCAGGACAATGACTCCAGCTCTGTAGTCTGAATCGTCACACAGAGACAGTGGCTGCAGGCTGGTGAAGCAGCAGGACAACGCTTCCAGCTCTGCAGTCATATTACACAACTCCCTTCTAGAGTGCAGACATTTCTGTTCAGCCAACAGAAGCCCTAAGTGTTGCAGCTTTGGACACAGCAAGTTCCTCTGAGGGTGGGGAGTATGTAATCTAATCCCCTAGTAAGCTGGGAAGAATTTCTTTGGAGACCTCAGGTCAGGATCTGAATTCAACCCTATTTGAACACTGAGTGAAACCTTCTAACGTCATCATGCCTCCACTCCTAGTCTTGCCTCAAAATTTCAATATTAATTAGTTCGATCATGTTTCTCCTCCTTGTCAGGCAGAGCCAGGATGCTATTGCAGTGCTCTAGGTGGTGGGAACTGTATGGCCCACTTTCCATAGTCTTTTCTGTGACCAATTCCTCTTCAGTCCTGTGTGTTGTGCACACATCTGTATTCTCGCTGCTCTGCAAGATTTCATCTCCCTTTCATAGGGTAGAGTAGGATGTCTCAGGCAATGGCTGCTGACCTAGAGATCTTACTGAATGCGAAGGGTGCCTGCAAGGAGGCTTAACTGTGAGTGGGAGGAAGCTGCTGAACTCTGGGTGGTACAGCCACTGTACAGCATCACCATAACTGAAAACTGACTCCCTGCCTTAAACTCCCTCTGGCTGTTTGCTAGGCTCTACCCTTCCCCAGTCTCTTGAAGAGGCTCCTTCCAGAAGCTACAGCTCAGACCCCACCGTGCTAGAACTTGGCCCTGGCATTCTGAGCTTGTTGTGTGTTTCAGGTCATTTTTCCTTACAGTTTATCCATCTAGCATTTCCTAGCGTGAGGAGCTGTCCTTGGCATTATTATTTAGTCTGTCTGTGCTTAAGGAGAGAATTTGAAGACCAGCATGAAGATCAGCATTGATAGCCATGGCAACTATAAAAAAATGGATGAAGTTATATTACATCCTTTTCTCTAATATCAATTGGAAACTACTAATTTCTCCCACGTGACCCCTCTCGATCTCTTCATTCCTTTCCCCACCCACCAGCTACCTCATCCAGCCTGTTCCTGGGAGGATGTGTGTGTGTGTGTGTGTGTGTGTGTGTGTGTGTGTATCTGAGGCACATCCAGCTGATAAACCAAAGGCCACATGAGGGCTCACCCCACAAGTTCTGCCTGCTTACATCCACCCAAGCTGTGCTGTTCCAGTGTGTTAATGCTTTAACTAAGTATCTGATACTTATTTTTTTATTTTCCTATTTACTGATATTTCACTTTAGAGCTGTAAGGAAGTAAACCACATGTTCTTTAATATGTGGAGTCTAGCCAATAAGATATGTGTATATGCAGGGCATTGTACATGTGGGTACAGAATACCAGGAGGCAAAGAAAACAAGAAGCAATTAGTAAGTGTGAGGGGATGCGGACAGACTGAATGTAGGTAGTGGAAGGATTAAATGAGGGGACATAATGCCAATCGTCTTCGAGTTCTAAGTCCGTCATGGTTCTTTTGGTTCTAGAGGTGGATAAGTGCATAAAATATACTCGATGCTGAAAATGTAAATTGAATATGAAGCTTCACAGCTTCCATAATGCCAATTCCTTCTCTATGTAAGTTTATTAAATTGTGTAGTCTTTGGGTCTGCTTAGTTTGGGTGTGTGATGATTTTATTTCTTTGAATTTTTTTCTATATTTTTAAAAAAGAAATCATTGTAATTTTATATTTCTGAAAAGTTCTAAAATACAAACATCTTGAATATTTAATTAGTTCATTTGCAGCTATTTGGTGAGAGTTTCCATTCATTTCCATGGAGCTTCCTAGGGAATTAGTGAATGGGGAAAAAAAAACAAATAAAAAGTAAAAGAAATGATTGGTCCTAGGTCTAGTGAAGGAGGACGTTTACTGAGGGTTAAAGGGAGAGCAGAAGTCAAGGCAGACACATCCGGGAGAGTCCAGAGTGGTCCTGACACTGGGCCATGGGAGAAGAAGTGGAAGGGGAAAGGAGAGGAGAGAGAGGAGAACCAGGTGCAGCAGTCAAGAGAGCAAAGGTCCAAAAGGGCTGGGTAGCTAAAATGTCTGGATTATATAGGGAAGAGCCTCTGGGGGAAGGGCAGACCAGCCCCTGGGCTGCAGAGGTCAGGGTAGAGGGCAGTGTATGGCACTCATACCTTATAACTGGTAGGAACCGAGGGATGCTGAATCTGGATATTTATTTATTTATTTCTCTCTGTGTAGCAGCCCTGACTGTCCTGGAACCCAAGTAGACCAGACTGGCCTCGAACTCAAGATCCACCTGCCTTAGCTGGGATTAAAATATGAGACCCCATGCCCAGACCCCCTCCACCAACTCTCCTTATGATGTGGAAGTGTCATATATCAATCTATTGATTTCATTGGATAAGCAATAAATAAACTGCTTGGCCCAATTGGTTAGAACATAGGTGGGAGGAGTAAACAGAATAGTATGCGGACAGGAAGAGGAAGTGAGCTCAGAGAACGCACGCAGCTCTGCTCAGAGATGCAAGGTTCCTGTCTAGCGGGTGGACGGGAAAGCCCGGCTCTCTGAGGCACACTCGCCATGAAGCTCCGACTCAAGATGGACGTAGGCTAGAATCTCCCCGGTAAGCGCACCTTGGGGTGCCTACATAGATGATTAGGAATGGGTTAAGAGGTTGAAGTTAATGGGTCAAGCAGTGTTTAAATGAATACAGTTTGTGTGTTGTTATTTTGGGCATAAGCTAGCCAAGCGGCTGGGAACAGGCTGCCCAACGTGTGGACAACTGAATCCACAGAAAGTCTGAGAAAGCTTGGGAAAGAGTAAAGCATGTTTTCTTGGTAGCAGCACTTTCTCGGGTATACTCTGTTTGCTAGAGGCAAGCATGTGCTCTCATCTAAGAGAGGCTTTCCTGACTCAGCTTTAGCTGCAAAACACTGCAGCTCATTAAGAGGTCCTGCCACGAAACACTTAAAGGGTGTTGACGAAAAGCTGATCGCATGCTTTTCCGTTTTCAGCCGGAGCAGGGAAAAAGCTGCGCCGTTTAAAAATGCCGGCTTTCTGGGCCGTCCTGCCAGGGCAAACTCTGACTGAAGCAGGAGGGCCGACTACAGAGAAAGGACTTGAGTGTTGTCTGTTGTAGCTCGCTGGCTGGCAGGGACCTTGAAACACTGTAGACTTGTGGCACTGAAGCGGCTCTGGCCGGTACCTCAGTCACAAGGTTGGAATGGCAGAAAGTTAAGGAATGGACTGGATCTTGCTGGCAAAGCCACGCCTTTAGTCCTACTAAGATTGCTTGGTAAATTAAAGACTTATGTGGTCAGAAAAACAGAGAGAGATACAGTAAAGAGAGCGTCAAAAAAAAATTTTTTTTTAATGGTTTACAGTGTGTTAAAAATATATGCAAGTTAAAAGTAAGTTCTTAAAAGTAAAAAATAAGGAAGAAAAAGAGAAGTTGGTTGTGGTAGTACACGCCTTTAATCCCAACACTTGGGATGCAGAGGGAGATTGACCTCTGTGACTTCAAAGTGTGGTAGCACACGCCTTTAATCCCAGTGCCTAGAAGGCAGAGACAAACAGATCTCTGTGAGTTCAAGGTGTAGTAGCATACGCCTTTAATCCCAGTGCCTGGGAGGCAGAGACAGGCGGATCTCTGAGAGTTCAAGAACAGCCTGGTCTATAGTGTCCAGGTCAAAGATATACTCTTAAAAAGCTAAAAGTAAAAATAAACGAAGTAGAGGTTAAAACAAAGCTGTACAAAGATGGAAAATACACAGAGAATGTTGATACTGTATGCTATTATGCTCTGTTTGAATTGTTTGAATGCTGAGGAAGGAGCAAGAGCTGCTAAAAGGTATTTGCTTATAAATGCTGCTAAACTAACCCAACATAGATATTGTGAAAATGCCTTGACTTGGAAATTTGGATCTAAGGATATAATACTTTGGAAAGGAGTTTCTTGTTTTGTTTTCACAGAGGATGAGACCCTGTTCATTTCTTCTATTCTGATATGGTATGATGGACCACGCCCTCCTGAACGGTTGCTGTGAACGCCTTCAGAAAATTGCTTCGCCCAACTGCCAACTGAGATGAAACTAGCACACAGGTTATACCATGAAAGACCTAATTAACGACGCCCCCATTCAGCAGGAAGCAGTTTGGAGAGAAAGAACTGCGCCCATGTTCCCAAATATGGTTTCTAAACATTCTTTTACATTTAAAGGGGGAAATGGTATAGGTATGAATAATTTACATTGATATGGATTTTGCTTTAGTGATTTAAATTTAAGGTCAATTTTGTTATATGTATGTGTATTTCTGATCTTGATTAAGGTATTGTGATTGTGTAGTTCACTTAAAAATGTAATGTATATAGGTTGTTAATGGATAATCATCGATAATGGTCAAGCTTGTAGTTATGTTAGTTAGATTTTCTAGATATATATATAGATATATTTTAGTTAGATAGGCATTCTTCATATCTTTCAAAGACTACAAAATAGGACATTTAATGTTTTAATAACTTAGAACTTTTCATGACAATGAGACACTCTGCTCCTGGCAACACCAATCTACTTCAAGAGGAAGATGGGCATCGAAGAGGATCCTTATGGAATTTGATAGCCATTTGGGCAAGAAACTGCTCTTGCCTGGACTATTGCATAAACTGGACACAGAGAACCCGCAGAGAGAGGACTACTGAACTTGCCTAAAGGTGAGATGATCTTTCGGGGTTCCTGATTCATGAAGGAGTCTGCGAGACATTCTTCAGGACAAGCAGATAGTGACTGCCTTTGAAATTTCCTGCTTTGTGGAATGTCTGCTAAAAACTATGGGCCTGTAGGCCGAAGATGGATGCTCCAACGGTACAGAGGAACTTTGGGTGACTGTCCAGGCAGCAAGATGTCTCTGTCATTTCTAGAGTTTGAACGTTGCTGTTAAAGTTAAAGCTTTTCTTTTTTAGAAACAGAAAAAGGAGAAGTGATGTGGGAGTGTCATATATCAATCTATTGATTTCATTGGATAAGCAATAAATAAACTGCTTGGCCCAATTGGTTAGAACATAGGTGGGAGGAGTAAACAGAATAGTATGCGGACAGGAAGAGGAAGTGAGCTCAGAGAACGCACGCAGCTCTGCTCAGAGATGCAAGGTTCCTGTCTAGCGGGTGGACGGGAAAGCCCGGCTCTCTGAGGCACACTCGCCATGAAGCTCCGACTCAAGATGGACGTAGGCTAGAATCTCCCCGGTAAGCGCACCTTGGGGTGCCTACATAGATGATTAGGAATGGGTTAAGAGGTTGAAGTTAATGGGTCAAGCAGTGTTTAAATGAATACAGTTTGTGTGTTGTTATTTTGGGCATAAGCTAGCCAAGCGGCTGGGGTGTTGGGGACACAACCCCGACGCCCCAATTTCAACATCCTTAAACTTTTATTTTTTGCATATTTTATGTGCTTAAGTGTTTTATGCCTCTATGTATGCCATTGCACCGTGTGTGTCCATGCTGCCAAAGGAGGCAAGAAGAGGATGTAAGATCCCTCAGAACTGGAGTTACAGACAGTCGTGAGCTGTCATGTGGGTGGGCATTGGGAATCAAGCTTGGGTCCTCTAGAAAAGCAGCCATTACTCTTAGCCACGGAGTCATTTCTTCACCCCATCTTTAAAAGAAAAGACTATTTTTATTATTTTGACTTTTTAAGACCCGTTCCCATATAGCCCAGGCTGGCCTTGAGCTCCTCTTTCCACCAAATCTTCCCAAGAGAGGGATGTAAGTGGGACCTTCCATGCCCCACCCAAGATTGCGCTCTTGAGTGGTTGTCAGGTAGAAACCCCCAGGGTGTCTTAGAGTGAGCCCTGGCAAGGGTACCAGCAATAAACAACACCAGGCAGCATTCCCCACCTGCAGACACCATTCAAAACAATGGCAGTACCTACAACTGGCCCTTAAAAAGTCAGGACTGGTTCAGGAACTTCACACTGAAGTTCCCAGGCAGGCTTAGCAAAGTTTAGGTTCAAGTATAGGATCAGTTCTACGTAAGTTTATTTGATTTCTAGGTAACTGAGAGTAACAGAAGTGGATGTTTCCTCTCTGTGTACTTTTTAAGGCAACAAATATGGGAATTGGGCTGTGGCCAGGACTGCAGCTGAGAGCTTGTTTAGCAATCCATCATTCTGGGTGTGGTGGTGCATACCTGTATAGCAAGCACTCAGGAGGTGGCAGGTAGTGGCAGAAGGGTCAGGAGTTCAAGGTTATCCTTAGTTCCAGTTAGAGTTTGAAGCCACGCTGGGGTTTGTGAGACCTCGTCTTAACCACATAGTTCCCAAACCAACAACAACAGGACAAGAAGGAAAGTAACTAGTATAAACAATGACTGCAACAGCAAACCTTGAAGATTCTTCTGAAGAGAGAATGCTGTTTAGAATTTTATACACCCGAGAAGGTCCTCTTACCAGACAAGAGGTCACAATACCTAATTAAGTGTCTTAATTCAGTTGTCCTAAATAATCTGGTATCATAGGTGTTGGGAATATTTCCTAACTGAGCCTCTCTGCCTGTGCAAAGAATTCTAATCAAACCAGATTAGACCAGATCAAAAATATCTATGTTTGATTAATGCTGCGCTCTTGGGGCCTAAATACCCTGTGGGGGTGGTCCTGACCCTCCCCTGGGAGGCAGTGCTTGGTAGGTTGGGAGTTGGAATCCTAGCGCTTGGCCCTAGGGGCTGGGCCGACACTTCCAACTCAACATTACAATAGGTACACTTTTTATGAGTTAATCACAACAGTCGGTGAAGGTGATAACGGGAACAGTTTGAGCCAGATGCACAGGGATGTGATGGCTTCAGCTGCACAGCGCAGCATCTCTATCCAGTTCTGAGACTCTCCTGGGCGGGGAAGGCTCCCCTTTCTTACACCACATTCTGCCTGGGTCAGAAACCTGCTGTCTCTTTCACAAAGGAAGCTTAACGTATTCTTGTAAAAAAAAGCCTTGTTGGAAGACCAGGGAGAACTGCTGTCTTCCCACAGGCTCTTATCTCCTGGAAGTCCCTGGGCCACGTCCTATCTTACCACCAAGAACACACTCTTGGCCCTCAGAGTTGATTAAGCAAGGCTTTTCTGTTTGTTTTAATTTTACTTTATCTATCCTTTGGAAAATTTCATACATGTATACAATGTAATTTTATGAAATCCCTTCTCTCCTCCTTTTGACTTCTCCTAAACCTTTTCCCATAACCTTGTCTCAACATTGAATTTTTTCTTTTGCTTTACAGTCCACTGAGTCCAATTAGAGCTGCCTCTATGCTCAGGGGTGTTGGGAGCTGTCCACCAGAGGATCAAAGTTGGAGGAGGTCGGACCCTGAAGATAGCTGGCACTTCCTCTTCTAGGGGCATCAACTGCCTACAGCAATCAGATTGGTGTGGGAGCTATCTATCTATCTATCTATCTATCTATCTATCTATCTATCTATCTATCTATCTATCTATCTATCTATCTATCATCATCTATCTATCTATCTATCTATCTATCTATCTATCTATCTATCTATCTATTATTATTATCTGTCTGTCTATCTATCTATCTATCTATCTATCTATCTATCTATCTAGTAACTTACATTTGTGTGTATGTGTGTGTGTCTTGGTGTCACAGTGTTCATTTGAAGGCTGGAAAACTACTTTCAGGTATCTCTCTATTTTGTGGGTCTCAGGGGTTGAACTTGGGTGTTCAGGCATGGTGGCAAGTGCCTTTACTAGCTGACCCATTTTGCCAACCTGAAAGACAGTTTTTAAAAGACTGGTTAAGCCAAAGATAGAAACTTGTGACCCTATGGCCCACAAGATTGTCATACTCAGGGGTTATTGTTATTACACATGCTGCACCCCTGTCCAGTTTGTTATTTTTTCTTTCAAAGCCTGGTTTCGAATGGGGATCACTTGTGCTCATGGGTTAAAACAAATATTCCTTTCCCTCAAACTCTGCAGTGTATTTTTAGAATCTCTTCTCCTCAGCCAGGCTGGTTACAAGCTCCCAGCTGCTCTTCTCCTTCCCCCCAGCTGAGGTCACCCTCAGCTTACTTCTGGCTGCTGCTGGGCCTACCTTCTGCAGTTCTCTCTCTCTCTCTCTCTCTCTCTCTCTCTCTCTCTCTCTCTCTCTCTCTCTCTCTCTCCTTCCTGTCCACTGCTGTTCCTCTGTTTTCCAAACTCAGGGTCTGGAACTTTTTGGTCTGGAGCTCACATTTTACAATCACACTCTCTTTTTCTTCAGAGAAAGGCAATCGTTGTAACTCTTAGCATTAAACAAACAAACAAACAAACAAACAAATCACCACCAGCAAACTATACCAAAGCAGGTTTTATGGTAAACTATACCAAAGCAGATTTATGCAGCTCTTTTGGAGACTTCCCAGGCAGCATAAGGGCCCTCAAGCAAATGCAGGATTTTCAGACAAGTAGAGCCTGGGTATCAACTAAGGGACCAATTACACCTTTGTTTTTCTAGTTAATTTCTTTTTCTAGTTTATTAATAAATTAAACTCTTTTTGTTCCTGATTTTTTTTTTACTTAATACTAAGAATGAGTTAATAACATTAGTATGTCTATTTATCACTCTGTTGTCACTTTGGATGGAATAACTTCATAATAATGTATTATTGAGAAATGGATTTGATTGTAGCTAAAACAACAACAACTAATAATAATAATAACAATGACAAATTAAGATCCCTTGGATTTGGGGTTTTCACTCTATTTTATGTGGTCCATTGGAAACAGACCACATTCTAAGAGTTGAGGTTTGTTTTTCCAGTTCCACGCATCACCCACTTCTTGTTAATTATGAAACTATTTCCAAATATTTTAGCTTCATACTGGGAATATTATTTTAATGTATGATACTTTTCTTTATGTTGCATTTGTTTAACTCTATGAAGCTGTGATACTTTGCCTGTCTTGAACACCTGATAGTCTAATAAAAGTCTGAATGGCCAGTAGAGAGGCAGGAGAAAGGATAGGCAGGTCTGTCAGGCAGAGTGAATATACAGAAGGAGAAAACTGGGAGAAGGGGTTTGAAGTAGTAGCCTGAGAAGGAGGAGGACACCAGGGGCCAGCCACCCAGCTACACAGCTATCCACAGAGTAAAAGTAAGATTTAAATAAGAAAGAGAATGGGAAAAACACAGAGGCCAAAGGGTAGATGAGATAATATAAGTTAAGAAAAGCGGGCAAGAAACAAACCAAGCTAAGGCCAGACGTTTATAAATAAGACTCTGTGTAATAAGAGCTGGGTGGCAGGTTCTACAAAAGAGTTTAAAATGCACAGCATCATATTATTACAGCTCCACTCTCTCAGTCTTCAAGAGACTGATAATAGACTCTTATCACCTCCAGAAAACTATCAGAAGATAGCCAATGGAAAGCTAGAATCTGGGAAAGTGTAATGGGAAGCAGGATGAGAATCAGAATAGCAGTGGGCAGAAGGAGAAAGGCAGGTGCTTCCTGCATTACAGAAGGCATGATGAGCTTGATGGGCATGGATGAGCGAGCAACCTTTCAAGACATAAACATTGCCGGGTGGTGGTGCACAACTTTGGTCTCAGCAGAGGGAGGTAGAGGGAGACAGGTCTCTGAGTTCAAGGCCAGCCTGGTCTACAAAGTGAGTTCCAGGATAGCTAGGGATACACAGAAACACTCAAATACACAGAAATACTCAAATACACAAAACAAACAAACAAACAAATAAACAAACAAACCAAAACCATCACCACCACAACAATAATAAACCCATTCTTTAAAGAAGTAAATATTAAGGAGGTATGGTAGTTTGAATGAGAATGGCCCCTATTGACACGTATGTTTGAATACTTGGATTCCAGTTAGTGGAACTGTTTGGGAAGGATTAGGAGGTGTGGACTTCTTAGAGGGCCTGCCATTTTTGAGGTTTCAAAAGTCCATGTCAGCCCCTGCTGCCTATGGATCAGGATGTAAAGTTCTCAGCTACTGCTCCAATGTCACGCCTGTCTACTTCCTCCATGATGATCATGAACTAACCTAAAACTGTTAGCAAGCCACCAATGAAATGTATTTTTCTTTTTAAAATAAGAGTTGCCATGGTCATAATTTCTCTTCAGAGCTATAGAATAGAAATTAAGAATAGGGCATGCCCAAACATGAATACATTGTGTGTGTTGGGTCACTCTGAACAGCCGTAGGAATTGACTTAACAGGTATTGAAGGAATGAAGAAATGGCAGATATACGAACAGAGAAAAGTGGTGAACAGGTGATCTGGGCTCTCAATAGGGAAACCCTTCCAAAATTCAGTGTGTTTATATTCAGTTGAACAGGAAGCAGGGTTTATTGTACTCAGCTGAATCAAGGAGACAGGTTTAGTTACTCTCCGTAGGAGCAGTCTCTGTAGGGGAGCAGTCTTCTTGGGGGTGGTGGTGGGATAAGAAAGCTATAGTGGACATTTTCTGGCCACACTATCAATATTTGTCCCTGGACTAGAGGAAGGATTTGCTATGCTTTTGAGCATCACTGGGGGAAGTCTGCCACTCACATGGAGCTGAGACATTGAGGTCATTGACATGCCCATGTCAACAATACACATTCACGCAGGACTTCGTGTGTGTGTGTGTAAATGTGTGTAAATGTGTGTATGTTGTACATGTACCTTGGCCATGTTGGTTGGTACATGTGCTTGGCCAATGAGCTCCCAGAATTCCCATCTCTGTCATTTAATGCCAAGCCTACGGGCATGCACTGCCATGCCTATTTTTTCACATGGCAGCTGGGAGTTGGAATTGAGGTCCTCATGCTTATATAGCAAGTGCTCTTCTTCACTGACTCCTAAATTTTAACAAAGCTGAAACTGATTAGTTTTCATTATCGTACTTGATGCCACAAAACCCCAAGAAGTTGATGCTTCATTAAAAGATGTTTTTTATAGTCTGATTCAGAAAATGTAAGTACACACTTCACCCTACACTAGATTTCACACATAAAAATCAAAAGAATGAAATCTATTTCTGTACTCACACTCTCACATCTATAGAAATCTGAATCTTGAGCCAACCTAGAACTAAAAGGAAAACTAGAAACATATAGTAAAAACAAAAACAACCCCCCCCCAAAAAACACATGAGAAGACCACATGTCGTCACATAAAATTAAGAATTTTGATGCATCCATACAGACTCACTCAAAACTATAAAAGTATATACTTATCACCACTCATTAGTGGGGAACCCAGCCTGTGTGGCTCAGTGGACACAATTTCCTTGGTGGCAGAGAGATGACAGCAGCTTTTGTTTCCTTTTGCTAGGAATCTCATCTCTGTCCTGTTCTAAGGTAACTATTACAGCGGAACATGCATTATAAGTCTTTCTATGTCCTGCCAACCAGCTCCCAAATAATGACATGGAGACTTATTATTAATTATAAAAGCTCAGCCTTAGCTTAGACTTGTTCCATTAGCTCTTATAATGTAAATTAACCCACATTTTGTTAATCTATGTTCTACCACATGACTTTTACTTGTCTTTTATTTTTTACCTTCTGTTTCCTCTCTGGGTCTGGTTGGCTTTTCTGCCTCTTTTCTTCCCAGAGTCCTCTCTTTCCTGGAAATCCCACCTTTAACTTCTGCCTAGCAATCGGCCATTTAGCTTTTTATTAAACCAATCAGAAGGCACCTTGACAAAGACGCATCTTCACAGTATGCATAAAAGGTTATTTCACAACAAACATGCCTTCCTATGCTATGATGGAGTAGAGTTCACCCAGGCCCTTGTGGCACTTATTTTCCACCTCATTCTGAAGACAAGAGACTCTTGATGACAATCAGTAATGGTTCTAACATGGTGGCAGGTAGTTTTCTACTGAATTCACAGTTCCATCTCCAATAAGCTGTGAAGTCCCTCAGACCAAATCCCGAGTCAGACTCTTATGTGTGCCTTTCTCTTTCTCTGTGCATCTTGTGACCTCTTGTCACTTATGAAATATGAGTGTAGCCGTGCCAGCACTCCATTGTCTTGTGTTCCTGCCAGCTAGGAAGATGCTGGTCTCCTAGTACATCAGCTTTCTTGCCTGGCGTACGGTGTGGGATGTGGGTGGGAAGTGATATGAAGCAGTGTTCTGAGAACCAACCATTTGTATGTCACCTGCAGCTATTAAGAATTCATCAATCTGACATGGCCCTGGGAAGGAACCAGACTTAAGGTACCAGCCCTTGTGAGAAAGTTTGTCTTACACCAGATGTTTGAACTGTCGAGTCTGCTCTCAGGTGTGACATACAGCAGGGGTAGCATTGTCACCCACCTTCCCATGTGCCTTGTGGCAGACTTTTATACTTCAGGGCTTGCCTTTTAAAGGGAAGGCAGCAATCTGTGGAACAATGGTAAAGTTTTATTGTTTGGATCTTTTCTTTTTTAAGTGAAACAGCGCTAGCTTGTTAGTGAGAGATATTTTGAAGACCCTCTCTGTTTAGAGATTCATGTTTGGGGTGTCTCTTGAACAGTCTTTCTCCCCCTCTGTAGGTTGTGAGGGATGCTTTGCAATATGTTCCTGTGAGACTTTTCACAAGCGATACATTAGATTCTCAGTCTTCTCATTCACACAGTAGCTGCCTGAAAAGCCAAGGAGTGGAGTGAGGGGGCGGAGCTGAGGGCGGCAGATTGATGACAATGAGGAAAAATGAATCTGGAGAGGGAAGGTGGAGCAAACCCGGGAAGAGTTGTCAAAAACAGAGAAGCAATGCTTGATTGAATTTAGAATGTGCAGAATGTCACAGTGAATTTTTCTATAGGGACAGAGTCGCTAGGATGCTAGTTCTGTGGAGGAAGCCTGCAATTTCTGCAAAGTGGGAACGAAGAAAGAGAACACACGTAGTTACTGAAAAGAGACAGGGACTGTTAAAGGCCCAGCCCCCCTCCAGCAGCTTCCCTGCATTTGTTAGCTGAGTGCTGTGATTTTGGAGAAGCACATTAGATGAATGAGTACAACTTCTCCATGGTGCTCTTGCAGGAATCCTAGAATTTAATACCTCACCCTTGGCCTCCCAGACCACCTCACTTTGACAGCCATGGCTGGGTCTAGCTACTTAATCTCTACTGGCTCCTGAAAGTTGCATAAGAATGATCCCTTAATGCAAGCCCTTCAAATCACATCTCATGGGTACCCTTCCCTTAGCCCCAGCAGTGGGGCATTAAAGGAAAAGGACTAGAATCTGTATTCAGACCTGATGGAGAACCCCAGTTCTGGAGTCACTGATTCCTGGGCTCCATGTGTTTTGTTTTTTTTGTTTGTTTGTCTTATTTTGTTTTGTTTTCTATCTACCATGAAGCTCCTGATAAATCTGCTGGCCCTTTCCCAGCCCTCTCCTTGGAATGGTCAGTTCCTTTGAACCTTAACTGTGTCCAGGACAACAGAATTAGGCAAAGTCCATCAACTATCCTAGCTCCAAGGCTTCTAGTAAGAACAAGATGAAATAATGCATACAAATATAAACTCATAAAACTGCTATATAAAGTAACAAATACCATTCATATATAGGCACAAGATTATAACATTGTTCTTACAAGTTGTGCACTATGTTTTCTATCTTCTCCCTTTTGTACCTATTCATAGCACACATGTTTGATCTTAGTCTGTATATTTGCGGTTTCATCAGAAATTTCTCTGTTATTTAAAACTATTATGCCTTTAGATTCCAATTAACACCACTGTGCCTTCTCAACTGTCACATTTTCAGCATTCATAAGGCTTGAAAGATAGAATGTAACTTTTATTTTATTTTTGAGAGAAGAGCTCACTATATAGCTCAGGTTGGCCTTAAACTCACCATCCTCCTCCTACCCAAGCTGCTGAAAGCTGAGATTCCAAGTATGGGTCACCACATCTGGCCAGGAACTACCTTTATAATGAGCACCTTTCCCCATCAATCCCAGAGTTATTAGACAAATTGAATTCAGTAATCCCCAGGAGACCCAAAAATAAACTGATTTTTTAAAGACAAAGATGAACTTAGTGTCAGGGTTGTGAGAGAATATTATTGCTTCCCTGTCTATTACCATATATAGTATCTTCCCATTGAAAAGCCAAAGGCATTTTACAAAATCTGACAGTGATCCTCATCATGTCCCCCTGGGATGAAAACTTCATTACAAACAATAAATAATAACTGCACTGTTCCGTGAAATGTCTTCTACAAAGCTATTAATCATGGACTAGAATGTCATGGATTTTAAGTGGAATTTATTCACAGGAATTAGGGAAGATTGTGGGTTCCTGTGGATTTCAATTGGACTTGTTTTATTGAAGAATAAAATTGTTGAAGAACACTCCTGTGTACTTGAAAGTTGTCTCTCATAATTGGTAATATCTACATTTCAGTTAAAAGAAATATAGTCAATGACCATAAAATATAAAGGAAATATAAACCATAGTCCCAGTCACTGACTTACTGAAGGTCTCTAATCCAAGCAAAGTTGTCTATTGGTATTTCTTCTAGCAGAATACTCCTGACTTAGTTGTCTGATGAGTGATGTCAATCACATTGCCTGACTGACCTTCTGAGGAAAGTGGCATCATAATAATTATGCCTGACTGAACAAGCCTTGAGAAGTTACATTTGCTACTATGTCTTCTGACTTCTGTGGACAAAATGACCACCCAACACAGATACTGCCAATGCATGAGCCTGTTACTGACATGTGAATAAAAGATGATTGGGGTCAATCAGATGGTCTGTCTAGGGCACTGTAATGGGGTGTTCTCAGGAGAGTAAATGACTTAGCTGTGGGAGGAGAATATAGAAAGAAATGGGATAGATGGGTGCTGGATCAGATTGTGAATGGTGTAGAGTTCCATGTGAGTTACAGTCATAAATGAGTAGATATTTGAGATAGAGGGAAGAGTCACATGTTAAAGGACAAAGAGGCCAGTTCATAGGAAATCAGGAAGGATGTTTTAGTTGGATTTCTATTCCTGTGAAGAGGTACTATGACCACAGCAATTCTTACAAAGGAGAACTGTAAGCAGAGACTGCTCATGCATTTTTTGGCTGCCCAGACCAAAACAATCACACAAAAATATATTAATTACAACACTGTTTGACCAATAGCTTAGACATATTTCTAGCTAGCTCTTAAATTTTAAATTAACCTATTTCTATTAAGCTATGTATCACCATGAAGCTGTGGTCTATCAATAAGTTTCAATAGGGTTCAGCAGCTACATGGTATCTCTGCTTTGCTTTCTTTCTCCCAGCACTCAGTTTAGTTTATCCACCTTGCTCTATTCTGCCCTGCCATAGGCCAAAAGCAGCTTCTTTATTAACCAATGGCAACAAAACATATTCACAGCATACAGAGGGGAATCCCATAGCATCTCCCCTTTTCTGTCTAAATTAAAAGAAAGGTTTTAACTTTAACATAGTAAAATTACATATAACATGTCCAGTTCATAGAGCATACTATCAAGCAGTCAAGGCAAGATCAGTTTCTTTCCCAAATGGCTATCCTTGTCACATTGAAGGCAAATTTCATAACAAGTTTCTTCAATGCCATCAACTTCTCTGAAGTAATTGGTGCTACCAGAAGTGGACATGCCTCACTGCTGAGAAAAGTCTAAGTTCTTAATCCCTTTTAAATATCATGTTCTGTAGGTCTTTTAAAGGTTTGAGGAATACCTATCCATCTGAAATTTATCTCTGTACATTTAGAAAACCTAACTAATATGACTACAAGTTTCACTATTATAGATGACTATCTATTAATCCATAATTTTTAATTATTTCACAATTTTTAAAAAGAGCTCTATAAACATAATACCTTAAACAAGAGTAGAAATATACATATTGTGGCACGAATGCTTTAAAAGAAATACCATGCTAGCTCAGAATTGAGAAATAGATGGTTATTTATTTAGGGGTAAACTCACAAATCAGAATTCTCTGCTTGAATGGAAAATAGAGATCAAATTCAACAATCCAGCAATCTGAAAGAACAGCCAGTGAAAAAGAGGAAGGGGTGGACACGGGCTCTGCCTCTGTGTATATAGTCTAAGAGGTCACACCCAAGTAGGCAGGTAACCACAAGCTGTAAGATTTCCTACAGCACCTCCCTCTTTTGTTTAAATAAGAGAGTTCTAAGCCCAATACAAAATTATATACAATAAGAACAAATATCCTCTCCTAACTAGTTTAAATCTTGTATAGTAAATAATTTGGCCAGGTCATGAGAGGAAAGTAACTACAATTATGAAGTCTTTAACCCATCAAAGATCCAAGAAGGGAAATAATATTACTTGAGTATTTAGAAGTGCAAGCAAGCAACTTCCAAAATGTGCAACAAATGACAGAGATAACTGGCTACCTATGTAATCCCCCAAAGTCTCATATGCAATGTTGGAGCAACCAATTTTAGCTAAGGCCTAGAATAACTGACAGACCATTTTCAAAGGCAGGAAAATTTTCAAAACTGTCTTACCCTGTCTTGGCAAGATTTGACAATCCTGCTTATCCATTTTCAGATACTATGTATCTTGTCAGTAGCTGACGTATGGGCATTTCTTTGCCCAAAGGCCAGTTTTGCCAAGGAGAAAACAAGCTCCAAGTGGAGTGTCTTTGGTGCTCAATGTTCTCTTGGGATTAGATAAATGCTGTCAGGAGCAATCGTGTCTCACTTTAACAGAATCCTAAGTTATTTAAATGACATTTTTACAGCTCTTTCAAGTGGTTGAAGATTATCTATCTATGCAGAATACAATCTCTATGTATCTGAAGAACCTGATTAGTCTAACTATAAATATGACAAATATAGATGACAATTGATCTATAATTCTTAATACCTATATAACTTAAGGCTTAAAAAAATAAACAACTGTGCAATAAATGAGGACAATGACCTCAAAATATAAACAATGTATAAGTATCTTGATCAGAGCCAGAAGTGTAGATTGCAATATAATAATTATATATCAAATGATAGAAGATGTTTCTTTATAGTCATCTACCTCTCCTGGCTCTTCAACTTTCTCCATCCCCCATTCTGCCTTAGAAGAGGGTGCAGCAGATATATTTCTTTTAGGGCTGAGAACTCTTCATTCTCTTATTCTCTGAGCGTTGGCCAGTTGTGGGTCTCTGTGTCAGTCACAATCTACTGCTGATAGAAGTTTCTTAAATGAGGATTGAGAGATACATGTATCTATGGGTACAGACGAAAGTTATTAGGAACTAGTTACGACTATGTCCATTTAGTAGTATATCAGTCGTAGGTTCTTCCTTAGGACCCATTTATTACCTGTCTATCCATAGGTAATTGTTTCAGTAGCACTGCCAGATATGCGTTCATATTGTGGAACAAGTCTTAAATCCAAGCACAAAGTAAGTAGTTACTCCCACAACCTCCCTGCCACTGTTGTACCAGTGAGTGTGTATTGCCAGGCCAGTCATTGTTGTAGCTCAGTTAGAACTGATGATTGCTTTTCTCCTCAGGAATTGTGCATAGCACCTTCCAGCACTCTGAAAGCTATCCAGTAGGGAAGAAACTTCCAGGTCATTCTCATCATGAGTTAATATTTTATAACTTAGACATGAGGTTTCTGCAGCAATAGTCTTACTATCAAGTTCTGGAGGGCGGCAAAGAACAATGGTGAGTTTTGTAAAGTTTAGGGATCCATGGGACTTCACTGTCCAATAACTTCAAAAGAGGTAGCCTGTTTATGGCACTGGGTATTTTATTTGTTATCCTCTGACGTCTAGGACAGGCATTGTTACCCTGTGTATGGTAACTCCTTTTCCTCCCAACCCCTCTCTCTGTCTTTTTCTCTGTCTCTCTCTCTCTATGTCTATATGGAAGCATTTATATTCATCTGTATCCATAGGTTTCCTTATACTCTATTCAAAAGGTCTTTCAGGGTATTTATCTATCCCTCTACTCCCTCTTTAAGAAAGCATGGATAGAGTGGGTATTTGCGAAATCCAGGGGCCATTCTCTTTCTAGCCAGGTGTTCTGTATTGTCTACATATTCTGTTACTCCCTACTATTCTCGTTAGTAGCACAGCATATACTCAATACGCCTAACAGCTTATACTATACTTTCTTCTCCAGAAAATGACTGAAATATGTGTTTCCTTTGACCAGCTAATATTCAGCAACCATGAGTTGCAACTCATGATCATTTCTTGGCTTTCATTAATGATCTATGTACTAAACATATTTATCACTATTGGTTCATCAAACCAGGACTCATTTTAAAATGTGCTCCACCTTCACTATTCTGTACTCTCCTTTATATTATTTATTAAACAAATAATGTAGTTTTAGTAGATGATAATAGCAGGGTATAAAATACGAATATGCATGATATTGGGTAAATATGGTTTTTACTTAATTTAAGTGCTTACTATAATTGGTCCTGGGCATCTGCTTCAGGGGAGACAGACCCTTTATCAGCCGTAAGGGATGACTTCTGAACGGTTCCAGTTTGATTGCCAGGAACCATGTCAGATGGCTTCCAATCTCCTGTACTTCCAGGTCCAGGAGCATCCAAAGGTGCATTGGCTTCTGTAGCACCTGAACTCACATGTAAATACCCCCATAAATATTTAAAAATAATAAAATAAAATAAATATTAAATATTTTGTTTTCAAATTTTAAAATATTATTTTATATTATTGTATGAGTTTTTGCTTGCATGTGAGAGGGACTCAGCTAGTTTCCAGGCAGGAAAGTGAACCCTGAAAGAGGTGAGAAGGAAATCTCAGTTCGGATTGACCTTGTCAACCTAAATCAGACTTTGGGGAGTCTAAAGTTAGGCAGTTCATTGTCAGCATGTTTAAAATACAATACAATTTGAGAAAAAGTTTCTGGGCAATAATAATTCCAATTCCAAGTGCACAATAAAGCTTAACGCGTGACTATATAGAGACTCCTTTACTAAGTACATATAATCACGAAAGTGACCTAGAATCTAGTGTGGTTTCTGACAGATAGCATAGAGGTCAGTAGGCCAGAAAGTCCACGCGACACTTCCCCTATGGATGGATTTTACTATAAGCTAAAGATAATGACCCAGATAGGAAGACTCTGGGATAAAATTCTGGGAGATTTGGGTGAGGTATGCCTCTATACCAAAAGGTGAGTGAGGTCACCTCCATAGAGAGAAAAAAGGACTTCCTGCCTTCTAGGCAGGGAAACAGGTATTTTATTGCCTTCATTGAAAAGAGACCCTAGTATGTTTGACATTCTTAATTTCCCTGGTAATCTGTGGGCTCAAGGACCTTTGTGTACCCAGCGTGCATGTATATCTCTGTATAAACTTAGAGATAAAAAAGAGTATTGAGTTCTGAGCTGCCATGTGGGTGCTAGGAATAGAATTCAGGTCCTATGGAAGAACAGCCAGTATAGTACTGTTAGCTACTGAGTCATCTCTCTATTCCATAAATTAAAACAAAAATAAAATTCATCTATCTATTTATCTATCTACCCACCTACAAACCTACATGTCTATCCATCCCCATCCATCCATCCGTCATCCATCCACCCATCATCCATCTATCTATCTATCTATCTATCTATCTATCTATCTATCTATCTATCTATCTCTATCTATCTATCTATCTATCTATCTATCTATCTATCTATCTATCTATCTATCTATCTATCTATCTATCTATCTATCTATCTATCTATCTATCTATCTATCTCTATCTATCTATCTATCTCTATCTATCTATCTATCTATCTATCTATCTATCTATCTATCTATCTATCTATCTATCTCTATCTATCTATCTCTATCTATCTATCTATCTATCTATCTATCTATCTATCTATCTATCTATCTATCTATCTATCTCTCTATCTATCTATCTATCTATCTATCTATCTATCTATCTATCTATCTATCTATCTATCTATCTATCTATCTATCTATCTATCTTTTGTGTGCTCTTGCCAGCCAGGGTGCACATGTAGAGATCAGTAGCCAACTTGAAGGAGTTGGTTTTCTCCTTTCCCAATGTGATTCCGGGAAAGAAATCTAATAACAAGTTCCTTTATCCAATCAGCCTTCTCATCAACCATCCTTTCATTTTTGATTGGCTTAATGTATGTGTCACTACTTCTACCAACCAAAAATAAAAGCCTGATGATTTAACCCTGTCATACTAAGTGACAAAAGTTTCTTCAAGGAGATGCTTGGGGTGGGATGGGGTGGAGATTGGATAATGACAAATTTTCTTTATTCTTAGAGAATGGAGGGAGATACAGGCATTTCCCCCTCTTCTCTCACTTTGTTTTGCCTGTGAGGATGCTCTGCAATCATGTGATGCCTGGGACCATGGCAGCCATTTTATGACCATAAGAGACTTGTTGGTACACTGTCAGTCTCTAGGCTGGAAATAACTTTGACTCTGATGATTTAGATGACTTTACAACGAATCTGGGAACGTCTGTAATTCTTGACTTCCTTTGCCAATGGTGTAGCTCAAATGAGGCTTAGATTCTTTTTCTGTAATTGGCGTATTAACCAGACTAGCTTAATATGAAACAGCAAATTTTAATTAAGGGATAGCTTACAACACCAGGGATCCAGCGATGGGCAAGAAATTCAAAAAAAAGGACCGGCGGGGCTCATGCCCGCCAGATTTATAGGTAAACATTAGCCCGAGGCGAACATGCCCCCCATTTGGCTGGGCTTCTCCTACATTTTTTTCTATATATTTCTGGCCCTAATAGCTATATGTTTTGCCAGCTAAACTGGCATCCTGTAAGTAGTTCTGATTTTGGTGATTATTAGTAATAAAGGTATATATAGAAGGAATCTCAAGGGCCTGCTAAAGGCTATCTAAGCTGTTCATTCTATGCAAATTGAGAATTTAAAGGGCAAATCTAAACCGTCAAATTGTGACAGCAGACTTTCACAGACCTGCTGAAATTATGGTCAGAGACAACAATAACTTGACAGATGGTATATTATTAATAGGAAACACCAGTCCTGTGAGAAGGTGGGTGCCTCTGTGTGCATTCAGAGACTGGGGCTGCCCTTTTGAATAAGGAAATGATATCACTAACGTTTCTCTCTACATGATATTAAAGTACCTGCTTATTAAAAATTCCCTTTCCCCATTTCTCCTGGTATTTGCCTGAAAGCGTACAGCCATGCCCTTCCAAAATCTGCTCTTCTGTCCTGCTAAGGGTGAGGATGCTGGGACCATGCTGATGCTTTCTTCGTTTAAGGCAGGCCATTTCAACTTTGCTGCATAGATATATAATTTTAACCTTTTCCAAAGCAGCGGGGCTTGTTTCAGAGGATAGGTGAAGTACATTGGAGACAATAGTTTTTCTCCTGGTCTGGACTGAACTCTGGTTTGGGTCAGACAGTTTTCTAATTGGTTTGGACTTTCAGTTCGTTAAATGAAAGTTCTGATTGCATTTTACAGCAGTTCACTAAACAAAAATCTGCTTCATCTGCGCGAAGGCTGTGCTTCCTTCCCATATGACTGCAGCCCAAGTACTGCTCAGCCAATAGAGTGCCACATTCTCTCCACCATACCTGGTAGGATATTAGAGGGAGGACACTCAGAGGAGTGGCTCCTGCTCACTTATCCATTTCATTATCACCCGCGTCAGCCTTGGCTCTGCAAACAGGGAAGTTGCTGCACTAAGAAAGCAGCATCAGGTTTTGGGATGTAGGTCACTGGAAGCGTTCTTACACAATAAGCTCTGAGTTTGACTCTTAACATTTTATAAGCACAGTGCTGTGGGTCATTCCTGTAATTGCTGCCTGAAGGAGGTGCTGGAGTTCAAGGTCACCATCAGCTTGGGAAACAGGAGACCCTGGTTCACAAAAACAAATGAAGAAGTGTGAAACTAGGCATGGCAGGACACTATTATAATGTCAACATCCCCAGGTGTGAGAGTGCACTACTGTAATTCCAACATCCCCAGGTGTGTCAGGTGCACACCTATAACTCCAACATCCCCAGGTGTGCCAGTGTAATCTATAATTCCAACATCCCCAGGTGAGACAGTGCACACCTATAACGCCAACATCCCCAGGTGTGAGAGTGCACTACTGTAATTCCAATATCCCCAGGTGTGCACTACTATAACTCCAACATCCGTGGGTGTGAGAGTGCACACCTATAACTCTAACATCCCCAGGTGTGACAGTGTAATCTATAACTCCAACATGCCCAGGTGTGACAGTGCACACCTATAACCTCAACATTCCCAGGTGTGACAGTGCATACTTATAACTCCAACATCCCTAGGTGTGAGAACGCGCTCCTGTAATCCTAGCATTTGAATCTGAGACATAAAGAATATGATTTCAGGGCCAGCCTGGACTCTATAGTGAAGTCCCCAGCCAGCCGGAGATGTAATGAGACCCCACCTAAAAAAAAAAAATGAGGAAAACTCCACAAAGAAAGTAAGCAGCTCTTACAAACCTTAAACCCACTGTTAAGTTTCTAAGAAACTTCTTGTTCATGTTAGGAAAGCCTGTTTTCTTACCTTTTAACAGTTGGCTGAGGAATGTGGAGGAGACACTGTGGCCTGGAAACACTGTAGCGCCTGCTGGATGAGGGCATGCTGGCTCGGCTGGCTGACGGTCCGACATAATCTGAGATAACTAAAAGTTGTAGGAGAAGGGAAGGAAAATAATTAAGTTTTAAAGAATATGATTTTGTAAACCTGGGTTTTTAGGGTGGCGTCCTGAAATTTAGATGCACCAGTATCAGTAAAAAATTCCGTTCAAAAGTCACTTCCAAGCTGGACTCAGTGGTAAATGCTTGTAATCTCAGCACCTAGGATGCTGAGGCAGGAGGAGCACTGTGAGTTTGAAGACAGCCTGGGTTGTACAGTGAGTTAAAACCCAATGTTGGCTTACAGAGTGACACTTGGTCTCAGAACAAAACCCAAGCCAAAAAACTCCCTTCAATCCCTGACAAACATCATTCCATTGCCTGGCACAGAAGAGCTCTTGTTGCCCTTGGCTGCTGTGAAAGGAGTCTCTTTAATAAAGAACAGTCCAAGTGACATCACCAGTTTCTATTTATGTCGTTCTCTGATAAACGTGTGTATGATAAATCCCGATTACTCTTTCCCACCCTCTCACATTTCCCCCTCTCCCTATCAAACACCACATTCCTACCAGTCCATTTTCGCAGATTCTTAACTTCCTAGGTACTTTTTGTGACCAATTTAGCTTAAGCAGGGCCGGCTGTGTGACCACTGAGTGGCAGCACAGTGGGGTTACCAGAGGTTGCACATCTGTAGGCAACGGCTTTCCCTGCTATGCATCTGCCAGCAGCAAATAGTTCAGCAATGAGGGGCAGGACCCCATCCTCTTTCCATTAAGTGTGTGCTATTTTTAAGACACAAACTTATCAGTATTATAAGATTTCAGAGTGAAATTACTGATATTTTTGGTAGTTGTCTGGTTAAATTTAAAAGCCCATGTGCTCTGAATGAAAAAAGGTAATTTGTAAAACCACAATGAAATATTTCACTCTATGAAGATGGGTATTATTAAAAAATAACATAAGAATAAAACATACAAGAGCACGGATATAAGTAAAGAACAGTGATGTCCAAGTCTGAAAATATCAGGGTAAACCCTAAATTTTCTATTTTAATAAAAAAATAATGACAAAAAGACAAAGGAAATTGGTAGTGGTGGTAGTGGTGTGTAGAAATGGGAAGGCTCACACTCTATTGACAGGAATGTAAATTAGCCACCATTGAAAACAGTATGGAGAGTTTTCAACAGATTAAACATAGACCCACTACATCACTCAGCAATCACATACTAGGCATGCATGTCATAGTCCTGCCTGCTCTTCTATATTCATTTCAGGATTAGTCACAGTAGCTAAGACTTAGGAACAAACACAATAACTAACTAACTAAATATATTTAAAATGTGTGTATTTATAATTTACTGCATGAAGTTTTAAAGTACATATACACTGAGCAATGACTAAATCCAGAAAATCTACATGTACATCCCCTCCTATAGTTATGATTTTGTAGAGAGAATTTATAATTTCTACTCTCTCAAGATTTTTCAGGCCTGGCAGTTTATGCCTGAAATCTCAGAACTCTGCAGGCTGGGGTGGCGGCTCTTAAGTTTGAAACCAGAATGATCTACACAAGGGGAGCTTTAAAAAGAATGCATACTATTATTAATAGGGGTTTCTCTGTTGTATCATGGAGGCACAACACACACTGACAGTGTCACTGGGTGGGTGGATAAAAGGAGATGTGATTTGTGTACACAATGGAATAGTAGTCATCTCTATAAGAGAAGAGAATCCTGCTAATTACAACAACGTGGATGAAACCAGAGGGCATTGTGCTAAGGGGAAGAAACGTCTGCCATAAAAAGGTAAATACTGTGCTTTGTTGGAGAAAGTGGCACACATAAGACTGTTGCTTGTATGCTTGTGTGTTCTATAAACAATAAACACTTTACATTCTCAGAGCGCCTGAGGCTACGTGCACATGTAAAAGGGGTGAGGAACATGACAGAGACAATTTGGCTGTTTATTCCAGAGATTTACGACACAAAATTATCATCTTGGGAAAACATAAGGCTAACTTTTCAGGTGATCCTTAACAATAATTTGATTGTTTTCTCCCACAAAAAAAAAAAAAGAGAGAGACCTGAAATTTCCTGCATTTCGGTATTCTTAGAAAAAAAGTTCCTTCTTCTATCTTTTACTTTCTTTTGTTTTTCATTAAAAGCAATCAGGATGAGTGAATACAGTCAGGTGACATAAGTCTACATCAAACATCCGCTGATAATTTTTTTCTGATTGATGAACTTTGAATTTCAGTACATATTGATTGACCGTTTAGGATGCTACTGCAGCAGCATCAGGTATATGCTTGAGTTTCCATATCATAATGTTAAAATTCTTATCAGTTGTGCTCTTTGAGTAAAGTATATACAGTGTATTTATTTTCAAATAATGGTTTAATAAAATAATTTATCTTTTTATGGAAAAAAAAAGGTAAATACTATGATATCCTACTCCAAACAGCCCTAGGACCTCGCTCAGGAGGAAGCTAAAATGTTGACCGTGTGGAATGAAGCTTTACTGGGGGCTGTAGAGTTTGAGGCTGAGAAGCTGGGGAGAGTTGGTCAAAAAATACAAACATCAGTTTATACAAGAGGAAACCGTTCAAGAAATCCATCATACAACAGAATGACCACTATTATGGTGGTTTGGAGGTATTGCCCCATAGACTCGTGTGTTTGAATTCTTGGCCTATAGGGAGTAGCACTATTAGGAGGTGTCGCTTTGTTGGAGTAGGTGTGGTCTTGTTGGAGGAAGTGTGTCACTGTGGGGGTGGGCTTTAAGGTATTATATGCTCAGCCTCTGAAACTGTAAGATAACTCCAATGAAATGTTTTCCATTATAAGAGTTCCTATGGTTATGGTGTCTCTTCACAGCAATAAAAATCCTAACTAAGACAACTATTCATAATAACATGTATTCTTCTTTTTATGGCTCTCCTTGCATAGTTCATTCCTGCTTCAAACTCAAGAGCCTCCTCTTCAGCCTGCTGCATCTAGGATTATGAGCATAAATTGAGAAATCCTAAGAGACTGGATATTATGAATTCTCAGTATGACATGATATTTAAATGTGGGGATGCACATGTGAACTTGCTGGATTTAGTCATTGCTCAGTGTATATGTATTTCAAAACTTCATGCAGCAAGTTATAAACACACACCTTTTATACATTTATATATTCTGAGTGTGGGTGTGTGTGTATGCGCATGAGGACACATGTCATAGCACATGAATGGAGGTCAGAGGATATCTTGTGGAAATCAGTTCTCTCCTTCTGCTATGTGGTTTCTGAGGACTGAACTCAGGTCATCAGGCTTAGCAGCAAGTGCCTCTACCCTCTGAGCCATCTTACCAGCCTTAAACACATGGTTTTAACAATTGAAAAATAAAATATTTAAGAAGAGGCATGTTTTTCTTTGATAAGTTATTTTTGTCTAAAATATATTTTTTTAATTTGTGTGTGTGTGTGCATGTATATTTGCATTTATTTTTAACTGAGGCTCTAAGAACTTTAGTTGATCAGAAGAATTGAATGTAGCAGAAAAGCAACCCTGAGAGCTGTCAGCACGCATCTTCTTTCTCCCTGCAATGCTCTGCATTCTTCTTTGAGGTGCTTGTCTTGTCCTCCAATACATCTTTGGGTTTTCCATCTGAACTTGGTAGTTTCACACAGTCACTCTGTGTCGTGGTAACGGGAGAGGTGCAGCACCAAATGGTGCCCCTTGGATTCTTCCTCATGATGGTTCCTCATGGCCTGTTGTTGCTCCGCCTACAGGGAGAAACAGGCAAGTTTCTGTGTGTGTGTGTTTTAATATCCCAGAGAATTGTCCTCATGAGACATAAGGAAGCAGGATAAATATTTGTAAACAAATGAAAGCTTTTTAGATTGGGGGAAAAATGAAAGGAAAAAAAAAAGCCAAGCGAGGGCAAAGTCTTATTAGAGTCAGTATATGTGATACCCATTACTGAAAATGGGGTCTTTTGTGGGCCATGCAAATGATTCTTGTCCTAATAACATTTTCATGATGCTAATTTAAAACATATTCTTAGAGCCTCAATTAAAAATAAATGCATTTCTTTGACTTTTACATTTTAAAGGAAGCCCAATTTTAGGAATATAATTGATGATTAATTACACTGCCCTTTCTGTATGCTGATAATAAGCCCCACACTCTTTCTATACTCACAAAAATAATTACAGCACTCAATTTTACAGTCTTTTCAAATGATCTTTCTTTTAGAAGCCTATGTACTTCAAGACTGGTTACAGGCAACAAAGCTGACGGTGCCAGCACCTGACATTCATAAGGATCTTCTGGAAGATTAATACTTACTGTGTGGCTTTACAAAATAGAGTGTGTCCTTTCTCAGTGTTGACTGTGTGACACAGGGCTGCTGCTCTGGGAGGAGACAAAGATGAGCAACTTCCAAATCCTGTGTCTGCGTGTTCCCCACATCCATTATCCTTTACCAGGGAAAGACACCAAAAGCCTCAGAGCATGTTGGAAACCCAGGATCTGTCTGGGTGGGGCCTCTTCATTTCTTTCACTATTTCCTGTTGTCTGAGGTTTCTGTCCTGCCCGGTTCCCACAGTTATTAAGTCCCAAAGAAATCACACAGGGAGTCTACATAAGTTAGCAACTGATTGGCCCATTATCTCAGGTTCTTATTAACTCTTATAACTTATATAGCCCCTTATTAGCCCATTATTCTTATTTGTGTTAGCCACATGGCTCGGTACCTTTTTTTGCGAGGCAGTCACGTCTTGCCTCTTCTGTGGTGGGGTCAGGACTGCAGAGGAATGGGCATCCTCCTTCCCAGAACTTTCCTGCTCTCATTGACCCGCCTCTACTTCCTGTCTGGCTGTCCCACCTATACTTCCTGCCTGGCTACTGGCCAATTGGTGTTTATTTAAAATATAACTGAAAGAATACAGACCTGAATGGAGGTGGGTGGTCCTTGGACTTCCCACAGGGCAGGGAACCCTGATTGCTCTTTGGGCTGATAAGGGAGGGAGACTTGATTGGGGGAGGGGGAGGGAAATGGGAGGCAGCGGTGGGGAAGAGACAGAAATCTTTAATAAATAAATAAATTAATAAAAAAAAAAGAATACAGACCATTCTTCCACACCAATTTTCAGACATCAGTACCAGGGGTTATAATTGTGTCTCTGCATGTATACACATGTGTAGTATATTCATGTGGTATGTTCTCTGTGTGCATGTATATATGCATGCGATATGTGTATATATGAGGTATGTGTTTGCATATGCACACGTGTGTTGTATGCATATGGTATATTCTCTGTGTGTGTATGTGTACATACATGTAGTGTGTGTGTATACATGGGGCATGTGTGTGATGTATGTGAATGGTATATGTAGATGGAAGTTTCTGTCCCACCTAGTCTTTTAGCCATTCAGTCACACATTAAAAACAGAGAGGCATATATTAGTTACAAACTGTTTGGCCTCTTAGCTCAGGCTTACTACTAATTAGCTCTTACAATTTAAATTAGCCCATAATTCTTATCTATGTTTAGCCATGAGACTTGCTATCTTTTCTCAGTGAGGCATTCTTATCTTGCTTTCTCAGCCTCTGGCTAATGACTAAGTCTCTGCTTTTCCTCTTCCCAGAATTCTCCTAGCCTTGTCCCACCATTTATACTTCCTGCCTGGCTACTGGTCAATCAGCATTTTATTAAACCAATACGAGTGACAAATCTTTACAGTGTACAAGAATGTTAACCCACAGCAGGTATTTCTCTGTGTGTATGTACATGCATGTGGTGTGTGTGGTGTATTTGTATGATATATTCTCTCTCTGTGTACAGGCATGTAGATGTATTTGTGCTATGTGCGTATGCATGTGTACACATGTGGAGTGCTTGTGTATGTATATGTGGACAAGCATGTGTTATGTGTGTATATGTGGTGTGAGTGTCTGTGTGTCTGTCTGTCTATGTGTGTGCGTGTGTTTGATGATAAGGACTCTTATCTTCAACCCCAGACTGACCTAGGCTTTAAATGAATTTTTAATATAGTATCACTGATAGCATAATCTGGGTCATGTTGGCAGATCTCCACTTCTACAGCAGAACTAGTTAAGCTGGGATGACTATAAATTCATATTCAGAGAACAAAGTTGACCATTTCCACTGCCCACTTTCTAGAAACCACCATTCTATTCTTTACTTTCATAGGTGACATTTTTTTCCTTTTCTTTTTTTTTTATTGGAAAAAAAAGAAATTTCTGCCTCCTCCCTGCCTCCCATTTCCCTCCCCCTCCTCCCCCTTCTCCCTCCTTCCCCCCACTCCTCCCCCTCCCTCTCCAGCCTGAAGAGCAGTCAGGGTTTTCTGCCCTGTGGAAAGTCCAAAGTCCTCCCGCCTCAATCCTGGTCTAGGAAGGTGAACATCCAAACTGGGTAGGCTCCCACAAAGCCAGAGCATGAAGTAGGATCAAAACCCGGTGCCATGGTCCTTGGCTTCTCAGCAGCCCTCATTGTCCGCCAAATTCAGAGAGTCCGGTTTTATCCCATGCTTATTCAGTCACAGTCCAGCTGGCCTTGGTGAGCTCCCAATGGATCAGCCCCACTGTCTCCGTGGGTGGGTGCACCCCTTGTGGTTCTGACTTCTTTGCTCATATTCTCCCTCTTTCTGCTCCTCATTGGGACATTGGGAGCTCAGTCCAGTGTTCCAGTGTGGGCCTCTGTCTCTATCTCCATCCATCGCCAGATGAAGGTTCTATGGTGATATGCAAGATATTCATCAGTATGGCTATAGGATAGGGTCATTTCTGGTTACCTATCCTCAGCTGCCCCAGGAACTAACTGGGGACATTGCCCTGGGCACCTGGGAGCCCCTCTAGGTCCAAGTCTCTTGCCAACCCTAAGATAGAAACCCCGTATAAGTGGGAATTAAGTTCTGGAAACCACGCAAATGTCCACTGAGAGAATAAGGACAATGAATATGCAGTAAAGAAATGCAACAGAATATTACTCAGCCTTTACAAAGAAGGGTATCCCACCAATTTTGACACCATGGACAAACCAGGATAAATCATGCAAAGTAAAACAGGCTGGTCACAGAAGGACAAGTACTGCATAGTCTACTGAGGTGAAGTACCTAAAATAGTTAAACAGGTTAAAATTTAAAAAGCATTATTGGTTATGGATATAGCTCAATGATAGGGTACATGTTTAGCAGGTTTAAGGCCCTTATTCTGTTCCTAGCATCAAGCAGAAAAGGACATTTTAAATAAAGTTATTTAGTGGCAGCCTGTGTGTGTGTGTTTGTATGTGTGTGTGTTTGTGTGTGTGAATTCTGGGTATGTTGTGTCTAGTTTGAAGAGCTGTGACAAAGTAGACATAGCTTCATGACCATGTAAAAATCTAATAGTAGCAGGAAGTAAAGTTTTATCAGCACTCAAAAGTCCCATCATAGAGCTAGTTCTAGGACAGGCTCTAAAGCCACAGAGAAACCCTGTCTCAAAAAACCAAAAAAAAAAAAGTCCCATTATATGCATCCCCAATCACTGATACATCTATGAAAAGATGACTATTAACCTGCTCTAGACACCACGATGAATTTACTTGTTTAGAATTTTGTGTGAATTCAGTATCATAACCAGCCCTCTTCATGGCTGGCCTCTGGACTTTGGTTTTGGTTTTGCTTCTCCTTTCCCTCCTAGAATTTTGTGTGTCCCAGGTTGGCCATAAAATCACTAAGTAGTAAAGGGTGACCTTGAACTTCTGACCTTCTTGCTTTCCCTTCCCAAGTACTAGGATTACAGGGATGTGCCACCACACGACTTATGCAGTGCTGGGATTGACCCCAGGACTTTGTGCCTGTTAGGCAAGCACTCTCCCAATTATGCTACATCTACAATCCTTGATTTATTTTTACTGTGAGAATCAACATACACTTTTTCATTCTCCCTGCTTATTATATATTTTTATCAATTTTGGTGGTTTCATGGTGTCACTAACCCAAGAGAAAGCACAAAATACAATTTGGATATGGTGTATATTCTTAGATAGCAAAAAAGATTTAGGATAGACTGTGGATGACTTAGACAATTTGGTCTAACTTCTTTTTGGATCTATGAGCCACTGCCTTTAAGGTCAAGGGAGAGTTTGGATTGGGAGGAAAGCCTCATCTCTCCCTTTCCTTTGGGCTTCAGGTTTTCATGTCTTGGGCAACCTAATTTCTTTTTGGAAGAATCTTTTAAAAATCACATATTCATTTTGTGAGCGCTACTTTATCTCAGTATCAGCCATCAGGTCTAACTGGGAGTATCTTACTGATATATGCACTGCAAATCATGTGAGATGAAGGATGCCATTACCATTTTTACATCAAAGAACCCTCTCCACGCCTCTGTCAGCACAAACACCTTGCATCTCTCTGGCATACAAAGTGACAGTCACCAAATTAATCTGCGTGCTAAATGCTAGTAGGAGAGGAGAAAAATCAGCTTTAAAAGAGTTGTTTGGGATCCCCAGCCTGAAATGTGTGCTCATATCTTACGTAGAATCGCAATAAAAGGCTAGAGTGAACTGAAATTCCCTGAAGTGTCTGCATCTTTATCAAATACCCTGCAGACTGCCACCTTGATTGAGAGGAACCTTGTGACTGTGGAGAGATGGAAGGGTTTTGTTGCTTTTGATAACTATCAACCTTTAATTACCCTAACACCCACTCAACTTTTAGATCAACTCTCAACATGTATTGCTAAGCTTGATGCATAACAGAGGCCCCACGAACTCCAAAACTAAGGCTGTATCTAACAAGAGGTCTAATTCTAATAGGTTTCCATATATTATGGCAGCCAGCTACCAGATCATCCCACCTGAGTCTCTCTGAGAAGCAAGTTAATGTTTCAGAATTAATTTGTGAGTTAAATCCTAGTGTGAGAGGAGAAACTCTTTTCTGTGAATATAAAAGTTGATATAGCCTTTTCTCTAGTTGGATCTGTTATTCAGGGCACCTGAGATCTATTGTGGGATATTTGTTTACACTGTGTGATTATGTGTTACTGTGATGGGTTTAATAAAGTGCTCAATGGCCAAGAGTGAGTTGGGGATAAGCCTAAGCTAAAGGTTAAGCTTTCATAATTAATAGTAAGTCTCCAGTCATTACTTTGGGGCTAGTGGTCCCAAAGAAAGTCCAACAAGAAAGTTCATCTTCATAGATCTGTAGTCCTGGGTCGCGGCCATTCATATTCAGTCCAGAATTAAGTATGCTCTTACAGAGTGTTGGTGTGTGTGTGTCAACACTTGGAAAGCTTAGGCTTTCTATGACTGGAAATATGATCAGTGCGTATTAAAGGTTCTGATTTTCTTCATATTGTAATAGAATCAGCTCCTTTTTATGTCATACATGTCTCTCTTGAGGCACCATTAGTGAAACGAACATGATGGCATCTTCCAAACTTTTATTTGTTTTGGAGTCTGAAGGTAGCCCAGGTTATCCTGGAATTTGTTGCAATCCTCCTGCCTCAGACTCCCAGTTGCTAAAATTATATAGTGGGCCACTATGTCTGGCTTTCTCCCAACATTTTGGTAGCCACCTGCTCTACCTGAGTTCACCTTTCAGACTGTTTGGATGACTTGGTAAAATGTAAATCTGGTAAGGGTATTTTTCACACCAAATTTCTTTGATATTACTCTCCTCCTTTTTTCACTCTTTAATCCCCAATTTGCCTACATTGGTTCAGTTCTTTATTCTTTTTTCTTTTCTTTTCTCCTCCTCCTCCTTTTTTTCCTTTCAAGACAGGGTTTCTCTGTGGCTTTGAAGTCAGTCCTGGAACTAGCTCTTATAGACCAGGCTGGCCTTGAACTCACAGAGATCCACCTGTCTCTGCCTCCCAGGTGCTGCGATTAAAGGCGTGTGCCACCACCTCCCAACTCAGTTCTTTATTCTTAAAATATTAATTAATGTGTAAATTTTGGTTACACATGCTGTGGCCTATTGTAGCAGTCAGATGACAACTTTCAGGAGGTAGTAGTTGGTCCTGCAGATCTAACTCAGGCCATCATGCTTGACAGTCCTTATCTCTTTACTCTTGATTTTATGATGACCCCAGTGCCATCAACTCTCCCCTGGTTGTCCTGTACTCCTCCAGCCTGCTTGTTACCTTAGCAGAATCTGTGGTACTGGGGCTATCCTTGATTTGTTCAATTGGCTTTCTTTCTAAGGAAGTCATCTTAAGAATGCTCCATAGGACAAACACTTTTCTCCTTTGCCATCAGCTTGAAGAATCCATCTATTTGGTGGTGGTTTCTCCCCAGTGGTAGGATTTTAGTTTTCACATCATGCAATTAGATTTTGACCTGAAGACCGACACCAATCTTTGACCCAAACTGTATCTTTTTCATCTCACAGCTTTCAAATCAATAACAATAACACTGAGCTCTGGTCAAATAGCAATGACTTTCATTTTTGGCCAAGAACAGGAGAAGCAGTAAGAAAAGAAACATGCTCACAGATTAACCTGTAAACCCCCTGAAGTTCAGGAGGGCTATATAAAAGGACACAGAGTAAAAGAAACAAGAGGCTAAGGGAAGTTCACTCCCATTTTTTTTTCTGGGCATTTTAGTGTTTTTCCTTTTGCTCCTTTTGTTCTTTACAATTGTCTTCAGAGCAACTGCTAACTTACAACAAATGGGCTGCATCACTTAACCTAGAAATTGGATGGAAATGACAGTAGAGAAGGTCTGGCTGGCAATTTGGTGGCCATTTCATCCCCACCAGTTTTGTCCTCAGAGATGAACAATATTAGGGCAGGGTGGAGATGAGTAAGGGAGCCAGAGTCAGGGAGAGTAACAAGATGGACTCAGTTTCTGGTTCTGGTCCTTGACACTCATTAGCATCCCGAATGTGGGATGTGTCAGACATTCAGAAGTTCTTAGCTTTCTTTTTTAAGATGGCTTTACTGGGATTTTCTCCTTCCTAGTCTAGAGGACTATCTGTCTCCTTTCCTGTTCATAACTGTGTTCTCCACACCCTACCACTCCATCTAGATGTTTTCAAATATCTAAGCACACTTGTTCTTATGCTTTTGTTCTAAGTGACATAAAATCTAGGTCTTTTTTAGACCTTAGCACAGAACTCAGCAGAAGGCAAACACACACCCTTTCCCCAGTGAATAACCCTGGTACTGAGATGACCGAGCTGGGGGCTGAGAGATGCTTCAGTGGTTAAGAGTACTTGTTGCTCTATCATTAAGCCCAGAGTTCACACCCCTGCACTTGTGGCAGCATCTCACAGATGTCTATAATTCAGCTCCAAGAGACGACAAAGGACTTCAAACGTACCCATGTGTGTGCACACATGCATGCACTCCCACACACAGAGAATAAAAATTAAGATAAATCTTTAAAAATCTCAAATTATCTTTCACAATTTTACATGAGTTAAAAATTGACCAGATGACTATATACAAAGGAAGTTTATTTACTATTTATCTATTAATTACTCTGTCTTAATACATTCATTTAGGGATTTCTTGGTTGCATTATTTTTGACTTATACACCAGAGAATCAAGCTAAGAAAATGAATCTGTTCTAGGCCTTGAACAAATACTGGAAAAAATTTAATTTTCCAACAATGCAAAGAGAGTTTGTTAACCACTGTTATTTAATACCAATATTCATTAAATACCAGCAATAGGATGTTATGTATTTATCACAAAGAAATCTAGAATGAATAAGGTACATGCGATGGTTGATGTTCACCATCCATGACACTTATAAGTGTGTCTTTGTGGACATTTTCACAGAAGATGGAATAAAAAGGAAGATCCATCCTCAAAGCTGGTAGCACTTTCCAGTGGGTAACCATGTATAAAAAAGGTCCTGGAGAAAGTTGTGTTCCTTCTTGTCTTTGCTTTTTCTTCTGAGCTGAGGTATCTATTGCTAGCTGCTGGTGCTGCCATCCTACAGTGATAGTGGCTCCAACATCGTCTTCCAACCTTGAATCAATACCACTGACTTTACAGGCACTGCCCAGGCTTTACAATACAAGATTGGGAATGTCAAGGCATTTAGCTTCATGGACTAAAGAGCTTCTGGGTTCTCTGTCTCTCCAACATGCAACTGCCATTGTTGAATGACCCATAGATTTGTACACCAATCTTATATATCTACTCAATCTATAACTAATACACCACACACACACACACACACACACACACACACACACTCCCCCCCCCCCACCATTGGATCTTGTCCTCTAGAACACTTCCCTGCTTAATACAACATAGTTCCTACCTGTGAGAAGTTACAGTATCACGAGAATCATTATTTTATAAGCATAAGGCAGAACTCTTTCCCCTAGAGCCCAGCCAAGTGCAATCACTCATATTGCCTTGTTACCCACTCTTTCCTTTGCCACCAGCATTTTTTTCCATCAGCACTTTCTCAAGCAATGCACTCAGCAGACAATGATCACATTAAAATTGCCAAATTCACCACACTTAGAGACTTACTGGCTCTTAGATCTTAGGCTACATCACAACACCTGGAAAATTTTAAAAACAGATTACTGGATTTCACTCCCTAGTCTTCTAATTTAGTTTTGTGTACTACCCAAAAGAATATTCCACAAACATCTGTCGAGGCTCCCTTAGGCTTGCATTGGTAGTGGTATAGCGAGGTTGTTGAGGTTTGGATAGAGTAGTCATGTGGAAAGATAATTCAAAACAGTTCTAAGAATATGCTTCTTAGAAGCAGCGGTACCCTGGCTAGATAACTCTGTGGTAGAACATGATCCTTCATTCTATGAGTTGTTCAGGGTTATTTAACTCATTCTCAGCCTAGCCATGGCTTGCTATTTTCAGTTCCATTCCCCATTCTTTTCTCATTTCTCAAATATTTATGAATAACAAGTATACTCCTTCCCATCACTGCATATAATTCTAAATACCCCTACACATGTTCAAAATAACTTCTAGTTGAGACACACTGTGTTCTGAATTCAAAAGTATTTGAGTAATTTTTTGGCGGAAGAAATTTCGTAAGAGGATAGCATTCAACTTGTCATGGCTACTGCTCACTGCTCTTATCCAGGTTGGGGGGACACCGCAAAGGGGACAGAAAGGTAGGAAAATGTCAAGTTTGGTGTAGGAAGCAGCCTCTAGAAAGATGCAGAAAAGCATGCCTGAAACCAGCTCAGCAGCTGTGATTGTTAAAAAGATTAACACTGCTGTCCTAGTAAGGGTTACTGTGGCTGTGATGAAACACCATGAACCAAGGGCAACTTGAGGAGGAAAGGGTTAATTTAGATCATACTTCCATAGAGTAGTCCACCACTGAAGGAAGTCAGGGCAGGAATTCAAGAAGGGTTGGAACTCAATCAGGGCAGAAAAATGCCCTCCGGGCTTGTCTGATATTATGGAGAATTTTTTTCTCAGTCAAGGTTTCCTCCTCTCAGATGACTGTAGGTCGTTCAAGTTAAAATAAAATTGTTCAGAACAATCATTAAAGACAAACCTCATGTTCTACAATAGAAAAGTTCTCTCTGGGGTAAAGCCCCACTCTTTGAAATATCCATTTTGTAAAAATACCAATTTATTTGAATGAAGAAAATGCCACTGAAGGGGCTTCCTGCTTGAGAACCAATGTCTCTATACTTTTGTTTAAAAGTATTTGATATGTATGTTAGTCAGAATTTTTTTTCCCCTACTGCTGTGACAAAATGCCTAGAGGAATCAAGTTAAAACAGAAATTTTATTTTGTTTCATGATTTCAGAGCTTTCAGTTTGTGGCCATCTGTCTCGGATGCTGGGGGATGAGGGAAGGCTGAACTATGTAGGTGGAAATGTACGATGGAGAAAATCTTCGTGGTCGTCAGGAGTGAGAAAGGCAGGGAGAGACAGAGACTGGGTTTAAGATCAACAACAAAACCATGTCCTTGGTGGCCTATTTCTACAAGTTAGGGTTCACCTACTGTTCTATTATGAGCTGAATAGATTAATCTACTGGTGAGACTGTAATTCTCAGGACCCCAGTCATTTCTTGATAGTATCACTACTTGGGTACCAGGCCTCCAAAGTTGAGTCTTTTGCTGGAACCCTTCATTACAAAATAATGTGGGCTTTGGATTCAAACTGGTTGCCTTTCAGAAAATGGATGGAGATGATAGATTGGGCATCTGGCTTCCAGGGGTTGAAAATTTTAAGACAAACTTGCTAGAGAAAACTAAATTCAGTTTGTAGTATACAATACTCTCCCCTTTCCCTGTTTTAGAGATAAGGTTTCCTGTAGCCCCTTCTGACCTTGAACTTAAAAATTATGTATTTTTATGATTGTGCAACTGTGTGAGTATGACCCCATGCAAGTCATCCTGTGTATGTGAAAGTCAGATGTGAACATCCAAACTGGCTAGGCTCCCACAAAGCCAGAACATGAAGTAGGATCAAAACCCCGTGCCATTCTCTTTGGCTTCTCATCAGCCCTCATTGTTCGCCATGTTTAGAGAGTCCTGTTTTATCCCATGCTTTTTCAGTCACAGTCCAACTGGCCTTGGTGAGCTCCCAATAGATCAGCCCCACTGTCTCATTGGGTGGGTGCACCCCTCGTGGTCCTGACTTCCTTGCTCATGTTCTCCCTCCTTCTGCTCCTCATTGGGACCTTGGGAGCTCAGTCCAGTGCTCCAGTGTGGGTCTCTGTCTCTATCTCCATCCATCAAAAAGACACAAAAACAAAAAATCCGACAAACACGTGGCTGGCTAGAATAAAACGCTGATTTCAGAGAGTGGATTCTGAAGGCAATGGAGGAAAGTCAGCAACCAAGTTGGAAGCCCTCCCCCGCCCCATTTCTTCCCAGTGCACCGGAAAAAGGAGGAGGGGGACAACTGGATGTCAACCTATAGAAGAATGAAAATAGACCCATATCTATCACCATGCACAAAACTCAAGTCCAAATGGGTCAAAGATCTCAATATCAGTCCGAACACACTGAAGCTGATAGAAAAGAAAGTGGGAAGTATCCTACAACAGATGGGCACAGGAGATTGCTTCCTATGTATAACCCCAGCAGCACAGACATTAAGGGCAACATTGAATAAATGGGACCTACTAAAACTGAGAAGCTTCTGTAAAGCAAAGGACACTGTCACTAAGACAAAAAGGCAACCTACTGACTGGGAGAAGATCTTCACTAACCCTGCTTCAGACAAAGGTCTGATCTCCAAAATATATAAAGAACTCAAGAAACTAGACTTTAAAATGCTAATTAACCCAATTAAAAAATGGGGCACTGAACTGAACAGAGAATTCTCAACAGAAGAAGTCCACTTTATTTTTTGAGCCAGCGTCTCTCACTGCACCCAGAACTCATTGACTCAAGTGGATTACAGAGTGAGCTCTGAAAATGTGCCTGTCTCTGTTCCACACTACACAGAACTGGGGTTAGTGACACACACTGGGGTTCCACAGATCCACACTCTGGTCCTCGGGCTTCCACAGTGGGTGATTCCCCGACTGATCCATTTCCCCAGCCCCCACTTTTATTTTGAGACAGGATGGATCATTAAGTTACTCATGCTGGCCTTAAACTCACTTTCTAGTCCGTGCTGGCCTTCATCTGGTAATCCTCTTCTTTCAGCTTCCTAAGGACCTGGCATAACAGGCTTGATTTCATCAGTTTATTTACCTTGTGAATAAAGTACAGACTGAAGCCTGACATTCAAGAAATGGCATCTTTTGTTAACTACCTTTCTTCTTCTTTTTTTAATTTTTGGTCAGTCTGCTGTAGAAATTTATATTATACTCAAATGAGAAAACCCAGGAGAGCTGAGAGCCCTAGACCTTTTACCACACTCTGTCCTTACTCTGTGTGTCTCATTTTTTGGGTTCTCAACATTTACAAATTCACTTCATGTCCTCATCCTTCATAATGTTTCCCTGGATCTCTCCACACTACTGTTACCTCTCTCCGTGGTATTCATTGTTCTTAGCATTTACTTTGTATGCGCTTCAGACTCCCTTGTTTTTTCATTACACATTCTTTATGTGTGCCGGTTTTTTCTCAATAAATATTTGGAAGTGGTGAAATATTTAGTGGCATATACTGCTTCAGAATCTAGAAAATAAAAGAGCATGTCCATCAAAGGATATACTGCTTAAGAAATCATTTATGCCCTTGAATGATCCCATGACATCACAATGAACAGTCAATACATCAAAAAGTTTGGTAAGCCTGTTGCCTGGGTGCATTCGTACGACTGATGGAGCCGTGGGCTGAATCAGCTGGAAGTACCCTTCCTTGCTAAATTTTTTTTTGTGGAATGAGTCTGTGACAAGAAATACAAGATATTTATTTTTGCGTGGAAGCTTCTAGATAAGTTCTTTTGTTCACTAACATCTTCAAAAAAAAAAAATCGCAGCTGAGAAATCCCAATTTCCCAAGTTGTACATTGGCTTGTCTTTCCTTATTCATTATAGTTCTTTATATATGGTTTGTCATATTGAAAATTGTAATCTATTCTATATAGTTAATACGAACTGCTGCTTGGTACATAATCACTTTATGTACCAAGTGTACTGTCATCCGAACCTTCTGAGATTCCAGTGGGACAGTCTCTTCCTCTCTTGCATGTAAGTGATAATATGGAGTCCGTGGGGTATCATCATCAGTGTCTCCCAGTCTCTGACCTTTACTCTAGTTCTCTGAGTGTGAGATACTTTTGTGCTCTTTGTATAATTTAATTATGATGTTGACATTTCCTTTTTTTGTGGGCCTTAGCTCTAATATCTTCAAATGACATTGCTTATTACCTCTGTGAGTGAGAAGTCCTCTCTCTCTCTCTCTCTCTCTCTCTCTCTCTCTCTCTCTCTCTCTCTCTTTCTCTCTCTCTGCCAGGCTAGTTCCCTGTAATGATAAGAAACATTGTCCATTAGTATTTCAGGCTGAGTTTCAAAAATAAAAGCCTAATGCCTCCTTCAGGACAGAATTTAAACCAGTCTACAATTTTCGATTCTAGGGCATCCATGGAACTTTATCTTTGGTCTTCATTTTATTTTCTCAAGAATTTCTTCTCATTTCTTGCTTGGTTACTCCAATTAAGTCACCGAGGTGCTAAAGTGTTCTGCCAAGAATTTGTCTCATCAGGACTTTTAAAAATGACATAACACCACTTGTGACAGCAAGGTCAAGTGATATTGACATTACAGATTTCTCTTTCTTTCCTTTTGTGAGGACCCAGCCTTGTGAGAGATGTGGCTCTGGTTTCTTCTGTCCTCCTGCACTGATACAACTCTGAACCCAAAAGAACAGTTTAAAATAAAATCGGACAGAATACATCGAAATCATCTAGGTTGCTTATTTCATTTTGTGCTAAATGGTTTCTTTCTTCTCTTGTCTTTAGCCTAATGGTCCATCCCCATTCTGGAGTTAAGTAGCATATAATGTATCCACTCTTATTATCCTCCATCTGTTCTCCCTGTGTGTTGGGAAAAATTTCCATAACAATTCAGTTTTGTCAATTTTTACTTTATTTAAACACATCCACAATTTGTAAATGACTAGCTAGCCTGAAACTTTCCAAACTTCTCAATTCATCTGCCATTTATAGATTTTTTTTTGTTTAAATGATTGTAGCTTTTTGTCTTTGAAGACCTTTCACATTATTAAGAACAACTCCAGTGGAGTGTGCCATTCTGCACGTTCAGCTGCCTGACCTTTGGTTTTCTACATTATTAAAGAAAAATTATTTAATGTTCCATTTCCTTCTTTAACCAAATTAAACAGTTTGTTTACAGTGGAAAAAAATTCCCAATACGCTATGTTTTTTCTAAAATACTAAAATATAGGTGTGTGAGGTGGATCAGGCATTCGCCACCAAACCTGATGACTTGAGTCCAATTCCCTGGACTGACATGGTGGAGAGAGAGCCGACTTCTGCGCACTGTTCTCTGGCTTTCCCATGGGCATCAAAGCACATGGATGCTCCTGTACATACAAAGAAAATAAATAAATACACATAATAAAAATAAAGTATGAAGAGACACTAAACAAATGGGCTTAGGACACAAACATTCTCTCAGCAGAGAGAAGTTAATAGATAATGATAGCAAGGAATCACGAGTGGGAGTGGTCAACACTGCTGCATGAAAGAGCAGACAGACACACAGTTTACTGAGTGATGGGGAGGACGCGGTGCTAAGATAGCAAAGGACGAGGGAGAGGGCCCAATGGGGATGGTCACTGGTGAGGGTGCAGCCTACAGCTGAGAAGGCAGAAGAGTCAACAGATCTCAGCAGAACTGCTGTCACTTAGGAACAGGACTTCATCTGGAAAACCATTGAATGTGTGGGTCAGAAGTCTGAGGAATTGGGAATTATCCTTAAAATAGCCCAAAACAACTGGACATATTATTAATCTCTTCTTTCTGCACTTTATTATAAAGTTAGGAGCAGAAAATCTTATTGCATAGTCTTATTTTAAGTAATAAATGAATGCTTTGGAAGAATTTTAGTTCCACAAACACAGTTAATGAGTTAGTGAGATGAATGCTGTCCTCAATGATTGTCACTAGCATTATTAATAAGTAGATAAGAAAATTATAAAGATGTTGATGGCAGCTAATCATGTCTTATCACCAGTATGGGGAAGTTTCCTTGAGTAACATTTCTAAACTTACCTTTAAATTGACAAATATGTCTCCATAAGCTTCTTATTTATGTTATTTATGAAAATAGATTCTTCTTTCATCCATTGCATCCCAACTACAATACCCCCTCTACTCTTCCCAGTTCCCTCTATCTCTCTTTTGTTCAGACACACTCCTCCTCCACCTCCCTTCAGAAAAGAGCAAGCCCCCAATAGACAACAGCCAAACATGACTAATCAAATACAGTAAGACAAGGCAAAAGCCCACACAATGAGGCTATACAAGGCAACCCAACATGAAGGAAAGAGTCCCAAGAGTAAGCAAAAGAGTCAAAGACAAACCTGATCCCACAGTTAGGAGCCTCACAAAAGCACCAAGTTAGCAGCCACAGCACATAAACTGAAGAGCAGGCGCAGGCCGCTTGGAGGCCCCATGCTTGCTTCTTCAGTTTCTGGAGCCCATATGCTTTGTTCTTATTTGATCCAGTGGGCCACGTTCTCCTGGTGTCTTCCATGCCTCTGACACCTACAATCTTTCCAGCCTCTCTTCCAAAGAGTCCCCAAGCTCCAAGGGGAGGAACTCAATGGAGACCTCCAATTTAGGTTCTCCTGCCATGTGACGTCTGCTGGTGGGTTTCTACATCTGCCCCCATTTCTTCCAGACAAGACATAGATCCAAGAATATAGTAGAATATCTTTAGAAATCGTTTTATTGATTGTTTTTTGACTAGTCATCTTTAGTTCTACTCTTGGTCTCTGGGCTATCCAATCACCAGTTTCTAACCATCCAGGCAGTATAGGGCATGGATTCCCTCTAATAGAGTGGGCTTCAAGTTAAAATGACATTGGTTGGCAACTCACACAAGTTTTATGCCACCATTGCCCCAGTACATCTTGCAGGCAGGACAGATTATAGGTAAAGGTTTTGTAACTGGGTTAGAGTCCAGTTTCCTTTTCCAGTAGCTTATACAGAGCCTTCTCTCACCAAAGAGACTAGAACATAGGGTGAAGGCTCCATGCAGGCACCAGCTTGAACTTTCTATGATCAATGAACTATGTGACTATCGTTCTCAGCAATGGGGCCCTGCTGTCAGTTTCAGAGAGTGACTCTCTGTTTTAGCATTGGTCCGGTTGTTTGGGGATCTTCATGAGAGCCATCTTAGCCAACAACTCAACCAAATACAACCTGGCTCCTGTCACTGGGAGTCTTGCCTAGCTATAAGAGATGGTCAGCTCCGATGCCATATCCCCTGTTACTATGAGTCCTCATTAAGGTCACACTCAGAGATTCTAGGAAGCTTCCCCTGCACTAGGCTTCCGTATAACCCCCAATGTCCACCCCCAATTTCAGCTCTCTCTCTCTCTCTCTGCACAGCTGTCCTCTTTCCCTCCCATCTACCCCTTCACCTGATCCCTCCTGTTTCTATCCTCACCCACTCTCGGTCAACCCACAAAATCTATTAGATCTCCCCTTCCCCAGGAGATCCATGCATCCCCTTAGAACCCTCCCTCTTTACCTAACCTAGTATCCACTTATAAGTGAATACATACCATAATTGTCTTTGTGGGTCTAGGTTACCTCACTCAGGATGATTTTTTTCATAGTTCTATCCATTTGCTTGCAAATTTCATGATGCCATTAAAAAAAAAACCATCCAGGTAATACTTCATTGTGCATATGTACCAAATTTTTTATCCATTCTTAGGTTGAGGAACATCTTGGTTGTTTCCAGCTCCTGGTTATTGTGAATAAAACTGCAATGAACATAGTTTAGCAAGTGTCCTTGGGGTAAGATAAAGCAACCTTTGGGTATGTGCCCAAGAGTGAAATAGGTCTTGAAGTAGATCAATTCCCAATTTTCTGAGGATCTACCATATTGCTTTTCATAGTGGCTGTTCTAGTTTACACTTCCACCAGCAATGGAGGAGTGTTCCCCTTGCTCTATCTTCTCACCATCGTAAACTGTTGCTTTTGTTATTGATCTTAGCCATTTTGACAAGTATAAGATGAAATCTCAAAGTAGTTTTGATTTCATTTTTCTATTGGCTAAGAATGTTGAAGATTTCTTTAAGTGTTTTTCAGTACTTTATTGAATAGATATGGGGAGAGCGGACACCCTTTATTTATCAAGTAACTTATCACAAAAAAATGTTGGATTTTTTTCAAAGGTGTTTTCTTTATCTGATGTGATGATCATGTAGGTGAAAAGCCAGCCGTGGCCATGTGACTGCCCCTCCAGTGATTCATAGGGCAGAGATATCAGGGTTTCTGGGGCTTTTCATCAACTAGTCCAGGGAGACACACTATCTCAAGAAAGCAAGGCAAAGAGTGATCGACCAGAACAGTTGACGTCTTCCTCTGGCCTCTGCACATGCCCGGGCACATGTTGTCCCTCACATATGTTCATATAAGCCACACACATGCACCATATTCTCTTTTCTACCTGCATGCAGAATAAGGAATCTCTGGTCCTTGCCCAGTGTGCCTTCTCTACCTCTTTAGTCACTACTTAACCCCTGGGTTCCTGTGATGTGTTGGGCACTGCGGCCAAAGACACATGTCCAAGTTCCTTTATGGTATCTCCTCAACTCCCTTGCTAGGGGACAGAAAAGAAGGGGAGGAAATGGAAGAATCCACAAGAAAGTGAGGGAAGTAGCTGAGGGACAGGGCCACAGAAGCAGAACTATGAGGATGGAGGAGGTAGAGTCAATACCAGATCAGATTTCCAGATGAGAGGCTCGCCATTCTTATACCTTCCTGTACAGTCCAAAGCGAACATGGATTGAAGTGTAACATCCTGCATTGATGTCATAATTAAAAGTAATAGATTCCATTCTTTCCCAAACCACAATACTGTATGAAAAGACATATGAGATTAATTTTACAATGCAGCAATAGAGGAAATGATTTTTCGTTATCTTGTGTAGCTATTTCTTCTGAATTGAAATGCTCTTTCCTGGAGGGAGGAGGGAAGCCATTAGCTTACAAGACTTAGGAAGCTCAGAAGGTTACAGGAGCCAGGAGGTCCCTCTCCAAGGTGAACAGTGCTAGGGGACAGGAGGCCATCTTCAGTGGAGCCTGAGCAGAGAGAGCCATGAGATCCGTGGATGCAGGGAGATCTGTGAATGCAGCTCTTGAGAGTTATCACCTATGCAGGATGGGCCTTTCAGAGAAGCACCCATGTCCTGCATGTAACTCCAATGAACTGATTGGTTCACCAAGCTAAATTTGGGTGGAGTCATTTCTTGTGTGTCATTGGTGCTTTACCTGTGGCAAATCGGTTTTTGTCCACATCTCCTCAGGGAACATCACACTGCACACAGCAGTATCGATACTCTTAAAAACAAACAAACAAAAGCCCACAGTTGCTCTAAGTAAATGACAGGAGTCAGTTTTAGCATCTTCTTGTAGGGCTGACCACTCAGGATTGCAGACAATGATCATGAAGTCATTGAAAGATTGTGTAAAATATTAAGTATTATCTAGTTAGTATCCACAGTACTTGAATTATAAAATGCACTTATTCATGTGTTGTCCATATTTTTGGGAAAATGTATTATTAATTTCAAATTTTAAAATTGAAAACATTTTAAAATGGGGCTGGGGAGATGGCTCAGTCAATAAAGTGATTGTGCACAAGAGTGAGACCGAGTTTAATCTCCAGTGTCCACATAAGTAGTTGAGTGTGGTGGCAGGGACATGCAGTGTCCCTGGGGAGGTGGATGCAGCAGGATCACTGGGGCTTAGTGACCAGCCAGTTCAGGTTGTAAGAAAAACTTAGCTTTAAAAACAGACAACAACAACAACAAGGTGATATGGTGGTATTCCTGGGTAGAAGTCAACAAGGGCCCCCCAAAAGGTGGATACCACTCAAGTAATACCATCTATGGCTTCCACATACATGTATGAATGCATTTGCACACACACATGTGCATGAGCTCTGTCTCTCTGTCTCTCTCTCTCACACACACACTCACAAGCTCATGCATTTTCCTATTGCACGGAATGACCTCTGTCCTAACTCGGTGGTGGTACTGCTTTATTAGAATGCAAAAATCATGTTTTGTTGTAAGAAGAAACAACAACCCTGACTAACTAACTTACTGTCACAGTTGACTGAAAACAGTAGCTGAAATGTTCCAGGATAAATTCCTTTGGCTTATTGCTTACAAAGATAGTAGTTTGCTCCCTCCCCCCCCCCGCCCCTTTCTGGTCATAATGCTTGGAAGACAATGGGTGGCAATCCGTAGAGACTTGTAACTGGTTCACACAAGCTCTGAAAACACAGCTGATAAATACTAATTTTAAGAGCCAGTTGTTAGACATATAAATTAACATTTAAATCACATACTTATAATTAAACACAGCATATTAAATATAATACTTAACATACTAACTCATAGTTTTAGCCTATGCTACTGTTAACAACATTTCAAGGCTTCCCTAACTGCTGTGTGGTGTGATAGAACTACGATATAGATGTACTCCATTGTACGTTTCCCTGTAGCTCTGCAGGATGGGGCTACAGGGTGGTAGCTTGAAACTATGATGAACATTTATACCACAGTGTCAGCAAATGTCGCAAACTTGGTCAATTTACTCACAAGACAAGTGGTGTTATTCACTTGCCGCTGTGCTACTCAAACAAACAAAAAAACGAAAACCAATGCTTTCCCTTCCTCTTGATGTCTGTTTAAGTATGGAGTAAAAAGATGCACTGAATATTTCTGGAGAAATACAAGTTGACTTTTATTTTAAGTGGGTTAATTAGGCTCTTATATAAGGAGAAGGAGCTTTAGATACAAATCCCGTGGAGGCCCCAGGGAGGCACTACCTTATTCCAGGTCGTGTCTGCTGGCTGGGGACAGCTTGTTACGGTTGGAATGAGAAGCAGTCTCTAGGCCGCGCCGGGGTTCGCTTCTGCCGCGTCAAGAGGAACATGGGATGTACTCACTCATATTTGGTTTCTAGACATAAACAAAGCACATTGAGCCTCTAATACGTGATCTTAGAGAAGCTAAATAAGAAGGAGAACCCAAAGAAAAACATATAGGCATCCTCTTGAATATTAACCTTCATCAGGCGATGAAAGGAGACAGAGACAGAGACCCACATTGGACTGAAATCTCAAGGTCCAAGTCAGGAGCAGAAGGAGAGAGAGCATGAGCAGGGAGCTCAGGACAGCGAGGGGTGCACCCTCACACTGTGACAGTGGGGATGTTCTGTCGGGAACTCACCAAGGCCAGCTGGCCTGGGTCTGAAAAAACCTGGATTAAAACCGTCTTGGGAAAAAACATAGAGACAATGAGGACTACTGAGATCTCTAGAACAATGGCAATGGGTTTTTGATCCTACTGCACGTATTGGCTTTGTGGGAGCCTAGGCAGTTTGGATGCTCACCTTAATAGACCTGGATGGAGGTGGGTGGTCCTTGGACTTCCCACAGGGCAGGGAACCCTGATAGCTCTTTGGGCTGAAGAGGGAGGGGGACTTGACTGGGGGAGGGGGAGGGAAATGGGAGGCAGCGGTGGGGAAAAGACAGAAATCTTAAATAAATAAATAAATAAATAAATAAATAAAAGAATCAAGGAAAAAAAAAGAGAAGCAGTCTCTACAGGCTCACATGTTTGAATACTTGGTCTCCAGTTGATGGTGCTATTTCGGTGCTTGTGGGATGTTAGGAAGTGGGGCCCAGCTGGAGGAAGTGAATCACTGGGAGGGGGCGGACCCAACTTCCAGCACTGCTTTCTGCTTCCAGATTCAGTAGCATATCAAGAAATCTGGATTTCCTCTACTTTATCTTATTTTTTTTTTGTTTTTATTTGTTTGTTTGAGACAGGGTCTAGGTAGTTCTCAGTCTCACCAAGTCTGATCTTGAACTCAGGCTCTATCTGATCCATCCGTGCCTGCCTTCCAAACGCCGGGGTCATGAGCAGGTCCCATGACCCTTGGCCCCTCTCGTGATCTTTATGGAGAAACATCAGAGATTTTCTACCATGCATAGGGACGTTTTTATTGGCTGTTTCTTTAGACTTCTGTAACAGAACACCTTAGTCGAAATGTGTTTCTCATATTCCAAAGTGAAGATTATAGTACTTTAAGGTTTCCAGGTCTCTGGTGTTCTTTTTCTTCCTAGATCACACACAAAGCCATCTTGTTCTGTCCTCAGTCTGGTACACTCAGAAAGGAGGCCCACCTGGGCTCTTTCATACAACACTGATTCCTCATCCCTGGAAGCCAATCCCTTCTTATACATCACACTGGAGACAGGTTTCAGCAGATGAATTTGAAGGGAATCTACTCATTTTCCAACTAACATCTATCCAGTCTTCACAGTCCAGATGCTTCATGGATTATTCAAGAGCAGATGGTAGCATACTGAAACCTGCAGACGAAGTTCTGCTCCAGCGATCTGCTTTTCTTTCATCAACAGCAACTGCCATACAGCCATGTCTGTCTGTGTCTCCATTGTCTGATGGCTTTCAGACAATGCTGTGGAGTCTCACACAGGCCACACGGCTCCAGAGCCTACAATAGCCACTGTCTATCCATCACAGAAAAGAAGGTGGTGGCACCTGATGGAGAGCCCTGCACAGCAGGGGATTTCCTCCGAGACCCCACAGTGGGGCACAGACCACACCCAAACACCTGCTTTCACAGACAGAACATTTATTAATCGGGGCAGAAAACAGCAGCAAATGACCTTGCAGGTGTAATTTTTTTCAGAGGAAAAAAAAAGAAGAGGTCTGTTTTAGAATGGGCTAATATATGGTGACAAAGGAGATAGGAATTATGGAGAAAAGGAAGGGAACAAGGAAGAGGGGGAAAAGATACTTGTCCCAGAGGGACAAAGGACTACCTCTGGATAGAGGGGAGACAGTCAGGCACACAGGCAAATTGCAGTTTATAAAGGTAAAGGAGGAAACCCCATGTTAGGGGGAGGTGTTTAACTTTAATTGGGCATGTTAATTAGGTGAAGCAAAGGGGGCTTTTGATAGACAGAATTTGGTAGTCACCTTCAGGAGGAGGAAGTGGCCAAACAAGGAAATATACCTTGGTGGCAAGCTTTAGGAATGTAATCTAATGGTTTTTTAGCAAAGCAGAGGGAATTGGAGAGAAAGCACCTGTTCTAGACACTGTATTGGACACCTGTTGCTTCCCTTCAGGCAAGCACAGAAGTGACAGAGAATCTACACAAAGACAGCCCAAGGAAGCCACAGGCCAATATCACCCTTGAATATTGATGTAGACATTTAAGTAGAAGATCAGCAAGTAAACAGTTCCCAAAACTGTATTCACAGTTTTTGGATAGAAATTTTGTCGTAGGTTCAATGCTACATCCTTCTTTGCTATTGGTAATGACTGTGGGTTTTGTTGTTTTGAGGCCGGTGTGTTTAGTGTAAGAGATGCAAACAGAAATTGTAAATGATGCTCCCAACATGATCGTAGTCAGTGGTAGAGGTGGATACTGAAAATAGCTCAGACCCTGAGTGGTGGTATTTATTAGGGTATCAGTGGGGTTCTGGAAGTAACTGTGAGGCGGCGGCTCAGGAAGGCTGCTTCTTGAGGACTAAGTTCCTTGGTTTGGAAATCATCATTTTGCCAATATTGAACCTAGCACACAGGTCCTCTTGAGGAGGAATTTTGTGCTGTGTACTGTCACATTTCTTGTGTCTAGCAGATGGCCTACTCTCAAGCCTTTTGGGGCAGGCACTTTGTTGACTGCTGTCTTTCATGTGCTCAGCAGTGAGTCTATCAAAGACTGCCTTGGACAAGAGAAATTGTGCACTGTGAACTTTATGATCCTTGTGGTCATAACTGGGTCTATTTTCGATGGTAAATGCACTGATTATTCACTGAACATAGAAAAATTAGCAGAGTTTACTCAGATACAGGCAGAAAAAAAGGATTATGGGTAAAGAGAGTAGCCTGCAAAAGGTGTGGATGTAATTGTTGATACTTGCATTCAGACCTTGCATTCTTACCTCCCAGATTTCCATTATGATTATAATTATTACTTACTGCAGTTGAGAAGTTGATCATGGAAGTATGCTGTTGGAAACAGTTTCCGCTTCCCTTCTGAGGCTGTTTGATGGAACCCGTAGTCACCTGTTTCCTCTCAGAATATTGAAATACCCAAAGAAGAGCACTTCCTAAAGAAGAAAGATTTATTTAACTCACAGTTCCGGAAGGTCAAGGGCATGACACCTGTGTTAGTTTGAATCTAGTGAAGTCATTAAGAAAGGAGAGTCCACAATGGCGGGACTGTGGGCAGCAGAAAGAGATCGCACTGTCAGAGGGGTTGAAAGAAAGCTCTCCTCATAGTTGCTTGATTTTTCAGTAACTATCTTTGAGTCCCACGAGAACTGTCTTAATACCTTCAGAGGGTAGCATCTCCTTTGGTCTAATGTCATTTGTTGAAGCCCCACTATTAAAGGGTCACCACCATCATCCATCACCTAAGATCAAACTTCTGATGTAGGTTCCCCTGGGATACAAGTCACATCCAAGCACAGCACGGCCTCATTCCACTCACAGTAGGATGTGCATCTTGTTAATTTTCCTTGTGACACAGCTCAAGCAACCCCTCATGGGGGTAACCTGCTAACCCTAGAAGAAGCAGCACCAAAGCAACTTACTTTAACTCGCTTTCACGCTTTCTCCCTCTTCTAACTGGAGAAAGATTTTTGTTATTTCATGGGTTTTGGATGAAAGATGTCAGGGTTGGGAAAATCTTCAGCAACCCTGAAAGTGTCGGAAACTTTCAAAGAGGAAGGAGCACATGCTTTGAAAGCTGAGTTAAAGCCCTTCTCTTCTGAGCATCCTTCACAGCCTCAGGTCTGGTCTTTTCAATTTGTCTTTTGAAGTTCTGTTATCTTTCAAGCTTAATTCCTCTTGGAGTGTGACCAACTTAACTAGAGAAGCTACATTTTTTCAAAAGGAATATTGAAGCCAAAGCATTGCATGGGAATATGGATTAGCAACCCTGCACTTTTTCTCTTGTTTGCTCTGTTCCAAAGTGGATTCTCTTTGCTGGTCTGCGCTTCCCATGCTTTTGTTTCTCCAAAGAATTGATCAGGATGAGCAAGGTGAACCCGCTGAAAGCACACCTTGAAATTCTCATGTGAAAGAATTTATGTCAAGAGGTGAAGTCATGTATTCTTAGACATCAAAGGTATTGCACCACTATGAGGTGCAACACCCTGTATCCCAGGAAGGCCTTGAGCTTTCTGTCCTCCAGCCTTGGGACCCTCTGTGATTATTGATCTGCTGCAGTAGACTCAGTTACATTTGTTTCCAGTGCCGAAGTTTGATCCCAGGACCTTGCGTGTTTGAGACAAGCATCCTCCTCCTGATCTGCATCTCTGGAGCATCTGCTGTCAGTTTCTGAGGTCCCAATGTGTTTAGAGTGGGATGTGTCAAAGTGCGTGCTGTGTGCCAGAATCTGCAGGAGTAGCCATTGAGCTTGACTTGTAAACACTGTCAGCTTCGTCATTACCAAAGTTTGGCCTCTTTGTTGAAGTGAGGCTTTAAGGAAATGGCCTTCCTCATCCTCCCCACAATAGACCACATACTACAAAGGTGTATCAAATACCATCCTTAGCTGCCGGTCTCTGAATGCATTGTGCATCAGGTACTGTTTTTCTACAAGTAATGAACTTTAGAGATTGTTGGTACCATTTAATAAGTAGGTGGCATTTTTTATTTGAAATCTTATCATCTACTATGATAAAATTATACATCAACCAAGAAAAAGGGGATAGAGGCGATATATTTGCTTATAATACAGAAGAAATATCAAAGACATCATATCCCCAAGGTATGGTAAAATGGCGCAGCAGTAATGCCAATACTCACATCTCAGGACCCAGCTTTCAATCCAGGCTGTAAATCAGGATTACCTTGGGTGATTTGAAAATAAACATCAAAATATCCAAGCTTTTTCCAAGATCAAGCATATTGGGGTCTCCAAAAAATATAATTGAGACATCGGTTCTCTAATATTCTATATAGTAAGTATCAAGAACGCACATGTTGACCATCAAAGAGTAAAAGAAAAGAATTCACCCATGTCTGAGCATCTTGAAGCTTGTATTTCTGAATGCTTTGTAAACCAAGAACCCTCTTCTATATATACCTTTATATATGCCTTCCCTACTTGATAGCCTCTTTGCGGAAGAACAGTGGGAGAAGAGGAACAAGGGCATTTTTATTTTTCACATTTAATTTAAATAAATAAATGAATAGTTATAAGATAACACTTTTCCATATTTGGCATGTTCTCTATCTTTCTAAATAAATGCTATCATGTTGTACACATGTTGTTACATTAAAGAGCTTGAGAAGATCCATTCATTGCTTTGTGTTGTAAAGCCAGTTTCTGGGGGCTCCTGCCTAACACTTTAAGGTCATGAATTTTGTCTTCATCCTTGTTAACTAACTTTCCCTCAAGGAATTTCCATGAAAACAGTTCTTTTTGAGTGCAATTATGACCATAAAATACACACAAACAGAACTGGGTGTCATGGATGGTGGGGTCCACTTTCCTAGCCACAGCTTTGTCACTGACAACGGTATGTGTCACTAGGCTTTCTGCCTCTCAGCTCTCTCCTCAATCCCCGCAGGAGTAGATACTGATCCCAACACCTCTTGCTTCTCTGAGAGAATGGTCTGTGAGATACTGAAACAGTTCAGTGAATAAATGCCAACCTTGCCTGCCAGCCTGCCTTGACAGGTAGATGTAGCTCCAGTGGCTCATGTAGGTAGAAGTTAAGAGCTTTTCATGTAACTACAGTTGTTCTTTCTTTATTTGGTGACTGTTCAAAATTATTCTTCCATCAAAATGTATTCCTAAAGGATGTGCCTGTGTCTATCTTATCCAATCAGTCATTTGAGATGCAGCAATTAGATTGATTCATAGAATAACATTTTTAATTCACTGCTAGTTTTGCCATTAAAGAGTAGAAATGAATGGATCGTGCTTGGTCTGTTTATTTTATTTGCATACTCAGAACTTTATTCAAACAATTAACTTCCGTCATTCTTTAGTTAGTTTTTAATAGTAGTTATTTCTTAAATGTGTCTATTTGAATAAAAATGATGGTTTTTCCCAATCAACATTGGGGTATAGTGTATCTATAGATCCCTGTCATTCTGTTGAATCCCTGGTCTTAGGAACTGCCCCTTCTTACATAGCTACCACATTCTGTCTGGCACTGTCCCAGGATGAGAGGCATTAACATGCAAAAGAGGTAGAATTCAAGTATAATTAACAACAAAAATGAGCTCTAATTTCTATGCCATTAGTGAACTAAGACTTTCCCTTGTAAAATTATAAAACAATGAATATTCAAAGCAATGATTTAATGTGATGATAATGGCAATTACTTTATTGTTTTGGTCATTGTTTTTGAAACTTGCAATTTCAATGCATGCTTAATTAGGTATAAAACTAAGCAGCTTGATAGAGAGAATTTAAGGACCTACACTATGTAGGGCCAACAGCTCTTACGTAAGTAAGTGTCGACAATTGCTGACTTATTATCTATTGTAAAGCATGGAGGACGGTGTAATTTGGTAGCTAACACAAGAAGTTCTTGAAGAATTGACTTTAAAGTTAGCAATCCTACCAAAGGCAATTTATAGATTCAATGCAATCCCCATCAATATCCCATTAAAATTCTTCACTGATCTTGAGAGGACAATAATCAACTTTATATGGAATAACAAAAAACCCAGGATAGCCAAAACAATCTTATACAATAAAGGAACTTCTGGAGGCATTACCATCCCTGACTTTAAACTCTATTACAGAGCTACAGTAATGAAAACAGTGTGGTATTGGCATAAAAATAGAGAAGTCGACCAATGGAATCGTATAGAAGACCCGGATTTTAACCCACAAACCTATGAACACCTCATTTTCGATAAAGGTGCTAAAAGTATACAATGGAAGAAAGAAAGCATCTTCAACAAATGGTGCTGGCACAACTGGATGTCAACCTGTAGAAGAATGAAAATAGACCCATACCTATCACCATGCACAAAACTCAAGTCCAAATGGATCAAAGACCTCAATATCAATCTGAACACACTGAACCTGATAGAAGAGAAAGTGGGAAGTACCCTACAACAGATGGGCACAGGCGATCGCTTCCTAGGTATAACCGCAGCAGCACAGTCATTAAGGGCAACATTGAATAAATGGGACCTACTGAAACTGAGAAGCTTCTGTAAAGCAAAAGACACTGTCACTAAGACAAAAAGGCAACCCACTGACTGGGAGAAGATCTTCACCAACCCCGCAACAGACAAAGGTCTGATCTCCAAAATATATAAAGAACTCAAGAAACTAGACTTTAAAATGCTAATTAACCCAATTAAAAAATGGGGCACTGATCTGAAGAGAGAATTCTCAACAGAAGAAGTTCAAATGGCCAAAAGGCACTTAAGGTCATGCTCAGCCTCCTTAGCGATTAGGGAAATGCAAATCAAAACAACATTGAGATATCATCTTACATCTGTCAGAATGGCTAAAATCAAAAACACCAATGATAGCCTTTGCTGGAGAGGCTGTGGAGAGAGGGGTACCCTCATCCATTGCTGGTGGGAATGCAAACTTGTGCAACCACTTTGGAAAGCAGTGTGGCGGTTTCTCAGGAAATTTGGGATCAACCTACCCATGGACCCAGCAATGCCACTCTTGGGAATATATCCACGAGATGCCCGATCATATGACAAGGACATTTGTTCAACTATGTTCATAGCAGCATTATTTGTAATAGCCAGATCCTGGAAACAACCTAGATGCCCTTCAATGGAAGAATGGATGAAGAAAGTGTGGAATATATACACTTTAGAATACTACTCAGCGGTAAAAAACAATGACTTCGCGAATTTTGCATGCAAATGGATGGAAATAGAAAACACTATCCTGAGTGAGGTAACCCAGACCCAAACGTATGAACATGGAATGTACTCACTCATAATTGGTTTCTAGAGATAAATAAAGAAACTTCATCTGGCGATGGATGGAGATAGAGTCAGAGACCCACACTGGAGCACTGGACTGAGCTCCCAATGTCCCAATGAGGAGCAGAAGGAGGGAGAATATGAACAAAGAAGTCAGGACCACAAGGGGTGCGCCCACCCATGGAGACAGTGGGGCTGATTCTTTGGGAGCTCACCAAGGCCAGCTGGACTGTGACTGAAAAAGCATGGGATAAAACCGGACTCTCTGAATTTGGCGGACAATGAGGGAATGAGGGCTGCTGAGAAGCCAAGGACAATGGCACCGGGTTTTGATCCTACTTCATGTTCTGGCTGTGTGGGAGCCTACCCAGTTTGGATGTTCACCTTCCTAGACCAGGATTGAGGGGGGAGGACTTTGGACTTTCCACAGGGCAGGGAACCCTGACTGCTCTTCAGGCTGGAGAGGGAGGGGGAGGAGTGGGGGGGAGGGGAGGAGGAGAGGGAGGAGTGGGAGGGAAATGGGAGGTGGGGAGGAGGCAGAAATTTCTTTTTTTTTCCAATAAAAAAAAAGTTAGCATTTAGTGCTTAGAACTTGCAATTGCAATTTATTTAAAGTATAGTGGGCATTGAGGAGCCCAGCAAAATCTTGCACTGCTTCTAATGCTGGGGACCATGTCTGTCTGGTGAATTGGCCACCAAAGCCATTTTACATAAAAGATCTTAGAATCTCTTGGTTGAGAGCCCATTACAGAAGAGAATGAAATAGGAAGCTAAGTTTAACACACCAGGAAAACTCTCATATCATAATGAAATAGTGATTGACTCATTCAATCGATCATTGTTTATTGGACATCTATCAGCTTCTGAGTGTAGCATGCTCTCTATTTCCTGGATTGGTATTCTGAGGCTCCAGCCCCATGTTATCATGAGAGGATTCTGACTACTGATGTGGAATGAACTGCTTTGATGAGTCTTCTTTGGATGACTGTGCTACTAGAAGGGAATATAAAACAAGAAAAGATAGCTTAGTGGGTTCTCTCTGTGTGTGTGTGTGTGTGTGTGTGTGCGTGTGCGTGTACATGAATGTGAGTACCCACCCCTCCTGTTGTAATATCTCTTTGTACATTTGGAAGCTTGTGTGTCAACAGAGCTAACAAGCTCCCACAGCTCCTGGGAAAATTTTGGAAACACATTGCAAGGGCTAGACCCATATAGTTATGAACCAAAAAGAGTAAATAATGTAAATAAAGAATTATTATTGTATATTTTACTATTTTAAAAGTGTTCAAAAATTGGAAAGCTTAAAGTAATTTTTGAGGATAACCACAATATAAGCAATAATTTGGCCTTTAATAAACTCCACCCAGAATAATGGTTTATGTGGTTAAATTGGCTTGATAGGTTGCAGCTATAGGCACAGGTAATATCACTGGATGGGTTTTCAGTTCTTCCAATATAATTGTGAAACCTCACTTCAAGTACTTTTGCATCTGCTACTATTTAGATCTTCAGGTAGAGTTCCCAAAACCATCCTAGGATTCAACAGGGGGCTATCAATTCCATGCTCTCAGAATTTAAAATACAATTTCAACAGATGGCGCCCGACGTGATGGACTAAATCCACTTAAAAACCTGAGAAGGCTTAAAAATAAGGGAGAGAGAGTTTAACACAGATTTTTGCTGTTTGTTGGTGGCGTGCTGTAGAGAGGTTTCCTGGTTCGGCGGCAGCAGCATAAAAAACGCTGTGTCAATTTAAAGCGCAGCTTCTTGGGACTGTACTGCCAGCGTAAACTCTAGCTTTAAAGCATTTCAGTGGCTTTTATGGGACTGGATGTTTGTGTTCCCACTTGGGATCCTCTGAGAACATGCTGATGGCTCAGCGCTCCCCTCTTGCACCTGGGCAAATGGCTGAATCAGGCTTAGGCAGGCGGGAGAGCATGGCGGATTCCTGCTGCCAGACAGAGACATGTTTTCAGACTGCGCAGTGCTCTGCGTGTCAGATTTGGATGTAACTTGGATGAAAAGAATTTCTGTGCTGCACGCTCAGTCTCAGAATTGAAGTGCTGAGTGCCGCTCCTACCTGGCGGCCCCAGAGCTAGCACAAAATAGTATGTCCTCCATTTTGAAATTTTCCTGACTCAGCAGCAGAAAAAAAAAAACTGTGTTGTTTTAAAATGCCGGCTTTCTGGGCCATCCTGCCAGGGCAACTCTGACTGTTTGAGGCAGGAGGGCCGGCTACAGAGAGAGGACTTGACTGTTGTCTGTTGTAGCTCACTGGCTGGCAGGGACCTTGAAACACTGTAGACTTGTGGCACTGAACGCGGCCCTGGCCGCTACCTCAGCCAAAAGTTTGGAACGCCTTTAATCCTACTGATATTGCTAGGTAAATTAAAGACTTATGTGGTCAGAAAAACAAGGAGAGATGCAGTAAAGAGAGCGTCAAAGACAAAGAAAATTTTTAAATGGTTTACAGTGTGTTAAAAATATATGCAAGCTAAAAGTAAGTTCTTAAGAGTAAAAAAAATGAAAGAAAAAGAGAAGTTGGTTGTGATAGTACACGCCTTTAATCCCAACACTTGGGATGCAGAGGGAGATTCCCCTCTGTGACTTCAAAGTGTGGTAGTACACGCCTTTAATCCCAGTGCCTAGAAGACAGAGACAAACAGATCTCTGTGAGTTCAAGGTGTAGTAGCATACACCTTTAATCCCAATGCCTGGGAGGCAGAGACAGGCGAATCTCTGAGAGTTCAAGAACAGTCTGGTCTACAGTGTCCAGGTCAAAGATATACGCTTAAAAAGCAAAAAGTTAAAAGTAAAAATAAACGAAATAGAGTTAAAATAAAGCCATATGAAGATGGAAAATACACAGAGAATCTTGATACTGTATGCTATTATGCTCTCTTTGAATTGTTTGAATGCTGAGGAAGGAGCAACAGCTGCTAAAAGATATTTGTTTATAAATGCTGCTGAACTAACCCAACATAGATATTGTGACAATGCCTTGACTTTGAAATTTGGATCTAAGGACATGATACTTTGGAAAGGAGTTTCTTTTTTTGTTTTCACAGAGGATGAGACCCTGTTCGTTTCTTCTATTCTGATATGGTATGATGGACCACACCCTTCTGAAGGGTTGCTGTGAACGCCTTCAGAAAATTGCTTCGCTCAACTGCCAACTGAGATGAAACTAGCACACAGGTTATACCATGAAAGACCTAATTAACGACGCCCCCATTCAGCAGGAAGCAGTTTGGAGAGATAACTGCGCCCATGTTCCCAAATATGGTTTATAAGTGTTCTTTTACATTTAAAGGGGGAAATGGTATAGGTATGAATAATTTACATTGATATGGATTTTGCTTTAGTGACTTGAATTTAAGGTCAATTTTGTTATATGTATATGTATTTCTGATCTTGATTAGGTGTAGTGATTGTGTAGTTCACTTAAAAATGTAATGTATATAGGTTGTTAATGGATAATCATCGATAATGGTCAAGCTTGTAGTTATGTTAGTTAGATTTTCTAGATATATAGAGATATATTTTAGATAGGCATTCTTCATATCTTTCAAAGACTACAAAATAGGACATTTAATGTTTTAATAACTTAGAACTTTTCATGACAGTGAGACACTCTGCTCCTGGCAGCACCAATCTACTTCAGGAAGAAGATGGGCATCGAAGAGGATCCTTAATGGAGTTTGATAGCCATTTGGGCAAGAAACTGCTCTTGCCTGGACTATTGCATAAACTGGACACAGAGAACCCGCAGAGAGAGGACTACTGAACTTGCCTAAAGGTGAGATGATCTTTCGGGGTTCCTGACTTATGAAAGAGTCTGCGAGACATTCTTCAGGACAAGCAGATAGTGACTGCCTTTGAAATTTCCTGCTTTGTGGAATGTCTGCTGAAAACTATGGGCCTGTAGGCCGAAGATGGATGCCCCAACGGTACAGAGGAACTTTGGGTGACTGTACAGGCAGCGAGATGTCTCTGTCATTTCTAGAGTTTGAACATTGCTGTTAAAGTTAAAGCTTTTCTTTTTTGTTTAAACAGAAAAAGGGGAAGTGATGTGGGAGTGTCATATATCAATCTGTTTATCAATCTGTTGATTTCATTGGTTCAATAAACTGCCTTGGCCTTGATAGGTTAGAACATAGGTGGGAGGAGTAAACAGAATAGTATGCAGTCAGGAAGAGGAAGTGAGGTCAGAAATCATGCAGCTCCGCTCAGAGATGCCAGGCTCCTCTCTCATGGGCGGATAGGATAGCTCAGCTCTCTGAGGCACACTCGGGATGAAGCTCCGACCCAAGATGGACGTAGGCTAGAATCTCCCCGGTAAGCGCACCTTAGGGTGCTAACACAGAATATTAGAAATGGGTTAGACCAGGTGCGAGAGTTAGCCCGTAAGAGGCTAGAGCTAGTGGGCCAAGCAGTGTTTAAATGAATACAGTTTGTGTGTTGTTATTTCGGGCATAAGCTAGCCAGGCAGCTGGGGTGTTGGGGCCGCAACCCCGCAGCGCCCCCATTTCAACACACAAGATCATATGTCCATGTGTACAACCACACAATGCTTGAGCGTTCCTATGCAAGTGGGTCAACATCCTTGTCTTGCGGGGCACATAGTTATTCACTAGTGAAATTTCTTGCATTATATGAATTGAAACTTTAGGCAAACTATACTGTTTTCCTGTGATTTTTGTTCCAAGATGCATAACTTATGCTGGCCTTGAACTTGAGACTCTGCCATCTTAGCTTTCACAATGCTGGGATTACAGGGGCGTGCCACTCACCCTGACTTGCAGGCTGTGTTCTGTTATCAAGCAGTTATCAGGTTGGTTGATACGGTTTTGAAATAGTAATGCACTGAACGTGTGTTTTCTTTTGCTTCTGTTCATCATTTGGCTACACAGCAGCTTTGGGATTAGCATTTAAAAGGGAGCTGTGCAAATTTGACCCGTTATCATCAGCAGAAGAAAGTCTTGGATTAACCCCATAATGAACTGTCATCATTAGCTTCTTTCAGCAGACTTTCAAACACAAATGCATATATCAATAACTATTACCTGTGTATTTAATCTGCACATATTCTAATTTTGATGGTATTTTATATTTTTGTGTATGCTCAATACATCTGAGTAGTCCAAGTTGATTAATTCCAAGAAGTTGAAGTGCATCTAGAAGAACAAGATTAAAAACAAATTTTAACAAGAAAATTGCCACTTGAAATCCTTTTAAGAACTAGGTAGATATATGCAACAAGAAGAATCAATTGTAAAGCTTTTCTTGACAAGTGGCCTTGAGTTGGAGTTCTGGAGGGATGCTTTCTGTTCATATACTCAACAGTTAACTTTCCTTGGTTCCTTTCCTGGCAATTAAGAGGTCTTTCAGAAACAAGGAACATATTAGATGATTGATAAGTGGTTTTGAATTCCATTAGCCTTAGGGAAAAGAACATTGTGCTTTCCTACAGTACAGATTTTTTTGAGCCTATTAGAGTGGAGCCTGGGGCAAATGGTACAAAGTGGAGGCTCCTAGTCTTAGGGTACATCTGTTTTTCTAAATCTAGTCTCGATTCCATAGGCTTGAAAGAAGAAAGGATTTTTTTGTCTTTTCAGCATCAAAAACAATAATTTTAAATATATCTAAAAATAATTGGCTGGAGAGATGGGTAGTGCACTTGCTTCACAAGTGCACAAGTGTGAAGACTTGGGATTGGATCCCCAGAACCCACACAAACATTGAATGACCATTGTAATATACCTGTAATCTCTATGCTTAGTGTGATGATTTGAAAGATAATAGCTCCCAAAGTGAGTGACACTATTAGGAGGTGTGGTTTTGTTGGAGTGGGTGTAGCCTTGGTGAAGGAAGTGTGTCCCTGTGGAGGTGGGCTTTGAAGTCTCACATATGCTCAAGCCAGACCCAGTATTTCAGTTCACTTCCTCTTGTCCGCAAGTCGTAGAACTCTCAGCTCCATCTCCAGCACCATGTCTACCTGTGTGCTGCCATGGCCCACTGTGATGATAATGAACTGAACCTCTGAAACTGTAAGCCATCCCATTAAAGGTTTCCCTTTATAAAAGTTGCCATGGGTTTATGGGGTTTCTTCACAGCAATAGAAACCCTGACTAAGACACTTGGGTTGTAGGAGATAAGGAATCCCGAGAGCAAGATGGCTAGACAGCCTAGCCAAATTGGTGGACTCTGGATTCAAGTGAAAGTTCCTGTCTCAATGTATACATGGAGAGTGAGCAAAAATTACACCAGAGTTCAGTTTCTGGCCTTCGAATGTATGCATATACATGTGGTCCCACATACTTGGGGACATGAGCACACACACACACACACACACACACAGGTTATATAAACAGTACTTTACCACAAAATTTTGTGGTAGTTTCCACTATAACAACGTTTATGAACTTTGAGACTGAATGAGGAGATCCAGAAGAAATAAAGTTTTTCTTCTTGTTTCAGGACCGTGTCTCTGGGAAGTTCACTGTGTTGTGTGCATTTAGTAGGCCAGGTCAACCTAGGGATCCTCTTAGTCTTCTACTTGCCATGTGTGGAAATGCCTTTGTGATGCCTGTCTGTGGCCTCATCTCTTGTTCATGAATGCAGAGTACAGACTGGTTGACCATGACCACATTTAGCGAGCATTTCAATTTCCCTTAGACTCTGGGTTAGTTTTGTGTGGCTGCTATAACTTACCACTACAATTAGTTCCCGAGAATGAGACAAACTTATTTTTCTTACATTTCTTTAGGTTTGTAAGTCTAACACAAATCCCACTGGACTGAGATCAAATTGTTGCCTGGGCTGGACTTCCCTGTGGAAGCTCCACAGGAAATGAATCTCCCTGTCTTTTTCTTTTTCAGCTTTTAGTTGCTGAGCATAGTCCTTGATTCATGGCCCCTCTCTCCAACTTCAAAGCCTATAACTTTACATCTCTCTTCTATGAGTCCTACCTCTCCTACCGTCCTCCGCTGCCTGGATCTTTAAGTCTCAAGGACCCCTTTGATTCTGTGAGCATGGCTGAGGTCCTCTAGGACAGCATCTCCATGTTAAAATCTTTGCCTGCATCACAGCTTCAGAGTCCCTTGCCAGGCCAGGGACTATAGTTCGAAGTTTCTGAGATTAAGATGGGGGGAGGATACAGCATGGCCTTTCGGTGTGTGACAGCTTCAGCATACCCTCTGAGTTGGCTCTGAAAAGGCACATTTGCCTCAGTACTGGGGGAGAAGATGAGGCAAGGACAGAAGACCCTGTCAGTTGCAATGAAACACTAGAAGAAACAAAGTGAGGGAAGGGGAGAGGAAAGAAGGAAGGGAAGAAAACAACATTTTTTTCAGCACCCATTATGTGAAAAATTTTCTCCTTGAAGGGAAACTTTTGGAATAATCGTTTTAGCATTTATTTTCTTCTGTAAAATTTTAGTCTCATTTGGATACAGAACCAAGGAGGTATCCCTGCCCTGGTGTCAGGCAAGGTACCCTCTGGGGTGTGATGGTCTGACTCATTCAGGTCCCAGAGTAATCTAGTACCAGGTTGATTTGTGAGCCTTCAATCTTACCTTGAATGCGACACTTTCCCAGCTTTCCTGATCCTGGTAGACTCATTCATACCTCGGATTGTGCTCGGCTGTGTTCTTCATTGTGCTGTGCTCACATCCTGGAGAGACATGTGATCTTCCAGCTTGGTATCCTTTGTACATTTTTGTTCCTCTCCTCCAAGCTGCTTGTTCTTCTATAGTGTCTCAGTTTGGGCTCACCTGTTTACACTATGAATTCTATTTGGTGGACACACTGTCCGCAGGCATGACCAATAACTTTCACACTTAAAGATCTATATTAAAATTAAGATCAGGATCAAGGTTCTCTTACCTGACAAGCAGCCATTATGAGTTTCCTCCCCTGCTGTATGTCTGTGCTTTATTTACCTCAGTGCTGATTTACCAAAGGGACAGGTAGTTTTGTCTGATGTCATGAATGGGAAGGGAGTGTAAAGTTGAGGTGTGTTCATTTATAAAAGAACAAAGTCAACTTCTTCTTCAAAATGACACTACTTGTCGACCCGAGTCACCTCTCTAAGACTGCTTTTGCAGAGTAAATCCTTTCACGACAGCTCTGGAGAGCTGGCAGGCTGACAAGGCTCACAGATTGGTGATAGAACTGGCCTGGAAAGACCACGCTTGCTTACTTTGTAAGACCAGAAGGGCTTGCCTCTTCAACCAAGCCTCTTCATAGAGGTAAGATGGGAGCACGAATCTGGTGGGACATGCGTACTTCTGTCTTCCTTCTCAAGTCCCCAATCCATTACTAATTATTATGAAATAGTTCTTAGATTCAAGGAAGGGACAATAAAATTTAATGATATGCAATATTAAAAAATTGAAAATAGCGTCTAGAGAGGTGACTCAGTGGTTAAGAGCACTTGATACTCTTCCAGAGGACCTAGGTTTGCTTCCCAGCACCCGCGTGGTGTCTTACATGTAACTCTAGCTTCAGGGGCTCTGATACCTTCTGTTGACTGCTGAGGAAGTTGGGCATGCTCATGATGACACATACGTTTATGAAGGCAAAATATGAAGGCAAAATAAAACATTTTAATAGAGCACTATAAATTGAAAATATAAAGGAGCTGTAAGATGTACAGTAAGGCATCATTAATCAGAACGTTATCAAATGGTCCTATTTTGGCTACATTTCACGTTTGTAGTAGCTATTACAGAGTGGATTACTAGTAAAAACTGCATGAACAGATGAAAGAAGATGTGAGTATTTTCTTAAAAAATACCTGAATAATATGAATTTGGGTACTTTTTTTAAAAAAAATACATTGCCGTATATCTTGATACTTTCTGGTAAGATTTGCTTTAAATTTATGTTGAAATGTTCTGTATTTCTACCTTGATACCTTATGTTGCTAAGGTTTTGCTGTATTTTCTCATTTTCAGGAGGGATGTTTCTGTAGTTTTCTGTTTTGCTTAGACTACAGACCCTTCTCCATAACGAAAAATAGCCGCCAACTGTGTGCAAAAGAGTACAAAAGATTCCAGCAGCAAGACACTATGATACAAAGCCTGGCACTGGGCCTTACAAAGGCAATCTGACTTAGCACTTAGCTGATAAGACAAAGAAATCGCTTGTCATCCGAGCTAGAATTTAGACTGTCCTTGGTCACCATCCTCCCTTGGGGAGTTTGCAGTGTCTCTTACTCCCAGTGCTTCTCAATTGAGATGATCCTTCTATACTGTGACACTGCCTGGCAAAAGACTATTCTTCACAGTCCATCAACATACATTCTAAGGTCATGCATGATTATGAAGAACCTGTAATCCTTTGAGTCAACAACATTAACTGTGGGTCAAAACATCTATCTTAGACGGTTCTTGTATTATACTGCACTTAGTGAGAATTATTAGTGCTTGAATTAAGGGTGGCTTTATGTGTGGTGGTTTCAGGAGGGTGGGGAATGAACTTGGGCTTTGAAGATCGCCATCTTCAGGTCTGAGCAACTCATGCTCTCTTTTGCTACCTTGAGTTCTTTGTTTAATTGTAGTTGAAATTCCTTGGGTTCCAAAACATTTGTTCCAACTTTATGACTCACTGGAAATGTTGCCATTGCTAAACTCCTGTTCTGTTTCCAGCAGATTCTATCTGATGATGTAGCTATACAGTGCCACCAAGCCTCTGGGAGGAAACACAAGGTGTTCATAATGGAAAAGCAGTAGCTTATCAAAGAGAGCCCTGGTTCAGTGACCGTAATGAGCTGTGGATTTTTCTAGTCATCTGCTGCCTTTCTGATGACAACAGGACACCTTTTTTCTAAACAGGGGGCCTTTTAGGCCACAGTGGAAGTGTGCTATTAACTCATATGTTCTTTATTTCTCTACCTGACTTAATCGCTTCTGCTGTGATCCCTTTTCCAGGGAAATGAAGCCTGCCACCCCCAAGGTCTGCCAGATGAGGGCCCTGCTTTGAAAGCTTTGAATCAACTCATTTAGAAAGTGCAGCAACTGGAAATTATGACGCCTTTGGTGTCCTGAACTTGTTGAGCTCAACTAAAGGTACAAAGGTTGGCTTAAATAAAATGGAATCTTAGAATAAAGTGTGACAATTCCACATGTAGCATTTTAAATTTAGGTTAGAAGGAAAAGTCTGTTCGCTTGTTTGTTTGTTTTTCAGATCAAGTACAGCAGGCTGAATGCACCTGATAATTCAAGACTGAACGTCTGAATAGCACTAGGAGTAAATTTCTAATATTCTCATCACACAAATAAAGTAGTAGGAGTTTGAGGTGATAAATATGTTAACTATCTTAATTTGATCATTTTACATGGCACTACCAAACCATAGCATCATTTTGTATGTGCTAAGTAATACTGGCCAAAATTTACAAATATATAATGAAGAAAATAAATACCGGGTCATTTCAGTTGAAATGCCAGTGTTCCCGTGGAGGCATAATTTAATAGTTGCTGCTACAGGTCCGTATTAAATGTATGATGCCCTTGTAGAACCTATGTGAGATTAATACCAATCCAGTGGCGATGCCCTGGAATGTAGGATTCAGAGAGCTTACTCTGAGGGTTAGCTGAGAGTTGAGACACCAGGAAGACTGGAACAGGCTTTTGCTATTGGCCTCCTTCCTGCTTAGGAGAGAAGTGACTGACATGTAGACCTCTGACTTGCCTTCCAGAGTCATTGTGCAGTGAGGACCTGTCGGCCAGCCTGTCCTGCTGTCCTGCCAGTGTCATGCCGGGGTAGGAGTGTTCTGTTAACTCCGATAGAAGAGAGGATGGCCAAACCTGCAGCTGCAGAGACCATGCACATTGGTATTGGAAAAGGAAGGACTTTTTTTTTTTTAAATCATCCTCAAATTACTGGACATGAGAAAGATGAGGAAGCAGACCCTTATTACCACGAGGGGAAATTATTGTGGTCGGCTGATTCTCTACATAGCCTAGTGTTCAGCGGAGCCTTCTGGAACATTTCCTCCCTGCTAAGCAACTACGCACACAGATGCACCCGTGTTGATGCTGTTATAACTCTCTCTACTTTTTTCTGAAGGGCGTTTAGGACAGAGTTAGACTCTGATGCTCCCAAGGTACCCAGTTTAGTGCTCCTTTCTCATGGTGGGAATGCGGGACATCTGTTTGTTCGTGGCAGTGCGGTGCAGTTTGATCTGAGCAGATTAAGACATTTTCCTGTCAAAGTGAGTTCTGAAACTGTTCTTGCATCGGTGCAGCACCAGCAGCTCTCAGTACAGAGACCACACATGTGTTCTACTATTATTTTATTTCCTGGTCCGACTGTGATTGGAGCTTCAAAGATAATCGTGATTCTTTTGTATTGGGTCTCTTTTCTTTCTGGCACAGCAGCATGTGGAGTCTATGTACACACTTGGGGTCAGAGCAGCACCGGAGTTCTCTGAGGTGGCTCTTCTTCCTTGATTTCCAGAAGATTGAGATATTTGTAAAGTGTTTGCAACCTCCATTTTTAAGTACACTTTCACAGGGGATTGGAAATCTAGGGGAAAAGTTAATGACTTCATGGTCCCTCTTAAGGACACAGCTTCTGCGCTGGAGGCCAGCAGAGGGCGCACCATGCACGCACAGCTCTCTCTCTCTCTCTCTCTCTCTCTCTCTCTCTCTCTCTCTCTCTCTCTCTCTCTCTCTCTCTTCTCTCTACACACACACACAAACACACACACAAGACAGAGAGAGACAGAGACAGAGAGATAGAGAGAGAGACAGAGAGAGAGGGGGAGCACACAGTAAAAGGAGTTTTTAAGAAAAGTTGCACATAGTATAATTTTAATCCATTCCATTTTTAAATACCACAATAAATTTAATTTTCACAATAAATTAAATAGCCATATTCAGTTTACAAAATAGAATTACTTAGTGTGAAACTGATATTTACAGCATTTACAATATGTACAGGACATTTCTCTGTGTTGACATACACACGGAAGTAAAAGGACTTGACTCTCCAGCACATGATTGACATGCTACAAATGACACCATGGTCCATACACGGAAACAATAGTGCAATATCACCACAGGAACTTTGGAACAACGTCAATTTTGTGAGATAAGACATTCTTTTAAATAACAAAAAAAATAGCATATTCTATTTTCATGGCACCAATCCGGTATCTGTATTAAAGAGCCAGCTTCACTTTAGGACAACAAAACAAAAAACAAAAACCAAGAAAACAAAACAAAATCCGAAAACCCAGAAAACTGAATCCTCTACTTCCTGACGCTTTGTAGCCATTGGTACATTTTCACACATTCATCTTTTGGCTTAAATCTATGAAAACGGCGGGTGACAAGTTCTGAATCCAAGGAAGACTAACTTGAGACCATCTGAAGTCACTTTTCCCCAGTCCCACCACCTCTACTCTTCTTTTGTAAATAGCTTCAAAGATGCAGCTCTGCAGGCAGCAATTTAGTGTTCACACTTTTGTAAATTTTCAGTAGAAAAAGAATTAATCTTGCATTTGGTCACACACCGCATATGTACAAGTATTCATGGAGAAATGAACTGGGTAGCTGAATCTGGGAAAGTGCGTATTTTAATCTAGAGGAGACACAACATATCTCCAGGGACAACACACGGTGTTGTGTGATGGATTGTTTTAGGGCCAGTTCAATGTCCTCCCTGTGATCTGGTAAAATTTTTGATTAAAGGGATGAAAGAACTTGCGCAATTTGGTAACAACGGAGGGGTCTACCTCTGGATGGATGCGCCCCTTGCTGCCCGCCAGGCACTTATTGAAGATAATGTTAAATCGCAAACAGTAAAACCCTCTGGTAGCGTTGAAATATAAATTGTACTGACTTATCCTCGGAGGAAGGTTCAAGAACTTCTCCACGAGCTGTAGTTCCGGCAGAGGCTCGGTGATGAGACGGTCTCCATCCACGACGTGGAACTGTTCAATCGGAAAGTACTTCAGCCAGCGCTCCAGATGTTTCGTGTAGATGCTGGTCCTAACCGCCTTGTACTTCGTGTTCACCTCGCAGGTATTAGGGTCTATGGCTAGCTTCTCGAACTTATAGTAGGTTTTGTTCTTCCTCTCCTTCCCCTCTAGAACCTGAGTGTAATCAGAAATCGCTCGTGTGGTCGGCTCCCTGACAATGATCAACAGCTTGATGGATGAGTTCATTTTGTAAATCCTTTCCGGAACCTCTTCTGTGATGAAATAGGCCGGGCTCTTTTCAATTGTGATTTGCTGAGGGTAGGAAAAAGGCATTTTTTTCCTGTACCACTCAATGCCCTTGGCATAGTTCTCATCGTTGTCAAAGAAGTGGATCTCTTGAGAAGCTTTGACCACGGCAGGATGGAGGTTCAACATCTCTAGCAGGGCCCTAGTGCCCCCTTTCCGTACCCCAATGATGATGGCTTTGGGGAGCTGCTGGACCAGGTCATGGAGGCGAACCTGCTCCTTGGAAGAGTTGCCCTTGCGGAACTCATGCAGAAGACCTCTTTTAAACTGCAGGGCCCGGAGTGGGAACTCAGCCTGACTGTGGGCGCCACCAAATCGGTTTTCAATAGGGCAAATGGGCTGGAGCCTGCAAGCCGAAGAGAGACACCATAAGAAACTTATTCCCACGTAACTTCTCATTGTTCTGCCTCTGTGCCCAGACTCAGATTCTACATGCATAAATAAAGCCACTGGGTCCCAGGCTGCTGCGATCCATTATGAACATATGTTTAGGAAATTTTATGTTAAGCAACTCTGTGTTCAGCGGAGCACACATAATTGATGGGATTTTTTTTTATTAGTGCTCCTTAAAAATTTTATTCACCAAGCACTTAATTGACTACGGCATGTACTTATGCTCACAGTACAAGATAGACAAGTGACACCAGCCATACTAATAGCTTTTTAACAGCTCACCAGTTAAAATCATTCAGAAATTGGGAAGGCAGAAGATTATAATCTTCAGCTAAGACGCTGAAGGGCAAAGAGGGGGCCATTTATTTCAGGCGTTGTGTGGAATTGTTTCTTTCTTTTGTTCTTCTCCTTTGGCAGCCTAGTGGCATTCACATGGCCCCTTAGCTTCCTTGAGATACAGTTGGAGAGGGGGCTCTGATCCCTCTGATTGGCTCTTTGCATCACCATTATGCAGAACTCCAGTCTTGGTTTTAGCTGAACATTTTTATTCTGTGAGAATTTCTGTCCCCACATCCTTGGGGATAGGCAGAAGAGGGCTCTACTTCTGACTCTCTTCCCATGTCTATCTAAAAAGATCAAGTTTCTGCATCCATTTTGCTGATGGTATGAACATCATTGTTTTCTGTATGACCCACCACTCCTGCATCCAGAAATCTGAAAGAAAGACTTTGATGGGGCTAGAAATCCCAAAATTTCATCCCACGCAATTTAATTCAGGAACTAGAGTTTATAAGATAAGGGATGCAATGGATAGAGCCAGGAACGATAGACTACTCTATATTTTGCTGAGAAAGATGTAGTAATAACCACAATAATATTAGAACAAAATGACTACTTCAACATGGCCTCTACATATGGTTAGAAAATTGTGTGTACCTTTATATATAATATGATGATAAGTTAAAATTCACTCTAATTAAAAAAATCAACTAGGTTGATTTAGGAAGTCATTTTAGGCTTATTGGTCAAAGGGGATAATACCAATCAAAGTGGCTATTAAGTTATTTCTTCCAGATGAAATTTTCTAATGACTGCAGTAACTTGGAGTCTCTCTCCTCTGTGGCAATGAGGCTGTCTCTTGCTTTCCTAAGAGGCCCCATTGGATCTTCAAGCCATGTTCAACTGATTGTGTAAAACTTAGGGGCATGGCATTGGGTTTGCTCTGTTTACCTAGGCCTATATAATAATCTTCAAGAAAAATAAAAACATGTGTTAGTTTTTCTAATATTTATTCAATGATTCTTGAAACAACTCACACCCATTTCAGGAAGTTGAAAACAAGCAATGGAAATCCATTTTGAAAACAGGGCTCATCACTGTTTTGGCTAGGGTTCCTTTCACTGTGATAAAATACCTATGGCCAAAGCCAATCTTAGGGAGGAAAGGATTTATTTCAGCTTTCATTCCCATATCACAGTCCATCATGGAAGGAAATCAGGGTGGGAACCCAAGACAGGAACATAGTGGCAGAAACTAAGGCAGAAGCCCTGGAGGAAAGCAACTTACTGGCTTGTTTAGTCTGCTATCTTAGGATGAACTGCCCAAGGGTGGCACTGTCCACAATGTACTGGGCCTTCCATATCAATCAAAAACTACACTACAGGCTTGTTTACAGGCCAATCTGATGGAGCTATATTCTCAATAGAGAGCCCCTCTTCCCACTTGAGTTAATCTTGTATCATTGAAAAAAAAAATCAAATGAACCAGGACAACAGTTGGTTTTAGGAAAATGTGAATTTATAAATTCATTGGAATTATTATTCTAGGGTTCTAATTGAATGCTACAAAGTTGTCGGCAGATACATGGTTAAAAGTGTTTTTGATTGTAGCACCTTTGAGGATAGTATAAATTAGCCTTTTTTGCCCTTCTTGGTCTCTATCTATAGAGCTAGCACTATTTCACTGAGATATCCACTGATGGACATGTCTCCTAGGTATGTAGAATGACTCTAGTACCATTTCTGTGAACACTGAAGCAATCATCTCTCAAATATTATTCTGTACGATTTAATTCTCTTGCTCAACCCTGGGTGAAAAATGTTGACAAGGGCATCTCCAAGAGTGACTAGGCAGAGACGGAACTTCTTCTATCTGGAAAGGGTTGCCTTCTTTCTGAACTTGCCTCTTCTTTCTACTTCCTACCCTGGAAGATCAAACTCTATAAGGACAGTTGCTTTATGGATGCCCCCAGTAAAAAAAGAACAGGTAAAGATAGGAAAAAATATCTCACTCCCCTGCTCCTTGAAGAGCAGTTCTAAGGCTGCCAGACCCAAAGCAGAATTTAACACTGGAAGAGACAAGGGAAGTAACTCAGGCTTCCTCCCAGAAAGCAGTCTCCAGTTACTAAGGGTAAGCCTGAAGAAGCACGTGCCATTTTCAGACAAAATGTGTTCAAATTCTTAAGCAATGTACTGTGGGAAAGACCACCAGATGATGAAATTTCTTATACAAGCCATCCCACTAAAGAGTTGAGAGGAAAACTGCTACTAGCTGATTGATAAATGTGTTCATAGCTATATGACCAATTACTCAATAAAATGTCAATGATCAGCAACTAACAATGTTGGGAAGACTTCATATTAAAGTTCTGTTATAGACATAGGTCAAATGTTGCTATCTCGAGGTTTTTCACTGTTAAATGGCACGTCAAGAATAAATACTGGAATGCCAGTACTGAGTGATAAACTCGCAGTTAGATCTGCCACAATTACAAAGTAGAAGAAAATTTTAATGGGAAAACATCAAAAGGAGGTTAATGTTTATCAGTTAAGCTGGACACTGGCTGAAGGAAAGTAAGGACCATTGTTGTATTGCTGTAAAACACTGGAACGACAGAATATTGAGAAGAAAACTGAAGCTGTTTCCATTTAAAAATGTGGATGTGTTTTTGTTGATTTGGGGAACAGAATAGGACAAAAAAAAATCCAGTCTTTCACTACAAGAATTAGTTGAAAGGGGGAAAATAGCAGCGTCTTTATTTCAGAAACTAAGTTCTCGATATTACCCTGTCACTCTGGCTGTAGAACCATGAAAGAACATCTCAGGGACACGCAGCTGTCATGACGGGGACTCCAGCAGGCCCGGCACCTCTCAACAGTTTGCCTATTAAGAGCCAACTCCCAACGCTGTAATTTCCTCTCTATGGATTTTCCAATGCCTTCTGGGAAATCGTTCTGTGTGACAGCATCCTTGTTGGGTACCCGAACGCCAGAGTTAATTAACATAGTTAAAAATCCATGCCTGTAGCCATCCTTCCAGGGCAGGGGACTGCAAGCTTGATGAGCTTCTTTACTGGTGCATACATAATTGTCCACTCATAAATTTCAAAATGAAGAGACATAGTCCAATCACCACTGTGCCGTCATGGCTGACGGTCAGCACCAGGTACACACAGGCCTCAGTGGGTTCTAGTCAGTGATGGTATCATTTATTTATTTATTATGTGCCTATCTTTATGCCTTCTCTGAGCACGAGTGTCAGTGCTACCAGAATACAGATTAATTTGAATGAAGCATCTTGGTTTGAGCTGTGTGGAACTTGTACCTTTAAGGTCTTAATGAATCAAAATCAACAGCACAGAAAAGTGTTTTTTTCTTGGAAGTCTTGAGGGACAAAAAAAAATGGATTAACTCAAAGTTATAGCCCAAGGAAGCTCACATCAGGAGATACAGAAGGCTGCATGAGTGGAGAGCATGTATTTAACCACCTACCTATCCAAGCTCCCAACTCTGGCAACTAGATACAGCAGACTCCCAACGGCAAGGCTTCCCAGCACCAGGAGCTTCTGTCTCAGCCACACCTGCTGTTTGAATAGCATGGCCCTCCATCAACCTTCAGGACTGCCACAGCCTGCGAGCAGAGAGAAGGTGCATGTCAGCGGTTGTCATAATGCCAGCCAGAACTGGATACCAGCGATTAAGCAACAAAGAGATAGCATACCAATGTTGGCAGGTTTCACGGTGTAGCTGATTTTCACAAAACTTACCTTTCTTTCTTTCTTTCTTTCTTTCTTTCTTTCTTTCTTTCTTTCTTTCTTTCTTTCTTTCTTTCTTTTTTTAAAACCTAGCCCATGCTGTAAGATCAACTATCAATTCTGTGGGGATTACACAGAATTTGTTCTGTCTTCAAAAATTTCTGAAGCACATAAAAATTCAAACATACATACATACTTGCATTCATATCTAGACAGACAGACAGAATATTGAGAAAATGAGCAACCCGAGGCTTTATCAGTAAGGCAACAAACTGGAAAACTACAGTTAAAATAAGAGAATGAATGCTGAAATTCCCATTTAGTAAATGGTCACTTGGGACTTAATATCCTTGTCTTAGACCTTTTTGTTCTGCTTTGCTGGTGAATGGAACAAAAGGGTGGGATTTCAAAAGTGACAGTTTCCTGAGGTTAGCAGAGGTGAGTATCCATTCTGCCTATGCTTGAAGACACAGTCTCCAAGGAGTTTTCTGCTGGCCTTCATGTCTCCTCTCAGTCCTGGATGCTGGAAACACACTTTGACTAGTGGTCCTACTGTGTGGCTTCTCCAGGCTCCCTGGGAAACTGAACAGGTTGGGTTTTATCAGACTTACTTTTACCTCACCAGAAAGTTTATCTGGAAGCTTTGTTCTCTCGTACATGAGAAGTGTAGTGCAAGGCTTTACTTGTGCCGTTATTATATTCTGGAGAAAAAAAAATATAAGCTCCCAATTCAGACTTCTTATTGAAAATAAATCCAATCTCCTTTCAAGATAAGATTGTTTGGTTCTTATTGAAACTGAAAATAGTAATCTGAGAAGACAGAAACAGAGCGCTGCCTGGAAAAGATCTCACTGCAAAGGTATCTTCATGTGTGTTATGTGGAGATTCCTGCCATGCAGAAGGGGAATGCTGGCTTGTCAGGATGACCTAGATTCATTTATCAAGAAACTGCTTAGTGGCAATAGCATTCCCCACTATTAGAGTAGGTACACAGAGATTTCAAAAATGTTCCAAAAGAGTTTCAGCCCTTGGGCAACTGGTCATGTGATTAGAAAGTCATGGAACAACCAGAGAACACAACTCATGTCTCAATGTGTGGATAAATGTTGGTAAAAGACACTCTGGGGTCCATGTTCTCATGTAGGTTTTTCTCTGTGGGATGTGCTGGTACGCCCAATATACATGCAGTTCAGGTTCCCTGTGTGCAAGATGCCTTAAATGTGTCTGCTAGGATTTTCTCTAGCTTCCTGTTTGAAGAGCTGGCGTAGTCCTCAGACGGATTCCTCTTATGCTCTATCTGGCCCATCACCCCATTCAAGTACCTTTAGGTCTGCTACGATGGGGAGGGTGTCTGCATGTGAGATCTCAGCTGCCAAGGGAGCTGCCAGTGACACAAGGCAGTCTCAGTGCCAGGAGCACTTGCGAACGTTCTGGTTTAGTTTTGTCATGGGACCCTTCTGAAATTTGTTTTCCTCACCTGTAGAGTGAAGACAATAGTGCCTGTCTCATTGGATTAGCGTGACATGGACCCCGGGAGAGAACTTTGAAAGCATCATAGCACGTTACAGAACTGAACCTTAATTAATATCTCGAGGAGGCAAATTAATTAGTTCTTGCATTTTGAAAAGGAAAATGATAGAATAGATGTAGTTCTCATGAGTAGTATAATTGGATTGTGAAAAACATAGGGTCATTTTAAGCATAAATAACTTTTAATGGGATCTCCTATTAAATATTCAAATACCAACACTGGAGTTTCTATTCATGTAAGACGGTGGGCATGGACATGTGCTCATGCACATACAGCCAAGGCTTGTCTTGATGAGCTAAACCCTCCGGGAACTTTTTGAGGGATGGAGAGGTCTCGCCAGTATGTCCCAGTGACAGTCTTTAGGAGAAAGAAAGTGACATTTTCTATTTTATAGACAGCGACAGGGATGATGTGAGAGCATCCCTAGAATAAATTTTTCTGAAGAAAATGTAAGATACTGACTGAGAGTCAGAATGCCTATTTTGTTTTTCTATAGTATCAAGAAGTGTTTAAGAGCCTTTAAAAGTTGGGATCTCAAACACTAGGAGTTGTCCCTCTTAGTCTGAGAATACAACAAAATGGTATAGACTTGATCTTTATGGGCAATGCTATTAAACCAGATGGAGAGCTGATGCTATTTCAGTCATAGGTTACCAGAGCAGCTGTGATAATTGGTTTTGGTTGTCAACTTGAGTGGATCTGATTTTAACTAAGGCAAGACTCTGGGTGATAGTTGAGGCCATTTCCTGGAAGGGTTGATAGCTGGAGAAGGAAGATTCCCCCTTTACAGATGGCAGCACCTTTTGGGAGCAATCCAGACAGAAAGGGGTCTGAGGGAGATGCAGTTTTTTGCCTGCCTGCCTTCACTCCTGATGGTGAATGCATCTACACCGCTACTGCTTTTCCTACCTTCACTAACACTGGAAACCAGCTCTTTCAGCCTTCCCATTTTGACTGAAGTCTCTCCAGGACTCCTCTAGACCATCAGTACCAGACTGAGAATCTGAGGCATCTTGCCTCATGGCTAAGCAGCTCCTGGTACCCTATACACCTTCCTTGCCTTAAGGGCTAAAGGTTCTCAGCCTCTCTAGTGTGTAGACAGCCATTGGCTGGGATACCCAATCTGTATTGGGCAAGCCAATCTAATATGTTCCTTTTCTAATCTGCATTCATTCTATCTGTGCTGTTCCTCTAAAGAATGCTGGCTAAAGCCCTGTTATATCGGAAACAGGTCGTTTATAATGATTTTAAATGTTTGTAACCTATTTTTATGGGCCTAGAGTGATATTTAAGTCCTTACTTGTCTCTTATTTTCTCTCTCTGAGTATCTCATTTTGTGTTTCAAGAACAACACAGTTTCTGTTTCTTCCACCAGTAAAACTTCCACAGACAGGGTGTACGAGCCGAACACAGTCAGTATCTACAAGAGAGTACATGGCCAGAAACAACAAGCTGCAGAGACATCTGGCTGTTTTGCTAAAACAGCAGTCAGCAAAGAAAGAAACAATTCCCAAGCTCCAACCAAGATATGAGGGGATTCAGAAATAATAATGATACAGATATGCTCAAGTGTTGCTCAGGGGCTTGCAGACACGGGTCCCGCAAGCCCCTGGTAGCAGTAACAACAATAATGGGAATGATAACAACAGAGTTCATTAAAACAGCCGAACTTGCTCGGCAGAATGGCTCCTGCGAAATCACAGCCCTCTTTTGAGTGCTAGCTCAGTCGTCCCAGGAAACAGCCTTCAGAGGCAGACAAGACGTGTGTCTATGGCTACCAGGCTCTGCTCTGTTCAAGTTTATTTTCTGTCGTAATGCAACAGACTTGTAAAGTACAAGCTGTTTTATTTTATTTTATTTGATGGATAATGAGGAACAGAGAGATGCACAGATTACTTACCCAGGGGCATGTGCTAGCACACGCAGAGGGAGGATTCAAATTCAGAGTTATGTGACCCCCAAAGGGCGGGGCTCCTAGACTATTGCACCACTTAAACCCCCGGACGTTCTCCTGGGAGAATCTAGGAAAGCTTATTCACTGGTGGACCAGGGCAGACAAATAATATAACTTGTCCTTGAATCTTGAAAAGGTAGAAAAAGCAAAGGAGAAAAAGTTTCTATGGAAAGGGAAACAAATCTATGGAAAGGCGTGGTTCCAGCCCTCTTAAAGGAGGAGGAATTTTGGTGAGGGATAGCAAGCAAATTAAGGAGGAAGAAGGCTGGTGAGTTACGGCGGTCCTACCAATGGCCGAAAGCACTTCAGAACTGTTAGGCAGCTCCTCTTTCATCACACCACGCGGAATACAGACTCACCAGAATGTGAGGCCCTCAACTGCCTTCTGCCTCGTCCCTATGAAAGCTTTTATAGTTGATGATGAAAATATTGGTCTTGACTGCCATCTGTCACCGACTCAGGTTATCGTGTGCTGGCTTTCAGGAGACCCTGGTGAAATCTGCTTAGTACCTTTACATCACCACTGTGTCCCGCTGGCCGTCCCCCCAGCCCTTCCCCTGAGTACAGTAGCCCACGGCTCCCCATCTGCCTGCCAGTTCATCCTAGAAGAAGCCCAGGAGTTCATCAGCCTTGGTTTTTTAGCTCAGCGCACTTGGTTCCATCTTTAGTGCACTGTCATTTGTCACTGCTGTGATCCAGGTCGTTGTCTCGCTCAAGCTAACCATTATGGCCTCCTGAGTGGTCTCCTACTACTAGTTTTGCTTCTGCTTCGATTTATTCTCCACTCTGATGCCAGATGGATCTTTGTCGATGGAAATCTGATCTCGTTGCCTCCAGGCTTAATATTCTTTAATGGGTCCCTATCAGTGAGGTGGGTTTACAGGGTCCTTTACCCCTTTCCACCTCACTGCCCCCCCACATCTATACTTAATAGCTTCAGCACAGAGAATGGCTTGTCATTCTTGAACTGGGAGTGGTCCCCAGTTTTCTGAGGTTCTTACAGCCCCTAAACAGAGCTCTGTGAGGAGAACACGGGTCTTCACCGCCAGCCTCATGCTCCCTCTGTCTCCTCTAGGCCTCATGTTCTCAACTTAGTTCTTTCGGAGTCTTTCTGGTAACCAGGGAAGGCTGAGATTTTCTTTCTGTGCGCCACCATGGCCGGCCGCCAACACGAAATTCTACTTAACCGAAAATGGCTGACTTGCGACTCCTCCCATAATGTCAGTTTCCAGATTAAGAGTGTGTGTTTTCGTTATTGAATTATCACCAGCGCTTAGGGTCGCAGATGCTCTGCAAACAATTGCTGAATAATCAAATCAGTCAGATGGGATGGCCTTTAATATCCTGAAAGCTGTGACACCTGGACACCACCTCTCTTTAACTGAATTGAAACACTTTATCTTTGCAGGGTGCTTGCAGGCTCATCAAGAGTTATGCGTCTGAAAGTGATCTCATTTTCCCGGCTTTTTGAGAAAACCTGGGTACTTAACTATCCTTTGTCTGGATTCAGCTGTTGTTAACATTTTGCTATATACTTTCTTTGTCCCTCTTATTGCTGTGTAAACACATTTTGCTTTTACTGATCCATTTGAAAGTTTGTAGCAGACTCAGCCCTGCAGCATCAGAAGGCCCCGTATGATGAGCGCCAGACCTGGCAGAGAGGGAAGGCAGTGGCATTTGTGTCTCAGAGGTCTGGGGAGCTGAAGTGGTCCTGTCTGAAGTCAAACTGCCTAGTGTACTAACTGTAAGCTGTCAGCCTTAGGCTTCCCACAGCCCCACTCCTGTCTTTCAGGGAAAGCTGCAAATTTTACAGATCCCACCAGTAGAAACCAATGCAGCCCCACCTTTCCCTAAATTCAATCTGTGAAGTTTGATGAGCTGGGTAACCAAAACAAACAGACCAAAAAATAATAAAAAAACAACAACAAAATAAACAAAAAGAAGGAAGCCAAACTGACAGAAGGGAGGCAGAGAAAATATTCCCACAAGAGTTCTTGTCAAATATACTTCACTCCCCCTCCTTTAAATTTCTTTAAAGAAAGACAGCCGAAGAAACAACTTGTTATTCTAACGTGAGTGGTGGAGGCTGGGTAACACCCATCCACTGACATGCGACAATAGCTCCCATCACAAGCCAGTTGCTCTGTGTGTGTGTCTGACTATCTGTGTGTGTGTGTGTCTGAGTCCCTCAGGTGTGTGTGTGTGTGTGCGTGTTTATGTCTCTGTGTGCCTTTGTGTGTGTCTATATGTGTGTATGTGTTTGCGTGTGTGTCTGTATGTATGTGTCTCTGTCTGTGTGTGTGTCTGTATGTCTTTCTGTATCTTTGTGTGTCTATGTGTGTATCTGTGTGCATGTCTGTATATGCGCAGGTCAGATACTAACATGGGGGTGTCTTGGCTACTCCTTATTTTTCTGGGACCGGTTTTCTCACTAAACATGGAACTCACTGATTGAGCTAGACTAGCAAGTCAGAAAGCCCCAGTCATCCTCCTGTATCTGTCTCCTCGGTGCTGAGATTATAGGTGTGTTTTCACTCAATCTGGCTTTTTTTACTTGGTGCTAGAGATCAAATACTTCCTATGTGTAAACACTTTACTGACATAGTCCTATTTCCTGCCCCTTAAACTCACTATTAAAAATTAGATTATAGCCTGGTGAGGTGGCCTACAACTGTGACCCTAGCTCTCACGAGACAGAGGCAGGAGGATTGTAATTAAAGTCCAGCCTAGGCTGCATATATTTAAAATTAAATAAATTGTAGAAGGCAGTAAGTGTTGTTACCTGATTATCTTGGTGCGCATCACAATGCCCTGCACTTTTGAGGATAAACCAGTTGCTCCGTATGGTGGGAATGTTGCGCATCTCTTTCCAGTCCTCCATGCAGCAAATTCATCTTTACTGCTTCAAATTCCAAATTAGTCCATTAATGTTGTTAGCTTAAAAGTAGCAATGAAGGGCTGGTTGTCGCAACAGAGATTGTAGACACTCTAAGCCATCCACCCTCACTGAGATCAGCCTGAGTTTTTACCAGCATCACTGCTACTCCTGTCTTTCATTACTTAGATGTTTTTGAAGACCTAATTTCCAAACATGAAGGGTGATGTGATACCACTTGTGTGAAAATGAGGCTGGGCTGTGCCCTCTCTCCTCCTCTCTTCACCCGTGTCGCCATTTTCCTGACTTTTCTCATGGACTCACTTTCGTTTCTAAGCTTTGTGTGATCCTTCCCTTCTGTCCCAGTGATCTGTTGTCCCTGTCTTTCTCTGCCTCCTTCCATTTTCCTCTACCTTGCCACTGAGTATGTTTTCTAAAGAGCTTAAAAAGCAAATGATGAAGAAAAATGGTTTTAAAATAACATTGATAGCTAAAAAAATAAAGTATAGCTAAATGCATTATAAAACCTGTATTTAATAAAACTATAATCTACAGTTAGTTTGCATGCAAAATGATGCATCTCCTATTTATAATACAGCAGGCTAATATTTCTTAAATTGAAATATTCATGAGTTAGGGCCTGCTGAATTTGTATATCAGCCTCTGGCTTGCAGCTGCACCTTCACTTTGGAGAGGCATTGCCTCTTACCCAAGAAGCTATGATCAAACTACTTCCCACAATGACTGCTCTTCCCTCAACCTGACTCTCCAAGGCTTCTTGTGAAATGAAGATGATGCTGGTGAGACAAGGTTATGCCAATTGGCAGATACGGGCTGTGACTTGGGCGTGCACATGGGATTCTCAAGTGTGCAAAGGGTGGCACATTTGACTTAAAGGTTTGTGGGCATCGTCTTGAGTTACTAATCTTTTCTGGAAAAAGACATCAGTGATTTCAGTTTGCCCCTAGGCCACAGCTGCTCATGTCCATCATGCTGCTGCCCCCAGCCTGTGGGCTTCAGCTTTTTCACAGTGATGCTGCCTTCTTTTTCTCGCATGTGACTTTAAATAGCACACACTGTTGTAACTCTATCACACAGGTACACAACCATCTTTTTCCTCTTACAGATCTGGAATCCCACTCCCCAGTGTTTCTCCATCTTAGCTCTGTGGTCCTCCCTGAGACTCACTGCTTCTTTGGGAATGGTGTTGGAATCTGCCCATAGGGACAGAAGTAGTTAAGTTTCCTATATGCACTCTTTATAGTAGACTATGTGTCAATGAGGTTACATACACACATGCATACATGCATGCACACACACACACACACATGCACACACAGACACATATACACCTACACAGATACATCCTTTATAGTAGACTATGTGTCAAGGAGGTTAGTATACACATACACGCACAAACACACTCTTTACAGTAGATTATGTGCCAATAAGATTAGTATATACACAAACACATACCACACACACATATCCACACACCTTACATGCACATGCAACACACAGAGTTTTATTGGAACAAATTATTAGGGAAATTACTATAAGAGAAGAGGGAAGTATCTATCAGATAAATAAGAAAGCAGAGAAAGCTATCTCTGAGACTGCTGTTTCCTTCAAGGAAAACAAATCATCCAGAAACCTCAAACTGCATCATCTTCCTCCTGTGTGATTTTGAGTAAGTCCCTTCACTCCTTTAGCCTTCCAGATTTTTCCTTTAAGAAACACAGTATGTGGAAAAGAGGGACACATTCAGCAATCCTTTCTTGGCCTGAAAGTCCTTGTTCCAAGAGTTTTTATCAGTTTAGCTTGCACTGCCTGCTCCCGTAATGAGACAGGAATACACTAGAAAGTTAACAACTGCAAAGTGAGGGGTGGAATTCATGCCTGAGGTCATTTTCAATTTTTAATATCTTATTATCCCTCGGTTTTAAGCAGAAGTAGCCTCGTTAGAGTTGGCTCCACCACATCACACTGCCTATTACTGCAGAAAATAATCGTCTGCTCCTAAGACACGGACACTCTGAAAAGATACAGACACTTGAGAAAGATCTGCTGATTAGCTTTCAATTTACCCTGCTGTCAGGAGCCCACTGGAAGCACATTCTGAGGAAATTAACTGAGGGCAGTTAGGAAAGACTGTCATAAAGGATTTGCTTTTATTCTATCGTGATAATCAAATAAGAGGGCAGCAACGAGAAGAAATGCGTGTTCGGGAGCATCAGAGCAGGCCTGGGAGGCCATGTTTGGCTTCAAGGCCATGTGCAGGCCCCTGTGGGTGGCGACAGTTGATGACTGAAGCAGAAAATGCCTTAGTGAGGATGCTCATGGTTGCTCTATCAAATGGCCAAGAAGACTTTTGGCTCTTTCTTTAGTTAGCCACGAAGGGTTTGAGGAAAAGACTTCCAGCATAACACAGAATGTGTGTTAGTCCTGTGCTGTGGGGAGCAGGTCTGAGCCTACTCTGACTTTTCAAATGGTTCTCAATTCCATTCAGCGTCCTGATAACGCACATCCATTATTTATATCACCTCCCATCATTGTGTTATCCCGAGTCGTCTGCAGGCTCCGTCTGCAGCAGAATACTCACACCGCATTTGTAATGACCAAGTTTAAAGGGAACCAGTCACCTGTGCAGGAGTCTCATTTAGTAGGAAGTAGGGAACTGGATTCCATCTTGGTCTGGAATCCCCACCACTCTCAATCTCGGGGGTTCACTGGCATTGGCAATGGATGTTTGTGTTACTTCTAAAACTGCATTTTACTGGACTTTCACAACAAAGAGCTGATGAGAGCACACGACCTGGTATTCTTCATTGTCTAGATGAAGCAGCCCAGGCTGGCTCGAGTGTAGCATTCATGTCACACAACTCACACCTGGACAAGCATACAAAGAACCTGGCTACTTTCCCACTAGTGTCTATGCTGGAATGAGAAATCATTTTTCTGTGAAGATCGGGTCTTCATTTTTAATTCTAGGACTCAGACCCCTATTAGTGAAAATTTGATCCTGGGATAATATAAATTTTGAGAGAATACTAAAATAAATTTTATTAACATTTAGGGCTTATAAAAGATGAAAGATGTGCAAACTAATTTTGAATTATCAAATGTTCTTCTTCTTCTTCTTCTTCTTCTTCTTCTTCTTCTTCTTCTTCTTCTTCTTCTTCTTCTTCTTCTTCTTCTTCTCCCCCCCCCCCTCTGGTTCAATCAGCAGTTTCTTTCAGAAAGATATCCTCATAGAATGAGAAGGATTATAAATGCACTTACTCAGAGTAGCAGAAGAAATAAACTAGTTAATTGGATAATTAATTCCTTAGAATGAGAGCTGTGAGGTCAGAGCAACTAAATACGACTTTGTCAGACTTTTATTTTGGACTAACTTTGTAAGCATTTCTAAATTAGATATTTTTTTTTTAGCCAATAATCATTTAGATGTTTCATAGTTACTAATACTACCCCTCACTGTGATGGTTTCAATTTTACTATTATCAGGTTTATTGGAATATAGTACACTGGGAATGCATGCATCCAAGGTGTGGTTGTGCAGGTTTTAGTATATGCATGGGCATGCAGCTCACCATAGTCAGCCCAGACACTGCCATCTCTCCAGGAGAGACCCTGGACCCCTTGGCTGTCCATCCATCCCTGTCTCTGGCTCCCAGGCTTAAGCACCAGTGACCGACTCTTGCTACCATGATTCTGCCTCGTATCGAAGCCCTTCCATGTTCCTTCTGCCATAAGCTTCCACCTGAACCCTCTGGCTCTTGTCCAACAAACAAATGCAGAACCCTTTCCCTAAATCTCCTTCCCCTCCCTCTAAACATGTAGACCTTTGGTCATCTTTCGTAGCTGATCTAATTCCCGAAGGGTCCCTTAGCTGTTGAGAGAGTACCAGTGAGATGAAAAGAGTAGTTTCAAAGAAGAGAGAACTGACGAATCTTTTCTCCTTGGAAAATTAGTCTTTCTGTGTTACTTCAGCACAGATTGGCTGTTAAGATGGCTCGTATTCAGTGAAAACGTGTTAAACTAACAAGGAACCTGGAACTTAAGGAGGGGTTCGCAGAGACAGTGCCCAGGAGGCAAGCTCTCACTGAGCGTCAAGCACAAAGTGGGATTACAGCCAAAGGCGATGAAGATTTTTTACTACCCACCCACGGCAGAGGGATTTCAGGACTCCAGTTGTGGAGAGGTGACTGGGTGTTACCAAGAGATAACTAGGAACGTGTGGTGTCAGCCAGGCTGGTGTTCCAGCAGTTGGGGAGTGGAAAGCTACAGAAAGTGAGAAAGAGTGTTTAAAGTGATTTGTCTGTCTGACTTTATTAATTATCATTTATCCTAAGGATAAACAAGCTTCTTGTATATTTAAGATGGAAAGTAGATTTGCAAATTGGAGAAGAAATCCATAGAAATTAGGTCCTTGCCTAGGCTCTCAAGTAAGGAGAGAGAGGGAGGAGGGAGGGAAAGAGACTAGAGATCCCTCCCCGAGGTTCACATTTGCGACAGCTCCAGGTACTTGAGGAGACTCTTGTGAGTGGCGGAAGATTTGTGTCTTAAATGAGCAGAGAGAGGACCCAGCATTGCAAATGTTCTGAAATATCCACTCCAAGTCGGGGCTCAGGGGCCGATTGTCAGTCAGAAACTCCTTTGGAGGCATCCAGCTGTCTCAGGCAGGCATTTTAAACAAGGCTTGTGTCATCCTGGAGACAAGGGCTTCAGCTAGTAGAAGCAGGCCCGGTTTAAGAAACAGCTGTTCTGTGTCCTGTGCCCCAATCCTGTATTTAAAAACTCTGGGGTCTGGGCTTCCATTTGCCTCTTTTGTGGTCTCTTACTTCACACACTGTGACCTTGTTGGTTTGCGATTCATCCCGATTCTTATTCTTATGAACTGAACTGTTTTGTTGGCATTCCTTGAACCCAGGGTTCAACTTTAGGTCTTCTAATGCAGATACCAATTGTTAGGCCATAAGTGCCACTCCCCTACCCAACACCCTCACCCCAACACCCACCAATGGCAGTGCTGTTGAACTATGTTCTAAGAAGTAACTGGCCCAAACCAGGCTGGTTTCTTCTCAGGTGAAAAAAGGAATGGTTTCTGGTAAACAGAAACCTAAACTGGGCTTTCCCCAGGAATCTCTTGAGGTGGATTTCTGTTTGTAGGGAAAAACACTGCTTCCCTGATCTGCCCCCAACAGTCAAATACCTCTGGTAAAATGATGTGGGAGTGTCATATCAATCTGTTGATTTCATTGGTTAAAATAAAGAAACTGCTTGGCTGGTCCAATAGGTTAGAACATAGGTGGGTGGAGTAAACAGAACTGGGCGGAAGAGGAAGTGAGGTCAGAATGCAAGCAGCTCCGCTCAGAGACAGCAGGTTCCTGTCTAGCGGGCAGACAGGATAGCCCGGCTCTCTGAGGCACACGCGCGATGAAGCTCCTACTCGGGATGGATGTAGGCTAGAATCTTCCCGGTAAGCACACCTTTGGGGTGCTTACAAACCTGATTTGAAATGGGCTAGTCCAGGTGCGAGAGTTAGCCCGTAAGAGGCTAGAGCTAATGGGCCAAGCAGTGTTTAAATGAATACAGTTTGTGTGTTGTTATTTCGGGCATAAGCTAGCCAGGCAGCTGGGGTGTTGGGGACGCAACCCCGGCACCCCCAATTTCAACAGTAAAAGGCCTGTAGTTCCTGATAAGCCAGAACAGCCTACAGCTTTTTGAAGTTCCCAGGCCACTTCTGGCCTCTACCTTCTGGGAAAAACAGACAAGGCCCTTTTCTGTCTGGTGTGGTTCTCTTTAAAACAGTCCCCTAATAAACTGTCTTTCTACTCATGGAGTGGTCTGGTTTGGTGGCTTTAGTGTGCCGCCTCACTTAGAGAATTTTTCTGTCAGTTGTTGGAGACCATGGTCATCTGGGACCACGTGGGAGACAAGAAGACCTAAGAGTTAGAGCCACAGGCAGTTGTGAGCTGACTGAAGTAGGTGCTGGGAACCGAACTTGGGTCATTTGCAAGAGCAGTACTCACTCTTAGCTGCTGAGGCATCTCTCCAGAACCTGCCTCCTTCTAGAACATTTATTCTTATTATTTTGATCATGCGTTATATGTGTCTCTGAGTGGGTATGTGCACCAGCTCCCGTTTCCACAGAGGCCAAGGACTGAGGCTTTGAACCCGCTGGAATTTAGCTGTGAGCCTCCGGATGTGGACGTGAGGAACTGAGCTCAGGTCCTCTTCAAGAACAGTACTCAATCTCAATTGCTGCGTCATCTCTCTCTAGACATCTTTACTCCATTCCAATCTTTTAATTACATTTACTTATTTATGTGTGTGTTGGGGGATTGTTGATACAGACGTCAAATGACGGGGGTCTGTCCCCTACCTCCTCCACCTGTGGTCATGGAGATTGAGCGCAGGTGGTCAGGCTCGCCGCCAAGGACTTCTAACATGAGCTGTCTCGCTGGCCCCTTTGTTTCACTCCATAGAGTGGCAACTGCTTCTTTTAATTGACAAGGAAGAATAAAATGGCTCCAGCCATTTGAAACCCACCCTTCCATGATAGTAAAGGGTTCCCCAGGGAATGCAGAATTCTGTATGTCCCCTGCAACCTTTGCCCTGGCTGTTACTATGTCTACATGATACATTTTAAAGCAAGAGGGGTGCATGCATGTGTGCGTGTGTGTGTGTGTGTGTGTGTGTGTGTGTGTGTGACACATTTGAGGGAGGTTCTCAGTATGTAGCCTTGGCCTTGCTGGTCTGGAACCTACAGAGATCTGCCTACCTCTGTCCCCCTGAGGGCTGAGATTAAGTTTTTTGCCACTACACTGGGCAAGGCAAAAGGATTTTGAAGAATGCAACTGGGGCTACAGATCAATTGACTTTAAGACAGGGAGATCAAGCCAGGCGGTGGTGGCACACACCTTTAATTCCAGCACTTGGGAAGCAGAGGCAGGCGGATCTTTGTGAGTTTGAGGCCAGCTTGGTCTACAAGAGCTAGTTCCAGGACAGGCTCCAAAGCTACAAAGAAACCTTGTCTTGAAAAACCAAATAAATAAATAAACAAATAAAAGTAAAAAAAGACAGGGAGATCATTCAGGTGGGCCGAGAGCAGTCAGAGGAGTTTTTTTTTTTTTTTTTTTTTTTTTTTTTTTACTTTTTCTAGCCTGTGGCAGACATGTTTAGAGCCAAGAAGCTAAGGTTAGACATACTGCTGCCAGTCCAATGAGGCAGTGGCATGGAGAGCTGCCACCTCAAGGTGCTGAGAGTAACCTCTGCTAACTCCAGCAAGAGAACCGGGATCTCATTCTTTAACCACAAGGAACTGGATAGCATTCATTATGGTAAGAGCCTGGAAGGATACTTTACTTTGGTGTCTCCAGTGAACCTAAAACTGTACTCCAACCTTGGGAGGGTCCCAGCTCAGCATCCACCTGAGCCTGCTGGATCTCCCCACTCACAGAATGATGATAAACTACTAGATGAAGGTTAGATTAAACTGATATGGTTGTGGCCATTTTTTTTCTTTCCAGCAATAGATCATGAACACAGACCTATTTGTTAGTCATCTGTAGCTTTAAAGAGAAAACAAAAGTGATTTTTTTCTTGACGCTTTTTCACAGAATACCAAGTGTGGAGAATAAAGCAAAAGCTCATGGTCAGGAGATAAACTGTACCCACAACAGCACCAGCTCTTCTGCTTGATCTCTGAGCAGAGAAGATAATGCAATTGAGCGAGCTATTGGCAGGCAAAGGTCAATTCACTGAAATGTCAAATACCTTTCAGTGAGCATGCAGATCATCATATCTGACAAGCCAGCACTCTCAGTTATAATCTGCAAGTCACTGTCTTCATTGTTCCTCTCTCAACAACTGGGCCCTCTGTGTCTTTTCCCAAGCCCAAACCACAGTGCTGACCCGTGGGCTCACAGAGGGCCACACTGGCACATGATGCTCCAGGCCTCTCTCTTGAAGTGGACACCCAGTGTATGTAGCTAACTGTCAATGTCCTTGTACCATTAGTTTTGTCCTAATTTCCCTTCCAGCTTCATTTTTATTTACATTTTCATAAGCTTGAATGTTTTAATTTTGAGACAGAGATTTTGGTAGTCCAAGCTGGCCTTGAACTCACTATGTAGCTGAGGATGACCCTGAAGTTCTTCTGATGCTCGTGCCTCCATCTCTTCACCACAGGCAGTAAATGTTTACATGCTTGAGAAGTGGGCATCTCCATTCTGTGCTCTGCTCACTGAGAACGGGTCCATAGAGACCAATGACCATCGGCCGAATGAATGAGTGCATATGTGGACAACGTAAAGTAACTTATCAGTGAACTCAAACTAGATTACACTTTGATCCATCAAGTAGCATCATTTTCATTCTAGTGACCTCAATGGGAAAGAAGGTTGGGGAGCAACTGGTAATATTTAAAATTGTATTTCAATCAATCATTAAAGTCGCCTTTAACAGAACTGTTTTAGTGCTAGTATCGAGGCACACGTGGGACAGAGGCACACATGGGTTTCAGGAGTGGTATGTTCCCTTCCTGCCCAGTCTCTCCAACATGGTTGCCACTTCCCTCACTGCCCTCCTCTCTGCAGCACCAAGCCCAACAAGCACTCAGTAATCTTCCTAATAGCAGTGACGGGTTTTTATTGATTTCCCCTTTCCTTCATGTCCTGGCCCCTTTCACAAATTAATTTATTGCATGGTATTTTAAGTGCACTCTGCGCACACATACATCATTGAATTCTCAAAGTAAATCTAGTTTTAATTAGCACCCCTACTTTGAAACATGGAAGCAAAAGCTCAAAGAACCTAATGTGCACTGATCTAACATCCTGAAGTGAGGAGGAAAACTCCGCTGAAGAGTGTGGGAGTTGTAGTTTTCTCTGTATTATTTCCAAGTATTATGACAGCTAAACCCTGGTTAGTTAGGGTTTCTGTTGCTGTGGTAAAACATCATGACCAGTATCTAGCTGGGAGGAAATGGTGTATTTCAGCGTATGGTTCCATAGCACAGTTCATGGCTGAGGGCAGTCAGAGTAAGGGAACTGCAACAGGGAGGCAAGGACCTAGAGTCCAAAAGGGATGCAGAGACCAGGGAGGAATGCTGCTTACAGGCTTGTTCCTCCTGACTGGATGAACTTGTTTATTTACATATCACAGGACCACCTGCTGAGGGCTAGAACCACCCACACTGGACCAGTCCCTCCCACATCAATCCATCACGTAAATGTCGCTCAGTCAGATGGTATAAAGGCATTTTCTCAGCTGAAGTTCCCTCCCCTCAGATGACCAGTACTTCTGTCAAGCTGATAAAAAACTGGCCAGCACAACCCAGCAGCCCCCATTTTATTACTGAGTAAGAACACACATTCATCATAGCCGAGGAAGTGGGAATAACCTTTGGGCCCTGCACAGAGGGAAGTCATGGGTTAATGGCATGATCTTAGTACCCAGATAATTCCTTATCCTTCTGGATATTTATTTAAAACACTGCTTTTGAAGTTTAGTGTATATGGAAAAAAAAAGAACTTGTACTAATTTTATCAGAAACAACAATAACCAGAATGATTGCTAAATTGTTCTGTATGTTGGGTAACTCTTGATAAATTCACAGGACGGCAGTGGTTGAAAAATCACTCACATGCCCCCACACATGTATGAACATACTGCTGGGGAACTTCTGTGTTGCTCTTAACACTCAGTTGATTCCATCTCTCTGCTAGCATACTGTCTCAATGACCTTCAGCAGTACTTTAAAAAGAAGAAACGAGAGGAGGCGCGGAGACATTCCAATCCTGGTTAGATGGACACTGGAAACCAAGAATGTGTAGCCTTCTTCTTCTGCCAAACATTAGGAAACTTAATGATTTTGAAATGAGAGGTATACTAAGGTTTCAAAGATTTCTCTTACTTTCTATCTTTTTTTATTTAAATGAGCAATGAATGAGGTGAAAAGGTGAAAAGAACGCCTCCTGTGAATTTAAATTGAACAAATAAGTCAGACAAAATTAATCAATAGTTTTAGTGGTGGTCACCCACACAGAAGTGTGAGCATCTCCCACAGTTTTCATGGATGAGGCCATTTGCTTGTTGCTGTTTAGGTGTGATTGGCATACTCTGACAGTCTGGGCTATTAGTATAGTTGGTACCAATTAAAAATAAAATCACAGTATTTTCCCAGCTGTAGCTTAACAGAGGGACTTGCTATGAAGTCAGAAACTAATGTCATTAAGGTTATCTCACTCTTCCCTTCTCTGTACATTGACCCTTAATTCAGTGATGAGCGTGAAACATCAAGAGAACATATGCCGATGGGCATGTTAGCTGTGGGAATATTGAACTTTATCTTTCAGTTTTAGGCAGCTTTAGTACATGTTTAGTCTCCTGTTGAGCTGTCCTGCTCCTCCCTTTCCTTTTATATTGGATGAGCAGATTGAAAATAAGAACAAAGAAAATGAGAAAACTCCAAGATAACCAGACACTGTTCAGGAAATCCCTGCTGCAAAAAGTGAGTTCATAACCATTTATTAAATGCATGTCAAGTAAATAATAATGAAGTTGCCTTGCTAATTAATTTCAGGAACACAGTTGTTGCCTCTGCAGTGCCCTGCTGAATCAGGCTCCTGCTTCCCCACTAGCCTTGTGACTATTTCAGGAATGTTTATACAAACTTATATTACAAATGCTAATACTTAGCTATTTAGGGAAAATAAAGTGATAAATACTTCCCTTGTAGAAAGAGAATAATGCTTCGTTTCAGGGCGCCTAATGAGAACACCACTTTCTATTTTCGTTCCTATTTATTTTTTAATTCTTTGGGGAACTAGGCAATATTTAACAATGAAATAAACAGTGTTCCCATGTCGAATTAAGGTTTCCTTGTAGGATTAATAAATCATGTCTCTTCAGTCCACTGAACTGGAAGGTTAATCTCCACCTTGGCATGTTAATCTAGAAATGAGTTTGTGGATCAGTATTGAAGGATGTTGAAACAAAAGTTTGATTTGAGCCACCAAGCCAATTGAAATGCATCTTCACCCACAGATGTGTCCTTCCTGGTGTAGTAGGCACTGGTCTGAAATGACCCTCAGAGGAAGCTGCCGTCTTGTCCCTTTCCAACAAGGAAAGCCCACAGTCCCTTTCTAGTCTTCCGCATTGACTTGCTTTTCCTGCTGTAACGCACTTCTCCCTCTTACATTGGAGAGCTCATCACCATTTTCAGCTGAAAATATCCTGGACTACTCTTCTTGCATTGTTTTGAAGATTGTACCATTTCAACAGGCCAAAAATTGGTCAGTGAAGAGGAAAGAAAAACACAGCATTCTTGGATTCTAATCATAACTTCATAAAATTGAAGAACCGCACTAGAAAATCTCTTAAAGGCATTCTTATTTTAGAATATTCCTACTTTAGTGAAATAATTTGTGCCTGCCTCCAGGAAGCCTAGTTTCTTTTCCTCACTGTTACATCCCAGTGCATCAATCACATATGATGGGTTCTTCATATATGTTTGTTGAATGAATAAACATAGCACGAAAGGCTTTGTAATTGTCAGTACCAACTGAGTCTTTACAATGAACCCAACCCTAGGAAAGCTCTCCTTAAGGAGTTCATGCCATCATCTGGGGAACTAAAATAAATAAACTGAAATGTAGCATGCCTACTCATTTGGTGTTAAATGCATGATGAATGAAACAGATTTGGGGGATCCCCGGAGTTTAGAGGCAGTTATGCAGACCTCATGAATGGTTGTGCTATAGGAATGTGATGGTTATATAATAAAAGTCATAATTTGGTAGCCATTTTGGTTTTGACAGCTGGAAAAATAAAAGCACAAAAAATCAATATATATGTTATATTCTTACCACCTTCCTGACATTTCATATTTACTAATGATGTTTTGTTTTTTAATAACCTCATGAAATTGCTGTGACTATCCACTTTTGACAAAGCTAAGGCCTGGACAAGATTACCAATGAGTCTAATGTCTCATAGGAAACACAACATGGAATCAAATTTGAACTCTGATCTGACCAGCATCAAGTGCTGTTACCCTCCACATACATTCTGAAGCTTAAACAAAAAAAAATATGCTGCAGGACTCAAGAGCCTTGGTCTCAGGCAAGAAGCTGCATCCACTTGGTACACTTGCTCCTGTCAACCTTGCTCCTCTCACGGAGATGAGAGCATCCCCACATAGTATATTGGTTCTTTTTTGCCCTCGAGGATCTTGTGTTCATGGGTTCTTTGCTTTACCTCTCATATGGTGCCTTTCTATCTGTCTGAGCTAACCTTCCCTAGTGTCAATTCTGACTTCTGGGATGTTATAACATCCTTGCTCATTTTTCCCTTACTTCCTCCAGATTTCTGACTCTGTCTTGCCTGCTCCTTTGCATATAGCTATGGATCTATCTTATGTTTCTTGATTTTTGCTGTGCTCCCTTAATTCCGTTTACTCTTGCCTTAGCCCCCTCATCCTACTCTACCCATAGCTTGTAACTTAAGACACCCATTGACAGAAGGGACACAGGCAATCCAAGCTGAGGATACTTGCTGAGCCAAGCTAAGAAAATAAAAATTACCTTGCCTTATATAAAAGATGATTATGTGGGAGAAAAAGAGATGGTTTGGCTTGTGGTAAAGAATGGAAATTGGAGGGTATGAAGATGGCATATGTGGTGGCTGACCTCTGAAATCTCAGTGCTGCAAGATGAAGAATAAACATGCAGATTCCGAAGGTTCTCTGACTATCCAGTTTAGACAAAGTAGTAAGTTCCAATTTCAGTGAGAGGCTATGTCTCACAAAATAAGGAAGAATGTTTCTGAGCAAAATACCCAGTGTCAACCTCTGAGCTTCATACATACATACAACAGAATTCACATCCTCCTCATCCCATGAATATGCTATACAGAATCACACACACACACACACACACACACACACACACACGGGGGAGGGGAGTGAAGAGAGAGATACAGAGTGAGATGGAGAGAATGCAATTTTGGCGGTCTAAAGGTTTGGGTAGAGTTGATTGACACTGAGTTCAAGGACAACTTTTTTTACAGGCCAGGTAGAGCTTCAGGGTGAGATTTCATTTCAAAAGGAAACAAATGAAAAAGGAAGTAATAGTTAAGAAAACAATTACTGATGTAGGATTCCCCTCTGTATACTGTGAATATGTCTTATTACCATTGATTAATAAAGAATCTTCTTTGGCCTCTGGCAGGGCAGAATAGAGTTAGTCAGGGAAACTAAATTGAATAAAGAGGGAAAGAAGGCAGAGTCAGGAGATGCCATGTAACTGCCAAAGAGAAAGGTGCTAGAAACTTTACCAGTAAACAATAGTATTTGTGGCAGTATGTCCTGCTACTTCACAAGAGGTCTCTCTCAATTCCAGAGTTTTGGAAGTTGCTTACAATGTACTTCCTGTTAATTTAGGTAATATCATACCCTTTTGGGGTCTTTGATGGAGTTGAAGAAGGATAGTTATAGTATTATTAGTTACAATAAAGGAGAAATTAGATATGAAACTTTAGACTCACAAAGATAAGCAATTTTACTATGTTAAAGCTAAAATATTCTTTTTTATTTAGACAGAAAAGGAAGATGATGTGGGATTTTCCTCTGTATGCTGTGAATATGTTTTACTATCATTGGTTAATAAAGAATCTTCTTTGGGCTATGTCAGGACAGAATAGAGCTAGGTGGAAAAACCAAACTGAATGAAGGGAGAAAGAAGGTGGAGTTTGTAGTGAAAGTCATGTTGGAAACAAAAACTGCCATATTACCTATTATCCAGCTGGCCTCGAACTCACCGAAATCCGCCTGTCTCTGCTTCCCGAGTGCTGGGATTAAAGGCGTGCATCACCACTGCCTGGCCTGCCTCGAACTCACAGAGATCTGCCTTTCTCTGCCTCCCGAGTGCTGGGATTAATGGCGTGCATCACCACTGCCTGGCCTGCCTCGAACTCACAGAGATCCGCCTTTCTCTGCCTCCCGAGTGCTGGGATTAATGGCGTATGCCACCACCACCTGGCCGGCCTCAGAGATCGTCCTGCCTCTCTGGATATTATGGGCCTGAAGGCCAAGTGTATCTCGGACTTGGCACTGGGGCCTAAGTCACGAACTAAAGCCAGTGCGTGATGATTTAAGTTAAACTGCTGGCTCCATGCACAAGGCACAAGCTACAAGGCTGCCGCAAGGCACAAGCCACACGGCCGCAAGGCGCAAGCCCCTGCAGAGGAAGGGAGGGCTCGCTTGCGCCAAGCTGAACTTGCGGGCCGGCAGCCGAGGGGGGGGGTCCTAAAAGCCAAACGTTCGTCGGGCACCAGCTAAAGGCGTAAACCACGAACAATGCCACACCTGTTTGGAGTTATTATTATTAGGGTAGTATTTATTTAAAGAGGAAAAACTTACAGATCACGATCCCAGACAACAGCTCTCTGCACAACTAGAAAGGGAGTCTAGTCGCCAGACGAGCAGGAAGCCAAGAGAGAGCGCGGAGGAAGTAGAAGCTTTTTGAATGGAGAGAAACCACGCCCCAATGGGCTGGTATCTCAGCAGCTATTGGTTGGAGGGGCGGAAAGACCTCCCGCAACAATGTGGGATTTTCCTCTGTATGCTGTGAATATGTTTTACTATCATTGGTTAATAAAGAATCTTCTTTGGACTATGTCAGAACAGAATAGAGCTAGGTGGGAAAACCAAACTGAATGAAGGGAGAAAGAAGGTGGAGTTTGTAGATTCATGTAGCTGCCAAAGGAGAAAGACACTAGAACCTTACCAGCAAACCACAGCCTTGTGGCTATACACAGATTAATAGAAATGGGTTTATTTAAGTTGTAAGAGCTAGCTAGAAATATGTCTGAGCCATCAGCCAAACAGTGTTTTAAGTAATATAGTTTCTGGGTGCTTATTCAAGTCTTGGCAGCCAGGAAACCAATGTGCAGTCTCTGTCTACAAATTACATTAGGCAATAGATCTTTAGAAAAGAAAAACTTGAATATATAGATGACAATGTAGGAAATGGATCCCAAGCACAAATGAATGAGTAAAATCTCATACAGAAGCCATTTATATTGAAGGAAAAGTAGGTCCTAAGCAGCAGTGGCAGAGACAGGAGGGAAGATGAGAGTAAGGACATGTAGGGTACTGGTGTTGATTTATCCAGACCAGACACAACATCGGCCACTTAGGTAACAGCTAGTGGAATGATGTAGGCATGGAGAAAAAGAGATGAGGAGAAAAGTGTTGTAAAGAAAATGTCGTTGGAATCATTATAAAGACAATGAATCATGTACAATTCTAGCATTGCCTCTAATGTTAAAAAAGACCTTAGTTTCTTTGTAGGTGTGCAGGAAGGACCCAGATGTGGGAGCATTCCACTCAATGTTCTCAGCAAGTCAGACTTCATGGGGTGGGAGGAAACAATCAGGAGCAGCACAGGTGGATAGTGTGGTTTGGGGTTAACTATTTTTGCATTTTCTTCTTTTTAGTTTTAAAACTATGAGCTGAGATTTCTCTGAGGTGTATAAAATGCTGGAAGACAAACTTTTATCAATAGAACCCTTTCTGAATGGGTATTAAGTATAAAAAAGAATGGAGTTTTGTTTTTTCACTCCTTTTGTGAATGGCAGAGATATCTAGGACATACATTTGTGTTGTGAGAATCTTAAATATGAGATGATAGTCCATATTCAAGTGTAATGGAATTTCACTTTAATGGAGGTTGGTGGTTCCTTCTCTTATAAATATTATAGTCTATTTATTTATTTATTATGTATACAATATTTTGTCTGTATGCCTGAAGGCCAAAAGAGGGCCCCAGACCTCTTTACAGATGGTTGTGAGCCACCATGTGGTTGCTGGGAATTAAACTCAGGACCTTTGGAAGAGTAGGCAATGCTCTTTACCACTGAGCCATCTCTCCAGCCCCTCTTATAAATATTATAGTCTATAAATAGGAAAAGAACAATGAATAGTTAGGGTGATAGTCATTTTTTTGTATAATCCATATCCATTGAGGATGGGAGTGGCCTATGACTGTGCCTGGCCAATACAATGTGGTAAAGGTGATGGGGTATCACTAGTCATTTTATGGCATTGTATATATTGTCCTTCTAGTAGGCTTGAATTAGTTTTTTGTTTGTTTGTTTGTTTCTGGCTTTGTGAGTTTAAATGGACCCTTAGCTATGGGAATCTCAATGCTGTCAATGACCACATGAACACAGAAGGATGTCTTCACCATTGCTTTGATAAGAACCGAGCCCTGGCTAATGCCTGGCTGCTAGTTCTGTGAGACCCTGAAGCAGGAAAGCCAACTAGACCATGTCTAGGATTGATTGATCTTCTTGTCTATGCATGTCTTTTAGCTGTAATGTGTGTGGAGATTTCTTATGTGGGACAGAAGATCAGTTTGGTTCCCTCTTTTGTTGGCTCTATAAGCAGCAAGAAGAGCTGTCATGCTGACACCTATGCATTCTGGACTTCCGGGTGCCTCTTAGGATGAACACATAGCATCTATGTGCTCTGCATACCTGTTAGCCATTTCTTCTTTTCCACGCTTCATCCCCTCCAAAGAAGTGAAATGCAGACTTCACAACCCATGCCTTTCTTCCAGGCTGAAGGCTGTCAGAGGCTCACATGACCCCAGTTAGGGGGAGGGAGAGAAGCAGTAGTTTTGTAGAGATAACTAAAGATAACTAGGAGTGCAGGATGGATGTGGTACTTAGCGGAGGCAGGGAAGTGCCTGGGTCTTTGCACAGTTAATTCTGTTGCTGTGCTGGGAACTGGTGGCTCAGAAATTACCTCACCTTATTGTGGATGTTCTTTTATAGCTTGCTTTTCACTTCCTGCCTGAAGTAAATGCTAACCCAGGCTTGGCTCTAATTTCTCTCACTTATCCTCTACCCAAGTCCCACATATATTAAGTAGCAAATCTCCACATGACTTCTGAGATGACGGAACACTGCAAGATAGACAGGGATAAGGAAGACTTTAGCATCTGAACCTTTGCCCAGTTGTAGATATTATGGTTGAATTTTATCGTCATAATCTTGTCAATAAGTGTGAGATGTAAAGGAAGTCAGCTTGGGCTGGCAAACTAGAGAAAAAGCCATCGGAGTATGTTTAGACATCAAAACTGGTCTACCTAATTAGCACAGAAAGAATCCACTGAATTTGGAAATTTACTAGGAATGCAGGCGCCACTAGGGGGCTCCCTCCTATCCCACAATTGTTGGAAGGCCTGACCAACAGAGCGGGACCACAAAATAATAACCAAGACGGCTCTGTAACTGAAAGCTTGGGCTGTATTCACATCACATTTGCACGCTCACATAAAGCCTGAAAATGGAACTTTATTATTTTAAGGTTCGCTAAAGCTAAAATGCATTTAAGCTAAATAATTTAACAACACAATGTAAATATGCACCTGACAGGGAATGGCACACTGTGTTTCCCTGCACCCAGTCTCATTGGCATAATAAAAAAGGAAAAAAAAATCTTCATCTAGCTGTTGATTACTTTTCTTCCTGAGTAATACAAAATAAAACGATTAAAAAATTTCCCCCTGGAATAATTCTGTCATATCAATGAGTCATTATTTGGAACACTGTTTACTGGTATGAAATATTTAAACCTCTATACATTGAGATACATATGCAGTTGGAGACTAGGTTAGTTAATAAACATATGGAATGAATTTTTAAAGCTGGTAGAGTAGCAGTTGAAGACACCAGTGGAAAGCGGTGTAGATGTATTTGCTATTAGAGCAATCCTCACTCATTTTTAAGTAACCGAAATGAAACTAAAGGGCTTGAAAACTTTCCCCCCTAAAACGTTTAGCCACATCTATGGCATTCCTCATTACTCAGGAATGAAATATTGTCTTTCCCTTTATATGTCGTGATATGTGTTTTTATGTTTGTTTCCACCAATTTTCAAATCGTAAGAATAATTCACCATTTATTGGTTTCTATTCTTATCAGATGGTGTTGCATAAATATTTAAAAATTGCCCGCAGAATTGTATTTAGAGTGACTTTTTTTTTTTGTTTGTTGTTCTCTGAGAAGTGTGAACTCTTTAAATTGAGGAAATGAAGATCATTGAAGGTGGAGATATGGGAGATGAGGAAGAGAAAAAAATTTTCCTGGCTTTTTTCTTTTTTATTATTTTTCTCTTTCTCTTCTTCATCACAGTATCTAGTTACCTTCTTTTTTGAGTCGTTAAATTATGAACAATTTAAATATTAAGTTTAACTTTATTCACAATGGACAAAAGCAAGAACTGGGGCAAACTGGTCAGGTGAATGATTCTTTTTTTGCATATGTGTAATTATATGGTATATAAATGTTCACACGTGTATGTGTGCATGTTCATATGTGCTAGTGCATGGGTGTATGTTCACATGTGTGAGTGTGTGTGGTGTGCCTGTGTGTATTCATGTTCACTTGTGTGAGTATGTGTATGTGGTGTGTATGTATATGTTCCCATGTTCAGCTGCGTGGTCTGCTTGTTAACATCTATGAGAGAGAGTGTGCATCTATGAGAATGGTGTGCATTCATGTGTATTCATTCACATGTGTAAGTGGGTGTGTGCTCATGTTTGCATGTATGAGTGTGTGTGTATTCATGCTCACATGTGTGAATGTGATGTGTGTGCATGTTCATATATGTGAATATGTGTGTGAGTGTATGCATGCTCATATGTAGGATTATCTGTGTGTATGTGTGTGTGTGCATATATACATATATGCCCATGTATGTGGAGGTCAGAGGTGGATGTTGGGTACCCTCCTTGACTATTCATCATTTTATTTACTAAGATATGCTCTCTTACTTTACTCTGTACTTGCTGAGTAAATATTGGTCTAACTAGCTAGCTTCCCCCAGGGATCCCATCTCTGGCTCTATGCCATCGGACTACAGGGACTCCTAGCATTGGTGTAGTTGGTGGGGATTTGCACTTCTGTTATTTGGTTTCGGTTTTACAAAGACCAGTGCACGATTTGCTTGTGTGCTGCCTTCTCTATCACTTTAAGACGTGAACATGCACCTAGAAGGAAATGCTGGGAATTAAGTAGCAGCAGCTGCTTTCCAACTCACTTTCTATCAGTCACGTGAAGAACACACTAAGATAGTTAAAGTCGTCCATAGGTGGAGTTATGATCTTTGACTTAAGCAGGAGGTCTTGTTTGTGACAGTTCTCTAGATAAAATCTGAGTATCCTTGTGTCAAACAGACAAGCAAACTGCCTAGCCAAACAGGAACTTTCAACTTGGTAATGTTAAGTCCAAATAAAGAGATGAGATACATAGCTAAATCCTCTGAAAACCCAAGGTGGGCATTACATGTGAAGTCAGGAACAAACATGCAACCAGTGACTGATACTATATCACATGCACTGTATTATATGCACTTGCAGACTTCGTGTATACTGGCAAATATTTTTTATTTATTGTCTCAGGCACATCTGTACAGAATATTTTGAAGTGATATTTGTATACTGAGCATGTGAGAAAAGCAACTAGGAACTACTTGAGGAATGGGCATATTAAACAGCTATGCCACAGGAGCGGAAGGAGAGAGAGCACGAGCAGGGAGCTCAGGACCACGAGGGGTGCACCCACACACTGAGACAATGGGGATGTTCTGTCGGGAACTCACCAAGGCCAGCTGGCCTGGGTCTGAAGAAGCCTGGGTTAAAACCGGCCTTGGTGAACATAGCGGAAAATGAGGACTAAGGAGGACTACTGAGACCTCAAGAACAATGCCAATGTGTTTTTGATCATACTGCACCTATTGGCTTTGCGGGAGCCTAGGCAGTTTGGATGTTCACCTTACTAGACCTGGATAGAGGTGGGTGGTCCTTGGACTTCCCACGGGGCGGGGAGCCCTGATTGCTCTTTGGGCGAATGAGGAAGGGGGATTTGATTGGGGGGGGGGGGGAGAAGGGGAGGCGGTGGTGGGGAAGGGACAGAAATCTTTAATAAATAAATAAATAAACAAATAAATAAAAAAGAAAAAAAATAAAACACAAAAGGAAAAGTACTTATTTCTATCTTGAACAGTATTTTCTGTTTTTTTTTTTTTTTGATTTTTCATAGTTTTTTGGTTCCCGTCCTGGAACTAGCTCTTGTAGACCAGGCTGGCCTCGAACTCACAGAGATCTGCCTGCCTCTGCCTCCCTGGTGCTGGGATTAAAGGTGTGCGCCACCACCGCCCGGCTCTTTCTGAGTTAATTTGAGTTTATCCTGGAATGAATAATTATTTAATGCCATTGATATTTATTTTGGTGGTTTCAATATGAAGAATTACTACGGAAGTTAGTGTTCCAGGAAAGCATATTCATATTGTATTTATGTATATGCATACATGTACATATATACATAAGTGTATACTCACAGAATATGTGCAAGTATGCATATGAGCAGTTATGGAGTTATGTACTTCTGATAACACAGTGGACCACAATCCACAATCTATCATAACAAAGCTGATCATGCTGTGTAACAGCTATGTATTTGAAACCAAACAACAGCCAAGATAGCGGTCCAATGAATGACAGGAGGTAGAGATGCTGAGCCGGTCTAGAATTCATCACAGGCAAAGTTCTTGGTTCTCGCCTGGTTCCCTTTGCTGCAGAATGAGTCCTCATACTTGCCCTAAGAACACCCTTAAAGATAAACCCCGGTGTGTTAGTTAAGCTCCAGACCACACAAGCCTCACCTGTTTTAAGAACTATAGGCTAATTGCAGGTATTTTCAGAGAGAGGGCCTGGGCTTCAGAGATGGCTCACCAGTTATGAGCACTGACTGCTCTTTCTGAGTCCCGAGTTCAATTCTCAACAACCACATGATGGCTCACAACCACCTCTTCTGGCATGTAGGTATATATGCAGAACACTTATATGTAAAATATAAAAAATAAAAAAAAATTAAGAGAGAGAGAGAGGCCTAATCAAAAAGTTACATCTGCATAGGTCATGTGCCAAATCATTTGGTTTCCCAGCTTCTGAAAGTTCCTCCTACACTTTCAGGACGTTTGGTCTAGAATCATTTCACCTCAGCACCCTTCTCCCATAAGTTCTGTTTCAGATCACTGTTCCATTAAACCTAGGAGCAAAATTTACAGATCGCGAAATGGAGACTATTGCCTAGATCCTTGGCTAATCAAGAGTAATAAAGAATTGCGTATTCGCAAAATGATGTTTTCTTTGTGAGTCTTGCCTCGGGCCACTGAATCAAACTAAATGGATTTAGGTTTCCAAGCTACTCGGGGGGAGTGGATAGCCGGGTCCCTTATCAGTTTATTAGGGTTTTCTCTAATCCCGGTAGTTATTACAAATAATCCACACATATTGGCAGGTGACGACCTCGCTCCTCCTCCACACTAATTTCCCATTCTAATTGCCGATATTGGAGAGAGTGTCTTGCCCAGCCTTGCCCACACAGTGAAAATCCCCACAGATCTGACCCGAAGCACCATGATTATTACCAACTCCTCGCCCTTACTTATATTGATAGTCAGTATTTGCGAGCGTCATAATCTTTGAATAAAGAAAAGCACAGCTTGGAAAAGATAAAAAGAAGAGAATACGTGGCTGCTCTTTCTATAGGCAAATGGAGAAGAAAAACCACATCCCAGTTCTTAAACTCTTTTGCTTTTTGTCCTATATTGTAGTTATCCATGAAGAGCAACCTCTAAAAACAAACTTGCTCTTCTAGAATAGTTTTTATTTTAAGACATGAGGCGAAGTTCTTATGTTAAGGAAAACACACACTATGAGCCGGAGGCAGCAGGCTAATCTGCAGGAGGGTCGCATACCCCCATCCTCACATATCCTCCGCCATCATGCACACAAACTGCGTTTTATCCCGTGTTTCTCCCGAGCATGGGTACCCTGGGGCCCTTTTCTTCCAGCAGAGACTGCCGGCGGTGGACTGACATTCTACCACACCTCCGTTAAAGAGAACATTTTTGATGCCTGGACATGTGTAGTCTTGTGGAAAAGAGCCGTATTTCCCTCATAGACAAGAGCAGCAGTACGGCTAGTAGTCGGTCCCCAGAGATAGTCTGATTTAAAAATAAAAATCGATATCAACTCTTGACACATTTTCATTTACATCGGCACATGACTTTCAGTCGGGGTTCAAATCAATAGGCAGCTTTTAACACTGCCCGACTTTTTCTTCCCATCGGGCTGCAAGCAGGCCATTTGCCTTAACATCCCATGTTTCTTCAAGGGGGAAGTTTAGCTGTTTTTTTCTGTGACTAATCACAACAGCCTAAACTGCAACATTAATCACATGACCGTTTCCTCACCACCACTTACAGCCGATTGACTTTCTACTTAGTGAAGCCATTTGCAGAGGGTGACAGTAATTCTAAGGGGGTCAAAGGTCAATGGGGAAAAAGAAATATTTAGCTCTAAAACATATATAGTATAGGGTTTCTTAGGGTAACACTATCCTGGACAGGCATTACAAGCCTCAGACTTGGTGAGAACTGTCTATAGACAATGTGGAGACAGACTTATTTGAAATGGAAGTGTCACTGAGGGCCCTGGCATGTCAATTAACCAATCCCTGCCTTTAAGCTACAAGTCACGGAGGGTGGCTAGTGATTGGCAATGGGTTTTCTCTGACTTTTGAAAGTGAATTCTTTCTCTTTTGATTTTCATGTTAGCTTGGAAATTCAGTTAGATTGGATGCCACACGAGCCTGGCAAACTCTGCAGTACCGGCAGTCGTCAGTAAATGTAGCATGTAGTTCATTACTGTAGTAACTCAGATTTCTAAATAATGAATCACATCCGTGCATTATTCAGAACCCACGGAGGGGTTATTAAGCTGAATAAGCAGTGCCTTGCAGAGGTTTTCAGTGTATTTATCTAGGGCAGCTCCCCAGCCCCAAAGTAACAAGCTTTAAAAATATATGAAAAGGCAACCTCGTGTATTACATCACATTCTATTTATAAGAGCCCCAGACAGCAAGGGCATCTTTTCAGAGTGCTGCTTGGTGAGGTGTCAGTCCCTTCTCGTGCTCCTCCAGAGCATCCTGTTGGTGAGGGCTGAGGGTGGAATGCCCCTCCTGGTGTTTTACACCCCATAAGTATATAAAAGGAGCAAAACTATCTTTAGGAGGCAGGGCTGTGGGAGTTTCCTCTACTGCTTCCACATTCTGGCGTACGCAGGAACTTCTAGGCTTGCGTACAGCTGCGCTTAGCCCATCCTACATCAGGTTTGGACACTTCCCAGGCCAAGAGCCGTGTGGAGTCTCTGGCATATGGCATCGAAACAGAGCAGATCCGTTGATATGGGGGGTGTCCACTGCAGCCCCTCATATATCTTCCTGTCTTTCCCACTTCAGAGCACGAGGGCTGGTGTTTCAGATGTGTTGGGCATCACCATGACAGGTGCACTATGCCTGAGAAGAATCTTGCCTCCATGAAGGAAGATCATGACAGCGATAATATGATCAACCTTAACTGGAGTCGCTGCTCCCCAGGAAGCGAGCTCTAGACATCTGGCCTCAGGATTTATGTAGCATTTATTTCCCCATTCAGAAAGCTCAGTTTATGGTACCGCATACTCGTGTCTACAAGTCCTACACTAGCCCTTTACTTCAACTTGATCATTAAACTTGTATCACCAATTGTATCAACATCCTTCATCGCCGCTGGGGCTCTGTGTGAGAAGTGTAAAGACTGCCCTTTTAAACAGGCATTTTAAACATTTCTGAACTTCCGAATGTCGGAAGCTCCCCTTCCTCTGGGAAACATGAGTATTCAGCCCAAGACAGATATTTTTAAAAAGTCCCCAATCAAGTTTTTCTTGTAATTGCACACTTCCAGAGATGCCTTGAATTACTCTAAAGGCTTTTCCAAATAATCATGCAGTTTACCTTAGCAAGCAGTGCTGTCCTTGTAGACAGAGTGAGAAAGCTTGGAAAGGAACTAAACAGCATTTGCTACAACTCCAGGCTCCTGGCTTCTGTTCTTATCCCCAAGTCTCAGAACTTGCTTCTCTTTTAAGTCCTTCCTATGGAACAGTATTTATGGGGCATTATATAGAGTTTTTTTTTTAGACATTTGATAGATATGCATTCATTTTTAATATGCTTTGAAGTTACATAATAAATATAACCAACTACGATTTTATGAATATTTATTATTTTGGATGGAATTGAAATAGGTCCAAAGGGAAAAACAATTGTTCTGATTTAAAATGAAAGGTTTTTTTTTCTTTTAAAGGTTTATTTTATGTGTGTGTGTGTGTGTGTGTGTGTGTGTGTGAGAGAGAGAGAGAGAGAGAGTTTTACCTGTACGTAGATATGTGCACCACGTGCTTGCAATGACGACAACGGGCAGAGGAGGGAGGTGGAAGCCCTGGAATTGGAGGTACAGGTAGTTATGAACCACGATTTAGGTACTGGAAACAGAACTCCTGTCCTCTGGAAGAGCAACAAGTGATTTTCAATTGCTGTTTCATCTTTCCAGCTCCCAAGAGAAATTATTACTTAAGAAGGGTCTAGAGGGAAAGAACACTCTTGGCCACTGAATGTAAACAAGGTATTTGTGAAGCACAGCACTCCATCCCTCTAACCCCTACTAAGAGCTAGAGAAATGTGAGCATTCGGATACCAGTGAGCAGACCCGTTTCCCCATCCCCTCTACTGAACAACCATACTTTGAAGTTAGGTTTTTGTGCTGGGAGAATTCACTGGTCTCTTCCCAGAACACAGGGAGTTAAGTCAGCGTTGTCCACGTCTTGGCTCCCATCCTACAGCTGTGAGACCGTGGGCATTTTCTTCAAGGTTGCCAGCTCTGGGGTTTCCCAGCACTGCTCTCAGTTTCCTCCACTCTCTTGGGCCTGCACTTGGCTTCATCACAACAGATATTGTCAGCACTCACAGACAGGGCTGGTTTTATTTTAGTACTCCGGCGGATTTGTTTGGCTGTCTAGAGGTCAGAGCATATACGCAGGTGCTCTCCTGGAAAAGTCAATACGACTTCTCTGACAGCCGTTGGCCTTTTGATGAAGGTATGTGCCAAGCAAACGGATCCTAGTTTTCCATCAGATTACTCCCCGACTAAAGTTCATGTCACCAGACCATTTTTTTTTGTGGCTTTGAAGATTGTCTTCCCCGGGTCAGGCTTAATTTACACCCAAACCTTATTTTCACCTTTTAATCCATTCTCTTTAAAGCTGTAGCAGATCTCAGAAAACATACTCTTGGATGCTGTTTATCTCCAGGGTCTCCAAGAGCATTTCCCAAAAGCTCCATGGCGGAGACAAGAAGAGGGAATCTGTGTGAACAACTCAGCAAGTTTGGAGCTTTGGAGAAGTGTGATCTCGCTCAGTTGTCAAAGACAGCTTCAAGGAACCAGTGGCTACTTTGTTTTGAGGAGATTCAAGGTCAACAGAATAATTATGAGTGAAAAGCTTGGTGTGTAAGATGGACATAAGCAGTAGGACAAGGAGAAGGGCTCAAATGCTTTGTTGACAGACAGCTCAGAACATCCTTCCTCAGAGACCTAAAAATGCAAGCCCAAGAACTCAGACTGAAATTTTCATCCAAATGCTTCAGCTGATATGTTACTTCAGGCTACCCCCCAGGGGTTTGATATCCTTAGGGAATGTGTGCATGAATAACCAGCTTGCTTGTGCTATTTCTTACTGATTCTAGTAAAAATTTACTACATTAATTCATTAACAATGAATTGGTATTTGTTGAATCTTTGATATTGCAATCTAATACTGGTCATATTTTGTGTATTTGATACTGCACTTTTATTCAAAAAAATATAGCCATAAGCCCCCTATGACCGGCCTTGAACTCACTGAGTAGACCAGGCTGGACTTCAACATATAATGGCCTTTTTGCCTCTGTCACCCAAGTGCTAGGATTACGGGTGTATGGTATCATACCCAGATTGTTTTAAATTTACAAACAATCCCAGGTTTCTGTATGATTTTGCATACATCTCCTGCCCTGCCTGGAACACAGTATATCCAGCACAATTAGATGTTTTTTTTTTTTCTGGAAAAATCATCTGGTATCACAGAGCACCCTTCGTGAGAGCAAACTGCCATTCAAGAGACAATGTAGATTTGTGAAATAGGGGGCATATATGTTCTTTTACAAGCAGGTTCGGTTACTTATGGCATTAGCAGAATTTTCATTGATTAACCAGTAAGCTGTAATGTTGTTTTCGATCTGGTCTGAACAAATCAATTTTGCTTAACACTTTAAGGGTTTTTGACTTTGAGGTATTTAGGGTAAGTAGGTGTTATATTGCCTGTGGGGAAACACTGCATTTGTAATTAAGCAAAGGAGGTAATTTCACCCAAAGAAGAGAAATTGAGTAAAGTTTTTCAGATAATGGGATTCTCTGGCATGCAAGGACTGTTCCCACTTGAATGAAATCAATTACATTGTCACCTCAAAAGCGGCTAATCTAAATGTAGCCATCTCTCTGTTGAAGTCAGCCATCCGACAAAATGAACATTCCATCATACCTAAGAGAGAAAAGGACCTCAGAAACACTGCTAGTGAGAGAGCATGGCAGAGAGTCAGATTTCCATAGACATCCCATAATTCAAATGAACAAAAATGACCTGTGTCAAACAGACTCTCCTGTCTCTCCACTCAAAATATGTTGGTTGTATTTTTCCATAACCAACAGTACAGTTTAAAAACATCATATAATGGGCATAGTCTGCCTTTCCACATGTATGTATAGCAACCTCTTGGTGTGTGCACACGTGTGTAGAGGGCAAAGATCAAACAAAAGTGTTATTCCTCAGGCACCCATTGTATGTCTTTCTTTTGTGACAAGGTCTCTTACCGGCCAATATCTCATTAAGTACGGTAGGCTCATTGGTCTGCAAGCTCCAGGAATCCATCTGGCTCCATTCCACTTGGGCTGGTGTTACATGTGTGTGCTGTCATGTCTTGGCTTTGTTTTAGGTGTGTGTTTGTGTGTATGCATGCATACACTCTACATAGGGGGCAGATGTCCATGTTTGGTGTCTTTTAAAATTGTTCCCCACCCTAATTTTTGGGACAAGACTTTGTGGAGCCTAGAACTCACCAATTCTGCTAGTCTTGTTAGCCAGCAAGTGCCAGGGACCCTCCCATGTTGCCATCCTAGTGGTGAGATTACAGTTGTGCACTGCTGTACCTGGCTTGTTCATGGGATCGAAACTGGAGCTCTTCCGTGTACAGTAAGCAGCTGACCTGCTGAGCTTTCTCCCCTGCCTTATAGATCCCTATTTTATGCAGTTGTATTGATTTGGGGGCCACTGTAGAACAACTGTGTAGAAGCGAGTGTTCTAAGTACGGGAGAACAAGTAGGATGGAGTGGAAGGCTTCGCTTTGACAACAACTTCCACCTTGCCGGCTTTGAGGAGATCTTTTGCTTATGGTGTTAATGAAATCACTGCTGTGGCCATTTTGAAGGGACAGGCACTATGGAAACCAGAAAACCAAGACAAGTTTCTACTCCTCTACATGACTCCTGAGGAGGAAGTGCCTGGGCATGGTATCTGCTGGAGAAAGGTTACCATGTACGATACATGGTCTATAAGACTTTTTTTTTTTTTAACCAAACCTTTGCTTTTGTTATGAGTGCTAAAAACAGAAGGTTGAGTAGTATGCCGTAAAAGTTTCATTAAGCACATCTCAGAAATTATACAAAAAAGACTCACACCAGAAATGATACTTAGAAGAAACGAAAGAGAATATGGGTATCATACCTTAAATGAGGTCACTTAAATCTAGAATTCCACAGAAGTATCACAGATTTTCCTGCCTGTGTTTTTCTTGAGTTCCAGATCCTGTTTTAAAAATGTTTCTAAGGCTGGCAGTGATAGCACAAAACTTTAATCCCAGCACTTGGGAGGCAGAGGCAGGCAGACCTCTGAGTTTGAAGCCAGCCTAGTGTACAGAGAAAATTTCAGGACAGCCAGAGCTATCTAGTCTTGAAATATAAAAGAAAAAAGTTTAATATTAAAAAAATACTTCTTGAGCAAGTGAAAATGTTTGGTGTTTTATAACCAAATAGTGTTGTTTTCAGAGTAATAGACAAAAAAGAAAAAAGAAAAACCATACGGTTCACTTCAGTAGGTAGATGAAACACACTTGACAAAGTTCAGTGCTTGCTCCTCATACAAACATTCGTCAAGTGAGGGACTGAAAGGTATTTTCTTTTCTTATATTTTGTTATTTTTTTTATTTTCTTTTATGTTTATGGATGCAGACCTGGTGCCTGTGGATGAAAGAAGAAGTCATGTGATCTCCTGGATCTGAAGTTACACCTGGTCATGAACTGCCGTGTGGTGAGGAATAAGCCTGAGTCTTCTGGAAGGGCAGTCAGTGCTCTTAACTATTGGGCCATAGCTCTAGCTTCCTGAATGAGATTTTCTTTACTTGATACATTTTACCCACAAAATTCCAACAGCAAGGAAAAGCACTTGCCTCCAAACCTGATGATTTGAATCTGAGTCCTGGATTTCATGTGATAAAAGGCAAAAATGGACTCCTACAACTTGCTCTTTTATCTTCTCCACTGTGTTGGAGTATATGCGAGTCCCCAGAGCTGATTGACTGAATGCAATAAAACACTTTTAAAAATATAACTAACACTATACATATTAATAGTTTTTCCCTAAGATCAGAAATAAGACTAATATAGCTGTCTTCACCAAATCTACTGAACATTGTGTTGGAATTTATAGTTAGTGAAATGGGCAAGACAAAGGAAAGATAGATGAGAAAAGCAGAAGCAAATGGTCTTTATTTTAAAATGATGAGATTATCTGAGTAGACAGACTGACAAAGCAGAGAAAAATGGTGTTAGAACAGAAACTAGTGATGTTGCAAAATATGAGTTCAATTGTCTTGTATAGAATATTAGCAATAATCAATTGAAATTGATGGCAAATTGAATTAAATGGCATAGTGAAATCAATGCCATTTAAATAGTATAAACATGGAATATTTGGGAAATAATTTTTGCAAATATTTGAAAAACTTATCCATCAGTCACAAAACACTGCTGAGAGAAGACGTGTCGATAATAAATGATGTAACTTGAGTAAGGGTTCATTTTGATTGGCAGCTTCTCAGGTATTTGTCTTGGAGATGAAATTCTGACTAACAAAGGATGGAAAACTCAATATCGTCAATCTGTTGACTCTATGTAAACTGACTTATAGACACAATGGAATCCGGATTTATTTTTTCAGGTTTTTTTTTATTTCAATTTTGGTAGAAATTGACAAGGATATTTGAAAATTTATAGGGCCTACAACAACAACAAAAGAGATTTGAGGAGGAACAAAGTCAGAGGATTATATTTGATTTTATTATTATTTAACTATTCATTGATAATGAGATAAATAATTGCGCATAGCACCTATATGAGAATGAAAAAGTAGATAAATAGAGAGGAAGGAGAAGCCCAGAAAAGAACACCTGGCTATCTGTGTGGAAAAATGCTTAAAAGAAATCCTGGCTCAAGGTTGTTGCTCACAGGGAGGTTTAACTTTCGTGCCGGGTTATAACTGTTTGCTACCATTTCAGTCTAGGAAGTGGTGACAGCCCTTCCTCTCACTCTCGTTCCTGCATGTTGGCAATTTTACATCAATTTGATAGGTACCTTGTGCTTTTGATACGCAGGCATTTTGTTAGTTATTAAGGCTTCAGCGATAGACACTGCCAGAAGTCTTTAACTTCGTGGTGCATAAGCTTTTGTTAAAAAAAATAGCTTAAAAAATATAAGCACAATTCTCTAAGAGCTCATATAATGATCACTTAACATATCATGGGGATTCCTCTTTCAACATACCACGTTTATCTTCAGCCAGGATCATTCTAAGCTCTTGAGGGCAGGGACTCAGAAACATACCCTGTGGTCTTACCATTCACAGGAGAACCCTTAACTCCTCAGTAAGCTCTGGAGAGATGCGTGCTTGTTGAAGATTTGGATTGTTTTTCCTTTGGCCTAGTTTAAATTAATCGGTTTAAAAGCAATTGACATTGTTTATGAGCTATGTAAGTGTAGCCTCGAGCCTATACATTGTTTTAGCTCCCCATCACTGGCGGCACTGCTCTCACAAAAGAGATACCGCTCCTTGTGTGGTGAAGGATGAGCTGAGTGTGCATAGATGGGGAGGGGATTAAGTCATGCATCAGTCATGAGTGCGACCAACCAATCAACCAGTCAGACATGTTTGTGTGTATGCATTGTGTGTGTGTGTGTGTGTGTGTGTGCGTGCGTCACGCAGCGCGCACACACACTGCACATGTCTTTTTGTATACACGTGGGGGCCAAAGGAAGGTGCTAAGTGTCTTCCTCTACTGCTTTCCACCTTATTCCCTTGAGACGGGGTCTCTCAACTAAAGCCTTTGTTTTAGCAATTGCTCCTGGTAATCTACCTGTCTCTCCCTCTCAATGTTATGGTTACAGTTATGTAGCTATGCTTAGCTTTTATTTGGGTATTAAGGATTTGAACTCAGGTCTTCATGTTTACATAGCAACAGCAAGGACTCTTACTCACTGATCCATCTCTCTAGCACAAAACGTGTTTTTTAAACATGATTTCATTCTTAGAGTTAGGCCAGTCTTGGAGAGAGGTGGAAGAACCCTGGACAATTTCAGTTTGTCCTGACAGGCTTTGGGTTGGGAAAACTACTGGAGAGACCCCCTGTCTTTGGTTGTCGAGAACAAAGCAAAATCACAAATGAATAGTGTGTTGATCTCAAAGTTAGTGAAGTCTCTGAACACCTATGCTTCACAGGATGTTCAAGACATTTGAAATCCATAAAGAAGGATTTGAGGGGGTATAGATAGGAATATGTGAACAAAGACGTGGTATGAGATGATCCATGGCAAACCATTAGAAAGTTCACGAAAATAACAGTACAAAAATTTTAAGAAATTACCCCTTAAATATGTACATTCTAAAATGCAACAGCTTGTCCTCTTTTAGTAAATCTTTAAAAGGGGCTGTAAAACTTGGGGACAAGTTTATAACTAGTAAAAGAGATGAACATCTTGGTAAACTTTTTAAATAAAGGAATATGGGAAGTCCCCGCTTGCAACACTATTTTCCAATCATTTCTCAGCGGTAATTACATTTAGTTAATAATTGAACTGACACACACTGAATGCCATTTTGTCGATTCTCTATTTTACTCAATAAGTTTATAATGTGGCCTGCCTTCTTCCCAAGTGACAGAGAACGTGAAAAACAGGCTGCTCATTTTTAGTGAACTGTCATTTTGGACTAACTTGGAAAAAACTCCATGCATGGGTCTGGAAGAAAGCAAGAGTATTTTAGCAACGCAGCACGGAAGCGATGTGCCTCTCAGACAATGCTGAGATCATTTAGACAGAGCAGAACTAATTCAGTGCTGTCTGGGCACAGTGCACCAGAGAGAAATCTCTCAATGAACACTACAAGGAGATGACCCATATTTGTATTGGAAAATAAAGCATGAAGCAGTTTCAAGTTCATAACAGAAACATCCTTAGCAAATTAGATACACAATGTTCCCCAGGTATTATGAAGTCATTTCAGATAACTGGCACACCTTAGTGAAAAAATTTACACATCATTTTCTAAGTCATTTCTTGGTCTGTAAATAGAATGGCCCGTCCCCTCACGTGGCATCTGTCTTCTGGCTCCTATACAGCTCCTCCAACACCAGCTTTCCTCTCCCTCCATGCAGGACTCTTCCAGATACCATCCAGGTTTGGCTGGTGGAGAGCGTCCCCCAAGACAGGGCTGGAGGCCAAATCCTGCTTGAAGCATGGTTTGTGATCCAAAATTGATCAACTACACTTATTTTCTTAAGAGTAAACATATTAGATTCTTACTACCTAACTATAAGTTAGGGACCAATTATAGGTGCTCAATGTGTGTGTGTGTGTGTGTGTGGTATGTTTGAATGTTTGCATGTGTGTTGCAGATGTGTACATGCATGTGTACAGGCCAGAATTTAATGTCAGCTGTCTTTCTTCTCAGTTCACCTTATATCAAGGTAGTATCTCTCACTTGAATGCAGTGTTTATTGACTTGAATAATCTAGGCAGCCAAATTTCTCTGGGAACACACTGTCTCTGCCTCCCAAGTTCCTCGATTGCAGGTAGAGAAACCTAGCTGCCTGCATTTACAAGGGTTCTACAAATCCAAACTCTCATTCTGATGCCTGTACAGCAAGCGCTTTGCCACTGAGTCACCTCCCGGGCTTTAGAATCTTAGTTTGAAAACTCAGAAACCTTTCTGTCTCCAGCAACCGCTATAACTCTTTAAGCTCACTTTAAAAATGCGTATCTATTTGATGTGTATGTGTGTGCCTGAGTTTGTGTGTGTACCACAAAAGTGCCATAGCTGATGGGGGCCAGAAAAGGGCGTCAGATTCCTTGGAACTGGAATTAGGCAGGTGTTAGTCACTACATGGGTGCTTGAAACTGAATCTGTTTTTTTCTTTCTTTTGCAAGAGCAGTAAGTATCCTTAAAAGTTAAACTGTTGCCCAGCAGTTTCTGGAGACCCCTCTTCACAAGTCTAATATTCCAACTTCAGAAATGCCTTTTTCTCAATTTTACAAAAAGTATTTGTTTATTTATTTACTAACTTACCTTCGACAGTGTTTTTTGATATAGCCGGAACTAGTTATGAAAACCAGTACAGACTTGAACTCACAGAGGCTTTTCTGGGTCTACTTATGGAGTGGGGATAAGAAGCATGTTTCAGCACTCACAGAAAGAACTATTTTAACTTTTATTTTGATTTATGTCTCTGTGTGTCTGTGTCTATGTCCATGGGTGTGGAGGATATCCATAGAGGACATAAGAGGGAGTTCCTGGAGTTAGAATTACCGGTGCCTGTGAGACCCATGATGTGGTTGCTGGGAACTGAACTCAAGTCCCCTGTAAGAGGAACAAATATGCTCAATTACTAAGTCCCCAAATCCAGAAATTTTCACTAAAATCCCATTCTTTGGCATTGTTAATTTGCCTTCTAACTATTTCAGCACCATGTCTTATATCTTGAAATATACCAATTCAGCTCTGTGATCAGGCCTTGGGAACACTCAACATCCTTACTCTTCTCATTCTCCTTGCTCTACTTCATCTGGTAAAACCCCATTCCTGACACTGTAGGAAGAATGCCAAATCTCTAAAGACGTTCCTTCTCGATCCTTAGATGCTAGCCCGCTTGGTGAGCGGACTCACAGCTGTAGGTGAGGCTAACAGTGCCAGTGGGCTGGCCCTGGGATGGAGAACGTCCTGCATTATCCAGCCAGTGTCACATAGAAGGAGGCGACCACAGCCAGCTCCGAAGAAGAGCAGCTGGAAGAGGCAGAGAATGGACTTTTACCCAGAACATCCAGAAGGGGGCAGCACGACTGACATGTAAGGTTTTGCCCAGTGGCATCTATCTTGGCCTTCTGGTCTCCAGCAATGTCAAACAATACACTGTGTTGTCTCAAGTTCTGTGTCTGAGGAGCTTTAGCAATAACAAGACACCACTGTTCACTGTTAAACTCAGTTATCTGCTTATGGCATGCCAGAACTCTGAGAACTTACCATTGGGAAAATATGCAGCCATGCTAATAGGTCTCATTTCAAGATGACTACACGAGCAGACAATCTTATCAGTATGTCTCCATAAAGCCAATTTCTCCTTTTGTCAAGAGGATTATTGCACAGCTTCTTAAATCAAATCTCTAGCTCTGCCTTTTCACAATTTACTCTTGGCTTGAACTGGTTAGTACTTCACAGAATAAAAAAATCATTAGGGAATGTCTCATGTTCCGGCTGTTTCCTTGGTCTACTTCTGGCACTACATATGTGTTCAGTTTTCCACACTTTCCAGTGCATGGACTATTTACTAGCCAATGGAAAGCCAATCCCTCCCACTGCATCTTCTAATTCAACCCTCTTACTTAGTACTTGCCAGGAGCTCCCCTCATGGCAGTGTTGGCAGTCAGTAGCGCAGAAAAAGTGTGCTAATGGTTCACGTCTATTATTCCTTTTACTGCCATGTCCAAATATATAGGTAACTGTCTTCATGCCAGTGTGCCCCGACTCTAGTATCTTTTGTCTTCAAGAGATTAGATTGCCTCAACTTAGTTTAGGTTATCTCTCAGTTGGAGGATATAAGAATCTTTCTGCCAGCATGTTCCGTTATTCTGAAGGCTTCAAAATCTTTTTTTTTCTAAAGTGAAGATAAGAGTTAGTATTGTCTTATTTACTCTTCTACTGCTGTGATGAAATACCATGACCAAGACAATTTATAAAAGAAGCATTTAACTGGGGGCTTGTTTATGATTTCAGAGGGTTAGTCCATGACCGTCATGGTGCAGAATGTGGAAACAGGCAGGCAGGGCACTGGAGCTGTAGCTGAGAACTTCCGTCCTGATCTACAGGCACAAAGTAGACAGAAAGAGACTGGGTCTGGTCTGAGTTTCTGAAACCTCAAAGCCCATCTCCCATGATACACCTCCTCCAACAAGTTCTCACCTCCTAATATTTCCTAAACACTCCACTAGACGGGAACCACACTTTCATATCTGGGAACCAAACAGTCAAATATAAGACCCTATGGTGGCCATTCTCATTCAAACCACCATAGCTATGCTCTCATTTGTAATTAAAAACAAGAAGGAAGTCAAGACAGAAATTTAAATAATTGAACACTGACTAGTCCAGCCCTCCTTTTACAATTTTTCCTTTCATTTACTCTAGCCACACCAGATTTATCTCTGTCTCTCACTGAAACAAGCTTCTTCCTATCTTGGGACAATGATGGCACTTCTGATCGAAAGGTTTTTTTTCCCCAACTTTGGTGTTTGGCTATTCTTCCCTGTAGTGGGAGGCCGCTTGTTTGTTCCCCGGCTGCTTAGCCCTAAAATAATTACACAGAAACCATATTATTTGCAATACTGTTTGGCCAAAAGCTTAAGCTTATTTCTGGATAACTCATATCTTAAATTAACTCATTTCCATTAATCTATGTATAGCCACGAGGCTGTGGCTTACTGGGTAAAGTTCTGGCATCTGTCTCTGGCAGGGCTACATGGTTTCTCTCTGACTGTGTCTTCTTTCTCACAGCTTTCAGTTTAGTTTTCCCTGCCTAGCTAAGTTCTGCCTTGCTCTAGTCCAAAGCAGTTTCTTTGTTCATTAACCAATAAAAGCAACAAAGAGACAGAAGACCTTCCACACCACATCTCCTCATAGATATTTCAACTAAAGTTTCATCTTTCCTGAGAAGGTTTCGCTTAGTCACCAAGAAAGTCTGAAGTTGTTCTATTACTCCTAAAAGTTATTTATGGCATCTATTGGTATGAAAATTTTATTTCTCACTCACCCTTCATCTATTTATGTTTTGCTTGTTCTACCAGAATATATATCAGTGTACATTTTAAATTGATTTTTATGAATAAATCTTCTCTGTGTATTTTAGCTTTCCTGTTACTGTAATGGAATGTCCAATATAAACAACCTAAAAAGAGGAAAGAGTTTTTTTTTATCTCATGTTTTTAGAACCTTCAGTCTGTTATAGCCAACTTTGACTCTTGGTTCATGGTAAGCATTATGTGGAGGTTTCCTCTGAATTAAAACATTCCCTCACAGTGGGAGGAAAGAGGCTTGGAAACTCAAAAAGCTGATGAAACTTACAAGGCTCATGAAACTTAGAAATCTGACAAGAATCAGGAAGCTCAGAGAGCTGTAGGTTTCATGAGGGCCCTCTCAAAGGCTATATAAACAGTAAACAATTGCTGGGGCAGAGTTCAGTAGAAACATTGGCAAGGTGGCCAGAGAAACTGGTATTCAGCTTTCACGAACTGTCACTCATGCTGAGACAGGCTTTTGGTAATACCATTGACTTTAGGTAACTTCAGTAACTTGTTGGGTAATATTATTTTCATGAGTGTTACTTTTGTTTGTGCTGCATTTGATTGACTGTGAAACTGTGATTCTTTACCTGCCTAAAACACCTGATGGGCCTAATAAAGAGCTGAACTGTCAATAGTGAGGCAGGAACAAGAATAGGTCGGGCTTGCAGGCAGAGAGAATAAATAAAAGGAGAACCGAAGGATGAGGAGCAAGCACGAGAACAAGAAGAGGAGGACATCAGGGGCCAGCCACCCAGCCAGTCAAGGAATAAGAAGAAAAAAATAGGTATACAGAAATAGAGAAAGATAAAAGCCCAGAGGCGAAAGGTAATTGGGTTAATTTAACATAAGAAAATCTGGCAAGAAACTAGCCAAGTTATGGCCAGGCATTAATAACTAAGAATAAGCTTCTATGTGTAATTTGTTTGGAAGCTGGGTGGCAGGCCAACCAAAAAGTAAAAGAATAAAACATCACATAACAATACTTCTGTAGTTTTCCTAACCAGATTGGGTGGTATTATTTCTTTGATCTGTCATCGGTTTTCTATCTAGAGTAGATAGATATTTGTTCATGTCTTTTTGAGAAATATCATTCAATAATGGCATAGAACGTCATGGTAGTGACAGTGTTTGGGGGAGCATATCGTTAACACATAGGAAGAAGAATAAACACAGCAAGAAGGGACTGGGGCAAAATAGTGCCTCACCCCAAAATAACACGGGTGACATTTCCCTCAACCAGACCTGTTGGAAGAGTTGCTTGTTTCATTTCTGGCTGCTCAACCACCAAATAATCACACAGAAACCATATTATTTAAATCATTGCTTGGCCCATTAGCTCTAGCTTCTTATTGGCTAACTCTGTATTAATTTAACCCATCTCCATTATTTTATATTTTACCATGTTTGTGGTCTACCAGCAAGGTTTTAACGTGTCTGTCTCCATCAGCCACTCCCTGACTCTGCCTTTCTTCTCCCAGCATTGTTTAGTTTTCCCTGCATACCTAAGTTCTGCCCTACTATAGGCCTGTAGGCTAAAGATGGATATCTCAGTGATACAGAAGAACTTTGGGTGACTAACCAATGAGATGTCTCTATCAATTCTAGCAATGCACTTCTTGTTAACTTAGGTAATATTCTGGTAATCCTTCTGGAATCTTTGATAGAGCTGAAGAATATGTAGTTATAGTTTTTCTTAGTAATGATAAAATAAAGTAGATATAAATATTGTAACTATAATTCTTGCTTGATACCTGTTTTGTTATATGTAATTTTACTATGTTAAAGTTAAAACCTTCCTTTTTATTTAAACAGAAAAGGGGAGGTGATGTGGGATCCCCCTCTGTATACTGTGAATACCATTGGTTAATAAAGAACTTCTTGGGCCTGTGCAGGAAATAAGGGTAGGCTGGGAAAACTAAACTGAATGCTGGGAGAAAGAAGGAAGAATTAGAAAGAAGCCATATAGCCCCACCGAAGACAGATGCTGGGAAATTTACCCAGTAAGCTATAGCCACATGGCGATATACAAATTACTAGAAATGGGTTAAATTAAGATATAAGAGTTAGCCAATAAGAAGCTAGATCTAATGGGTCAAGCAGTGATTTAATTTGTATAGTTTCTGTGTGATTATTTCGGGGCTGAGCAGCCAGGAATAAACAAGCAGACTCCTGCAACATCATCTACCATGGTTTTCTCTATCTCTAGATAGTCTATTGAAAATGTAAAGATTCTTCCTTGTCTAGTATCTAGAAAAAAGCTCACATATACCCATTAATATGCTTTACTAATCTGGCTGATTTTCAGTCCAGTCAAGCTGCCAACACGAACCATCACTTCTCTAATTGTATAGCTAAGTCTCCATAGTTAGTTTCATTGAGGCAGACTGTGGGAAAGATTCCTCTCAAAGCCATGTTTATGTGATTACTTCCTTGTCCTTGGAACTAGTTCGGTTACTTCCTGTAGGTATTCTGTAATTTCGGCTATCTCTGCCCAAAGTTGATGTTTTTGGAACTCAGGTGGGGCAACTGCAGCAGTCACCTTCGCTTGTTTTTTATATTGAGTCTATATCCGGACTCATGATTGTGCTAAGTACCCCAGAGAAGCTGCTGTGTCCCACAGAGAATACCTGCTTTCCCGCTCTGTCCTCTTCTCTCAGGGGCAGGCTGTGAGCTTTCTGTGCACTTGGGGCATATGCATTTGATTGGTTGCACTGATAGAAACAGAATAATCCCAACGGTGAATAAAATACACTTAGTTCTTTAAATTACCATCACGCCAAGCATGTAGCAGGTTCTCTACAAATAGTTTGATTTGCTGATGGGCTTTCTAAGGAGTCATGAATATCTTTTGTCTTACTGGAATTTCCTTTCCTCTGTGTATTATGACACACTCACTTTCCACCTTATCCATCACACTGTGATTTTTAAGTGCTGGCAGCAAGCAAGGGGAATAATCATTCCCATGTCTGATTTATGGAGAATGTGACTGAAGTTTTCTCAATGGTAGATGGAAATAGCATGAACTCTGAGAGCTTTTCCACAGTGTCTTGACTGCTGAAGATCCAGTGAGGCCCCGTAATAAAGTGATCTCCCATGGCAAGGTTGCTGAAGGAACCCTGCAGGCTTCAATATGCCCTTGGCATTAGAATCATATATTTTCAGGACAGCGCTTTGGCGAAACTTGATTACGTGTAAGTAATAGGTCTATTTTGCTATTAGACACATGTTCTCAAGATTGCTACAATATTCATGTTGTGACATTTCTTTTCTTGACTCAGTTGTATAATATATAAATGAAGCAATAAATATTATTGAGGTGACAAGAAAGATTAAAGCAAAAGCTGCAGTTGAAATACAACCTTCAGAAGAAGGTCTTCTTGAGCACTTTAATTTAGATGTGGCCCCATGAAAACATGCTCCTTTTGTATTAAGTGAAGGCAGGGGGCCTTCGAGCCATTAACTCATTCTGTAAATTGCTTTTTGTTATTGTCATTGCAAGTTTTATTAATGCATAAAGGGTGTCCGCACAGCTCAGTACTATTGCTCTAGTGAGCTGTGGCTTCTGTACAAATGCCAAACACATACATGCCATGGAAAGCTTGAATTTTCAGTCATCATCCGTTCACATACCAAGAATCTCAACATTTGTACTTAGAATGTATCTATTTTTTAAAAAGTCACCTTAAGCATTTTTTAAATACGGTGTGAATACGGTGTGAAGTGGCACATGAGTGTTAGCATGGTTGGTGATATGAAATTCATGCCCCAAGGATAAAGTTGTATTTACTTCTGATTTCTCTGACTAGACTAGAAGAGTGCCTCATGTATACATTTAGAACCAGGAACGATGACTTTAATTAAAGTTTGGGAGTGAGCGTCCACAGCAAGTATGTATCACATGAAGCTGGAGGTTTTGAAGCCCTTGGTGAATCACGTTGTATTCTTTCTCCACCAGCTAGGTTAGCTTTCTGATAAAGAGAAGGGCAATGTCCTTTATCTGTCCCGTCCTTGTCGTAATGATACAGTGTTAATGGTAACATTAGGCAGAGTGCCACACTGGAATCCACTGGCCCAAAGCCCCCAATTTGCCCCGAAGCTACAATCCTTTTATACACATGAAAACACTATGTGCCCTACTGTGATCTTATTTGTATTATTTCATATGTCCAAAGATGCTAAATAAAACCAGAAGCTCACCTCTTTCAAAAAAAGAAGTTCTACTTTTGTATTTGAAATTCTGTTAGGCAAGGAAGCAGGCTTCTATGACTGTAGGAAGTAAATGACAGATAGGCTTGGATAGCATTTCATTGTGAAGGCTGGGTATTTTAGTGTCTGCGACCCGATCCAAGGGCTATTTCTAGCAGTTTGTCACTTAGTGCAGAGAAGGTTAGTGAGGTCGAGTTGATATATGATCTCCTATGCTCTGAACTTCTCACTGTGCTTTGCCCCTACAAGTCTCATTAAGAAAGAGCTTTTGTCTTTTGATACCGGAGAATACAATAAGACAACTTGGTGTGTGTCTGTAGCTTTACCCTTCAACCTGCAATATAAAGAAAAGCTAAACTTGAAGCTTAAAGTATTTAGCTAGTAGAATTTAGGGCATCTTTATTTTTACCCACAGAAGGAGAAAAGAGCTTTAGAATTCTCAGAAGAAAATCAAATGAGCTCATATGTTTGGGACTTTCAGAGAGAAGTGTCGAAGCTCTAATATCATGATAAATATTTGGTTCTAGCAGGAAATGAGGTTATCTTTGAAAATCTTTGAGCATCGCAGCATGCATTCCTAACGCAATAGAATTTGCTAAAGGAAGAAAAGGCTGAGGAGAGAGAGGACAATGGAAGGGAGAAAAACTTTTCACTTTGGGAACTGGCAGTTCTAAGCTCCAGCTTTGCCCTGGGCAGGCTAAGCGCAATACAGCAAAGATAAAAACAGCTCTTAGTCTGCTCTTCTCACTCCCTGTATTTTTTTTCACTTCATTTTCACTAACAACCTTCTCAAATACTTCTACATCTCAAGTATGATTAAATGCTAAAATATCAACTGCAGCCAAAATACCAGATCTTCAAGTCTGCCTATTCCTAAGGCTTTTCTAAGTTGACTGGCAGCTCCAGTATTATAAAAGGCTTTCTTAGGTGGTGTAAATGGTTTTCAGGGTTGAGTTCCTCCTGCCTTGCTCATCTTCCCCCAACTCACCAGCTCTTTCTCCATTCACTCGGCATCCAGAGCTATTGGAGTGGTATCTTAATTGGCAGCACCCCACTTCTCCTTTTGGCCTGACTAACTTTTCTAAGTCTAAGTAATGACTTAGTTAACCTTAATAGCTGCCCTTCATTCTGGGTTTGATGCTATGAGTTTTTAATATTTTAATACTTTCTGTATCACAATTGCTTATTTACATATTTGTCCCCCTGTTCCGTTTGGTGGGTGAAACCTTCTCAATGAAAGCTGATGAGTGAACGCACAATGAATGATTGAAAACCATCCTTTCGTTTTCCCATTGTTTGGGGGAAGGACAGATGGATCTGAGTGGTCGCCAACTATTATCATCAGGATATCAAGTCATCATGTTACTAGGAATTAAAAATAATTATTCCAAATGATTTGTGAAGAGTAACTTGTTAGCTGAAATGATTTTTTAATTATCAGAACATTTTGCTTAATCTTAAAGAAACCATTTCCTTCCACTTCTCAGCAAAATAATTTGAACTTGGCTTCATGTGAGAGTTCCTTTATAATTGTATTATATATAAATGTTCCTCCTTTGTTGATTGTTTTCACCTCACATGGTTTCCACCTGCGTGGGAAGCACAAAGAGAGCCTGGAATAGAAGAATAAAATCTTGCTTCACACAAGATCAGAAAAGCCGAGTTTGCATTTGTCACGTCTTAGTGAGCTATCTCTGGATAGCATCAGGGTGTCAGTCCTTGCTGTTGCCTCTAAATTATTAGTTCTTTCCTTATAAAGCCACAGGGAAGTCTCAAGCAAGATGACCTAGAATGCGAAATTGCTCTGTTTTGCTAAATTTTAATTTGTATTTATTATTATTCTGTGTGCATAGCGTGAGTGTAGGCACACAACCATGGCAATCATGCAGAGGTCAGAGGACAACTTGCAGGAGTCTTTTTGGTTCTTTCTGCCGTGGGTTTCAGGGATCAAACTTGGGTCATTAGCTCTGTGCAGCGAGGACCTTCACCGAGTGCTGGGTGTTAAGTCTGGAGCATAGCCCTCAGGTCCTGGCATCCATCCCAGACTCCCTGACCTAGGAGTTGCTTTGGTCTGGACTCCAAATCCCAGTATGCCAGGTCCTGACTCCACGGAGGATTTGGAGTCTAGGACCACTCCCACAAAGTATTTAAGTGGGCTCCCAGAGGAGAATCATGTGGTTTTTGGGTCTGCATGGGCTCTCTGCTGTCCTGTCTCCCCGCCATGGACTAGGCCACCTGAGAGCTCCGTGCTTAATAAAACGATGAGCATTTTGATTAGGTTTGATTTGACCTAATTGGATTTATTTTTTGCACTGGCAGAGCTGCCTTTCTTATCATTTTTTTTCTTAACACTGGGTTCTCTTGTTGTAAACTTTTAAATAGCTGCATGCTAAACAAATACACTATTACACATATTAGTAAGGGCAGATAAACACTAAGCTCAAAGTATCAATGTTGTGAATAACTGATTCCTCAGACAAACACTTCCCATAAGATGTGATACTAAGCATAGAAGGATTAATCACTAGCGTATCTCCTTGACCAAGTTAGCAGAATGGAAACTAGCAAGATGTGTAAAGAAAGAGTAAATACTTTCCAAGTATCAAGGGGCTGCTTGGGTGTAATCAGAGTGGAGTGGTTGAGTCAAACTGGTTGGGGTTTTAAGAATAGCTTTCTCTGCACTAAGTAACACTCCCCACTTCACGAGTGTCTCACTTTTCGTAGATGGTTAGCTCTAAGGGGGGAACTAAAGCAATATAGGGCACTTGGCCAGCATCAAAGGCCTCTACAGAGTCCCATATTTTGAATATGCCTATGCGATCAATCAATTCTGCATGCCATGCCTTACGAGGAACCAGGAGAATATATTAATATTATTGTTGGATCCAAAAAGAAAGACAGCTAGCAATTAAATGATTTGCCTCAGGTCATGGAGGTACCTAATGATGCTATTAGCATTTAAAAAGCCCTCTCAGTGCAGCCAGGCCTCCTTTATTTTTACAGTGGTGGGCCCACTTTAAGACCAGATTAACCAGTCACCAGGTGGGTGACCTCGAGACACAAATTTCAGAGAAGTGGCACACAGGGAGATGCTGAGCTGTAGTCACGTAGGGAGAAAAGCAAATAAGAGACGAACAAGCTTTTTGCTTTGAAAGTTCCATGTTCTCTATAGGAGATTGGTGCACCTTAAACAGTTCTTGTATTTCTTAAGGATCAGAGTTAACTGAGTAAAAAAATAACAATCCACATATGAAAAGCAAGAAGGGATAGGGACTTTATTTACCATTATCTTAACTACTGATTTCCAGTGTTCTGATCAAGAAGGTATGCTCAATATAATAAGTAAACTCATTTTTTCTTTTTTAAAGTTTGAGGACATTTTCACTAGTGTAAATTTGAGGTTTTAAATCATCTCTCAGAGAGGACAGAAAACCGAGATGGTAGAATACTCCGTCTCGGGCATGAACTTTTTGATGAGCTATTTTTGGTTCTTCTTTGTTCAGATGGTGGGAGGGTACACTGAAAGTAGGCATTGAGTGAGACAGTGCCCTGGCTGAACATGGAACACAGTGGTGGAGCCTTGTCTATCCTGCATGCGGCCCTGAGTTCTGTGCTGGTATCACATGAGAAGGCAGATGCTATAGAGAAGGGGGTATCAGACTCAGGAGATAACTGCCAATATAGCACCTGCTGTGGAAACATAAGAACTTGACTGAGTTCAGATGCTCAGCAGCGAAGTATAAACTGGGCAGACATTGTAATCCCAGTGCTGAGGCAGCAAGGGAAAGAAGAGGCAGGACCCTGGAGACCATTAGTTATACCACTTAGTTTTATTGTGGGCTTCAGGCTCAGTGAGATACCTTGTCTCTCCTGACATGGTAGGGAGTGATAGGGAAAGTACCTTCCATCCACCTCTGGTCTCCACACACATATGCAAATGTACCCTTGTGAATATGTATATACACTAGGCACTGAAAACAGAAGAGAAAAGGAGGGCCAGGTATATGCAGAAGCAGATGGGGGAATGGATGACCACACACTCAAAGGGGGAAACAAAGGGAAGATCTGTGATAGACAGTTTCATGGACCGTGATGCAAAAAGCTTTTCCTGCGTGCACAAACAGTCTGGAATGATAGTTAGTCATATCAGAGATGTTACCTATCTGATGGATGTCAAGAGTTGTAGAATATTAGTTCTGGGTTTGGCCAGAAAATAATGTGCTTTCTTGCCAATGGTACTATGTGGACTTTGAGAAACCCGAGAGGCAGCGAAGGGCTCTATATATTAGAATTAAGTTGGCCTGATAAAGAACAGCTGCTTCCTGGTGAGAACATCATGGACAATCTGGGACAGTAAATGACTATCAAAATGGGGAACGTTAATTATAAAAATATAATCGGAGATTTAGGGATGTTAATTCAAAAGATTGAGGAATGGAATAAATTACTTATTATCCTAAAGTCACAAATGATCCTGAGCACCCCAAAGCAATCAGAATACTCCACTGTCCCACGAGTTCATTCATTTGTTGGTTACGAGAAGTTAAGTTTTGTGCTAAAATGTTAGGTGTTCAAAGATGCTCCTAGTGTGCTGAAGAGAGTAAACAATAAACTAATAAACTCCTATCTGACTTCATGAAGAATTTATTTTTAGTGATTTTGACAGGGCCTTCACATACTTCTGTCTCACATTTACAAGATTCATACACGGAGCAGAGCTCTTAGGCTTAACTAGGGTGCTAAGGAAGCAGAAAGACAAGACATTTATAGGTGAGAGTTACGGTTCTCATCAAATTTCCAGGAGTTGAACCACACTTCATATCTTTTATACGTAGTTCTAAGTTTATATGATATTGTTTTATATTTTTGAAAAGCGGTGTGTGTGTGTGTGTGTGTGTGTGTGTATGTGTGTGTGTGTTACATGAACAATGAATTTGAGGCACATTAATATGATGACAATCTGGTCATTTTAAGTTCAATTGGTTTCAGATACCATGGGACATAAATGACTGATCCAGCATATTCTGAGAATATTACTAACAAGTTACACAAAATGTATAAATTTCCTTACCAGCAAAGTTTCGGAAAGGGATATTCATAAAAACATAAAATTACCTTAAAAATATAAGCAATGGGTTTATAAACTTAGAGCCTAGGGTAGGTATTTTTGGCAGTTAAGTGTGTTGTTCTTTTCCTTCAGGACTGGAATTCCAAGACTTTAAAAGGGAGGTCTTACATGCTTTTCCCCGGAACCCAGTAATGCACATCTGTAATTGGAGAAATTTTGGCTGCTGGGACTATAACTTACCATTTATTAGAAACCAGAGGAGAAAATTGATTTTAGCATTCTGGAAGAAGAATTGCACCTTTGGTTCTGAATTACTTCCCCATGAGCACAGAGCCAAATATTAATGTAGATTTAAAAGGAAGGAAAAAGTGCTCAAAGCCTAATGTACTTCAAGCTTATAAACCAAAATTTATTCACCTTAAAGTAAGTGGGATTTCCTGGAGCAAAACTGCCCCTATTATTTTTGTCTTGCTGCTCTGACCACGGTTTATGTAGCACGGAAGAATGTTCTAAGCTCCTAGAGTCTAATAAGAGGAGAAGTTGTCAGAAATGTCACTCTGGCCCCAAACCCACACCAGAGAGTCACCACATTTCTTAGGACTTCTGGAAACACCATGATCCATGGAGCTTTTTCTGGGACTTGGTGCTTCAAGGAATAATTTATTTCCCATGAATTCTTTAATATTTTTGATGAGTGCTGGGGGAAGGAGGGAAAAGTCATTTTTCTTTGGAGCTGTGGTCGCTGGTAGGTTGCCCATGCTCCAGTGGGAGCCCATCACAATTGCACATGGGTAGCACAGGCTGGACTCTGCGTTCCTTTTGATTAAAAAAAGAGCTTGAAGTTGGAAGGGAAACATGCTGGGAGGGATCTGGTGGGAGTTGCAAGGGGAGATGGGGGAGCTTAGCTTAAAAAACACAATATATTCATGAAATTTACAAAGAATAACTAAAAATACTGTCAGAAAGAAAAAATACAGTTTGGGGCAAAGAAGTAGAGTTATCTATCAATGGCAAGATTCTGGGTCATACTTTTTGAACCTCTTTCTTTGTAAACAATCAAAATTTCTTATTATGAAAAATCCAGTGCCATGAAGTTTTCCCTTTACTTTTTATGTAATAAGACATTATTCTAGTTTTCAGTGACTAAAAGCGAATTGGGGAGAAGGACTTATTTTATGGGGTAGAGTCTGTCATGGAGGGAAGCCCCAGCAGGAACTCAAGGCAGGAGCTTGACATAGAAACCAAAGAGAAGTGCTCTGGCTTTGCTTCCAGGCTTCTAGTCAGACCCTTTCTCATCTAACTCAAAGCCACCGGCCCAAGGCTGGCACAAGACATGCCCACAAGTCGGTTGGAAGCAATTCTGTTGTTCAGATGCCCTCTTCCTAGGTGATTCTAGATTTGCGCCACACTGACAACTGAAGGAAACTATGACTTCTGTTTAGGGAATATTTATAAATAAATAATATAACATAGCCATCTGGTGTCAGCGCACGATTATACAGTTTTTAAGCTGACCATTGCATTTGAATATTTAAGTCATTTCCAATATTTGGTAACTATAACATCATTCCTTAAAGATAATTGCCACAAATTTTGGAAAGTAACTCTGTATTTAAAGATTTGGGAAACAATGTTTAAATGTTACATGGTACCCTACCAATAGTTTCGTTTTTGGTCAGGTGATAAAGAGAAATAAGTGCAAGTTTAAAGTTATTGTTTATCTTTTTTTTTGGCCAATATGCTTTGTTTTATTAGATTGGTAAAGATATTAAAAGTAAGCATATTTCTCGCAGTGATGTTATGAACAGAAATCAAATAAATTGAGGGCAAGCTCTATATTGTCATGCACACAGTAATGCTAACTTAATTTTGGTTTTAATTTTTCTCAAATGGATTATAGCCTGACATACGCAAAGGTTTTTATTGAACTGCTCAACTTTATTTTATTTTTTATTTATTTATTTATTAAAGATTTCTGTCTCTTCCCTACCGCCGCCTCCCCTTCCCTCCCCCTCCCCCCAGTCAAATCCCCTTCCTCGTCCACCAAAAGAGCAATCATGGTTCCCTGCCCTGTGGGAAGTCCAAGAACCACCCACCTCTATCCAGGTCTAGTAAGGTGAGCATCCAAACTGCCTAGGCTCCCACAAAGCCAATAGGTGCAGTAGGATCAAAAACCCATTGCCATTGTTCTTGAGGTCTCAGTAGTCCTCATTGTCTGCTATGTTCAGCGAGGCCGGTTTTAACCCAGGCTTTTTCAGACCCAGGCCAACTGGCCTTGGTGAGTTCCCGACAGAACATCCCCACTGTCTCAGTGGGTGGTTGCACCCCCTTGCGGTCCTGAGCTCCCTGCTCGTGCTCTCTCTCCTTCCGCTCCTGACTTGGACCTTGAGATTTCAGTCCGGTGCTCCAATGTGAGTCTTTGTCTCTGTCTCCTTTCATCGCCTGATGAAGATGAATGGAAATTGAAAACACTATCCTGAGTGAGGTAAGCCAGACCCAAAAAGAGGAACATGGAATGTACTCACTCATATTTGGTTTCTAGCCATAAATAAAGGTCATTGAGCCTATAATTCGGGTTCTTAGAGAAGCCAAATAAGAAGGAGAACCCAAAGAAAAACATATAGGCATCCCCCTGAAGTTATTGTTTATCTTATATTTGCTTGTGCAGCCTTAAAAATCATATGTTGGGGTTGGGCATAATTATTGCTGGTGAGCAAGGACTGAGTTGGTGCTAAACCTTAGTACCTACTTCAGTTCTACCTCCTGGAAGTCCCATCCTAACTCCAGGGCTGGCCACTTTCTTCCTTGACTTCCGTAGGTATTGAGACTACTTTTTTCTTTAGCTCAGTTCAAGTACCAAGTGTAATGTCTTGAATGAAACTAGTTTGCACCATGCTGAAGAAAACAGATAGTGGGGATTCCCTGACATGCTACTTAGCTGGACTTGCTAATGGCAGGATCCAGAAGTTCTATGAGTCCTCAGAGTCGTGCCTTGGCCTGGATGGAGACAGTCTGTTGCACCCGTGCTATCCCCAAGAAAATGGCTCACTGTGCATGTGGAGGACTTTCCATTTGTTCACCCGCAGTTTACTCTCAGCATTTCCTCTGCCGACAGAGAGAACTTTACATAGTATACTCTGTCTTCATAGGTAGAAGCTGTACTTCAGAACAGGGCACAAATCTGTGTCCGGAAAGAAAGCATCAGAGCTTTTTAACAGTAGGAAATCATCCCTGTTATCCAGCTAGAGTAAGCTGCGTACTTGCAGTTGTATGTTTTTCAGGTATTTGTGATGTCTTCTGTCCTGCATGCTTCTATGATTTTCCCCTTCTAAACTAATGACACTCCTGCCGGTTCAGGATTGGATGAGGATAAAGCATGTAAGATGCTTAAACTAAACTTCTATTCACATATGTCACAAACACATCATAAAATGAAGAATCACCTGAGCCCCTCCCACATCTGGACCACCCTTCCTTTGGAGAAGGGGTGTACCAATGGCAAAGTATAAGGTTGACTTGTGGGTCATAATAGTGCCACCATGCCCAAAAGGTTGCAGCGTGGGATGTACTAATCTCCCAATCTGCAGAGGTATTTGCTGTGGTATTATGTCTATACAGGATCAGTAAGTCAATTTTCTGCTCCACTTCGTACAAGTATATGCATAGACAATTTATGCCACCCAGATTAAAGCTGTGAATCTAAAGGCACCTCAGCTATTGTGTTGCCATAAATATTCACCATAGAAAAGAGAAAACTGAATCAAGGTTAAGTGACTTGTTTTAGTTCATTTTATATGTATTTTTAATATTCAAAAGCAATTAATAGTTTCGCTAAAAAGTAAACAGGATCTCTGCCTAAAAGACAAACTGTCTAAAAGTGTCATGAAAATGACAACCGTTTAACTGAACACATCCCTGTTGTAATTGGGGGGCCGGGGTTGCATCCCCAACACCCCAATCGCCTGGCTAGCTTATGCCCGAAATAACAACGCACAAACTGTATTCATTTAAACACTGCTTGGCCCACTAGCTCTAGCCTCTTACGGGCTAACTCTCGCACCTGGACTAACCCATTTCTAATAATGTGAGTAAGCACCCCAAGGTGCGCTTACCGGGAAGATTCTAGCCTACGTCCATCTCGAGTAGGAGCTTCATCGCGTGCGTGCTTCAGAGAGCTGGGCTATCCTGTCTGCCTGCGAGAGAGGAACGTCTGGCTTCTCTGAGCGGAGCTGCATGCATTCTGAGCTCACTTCCTCTTCCTGTCCGCATACTATTCTGTTTACTCCTCCCACCTATGTTTTAACCTATTAGGGCCGGCCAAGCAGTTTCTTTATTTTAACCAATGAAATCAACAGATTGATATATGACACTCCCACATCACATCCCCAAGTCTTGGACCTGCCATCCAAGATCCTTGTTTGTTCATTTGTTCTTAACATGAGGTCTTAATCTTAGCTTCTAGCCTGGTCAAGTTCAAATATAACTAACATGTTTCCATGATTGTGTGCACACACCATGTCTTCAGGCATGCTAACCCATGGTATGGCTGTCGCCCTGACTCTGAAATCTAGTCCCAGTTTCCTTCGGACAGATGGGCACTTGCAAGACTATGCGTATCTGGCTCACGTGTACTCTGTAAGGTGCTTAAATCCACTTTCCAGTATGGATTGCTACATGATAAACGTAGTAAGCCGCTGCCTTTGTCAGTATTGAGTAACTCAGAAATGCTTTGTCTACTTGCCTCAAGATGGTATAAGTCTACTCAGATTGGAAAGATGTCCCAGAGGGGAGCTGCTACTCTTAATGTTTTCAGCACTAGATATAGATGCTAGCTACTTATCTCACTCCTTTCTGTGGTTCCCACCTCGGCTACCCTCCGAGACTGAGGTAAAAACTGCCAGGGCCCTTAGCATTTCCACTTAGACAATTGGCCAGACATAGCCACTTCTAACCCTTCACTTTGCCTCTGGAATGCTTTTTGACCCCTACCCTAGCTTTGATTTCCCACTGCTACCCTATTCATTCTGTTTCATTCAGCCAATACTGTAAATGACAGCCACTGTGGAGTTTATCCTAAAGCACTTATCATTCTTGCTGTTCAGCCCTGTACTCAGCCATGGCCCCTTGTAATCGATTCTCCTAAGATGCCCAGCCCAGGCCAGGCCTACCCCCAGTCTGGAGGGAATGAGAAACCCGGCCAGATGGGAGCACAGCTGTGTCTGGCTTATCAAATCTTTATTTCTCTCCGTTAACAACATCTTATTCTACAAATGCTTCAAGTGATCATACCCACTTCCTGGAGCTAACCGCATATGCCACAGTTAACATGCTTTCACGACTAGGATCAGTAATTGGGCTAGCAAGTCTCTTCAAGATCAGCTCTCTTTAATTGGTGTGTTGAGGAAAAGCACAAGCAGGCAGCGGGAGAATGTCACTCAATACGGGAATGTCAATCAGCCTCCTTCCTGGTGAGACACGGTGGCGATCTTGTAGAAGACAAGGGGCCGTGTCATTAGCAGCCACCTGCTGCTTTTCATATTTACATAGTTTTGAGCCATTGGTATGTTCTTGCTCAGAAATTGACTTGTTGGTGGTGATGAAATAGTCTCTAAAATGAGTGAATTTGATGCAATATTTCACAGCTTCGTCTCCAGGGTGAGTCTAGCCCATGCAATTTGCTGTGGTGGCTAGGTTGGCTGGAGATTTTGTGAGACAGAATATAAGTTCATATATCTCAAATTGTCATTAAACTCAATCTGGGAGAAGCAAATGAAATGTACTTATTTTCTTTCTCTGGGAGATACAGTGTTCCCCTGAAACACGGAAAAGGAGCATAGTCAATAAACCGTATGATTTTACCTTCCTTTTTGACAAGTAGAAAGTATATTTTAAAATATGAAGATATTTCTAAAGTTAAAATTTCTTCAGAAAGTAATTGCTATTTTAGCATTGTGGCATTTCATACAAAGAACAATTTCAGTTGATATGCTTAAAATGGAAAAATCACGTGCAATTTGGAAACTTTGTTTTTTTTTCTTCAGTCGAATTTCCACTGCATATGTAGACAATGCTAAAGGTACCTTCTACAGCTGTTCAAATAGATTGAGAAACTCAGCTCTAAAATTTAGGGTAGCACACCACACAGTTTTAAATATATAAAGCTTAACTTTGGTTAGGATAAAAATCCTTGGGTTCTAGGAAACCACTCTTTAAATTTGTTAGCATTTTGTGAAGGGGGTTAATACACAGACCAAAGGACACTGTATTTCTGGCATTGTCTGTCATCCTGTGTGATAATGGCAAGTGTATTTACTTGCTTTTTAGTTAAATTAGTTCTTCGACAATCTCATACATGTACATAACACATTCTGGTGACTTTCTTCACTGCTCTATCATCCCGCTCCACCCCTATAAACCTACCCTTGCCCATCTCCTTCCCAGATACATATATTTTTGCTTTGTTGTGACTCATTTCATTTAATCAATGCCATCTGTGGTACAGACTGGTAGAGCCTAAGAGGGTCACCAGTAGGTACACTACTGAAGGCAACGACCCCTCCCCCTTTCCTGAAATCTTTCTCTGAGTCCCTCTTCCATCCTTGCCTGGCTGCTGGTGCTGATGCTGCCTGGTCTAATCCTCCATAGTTTGCTATGAGTATGTGATCGCAGTGACTAGCATGGTCCAGAAGATGATATTTCACAGTCCTCCCTGCTTTCCAGCTCTTCCCATCTTGACACCCCCTCTGCTGAAATATTCCCTGAGCCTTGTTCAGGGACGACCACTGAACCATCACTTACTCTAAACATCTTGTACAGACATAAAACTTTGTCAAAGACAGGCATTCAGAAATTAATAATCATGCAAAATTTTATTATAACATTGGGGCCTTATATACATTCCCATTTAAAGCACTAACATAATGAATGGATAGCAAGGACTCTAAGTGGGTCTCCTCCCAGTTAGTCAATGTGAACAGTGTGGGCAGAGCACTCAGCTGAGACACAGATGAAACAACCTAGCTTAGTCTCCAAGTAGCTTTTACTGTAGAACCCAGTCAGCACTTGCGAACCTGCTTGGCATTGTTTGACTCTGCCTTAAGATGCAGTTATGGGTGAGTTACCCAGCCCCCATCCCTGCTATTTATTTTAAATGTTTACCCTGATATGCACATAGTCTGGAAGCTGCCAATACTAGTCTATAGTCTAGAAAATGTCCCACCCCTCCCGAAACTTCTCAGAATAATACTTCTAAGAAGACACCAAAACAGCAAAGCTCTTTAGGTAAAATTCTATCTAAGAAGCTCTAGCCAAAGAGCAATATGAACCTTCTGCTTTTATTTTCCAGCACAGTATATATAGTTGGTTCCTTAAGGCACTCCTCAAGAAGCTACGTCTCAGATATATTCTCTGAATGGATGATCATGAAGATGCCCAGCATACATTCTGCCTAAACAAAGTATTTGTAATGTGGAGGAAGTGCATGTTTACAAAATCAATATAGGCATCCTCCTGAATATTAACCTTCATCAGGCAAGGAAAGGAGACAGAGATAGAGCCACATTGGAGCACCAGACTGAAATCTCAAGGTCCAAATCAGGAGCAGATGGAGAGAGAGCACGAGCAAGGAACTCAGAACCACGAGGGGTGCACCTACACACTGAGACAATGGGGATGTTCTATCAGCAACTCACCAATGCCAGCTGGCTCGGGTCTGAAAAAGCATGGGATAAAACTGGACTCACTGAACATAGCGGACAATGAGGACTACTGAGAACTCAAAAACAATGGCAATGGGTTTTTGATCCCACTGCACGTACTAACTTTGTGGGAGCATAGGCAGTTTGGATGCTCACCATACTAGACCTGGATGGAGGTGGGTGGTCCTTGGACTTCCCACAGGGCAGGGAACCCTGATTGCTCTTTGGGCTGATGAGGGAGGGGGACTTGATAGGGAGAGGGGGAGGGAAATGGGAGGCGGTGGCGGCGAGGAGGCGGAAATCTTTAATAAATAAATAAATAAATAAAAACAAAATCAAATATAAAGTAGGCAGAGGACTTTGTGCACTCTTTTGAGTGAGTCATTCATAAACTGCCATTCATGCTAGCTCTAGTGAACTTAGGTGAAAGTCTTAGTGATCACTCTTCCCTGGATCCTTGTCTCCAGGTTTCTTCCTGTCTGTCCCATCCTCTGTGCAGGGTCGGTCCATGAGAAGCGCTTTCTGCATAGTCAAGTAGCCTTGGCATGAAGACAAAGACACATACTCCTTTTGTAACTTTGGACATGTCACTTAAACTTTCTCAGACTCACTTTATTAATGTGTAATGTTGGCATATGATCAGCTTCAAGACTTCTCTCAAGTGTGTGATCTCTGAAAGGGTCTAGCACAGAACTGAGACGTGGTGGATCCAATGCTTGGCAGTTGCCCTATTGGTACCAGCCTCCCTGGATGAGCACGGCAGTAACTTATTCTCAGAGCATTTCCTCTGCACAAGGCATTTCTTCAGAAAAGCAGAACCCTCATGACTCAAGCTGTCCATTTACCCGAGACATTCGATGCATCCCAGCAGGCTGTTGGGTAAGCCCATATCCTGCGTGGGAGCATTCCTTCTGCCCTTCAAATAAATATATAGGAAACTGTGAGCATCAAGCATGGCCTAGAAAAGCGGGTTCGAATAAAGGTTTTGCCACTAGCCAGCAGTGTGACCTGAGGCATATCACCACTTAATCCTTCATAGTCCAGGTTTCTATTGCTAAGGTGGGGACAATGATATATCAATGGGTTCTTAAGAGGATTACGTGACACAAGGCCTGCAAATGATTGCTGTCAACAGCCAGCACTATAAAACTGTAAGTTATTACTATGATCCATTCTTTGCCCTTGTCATGGAACATGCCCCAAGAATGATAGAAATTTCTTAGCATTAAGCCACAAATAATAATTCATTTGGCCAACAATAAGTCAGAGAAATAAAGAAAACACACACACACACACACACACACACACATATCCACAATAGAACACAGGAACGTGGCAGTTCAAATACAAGTGTTCAGCATTCATCTGTCCAGCCTAGGGTGAGTGTCATCAAAATTATCAAAATAATCCAGACAGCATGCAATAAGATGGTGACTCTCTAAGACGTGGGGTCAAGTGAGAGAAGACAAGCACCTGTTCCTACAGAAAGAGGAGGGGCTTGTACACTCATCAGAGTACTACCCAGTCTTTAAAAAAAATGGACATTTAAACAGAATGCAAAAGGTGGGTCTTGAGGACATTATAGTAAGCAGTATAAAGCAGTTACAAAGGACAAAGGATTCGTTGTACTCAGAGTCATGGAAGTGAAGCAGAGTTGTGGCTGATAGGCTGTGGGGAGACAAGAGTAGGGAATAAATCTTGAGTGAGTTCGATGGGAATTGAAAGCGTCCTGGGGATGATAGTGATTGTGATCAAATAACTATATATATGTGATTAAAACTACAACACTGTAGAGGGGGATTAGTAAGGATTACCAAAATGTGGAACCCATAAGACAAATGCTTCTGGGAGTAAAGAGGACACACATATACACACACCACACAAAACAGGGGATGAGCAGAAGAGAGAAAAAGTGTGTCTCTTTTACTCCCAGAGACATTTGTCTCATTGGTTCCATATTCTGATATGTAGGGATTCTTACTAAACACCCTCTACAGTGTTGGTGGGCTTCGTGTTGAAGACCTTCAAAGAAAAGACTGGGGCCCTTGAAGAGAAAGAAATTCTGTCTCTAGACCACCTTTCCAATCAATACTGCAGCACCAACTCTTTCTGGAATATATAACCCATTAGTTTTCCCTGGAGGTTTATGACTTCATAAACTTTCAAATTACCCCAGACCCCTAAGCATGCACACCTACTTTTGATTGGTTCTGTTCTTTCCTCAAGAATTCCAGCTAACACATCTGTGAAGTTGCTTGAAATTATCTAGGAGCCCTTATAAAAATCTAGACTCTTAGACCACACTCTGGTCTCCCTGGGTCAGAATGTTTAGAGTTAAGAGCTGACAATGAATAGCTTCCAAAGTCTTTCCTGGGTAACTCTATGTTCATTTCTGCCACAAATTAGAGATATTCTGCAGTGACATCTTAATGTAGTTAGATAACCTAATGAAAAGGACACTTCAAACTGTTCACAAGCCTTTTTGTCCTTATTAATGAGTAGTTTTTCTTTAAATAATGAAAAAGTTAAAAGCAGGCAGGCTTGTCAAAATATAAGTGTCACAGAGGACCACAGGGTACCTGTCAGAACATTTGGGACCTCAGCCACCGACAAATTCTGATTGTGTGCCTTTATCAGATATTGCTCTATATGATGCAGATAAGGATATGTCCTTGAAAAATCTGTCCCAAGAAGCTTACATGCGCGGAGGGTCTCAGTGAACAACCAGCTCTATACAAACCTTCAATTCGGCTTATCTCTCCCCCACAAAAACTGTTCAGCTGATCATGCATTGGACTTTGGCCAGTGTATTAAAAACAAATCCAAACAAAATCAACCTGTAGGTCATGTGTGTACGTTTGTACCTCCAATTCACTGTTCCAAAGTTGAGCAGTGTGCTGTTTGACTAAGACAGCTGCTGAGAATAGAAAGTACTGGAAACCATAATAAGTAATTAGCTCCAGTGGCCTGTGAATGCCAGTGAATGAAGCCGGACTCATCACAACACTCAGCCTTGCTCACAGCGATTACAAATATTACATAGGCATAGGTTTTTCAATGAGGAAAAACTGGCTGAGGGCTCATTGTTGTAGACAAGGCTGCTAATTGATTCTTTTTGTCCTTTACAGGACAAACTCCAGGAAAGAAAAAGTCAGGACTCCACGTTGCTTCCTTGCCCACTCACCAGGCAATCATTAAACAGGGATTTTATTTGTATCTGCCTCACAGATTCTGTCGGGGGCAATGGAAATCTAAATCCCTCAGTACAATGCCAGGGATAGGATCAGTTCTCAGGAATGCCAACTGACATCGTTAATACATGGCGTCATCATTGACTGGCTGCTCCTCCAGCAACTGAGATGTAAGACAAAAGAGATTCTGCCATGGAGCAGCAATCTTAAGGTACAGTGGAGGAAAGGCAGCATCCAAAGGGGCAATGTGCAGTTCTTAACATTGGGAGAGGGCCTAGGGGTGCCCCCGACAGAAGTCCTCTGGGGTAGAGAGAGGGAGGAAAAAAATGTCTGAGGAGTCATCAAGGGTTTTGGTTTTGGTGTGAGTACAATCTTCCAAAGTCAGTCTCAGGACAAAATATTTGATAATTGTAATAGTAATATTTATTTCATAAAATAATTTCTGTGTTAAAAGTAGCTGTGATAGCATTGATTATCAAACCTTGTGTATACAACTCAAATGTGTGAGATTCTAGTATCGTTCCACCATGTTGTTCAACACGGTAGCCACAGGACATTTAAATGGAAAGTAATTACAACTGAAAAAAATTTTAAATATGTTACTTGGTCGAACAGTCAAAAATTTATGTGTATAATATGACAAGTCCAACACTGTGATGGAGTTATCCAAGTAATTCACTGGCCTATCAAGAACTCTAATCTGGTGCACAGATGTTTCCCAGCAAGATGTAGGCCTCATCATAGGACACATTCATTTGTGCAGTAAAGTTTAGGAATTTTTGCAAGTGGAAGCTGGAGTCATGTTAATGTTCCAGTAGTCTCGTATTTCAGGAGGAACTGAAGGCATATATCTACTTCAACAGATTTCCTTGTGAAGGAAAGGAAATCTGAGTAGACCTTACTTGAGGAGTGAATCAAGAAACAGAGGAAACACTGGTGGGAGTGGCCTTTGTTGTATTAACTTGAAGAAAGTGACTTTTCAGGGCTGGAGAGCTGGCACAGAGGTTTTAGCACAGGCTGCTCTTCCAGAGGACCTGGGTTCAAATCCTAGCATCCCTATGGTGGCTCACAACAGCATTTAACCCTAGTTCCAGAGGCGCCTGTTCCTCTTCTAACCTCAGTTTCCAGGCACACATGCAGAATTATACCCGTAAAATAAACATATTTTACATATATATATATATATATATATATATATATACACACATGCAGGTAAAACACCCATAAAATAATAAAAATCAATAAATCTTAAAAAGAAAAAAGTGACTTTTATAAATTTAGGGAGTAAAAAGTCTACTTTTCATCTTTTGACAATTTTTAGTATATAAAATTATGTAATATATTAATCTTAGTGTGCTGTTTTGAATGAGCATGAAGCACATAGAAAATTGTTTTGAAGCAAAGCCCCTGGTGTTTACATGGCCATTAAAAGCTGGGAGGGAACAATTTGGAATCTAGATAAAAATCCTTTATCCAGTGAAGTGTGAGGTGGTCCACGTGTTTAAGTGCTGCTGATCCTGCATGGGACCCTGTATGTGAGAAAGTCTGGAATACAGGATGGGCTCATGGTTCCATGACTTAGAAGGCAGACAGAGGAATCTCCAGGGTATGCTAGCAGTCAGCTTAGCTGACCCCGAGCCAACTGAGCTCTAAGCCAATGATCCAATCATCACAATTTCTCCAAGACAATGTGGATAGCTCCTGAGGACAGCACCAGACTTCTAGACTCCAAATACACAAGTCCATGTATGCACCCCCCACACATGCTCACATCTGCACTTGAAAATATATACACACACACACATATATATATATATATATATATAAACGCACATACACACATGCATCCTGCCAACATATACACACATACATATACATTTGAACACAGAAGCGCTCATATATATATATACACACACACACACACACACACACACGTGCCCCTTCTTCCACATATATACTTGAACACACATGCAACACATATATGCACATACATACATGCACTCCAATATGCACAACACATATATACATTTGAACACATATGCACAAGCACACTCACACAAATTTCCTTCTACATACACATTTGAACACATGCACATGTGTGCACATACACACACACCAATTCTCCTCCCAGATGCACATACACACTTCTTTCAGGTAGGTCAATCTTGAAAAGCTCATATTTTTGTTTTTTGAGTTTGCTCAGGCCTCAGACATCTATCAGGTATGACTGATTTTCTTTTCCCATAAAAATGTATGAATTTCGCCTTCATAAAATTATGCACCATTGGCTTTTTTTCTATTTTTTCATTCTGTTGAATAAAATTCATAAGCAATTGTCACTGTAAACCTTGGAAATAATCAGGTAAGCCTTCAGCAATAGCCTAATGTGCTCCTTCATTGATGCCAGGGCCACTGGGATGCAAGTCCCACCAGGAAGTGCTCTATTAGTATTTAGTGTGTTTCCTTCTTTTGTTTAATCTATTGTATGTTGTGTTACCTAACAAATATTTTGGATTTTGTTGTATTTATGACCTAAATCTAAAGTTTTTGCACATTAAAGTATTATTTTTCAATATTCACATTTCTGTTAACTTAGTGAAGAAATTCTCAACTATCACCTCCTAACATTCACTGAAGGTGGTAAAATGAGAGCAATAAATGCCGTTCAGCAGCCGGGAATGTGTGTGATGGCCAGGGAGGCTTCGTTTCTACATTGTACTTTGTAAACAGTCTGTTGAAAGGACTTGCGTTCCTGCTAACATTTTTTTAATGAAAAAGACTCTGCCTTTTGTTTCTTGCTCCCATAATGAATTACAACATTTTAACAAATATGGTTTTGTTTTCAAACAATACATCAACTCTTGATACTCATTTATACACAGCGCTCGCTATAATGCCTGTCATATCTTACTATGCCACAGGAATGCTGGAAAGGAAAAAGAGCACACTCTCGTTTGCAAAGCTGTTTGCTAGCCAAGGTAGTCAGAAAGGCAGCTCTTCCAGACTCAGGCAGACAGCAGCAGGCAGGCCTTTTCCAGGATCGTATTGTCACAGGGAAAACATTTTCAGGCTGCCTACCTCACCAAAGAACAGCACTAAACAGCAGTGTTATGGCCTGAAGCAGAAGAGGGCTTGGCCCAAATACAAAAACAGCTTTGGCCAGGTCCAGGGAAAAGGCACATTGATAAATAGTTTCAGGCTCTGTAAATATTAAACAAAGTCTGCATTAAGCCATGTGTGCATTTGCTGTGAACGAAGGGTAGGCTCTGCTGGGTCTGGAAGGCAGATGGAATGCTGGGACCTGGGGTGCTACCTCAGTCACTACCTGAAGGCCGGGCCCCCTTTCCGGCCAGCCTGAGTTCCGAGTTTGATTTTCTTTCAAGAGTTTTTCAGGGTGAGCCGAATGTGACCTCCATGATGTCCTGTTCTGGCCTGGCTCTTTCTCCCAGACTTTTGTCATCCTGATCTCTAGCTGGTTCTTGAATATCGCCTCCTCTCTCTAAACCCAATCACATTTTCCATGGGCAGGTTAATATATCCCTGTCTTTGCCCACCCTGCCTGGCCTCCACATCTCCCCCATGCTGGGCACTGCTAAGTTCTCTATCTTACCCCTTCATCATTTGTTTCTCGAAACTTCTCAAGATCTGAGCCTGTATCATGAGGTCCTAGAATCCAAGGGACCCTGGGAGAGTCTGTGATCCATGATTCCGCTGCTCCTCTGAGAACAGATCGACAGGGAGAGGGTAAAGCTGACTGCGAAAGATAGACTTGCTCCTCTGTGGCTAACTTCTTTCCCGGTTCTCTCTCCCACAACCCCTCTCTCAGAGGACAAGGCGTTTGTCTTTAAACTATATAATTTTTGGAATCTGTGTACTTAAAAATGTTTATCTCAAAGAAATGACTCCGTTAGTAGAAATTCTAGTCTGAGCCGAAGAGAATGGGGGGTCTTATAGGCTACATGGAAAGGTATTTGAAAGCCATTTACTCAGTCAGTGTTCACTGAGTAATTATTGTATAGTATTTACCACTTTAAGCAACTAGAATGTAAGTCAAAGGCCTGGTGGGAGTCTACTACTGTTGTTTTGTTAGAGAGACATGACATTCATTTGCCTTCTAAGTATTCCTGTTTCTATCCATAGATCTGGATGGCTCTCAGCCTTGGTCAGGGAGACTTTGGCACTGAGTGGCAGTTAGTGCAGACTCATGAGCAGTCAAAGTGCTGAGAACCAGTGGCTGTTGAACGTTCAGCTATGAAGAGGACATTTATATCTGTCCCTGTCCCCAAATGCTCAAGGAATATTTCAGAAGAAAATGTGAAGAGAATGTTAGAGCCCGAGAACGGGAAGGAAAACTATGAGATATGCTGTGATCTGGATATTGCAAGGCTGCTGCACTAATAGCAGCTATGGTTACCTGCACAAGATTGATGCAAGATCGAGCCCATCATTATTCTATCATGGATGAGGGAGGGGCTCAGGCAGGTCTACCTCCAGCTGCAGAACTGTTGTCAGCTAAGGTTTGCTGAGGAAAGCAGAACTATTTTCTTCAGTGGTGTAGCAATTGGTAGGTTGGCCACACTGCAGTAGACAACCTCATAGTCATGAAGGCAGTCTGAATTAAATGCCTTGGGTCATAAAACAAAACATAAAGACACAAAAGCAGAAGAAGAACTTCCTGGGAGGAGAAAAAAGAGTGGTAGGAATTGAGGTGAAAATGATCAAAATTCACTGAAGACATGTATGACATATTCACTGTATGACAAAATTCACTGAAGACATTATTTGACATATCAAATAAAAATACAAATGTCTAATAAATATTTACTTGAAGAAAAGAAAATGAAATGTGTGTAGGATTTTGAGCTGCACTGAAGAAGGGATTTTCCACAGAATAAAGTTGGGGTGTTCAGGGGACTTTCCAGGAAAGAGGTGGTTCAATGAGGCTGCAGTGTGTCCAGGGGTTCTTACAGGCTGTTGGCTGGGAGCAGAGCAGGCATACCGAGCTCAGGATGTGAGAAACAAAGTAGAATAGGGGAAGAGGTGGGGCACAGATGCTTCAGGATGCACTGAGCAAGTTTTGTCATAGTCTGAGGCTGCAGAGTTCCACAAGGACTTGAACAAGGCAGGGCCAGATTTGTCATCCCTACAGGAGCCAGCAGCCTGACACTGTAGATAGCTGGGCCCTGTGTAAGCACTACCGTCATGGTACTGTGGTTTGGTCAGGGCTACCACAGCTGTCTGTATCCAGGTTAAGGAACTGAAGCCACATGTTAAACAACTCCATGCAGGCCTGGTTCCTAGGTCTGTTGCAAGGTTCTTCATGTAAATAGGTATATCTTAATAGCACTTCCCCCTCTCTCATAAAGGGCTTTCTGGTTAGAACTTAGATGGGAGGCTCAAGGAAGCCAAGGAAGAGCACCTCCTTGGGGGCAGATGCAATCTGTGTTTAGTTGCAGGCAGAACAAGATCTTTAGGGCAAAGGAGGTAGTTCTGATTCCACTTCAGTGATCTACACTCTGATTGGGACATGGAACCACCAGGAAACTCCCACCTGACATACTCCTTAGCTGGTCTATGCATTAAGTTTTAAGAAGTACCTTAGCTAATTGTAGCATGTGGCCAGGGTGCATAAAACTACTGGTGTTTGAGGGAGGTGTCATTATCCTACAAGTTTCCTCCTCCTTGGCCTTCATCAGCCTCTCTTCCTGAGTATTGGGCAATTTTAGGTCCAAACCACTGGCATGGACTGATGTGGGAGTGGTTTCTTATTAATAAAGAAACTGCCTAGGCCCATTTTGATAGGCCAACCCTTAGGTGGGTGGAGTAAACAGAACAGGAGGCTGGGAGAAAGAAGCTGAGTGAGGAGTCGCCATGATTCTCCCACTCCAGACAGACGCAGGCTAGAATCTCCCTGGTAAGCACACCTTGGGGTGCTACACACCTTATAAGAAATGGGTTAGTCCAGGTGCAAGAGTTAGCCAAGAAGAGGCTAGATATAATGGGCCAAACAGTGATTAAATGAATACAGTTTGTGTGTTGTTATTTTGGGGCTTAAGCTAGCCATGTGGGCAGCCAGGTGCCGGGGACGCAGCCCCGCTGCTCCATATTACAACAATGGACTTAGGCAAACTCTCTAGGCATCTGCACCCAGGCTTATATATAAGAAGGTGGAGGGCTGGAATAGGCAAGAAAGTTCTGAAACCTAGGATAGGACCTGCACTGACACAGGTGAGCCAGAAACAACTGTCTTCTCTGTGGTGTTAGCCTGGGGAACAGAAACGGGGAACTATCAGAGGTAAGAAAGCCTATGCCATTGAAAAGATTAACGTGGAAAGGATGCCATGGACTTGTTCACTAAGCCCCTGGGATGGGCGATAGGGTTGGGGGTGGGTGATGGCGGTGGGTGATGAATGATAAGGAATGGGGATGGGGCAATTATAGACTATAGTAGCCTGAGCCCACTCTTGCAGAGAGCATTCTGGTTTCTTACAGTCAGGCACTTCTTGTGGTTTCTAGCTTAGATAGTAACTCCGATGCCAGCCTGGTGACCCCCTATGCAGATTTTATTCAGTCATTTAGTGAGTTTTTAGAGTGCTGGGATCAAAGACAAGGCCTTGCACATATGGGTAAGCATTCTACCACTGGGCTACGGCCCTAGCTTAAGGTCAGTGTTAGATATCGGGAAAATGAAGTTGTAAGAAATTAGGAGTTACCTGGGAACAAGGGTTGTATTTAGAGTGGGGAGGAGGCAGGATGTTGATCCCAGCACTCCCTAGACAAGGGGAAACCAAAAAAAAAAAAAAAAAAAAAAAGGGAGAAGCACAGACAGCTGGGGCGGCTGGGGAGGTAATGAACACCAGCAATCCACTGGAACCTGAACAGACCCCAGTGGGCAGATGTGGAAAGCCCCAGAGACGGGGGCGCTCCCTTTCTCACACAGGGGCTCCTTCCTGTCTGGTGCTGCACACTTGCTAACCAATGGGACTGCCACTTAGTCCTCAGCCAGTCCTCAGGCACCGGACCAGATGCCATCTTGGCTGGTTCACTACCTCTTCTTTCACAGCCAGTTCATTTCTCCTTTCTTTGGACGGCAATGGATTTATCGGCATTTCTTGCCCAGGCCAGACATGCTCTTTACGTAGACTTCATTTTTTTGCCCTGGTCTGGAAGGCCCTCCCTGAGAGAGCCTGTGCCTTCCTTTCTTGCGCTGGATTCATCTTAATCGCTGCGCGATTTTTTTTTTTCCAAGGAGGACTCTCGTCTTCTGATTTATCACTGCGGCCATCCTGGCAGCTCCCGTTCTTTGTTTTTCTCCACGTGATTCATGATCCTTCTAAAACCCCTCATGTTAGTCTCCCACACCACAACAGCAGAGGCTTCTGTTCTCCGCTTTGTCTCCAGAAGCTAACCTTGAGATTAATACACAATAGGCGCTCAGCCCTTCCTTATGTGTGCTTGCCAGGGCCGCTGTGTGAGGATCTCATTCCGTTATGATTCTCCCCTGTTCATGTCCTGGTATCGCTCACACTGTCTTAGGATGCAATGTTTCTGCTGTAGTACCGGAAATTGGTCTTCAACTAGGCACCTGTCAGCTTCCTCCCCAGGGCCACTTCATTTTCATTTGGTGGCCTGTTGGCTACAGGAATGTGCAGCCCTTATGTTGTGATTTTGGCACTGCAGCACGTGTTGTGTTACAAATCAAGGGATTTTTGGCCCTTTAAAGCCTTGCTTCACTCAAGTGCAGACTGCTGCAGGAAATCCCCCCTTCCATTTGCATATGAGGCCTGGGGACATTTTTCACCTTTGGCTCTCACCACCTTTTGCTTATTTTAATTATGTTCTTTATGGAGTACCCAAAGTCCTGGTGTTTTTTATGAAGGACTGTTGGGAGAGAGAATTTTTTTCAATATTTTACTATTTATTTATTTGCTAGGAAAGAATAATGTACTCTGCCGAGGGATTATTATCAAAGGATACTTTACCTAAATGGAGATGTCAGAAAGGCAGTAAACTGCACTTCCATGCTCTCATTCCATTGCCTCCGATAACAGCAGCAGCATCCTAAGCAGAGACCCGAGAACTCTCCTCTAGAACACACTGCCTGGAAAAGAGTTTTTTTTCCCCCTAACAATAAAATTTCACTTCTCCCCTCTCCTCTCACGTATCCCATCTATAATTTGAGAGTACAAAGGCCGCACTAGGTGGACTCAGCTCTTGGGTGCTAGTTCATGGCAGCACACATGGGAAACCCCTCTCTTAAGGTCATTGAGAGTCACACACACTTAACAGATGGCCCAGAAAGATCTTCCAAAGTTCCAGATTAAGCTTACAGAGTGTCCTGTTGCCAGAGTACCAAGTACTAGGTTTGGGGTTGCATTGCTCCCTGCTAGATTGGCACAGCAGTATAAAACTGGCCATACAAAAGAATGAAATGCCACACAGTGACGAAGACCGAGAAAGCCTTCCCGTGTGACTCTAGCGATCCCCCTTCCAGGAAAAGAGGTCCTTTTCCAAGGTGAAAGGTGAGCTGTCCCCTGAACAAAGTCCTAGCCAAGCACTGGACGTTTCTCTTTGTTTGCTTGTTATCTATGGGGAATAGAAAAGACCAGAGATTCTCGTGTATGTTACCTAACCTTGATTGACAGCTCGATTGTGTTGAGAATTGCACAGGAGATTAACACAGTACCTTTCCAGGGTGTCTGAGGGTGTTTCCAGGGATGGCACCTGAGGGAGGAAGAACTGCTTGAGTGTGGGGAGCACCTTGCTATAGGGAGGAGGAGGAGCAAGCCAGCTAGGTCACGCGCTCTCTCCCTGGCTACCATCATGTGAACTGCTTTGTTCTGCTGGACTGTCTGAAGGGCTGGAGTCTCTGCAACTATAGACCCAGCACACTGCTCCTCCTTTATACTGCCCTGGTATTTCAGCACAATGACACAAAGACTGGTGAATACATCAAAAGACACAAAGCAGTGCTTAGTATAAGCAGTGGTAACTATGACAGTGTGGCGTTGAGGAACACTAAATCACCACAGGACAGCCTTCCTCCTTTATTCCTTCCTCCTTCCCTCCCTTCTTTCCTTCCTCCTTTCTTCCTTCCCTCCCTCTCTCCCTCCTACCCTCCTTCCCTCCCTCACTTCTTCCCTTTTTCCTTCCTTCTGTCTCTCCTCCCTCCCTCTCTCCCTCCTTCCTTCCCTCCCTTCCTTCCTTCCTTCCTTCCTTCCTTCCTTCCTTCCTTCCTTCTTCCTTCCTTCCTTCCTTCTGGTTCTTTTAAGCTTTATTCATTCAGAGAGGCAGCCTCACTTGGATGCTGCACATCTTTAACACCTCCCAATCCATTTTTAATATGCATCACTGTAAGACCTAGATTGCATTTTCTGACATTAGACTGGAATTTAATGACTTTAGTACATTTCATATGTTTTTCTTTTCAAGGTAGGGTCTTATTATGTTGCTCAGGGTGCCCTGAAGCAAGGCTTCTGCCTGCATCTCTTGTTTGATAGGAATACAGATTGATTTCATGGTTATTTTAAATTTATGGGAAGGATTATTGACTTTCACCTTTAATAGTATCATAAACTTTCACTTCTAATTATTGCATTTAGGTAAAAATTATATTGCTGTGGCACACAAAATAATTGTAAAAATGCATGTTGATCTGGATGAAATCATAACACTGGTGCATGATTGACTAAATTTTGAGATGTAGAGGATGTCTGAGGTGAATCAGAAGATTTCAGAGGATTACTCTTATCCTGGCTGTGGCATCACCACAGGGCACCCGTATCATGCTCAGATTTGCTCCAAGTGCATGTGGACAGAGAGGTGGTGATAGGAAACACAGAGAGGCTACTCTGAGACAATGGCTGTTCTTGGCTTCCTAACAGGAAATAGCACAGGGCAGAGGAAAAAAGGAGAGTTTTGGAACTAGGCAATTCTACATTAACTAGGTGTATGATTCTTGCAAGGTATTTAATTTTTATTTGTTCTTGTTTCTTTCTCTGCAACTCCTCAGATTCCTATACGAATTAAATGAGATACTCATAAATAATCACATAACATAGGATGAACAATCATTCCCGAAACATAGAAAGTACTACTTGATAAGTAGTGCCTCTAATTCCAAGAGAAACATAAAAGCATTTTGAAAATTATGGCCTGTATGCAACTGTATCAGATGGAGAATCTGGCTTCATTACCCCATCAAATGGACAAATCGACATCACCATCAGAAGCCCATGCCTCCCGGCCCTACCTCCCTGGCCTCTGCAAATCTCCACTTACCAGAAACCAATGCAGGAAGCTGGGCTGATTCTAAATCCCCTGTTTTCCCTCACCACTGGAGCATCAAGCTGCAATCACAGCATTGTCATGCACAGCCAGGGACAGTCCGGTGCATTAACTGAAAAGTTTTATCATGTAAATATAGACACTCAATTTGTTCTCCAGCATATCAGTAAATCAATGATGAAGAAGTTATTTTTCAGATCTCCAAATTCCATGTAATATTTATAGCCTCTGAATCTATTTAAAGCTAAGCATGGCAGGGATAAGAAAAAGTTCCATAAGGAGAGAAATAAATATGCTAAATGTGTGCAGTATATCTGCCCTAGGAGGCTCAAGCACGTGTTGTGGAGTGTTGAGAGCTGGGCGTGAGAGCTAGGCAGCGTTTCCCTGGTTGTTCTTTTTAACTATAAAGGGAGGTGATAAATTATAAATGTGCCTGGGCCAGGCAAGTATGACAGTTTTAATTTTCATTTTAACAATATGTACAATGCCGAATGTATGAAGCTCAGTTGGAATATGACAAGATTACAGCACAATAGAAGGCTGAGCTGGGCAAGTCAGCTTGCCCTACCTGCCTATTAGTCCCTGTCCTGTGGATACCGTTTAGGGACTGCCAATATTCTCAGCATCTTACCACACTGCTGTCTGTGCTCCATCTAACATAAACGTTCATTTGCTTTTCTGAACGCAAGTTTGCTCTGCATGCCAACAACCACCCGAATGTTTTAGTGGATTACCGATCCTTGTCATCTCCTGGGTTGTCCCCCTCATTTCCTACAGCTGACTGAGGGTAATGCTCTAGAATCTCCACGCCCCCCTTTTAGCTCTCACAACATTCTCTGTTGACCTTTAATTTTTCAAGGCTTACACTCCGTCCCTCTTTTTTCATTATCCCTGCTCCTTATGCTTTTCTACTCGGAGGCATTATGATTTGGTTATTTGAAGGGTAACCATAGTCTATCTTTATAGAGAATTGTTAGCAGAGGGTGTAAGGAGGAAGTCGCTTAGGGGCTTGTACAATTATAGCTAAGATTTGAGAAAAGCCAAAAAGTCATGGATAAATAAGGTCTAAAGTTAAAGCAGACAAACCATAGAAGAATGAACGAGCAGACTACAGTAGCTTCAGAAAAGAATGAGGTCGGTTGTGTTGCCTTGTTCACCAGACACCCATCCCATATGGAGACTGAAAGTGGCCATGTGGCAGGCACTTGACTCTGGGGAGGTGAAGATGATTGACAGGAGGGAGGATGAAGAATGTGTGTGTGTGTGTGGGGGTGAAGACATTAAACACTGAGCCAAATGAGCCTTTTGCTTTATGCAATAAAGAAAGCAAGCAATCTATTTGAACCTTAGGATTTTCTTTGTTAATGGATGGTCCCAGAAAGTACCTTTGATGAAACTCAAAGTTCTATTGCATGACAAAACACAGCCATATAGTGAGAGACCCCCATCCAGAAGACAGTAATCAAGCATAGACCTCTGCAGCACTGTGATGGTTAATGTTCATCTACAATGTGACTAGACAGAGAAGCGTGTAGGAGATATATTACTGGTGTGTCTGTCTGTGAGGCTGTTTCCAGGGAGGTTTCTCTGCGAAAGGAAGACCCAGCCTGAATGTTGCAGGCACCATCACCTAGGTTGGGGTGTCTGACAGTAAAAAGGAGACAGCAGGTTGAACTGTAACATTTATCACCCTCTGCTTCCTGATTGTGGACCCAGTGTGACCAGCCATCTCCAAATCTTGCTGTCACGCCTCTCATGAAGCCAAAAGTCAAACCTATCCTTGAGGTTTTGTTTTCTCTTCCTTCAGGTGTTTCTGTAACAGCAGTGGAAAAGTAACTAGTAAGTGGCCTATAATCAGAGAAATGGAAATGGTAGACGGCAGGCTCAGGAAGCCCACGGACGGTTTTCAGCCCATGATGACCCCTGCTAGAAGACAGACAAAGCCTCTGGCATCAAGTATGGCTGGGAACTCCCCACAACCCTGGCATTACTCAGTTTCCTTGTGGGTGACTGCTTACAATGGATGCTTCCTTCAAAGTGCTATGGCAGTATTTGTACACTATCTGAGATAGTGCCTAGCACATAGTAGCTGCTCACTAAATACTCGTGTCTGTCTTACCCACAGCTCTGCCATTAGTCATGCCCTAAGTATAGGGACCTTCAGAGACCATTTACTGTGCTGGTGTATCCGGGGCCCTTCCAACACTTGTGGATTTCTGGCCTTTGTGGAGATGACTGTCATCTGCTTGTTTCTTGCTAATCCCAGTCTCTCTAACATCTTGAATTTGTCTCTGATATCTTCATGAGTAAAATAGCTGAGCCATTCTAGCTGCTGCATAAGAGTTGGGACAATTTGGAAGCACAAGGGTTTGTCGGGTTTTATGAGCTACTCTGATACTGGGCTGAAGAGTCTGAAATAATTCATTGAGGCTGCAGTGCAGGCCAGGGATCCTGACCTTGGAGTCTGTGTCTCTGAGCACTTTAGTATCATACCCTAGCCTCTCCTTACAACTCTGGATTCGACCACATCTTGCCTTCCTTACTGAGTAATTAATGATCACACCACAAGCACGGTATCTTTTGCTTGCAATGTGGCATTTGCAACCCCGACTAAGCATTCATGCATTCGAGCTGCTTAGGGAAGCCCTCACAGTGCTTTGTATACAATATAGAGGCTTCGTGGAAGAAAGTGATCATTAGATACTTGCTCATAGCATTGATTCTTCTAATGACATATTAAGGCTACTGATAAGTTAGTAACTTTCTTACTAACTTACTGCTACGTTAGTAACTTTCAAAAGAGAGTAAGTGTGCTTAGTATTTTCTGATAGTCACTTAGCAAGTAGGTCTTACTGAAATACCCTGTAACTTTAAACAGTAAGTACAACCAAATCAAATCAGGATGCCATTTTAAATTATACATATATCTATATATATATATATCTATATCTATATATATATGTAAATTGCTATTTTCTGACACATTGTAGTTTGTCTTTCACTTCTTGACATCCATTATCATTTATCCTGAGACTTTTGATTTTGGACCTGTAATTACTCTTCTAGACCAACTGTTATTGCATTCTGTCTATGGTCTTTCAGATTTTAGACTCAGAATCTGTTTGTGCATACATCTAGATTAGTAATTCTCAACCTGTGGGTCATGACCTCTTTGGGGGTTGAATGACCTTTGGAAAATACAGATATTTACATAATAATTCATAACAGTAGCAACATTACAGTTATGGAGTAGCAATGAAAATAATGTTATGGTTGCCGGTCACCACAACATGAGGGAATATTAAAGGGTAGCAGTGTTGGGAAGGTTGAGAAACCCTGTTCTAGATGGTACTTGGAGTACATTCCAGTCATGTATGGCTCAAAGTCTGCCTGTCCCAAAGAAAGCAAAGCACTTCCTGCTGACTTTTCTTTATCTTCCTCAGGAACAGAGTTTCAGTATTATGAATGAGTCATTCTCAAGATGGTTTAGTGTTTTGTATTTCCTTACAAGTGTGATTCACAATGCTTTCACCAGTAAGTCTGAAACCTAGTCTAACAAAGGCTGAAACAGAGTGACAACACCCACCTGAAAAAGCGGCATCTCCAAATCAGGGACTGGACATGATAGCCATGCTCGCTTGGGGATGCAGGCTTCTGCATCAGAGGGAGGAAGCAGTAGAGAGTGGTGGGAATGGTTCCTGTGGATAGGAATGAGAGGTGCTAACACAGGAGAGGCTAAATGGGAGGTCTCAAGCTAGTAGTGCAGGTGGAGTCAAGAACAGGAAGCCAGATACCACAGTAGAAGTGAGGGTGCAGTCTCGAGCTCTCTGAGAATTGCAGATGAGAGGGTGTGCTCATGTGAGTACGCTACTGTAAGGGTCACATGTCCTTAGCGTGGTTGTCTGCCAACAAGGCACGGCCCTATCTCCAGGGATGACTAACCACCAAAAGGGTGAATTAGGACATCTGGCATAGAAAGTGATGAGCACAATATAAAGAATTATCCCTTTAAAGAATAAAATTAAATAAATGTGATCAACTTTGTCTCTTTTAGAGAGATTACCAACTGTCCTAAATTGACAAAATTCTGAGAGAATTGTGTTTTTAAAGAATGTGCAAATTTGGCTGATGAAATCCCTAAACTAGGCCCCAGAGAATGTTTTTCTCTCTGTTTAAACTCAGATAGGGCCAAGGAGAAATATTGGTGGTGAAGGATCTATAAGAGTGAAAAGTCAGAGACGATGGGCACCAATAGCCCAGTGGATCCTGTAGGGTATAGGCTATGGACCAATTCCCTGTAAAGCGGAACACACCTAAAATTCCCAAGCAATAGACTTTCTTCACTACTCTGCATCATGGACTGAGAAGTATGTCCTACTCTTTCTTTTGTGAAGATAGATTTTTTTATTGTAGTTATTATATTCCTACAACAACTCTATACAGTGTATATTGGGACTACATGGGAAGAGATGAACAACTGTTTAGATATCATCAGCAGATGGGAGTTATCTCTTCCTCCTGGTGGATAATATGGTGACAGATTTGCATTCACACTGGATGGCAGGAGTGGATAGCATTTGGAAAGCATTGAGTAGCTACTCAGAGGCATAGACTCATATAGAAATGGCCAAAGACTATTTTCCTGCCTCCCTTGCTACTATTTGTGGCCAATTGACTGGATTAGTACTAATAAAACATGAGCTGAAGTGATGTGTATAACTTTACTTGAAAGAAAGCTGTTTCTTTCATTGTTGCTATTCCTGTTGGTAGATCAGAGACAAAGATGACATTGAGGGAATGAGGCTGGGATAAACCAATGGAGCAAAGCTACGCCACCAGCCTAGGGTGCTCATTTGAAGTTGCTAGGGTAACTGATAAATCAACTTCTACTGGCTGAGCACCCGAATTCAGAAATCCAAAGTCCACAATATTCAAAAATCCAAGTCATTCTGAGTGGCAACATGAAGCATACAGTTTTTGGCTTGCCTACAATATTTAAGATGCAAAATTACCACCTAACTTTGTGAATAACAAAACAGGTGGATTCTCATTATGATGTGCAAATATTCCCAAATGAGCGCAGCCCTGAATTTTAATCTGATTCCAAGCATTTGTTTGCTAAGTGATACTCAACCTAGCTGGGATACAGTTTAGTGTTAGAATGCTTGCCTAGCGATCCCCAATAGCCCCCTTATAGTGTACTTAATCTGTTGTCACAATGTGGCTCTGTTGTAAGCTAGTTTTTCTTTGCTTTATGTCTAAAAGCTACTATTGAGTGAGTACATATGATATTTGTCTTTCTGGATTACCTCACTCAATATAATGTTTCCTAGATCCATCCATTTGCCGGCAAATTTCAAGATGTCATTATTTTTTTCTGCCGGGTAGTACTCCATTGTATAAATGTACCATGTTTTCATTATCCATTCTTCAATAGAAGAGAATTTAGGTTGTTTACAGGTTCTGCCTATGACAAGCAATGCTGCTATGAACATAGTTGAGCACACACATCCTTGTGGTACGATTGAGCATCCTTGCATCCTTTGGGTATATACCCGAAAGTGGTATTTTTGGGTCTTGAGGTAGGCTGTTTCCCAATTTTCTGAGAAATCATCATACTAATATCCAAAGTGGCTGCACTCCCACAAGCAATGGAAGAGTGTTTCCTTTACCCTACATCCTCTGTAGCATAAGTTGTCTTCAGTGTTTTTGATCTTGGCCATTCATACAGGTGTAAGATGAAATCTCAGAGTTGTTTTGATTTGCATTTCTCTGAGGGCTAAGGATGTTGAACATTTCTTTAAGCGTCTCTCAGCCATTTTAGATTCATCTAGATACAAATTCTTATATGAGGAGAATTCTCCAAAAACATTATTTTGGAAGATAAAGTCTGTCATTTTATGGTCTGGTGTGACCTCAAACTCATTGCAATTCTCCTGTTCAGCCTTCCAAGAGCTTGGATTATAGGTGTGAGCTGCATGGTTGGCCAAGAGATGTTTTGGAATCTGGAATCATATGTGTATAGATTAATACACATACAGAAAAGGGTAACTGTTTTATAGACAGGGTTTTACACTGCTATGACAGGGTTTCTCACAGTAGCCAAAGCTGTCTCAGAAATGTCAGCAGTTCTCTTGCTACCCTGCCCCCATCTACATATTGGGATTACAGATGAAAGCCACCATGCTTTGCCACCCCACCCCTATCCACATACTAGATGACAGGTGTGAGCCACCATACTCATCTCCAAAGTTTAATTTTGTTTGTTTTGCTATGTGACTATGGCTGGTCTGGCACTTGTGAGCTAGATCAGGCTAGCCTTGAACTTCCTGAGATCTTCCTTTGTCTGTGTCTCAAATGCTGGGACTATAGGCAAGCATCTTGCTAAAGTTTAATTTTATCAGTTGCTCTGAGGTTGTCGTGGGTGAATTAAAACACTGTCCAAAATTGTAGTTAATCCACATCCTCCATGGGATCCATATTTAAGAAGCTGTTAGAAGGAAAATGGGCCAGTCTTCTTTGTTTAGACCAGCATGGCAGATAAAGGTATAAAAAGTCTGTCCATGCTGAAAGGATACTTAGACACTTTTGGCTAGTGTTCCTTTGAGATATGAGAATTTGTGATCTATAAGAAACAGAAAATGGCTAATTATGTTTTGACTTTTATCAAACTTTTTTTTTATTGAAAACTAGTCTTTTGCTCAATAAATAAGTAAAGAGAGTTGATTTAATAATATTTCCAGTACAATGATTTGCTTGGAAATCCTATGAAATATGTTTGAGCCTGTGACATTATTCATGAATTCTGTGGCATTTTCATCATGGTAGGTGTCACACAGCCTATGCGCATATAACCATCAACATAAAGGACACAGTTCAGCTCTTCTAACATCCAGTTGTGCACAGCATAGAAGGCCTTGCTTAGGGTGGCGTAACATCTTTCTAAGAAGGCAATCACATAAGTAAATATGGAAGATCCAGCTGCTGTTTTGAGTAAATACATCAAAACAAGTAGTTAATTAAAACACAAGAAAGCACACAAACATGGTCTACAGGGAGGAGACCCCGAGAAAACTGCTACACCTGGACTTCAACAGACTGCATGGGACAGTCCTGGGCCATTTTAACGCTAGAGAAGTGTGGGAGACTAGGAGTGGTGGCACAGGCCTTTAGTATCAGCACTAGTATTGGGGGGGGTGTGGAGAGGGAGAGGTAAGTGAATCTTTGTGTGTTTGAGACCAGCATAGTCTACACAGTGAGTGCTAGATTATCCAGGGCTTCTTAATGAAGTCCTGGATAGAGGGGAGTGAAGAAAAAAAAGGGAGAGAGAAAAGAAGGGATGAGTGAGGGAGGAAAGGCAAGAGAGAGAAAGAGAGAGGAGAGAGAGAGAGAGAGAGAGAGAGAGAGAGAGAGAGAGAATATAAAGGAGGTCTACCTAGGTATAGGCGATGTATCTAGTAACTACAACAGAACTCTGAAAAAAAACTTTGATCATACTTGTTCATTCACTACAAACATGACAGAGAAGAGTCTAGAAGGGACAACAGAGGTGTCTTGCTTGAACTGCAGTTTGGGCATTTTCACAGCTCAAAATATTTTGCTCTTTTTCGAAAGTGGAAATGCCAATGTAACTAAGAACCCAAGCATCCTTAATGCCCACTACCTTACATTATAATTGCCTGTTTAAATCATGAATAAGAAAACATATATTATCTTGCCACTGTAAATTACAAAAGGCCGTTCTTTTTTGTTTTAAGTTGTTCAAAGCCAAGCTGATTTTGACCATCGAAACAACTGCACACGCTGCTGCTGGAGGGATGGCACACACTTTACCCAGTGACTATATCAAGCAAGAATTTTTGGCACTGTTTAGTTTGGCTCCATGGTTTAATCCATAGAGTAGCTTTCTGAAACCTCATAACAGCAACCTTTTTCTTTGACAGGGTTCAACCGTGTTAGCTTTCAGATCAAATGTCAACGTTCTTTGATCTTTGCTGCCCACATGCTCTCATTACACGGAACAAAATTCAGCAGGTGTTTGATTGTGTCGCCAGCATTAGGGAAGGTGAGCTGGGATTAAATTGTTATGACATGGCTTTGTTTTAGGCCCGCTGACTCTGACTGAATTTGAAATAATTGTGCTGTGGCAATCGCAATCTTCCTAAGTACAATGGGACTCTGGAAAGCTCAGCTCGAAGCTAATGGACTGCAGCTACCATCTGCAGGATGGAAACTAAATGCCTCTAAAAGAAATACTCATAAATGTAACTAGCCATCTTGTTGATTAGCTTTCTGGTGGATAGGATTCCAGTTGCCTCAGTGAACTGGCCCAGCCTTTATCCCGAAGGCAATTGAGGCTGAACAAACACTTGTTTCTGAATACACATTTACCCTCGGAGCCCCAGTGCATTCAAAGCCCCTTTTAAAGAAGACACAATCAAATTATGCAAAAATGTAGAAAATTATGTCAACATTTCTGCAACTGTAAATTAAAAGAGGGTATCATAAGCTCTTGTGCCAGCATTTATTATAAGGTCACATTTTTTTAACCCAGTGCACTTAGCCTAATCATATATCCTGTTGTCTGGGGCTGGAAATTTCAAATGTATCTTTCTTAATTTATTCAAAATACCATTTTAGCATCAAGTCTCAACATTAGCACACAGCTTTCTATTTTTTCAACATTCATTTTTTCGTGAGTATATTTGTGTATTTCTTTCATCATGTTTATCCACACAGAACATACAGGTTAGCCTCACATCTTGTTAAAGATTCATTATCTGGTATTGTGGTGTGGTGTGGCCCAAGAGGTAGGTCACTTTTAGCTCTTGGGGTCAATTTCTAGCACCATTCCTGTGTATGAGCACATGTATTCTCTCTCTCTCTCTCTCTCTCTCTCTCTCTCTCTCTCTCTCTCTCTCTCTCTGTCTCTCTCTCCTTCATTACTAACATTTACACATTCTTAAATTTGGATGAACTTTTGTCTTCAGAATTTTAAGTTTTGAAGATTTCATTCTTGTCTGAAATCCTGTTACAGGTAAAATTTGAGGTTATAAGGAATAAGTCTACTGCTGCCTGAACAGAACATGGACTAGTTTTTATAAAGAAGGAGGAATCTGAAACCCTCAGGCAATTACCAGATTTACTTTTCGCATCATTCTCCTCGGGATTTAATTTTGCAGCTCAAAGAAATCCAGAGGCTGGTGTGGATTTGCTGAGAGTGGGCAGGAGTCCGGAGTCATCAAGGGTTGTTCTCCATCTCTATACCCCTTTCCCGTTCGTGGTCCATTCTCCCTGTCTAGGCGCTATCCTGGACCAGTCAGTTGTCATCTCAGCAGAGACAGATGCAGTGACTCAACACCACAAACCCTTGGTCGCTGCAGATTTCAGCCTGTACTCTGAACTGTGCTAGCCTAGTCAAGCTTCTGTGTTGCTTTAACCTACTGGTTTCTGGTTTACCTGAGTCTGGGGACCTGTCTAAAAGCCTCTCCACCTTAGTTGCCTTACCAATATTTCTTTCCATCTTCTTGAGACATATGCTCACATATCCCTGTCTGGCCTTAAATTCACTATGCAGCTGGAAGACTATATTGTATTCTGATCTTCTTGGTTCTACTTTCTGAGTGCTAGAATTACAGGGACATGCCCCCAGGTGCTTTAATCAGTGCTGGATCTCAAAGCTAGAACTTGGAGCTTGCCAGACAAGCACTCTATCAGCTGAGCGACTCCACCAGCCCCTGCCATAGCGATCTGAAGCCTCATCTTTGTGTTCCAGCTAATGTTTGGGATTCTGTATATCTGCTAGAATGTTTCCAGGAGTACAGTTGGCTTTTTTTTTTTAAATGTTTCCTCCTTGCCCCACTATACTTACTTAATGGTCATAATGTGGCCACTGTTGCCAAGGTAGTAGGCTCCTACCCTGGGCTTACACTTCCTTGGAGTAGCTAGTAATATATGTTCTTGTATGTTTTGTGTCAGGCCCCAGCATCAAGTCTGTCATTTGTATATAACTAACTAAATGGTGTTCAATAATCTCATTAAGTAACAATAGGTTATAACATACGATTTGCTTGGTTGCAACATGGACCAGCTATGTGCCTAGAGATGGGGCACTGTGCATCGCTCTCTGATGCTGCGAGCAGCTCCAGCATGATGGATTGGGCAAGGCAAGCAGGAAGTACCATATTTCCCTAGCAATGGTGCTGCTTAAGTTTTAAAGAAGCCCTTAACATTTTAAGAAGCACTCCTGGACAGTAAAGAATTACAGATACACAGTAGGAAAGATTCAGACATAAAAGACCTCTAAATGGGTCACAGTGTTGGATAAATGTACATAGGCTTGTAAGAGAAGAAAATGAGTATAGAGAGTTATAAAAGGAAATAAATGGTTTATAATAAATCAGAACAAAGTCTTTAAACATGCAGAGTACAGAGAGTCATATATTAAGAGGAATAAAGAAAAACAAGCCACATAAAAATGGGAAATTCAAAGAGAGTCTACATTATGTATATTATTGTGATTTCTTTGAAATCACTAATTTCAAAATTAGGAGCTAAGTACAGAGAGATATTTCATTGTATGGGCTGTTAAGCTAAAACCATATGTATATTATAAGGGTATCTTGACTTCAGAATTTGGGTCTAAGGATATGTTGCTTTGGAAAAGAGGTTCTTATTTTGTTTCCACAGAGAATGAGAACCTGTGGATTCCAGACTAATATGGTTTGATGGACCAAGACTTCTGAAAGGATGCCTTGAACACCCCTCAAAAAATTACTTCATCCAACAAATAGAAGAAAGCAGTATGGAGAAAACTATGCCCATATTCCCAAATACTGATTATAAATGCTTGTTTACTTTTAAAGAGTGATGTGCTATAAAGATTTGCATTGGTATAGGTCTTGGTTTATTAATACAAATAAATCTTGTTACATTATGTATATCTATCTATCTATTTATCTATATATATATATATATCTGTTCTTGATCAAGGTATTGAGATTGTGCAGTTCATATAAAAATCTAATGTATAATTAAAAATGTAGACAAATAGATAATCATCATAATAGTCAAGCTTGTAGTCATGCTAGTTAGGTTTTCTAGATATATAGAGATATATTTCAGTTAAGTAGATATTCTTAAAATCTTTCAGAGACCTGCAGAATATAGCATTTAAAATGTTTAAGAACTTAGGACTTTTCATGACAGTGAGACACATCTGTTCCTGGCAGCACCAAGTTACTTCAAGAGGAAGATGGGCAACAAAGAGGCTCCTTATGGAGTTGGTTAGCCATTTGGGCAAGAAACTGCTCCTGCCTGGACTGCTTGATAAAATGGAAAAGCAGGACACACAGAGAAATGACTGCTGAACTTGCCTAAAGTTGAGACAATCCTTCAGGGTTCCTGCTTCATGAAAGAGTCTGCCAGACACTCTGAAAGACACAGAAGAAAGTGACTGGCAAACTGCCAATATAGGTTCATGGAAAGTCTGCTGGATATTATGGGCCAGTAGACTGAAGATGGATGCCCCAAAGGTACAGAAGAATTTTGGGTAACTGTCCAGGCAGTGATGAGTCTCTGTCATTTCTAGAGTTTTAGAAGTTGCTTACAATACTTTCTGTTCACTTAGGTAATATTATATCCTTCTGGAGTCTTTGGTGGAGTTGAAGAATTGATAGTGATAATTATAGTTTTCCTTAGTTATGATAAAAAATGAAGTAGATATAAATATTGTAACTATAATTCTTACTTAATACTTGTTTTATTGTATGTAATTTTACTATGTTAAAGTTAAACCCTTTCTTTTTTATTTAAACAGGAGAGGGGAGGTGATGTGGGATTTTTCTCTGTATGCTGTGATTACCATTAATGAATGAAAGAAACTGCCTTGGCTTGTTGATAGGGCAGAACTTATGTAGGTGGGAAAAACTAAATGGCATGCTGGGGAAAAAGGAGACAGAGTCAGAGAGAAGCCATGTAGCAGCTGTACACAAATGCCAAAATTTTACCCAGTGAGCCACTGCCATGTGGTGATACACAGATTACTAGAGATGGGTTAAATTAATATCTTATCCAATAAGAAGCTAAACCCAATGGGCCAAACAGTGTCTTAAATAATATAGTTTCTGTGTGATTATTTTGGTTCTGGGTAACTGGGATGAACAAGCAGCCTACTTGCAGCACAAAATGTTCTATTTGAATTGATTTCACTTCCAAGCACTCCAAATGCTGTTTGGAGTATCTACTGTTTCTGCATTTCCCTTGATATATTCTTCTTTCCCACCCATCCGTTGAAAAGTTCCATTTCCTTATATAGCAAGGTTTGCCTGACGATTATTTTCATATTTGGGTTTACAATCAGACAGATTCCCATCATGATGTTCTGGTGATATGATCAAGGTTTTGCTCTGGTGTGTCATGCGTTGCTTTATGTAGATCTGATTCACTCTTTCACACCCAGGCAGGTAAGGCAGAAGAGGTTTATTGGCTTAGTTCCAAATGTAAATACATTCAGTTATTTCTTCTGCTTCAAATTCCTCGAGTCTACTCCTTTCAACTTTTATTCTGTCATATTACCAAGTCATCTATAACTACTTTACAAGTAGTTACTGCCTCCCTAGTACTCAAAGAAGTTCTGCAGCCAGAGCAAGATAAGACCCATTCTGCAGATGTGTAAACTAAGAACCAGAAAGGCTAAGATTAGTTTGCATCCAGTTCAGGTTGTTTTAAGTGGTTAAGAAGACATAGAGAGAGTTACTTAGGAAACTCATGAACACTGAATGCATGGAGTGTCAGGGGCCATTCACTGGGGAGCAGACATGATCTCAGGAAGGTTAGACGGGAGGTGGACAGACAGATACACAGACAAATCCAGATGCTGAGACCTTAGCTTTTGGATGGCACTCTCAGCAAACAGCTGGCAGGCAGAAAGAGATGGTGACATCCGAATGTTAAATGTTAAGTCTGGGATGGTGCACCTCTTGCTCAGCTCTGACCTTTTACAGTGTGACAGGAGAATCTGTGATCAATTATTGCTGCTTGCCTCCAAGGCAGGAGTGGGGTGGTCAGGGGGTGGAAGCACACTTGTTTTCTTATGCAGCTCATCCCTCTTGGTTTCAGATCAAATCCTCCCTTTGACATTTTATAACTGAAAGGAAACTTCTAAAAGGCATGAGCTGGGGGAAATGTGGCTAGGAGGTGTCAAAGCAAGGCAAACTGTAAATATTACTCATTGACTATATTTGGCCAGAGACTCCGAGTGCCTGACAAGGTCACCCTGTGCCTTTACATCTGATAGTCTCTTTCTCTAACCTAGCCACTGCTCCCATTGCTGGAAGGCAGGGGTAGCAACACGCAGCAGGTTAGCCTTCCTGCTTCAGATCCTTCCTGAGCGTGTGTGGTCTTCATGTAGGGAGATGCGTGGGTTCCTTCATTTCCTCTGCCAAGTGTCACCTCACAGATGTCTTCCACAACGCTCACAGAGACCCTTTTCTCCCCTTTTCAAGCACCTTCTATTCTCTTAACTCCCTCATTTTTTCCCCTTAGATAACAAATTGATGCAAATTATTTTGTAACATTGTGTCTCTTCTGTTTAACACTGATATAGTTATTGTTAAGAACTATAACTTACTATAATACTGAATTTTGATGACTATTGTCTTTCCCCCTAAACTGTCCTCAGTTTTAAGTATCTCATAGATTTGTAAATAATAGAATGTAGAGAAATACAAAGGAGAAAATAAGTGAGATAAATAGAGCTATTGTAGAATTAAAGAAAACAAAAATATTAACTGTCTATTAACCAAACCAGTGGATGCTAGTCAAAAGGAAAAAGAGAAAACACACAAGCACATTCATCCAGTTCTATTAAGACATTGGAGAACAATATGGATGAATTTGAATGCCTCCTTTGTACTTATTAGATGAACCCGCAGACAAAATCCCTAATTTTTCAGATTCTGACGTCCCTCTTTTTTCAAATGGATGCCAGTAGAATGTTACTCTCCTACCTCTGATGGGGATTAAATGAGGCCAGAATGTGTGAAGGCCCTGAGGCCAGTGTCTGGATCATCTTGAGAATTGTTGATCCAGACAGGTGCGAGGTAGGAAGTGGGAAGAAGGGCACAGCTTCTACTAGAGACCATGCCAACTGTTCCTTGGTCTTTCCCTGAAGCAACTAAGTCATTGTGGGGAGATGCAGAGTTCCCCAAAGGATCTAATCTTTTATGTACTTAAGTGATGTTAAACACTCTTGAGAGGGAACGTCCCCAAACAAGATCATTCTCAGATCTCTTCCAAACACAAATGTCATAGTCTATACTGGGCTTCGGCTTAGTGTGAAAGGGGATGACAAATGCTGACAGACTGAAGTGGAGACTGGGCTTTCGCATGGAGTTCTTGCAACCCCTTCCACTAATCTGCTCTGTGTTACCCTGCTATACCAATGGGAACTGCCTGTAGAATTGAATGAGCTACTCTGGGTGGACGATAGTAAATAACAGCCGCCAGGAAAAAAAATCTCGAGGAAAATTAATTTTCAGCATTGGAGGAGAGCAGGGACACAGAGCCAGGCTGCTCCCGGTTCTGATTTATGACACGTCCCCTCTTCACTCACAATAATGAATCACTGGCTCTCCCGCCTCAGTCTGCTCCGAGTTTGACTCCACAGAAGTAGATGTGAGCACATGAACTTCTCTCCAGTTAGGAATTTCTCTTTCCTATGCCTCACCCTCGCCTTTCCTCAATATTAAAAAAAAAGTCCTGGAAAGTAATTATTTAGTGATTAAAAAACCCATTGTGCTCGAAAGTCTTGTTAATACCTCTTCTGGGATTGCTTTCTGTGGCTGTGATAAAACGACAGCCAGAATAGGTTGGGGGAGGGAGGAATTTATTCTTTTCTTTTTTGGCTTAAGCTTCTACATTACAATACATCATTGATGAATGGCAAAGAAAGAACATGGAGGAAGGGACTGAAACAAAACCATGAAGGAATACTGCTTCTTGGCTTGCTCTCCAAGGCATGCTCAGTCTGCTTTCTTATACAGCCCAGGACCCCTGCCCAAAAGTGACACCATCATCACTGGGTTAAATTCTTTTATGTCAATCACTAATCAAGAAAATGCCCCCACACTTGCCCACAGGCCAAAATAATGAAAACAATTCCCAAATTGAGGTGCCCTCTCCCCAGAAGACTCTAGTCTGTGTCAAGTCAACAAAAGCTAATCACTACATGATTACATCGTGATAAGCTTAAAAGTATGTATTTTCACAGATGAAAAAATTCATGCAATTATCTCAATATTATGTTTATAGAATGTGCTATCAACACATCAATTGGCTCATCACATTTCCCAGGAATTCCACAGACTCTTGTAATTTTGTTTTCTTTGTGCCGGGGGTTGGTTAATGCTGGCCTTTCACTAGCAAAATATCCAAGCTCTTGTCAAGGGCAGAGGCTACTCCCTCAATGTTCAGATTATTTCACAATGTTGCAGTATCTGAAATTGTTGGCTGTTCAGCCCTTTCTTGCAAAACCTCCTTCTCATTGGTCGCCGTGATAAGCAGCCCTCTTTCCTTCTTTCCACCACCCCATGCTCTCCCTCCTCAGGGATATTTGAGGTCCTTTTTCTTCCACTCACAACTCTATATGGGTTTTCTCATTGTAGGTCTGTCTCTTCTTAGAGTTAGCTCTGGTTAGGCAACTTACTCTGAGCCCCAAATTGTTGCCATTACTCTATTAGTCACATCTTCGTCTAAGACTTCTTTTCTGAGTTCATAGCCAGTTATCTAATGCTTCCATGTGTTCAGCATTTAGACATCTTCACCTGTCTCATCTTCTACCTCCTATCTTCCTTTTCTTTCTCTCTTTCCTTCAGAGATGACATTAGGATTAGGGGACCATTCTAGATCACCAAGCGTGATGTTTCTACCCGCCTTCTCCCTATTTCTACTGCTAAGACTCAAATTCAGCTCTCCGTTATCTTCTGTTTGGTTTACTGTTCCAGTTTCCTAACCATTCCAGTCTTTCTTACATTTCTATCCAATTCATCCTCATCTTGCACTAACAATGACTTCATTATTTTTAAATTCTATTTATTTGTTTCATTGGATGGAATCTCATGCATCTCAGGTTGTCCTCAAACTTACTATGTAGCAAAGAATTGCTTATTTTCCTGCTTCCAACTCCTAAACTCTGGGATTAAAAACAGGTGAACTATGTCTGGTTTATGCCATGCTGAGATTAAACATAGTACCTCATGGATCCTAAGCAAGAATACTACCAACTGAGTTTATCCCCTGACCAAGAGTGACTTTTCTAATGTACAAATTTGATGATGAAGGCACTTAAATTAAAAACCATCCAATGGCTTTTCAGCAAACATTACAGTGGCTGCCAGGAGCTGGAAGGATGAGAATAGAAGGATGGGGAGGAATCTATTTAGTGATGATGTGTTATGTATTTCAGATTTCCTGAGGGAGCCTCATTTATCTCTTTCACGTTGTGCTTTGTATATCAAACCCTTACGTTGCACACAAACACACATACGTATGTGTGTATATAACTTTACTTTTCAAATATGCATTGATAGAAAACAATTATGAGTAAGATTGTTTGATGAGTGCTAATTATCCTGATAACAAAGTCCCAAGTACAGAACATGAGTCTTAACAGATGGGTTACTGCTCGCTCTTGTAACATTTTCTCTTTTTTCTGTAGTTTAGTTTATTTATTTTGAAAGCTATTTAGTATTACCCTTATTGGGGCATATTAATTATTAAGATTAATGGGTTTCACTGTGACATTTCCAGATGTGCAGACATCATACAGTTCTAGCTCTTGATTCTTGGTATGCTTCCATTTTTTTGTTTTTGTTTTTTTTTTTTTCTTTCTCATTCTAGTCTTCTAAGTTTCCAGCACACAGAAGGCAGGCCTATACCTTCCAATGCTGCTTCCTGTGCATGGTACATCCTGGTATGTATATTACTTCCTTTTCCCTTATCTGTCAATTCCTATGCATTTATTTGTCCAACAGTCCCTTTCTTCAAGAAGCTTTCCTGGGGTGATGCCCATCTTCTGTACAATCCCACAGTGCCTGAATTTCCCCCACATGTTTCGTGCTACCTTTGTTTTGTGGGTTTTAACAGTTTCATCTTTTCTGGGATAGTGTCTGGATTATTTGTGGTAGAGTACCCTTGCATTGCCCAGTGCATAGTACATAGAAGACACTTCAGTCTTGGGGATCAAAGAGGAACCCCACATTAAAATGAATAAAAGGAAGAATGAAATTTGTTTGTTTAGTTCTAATTTACTTCCAAGCATACATGTTTGCTTGTTCATGCTGAGAACAGAAGCTTTACTTTCTACAGGTGAATTAGGAGTACTTTGTCAAATGATACCTCTCAGAATGAAACACTGTCACCTGCAGAATGTGTTGGCTGCTATTAACCTGTGAAACATGCACATGTACTATGTCATTTGTCCTCAGTGATCATAACGCAGGACATACAATTTTCTGCATGTAGCAGATGAGGAAAATAAGGTCTAAAAGCGGGGATTATTTGGACTAAGCCAGGACTGCATGCAGTGCTCAGAGTCTATAAACAGCCATTCAATCAGGTGGGTTGGTGAGTTTTAACAAAGATATGTTTTAATGGATGTATGCACACCTGTTAAAGTCCAGTAAATGCAACCAGGAACAGTGATAGGAGTCACTTTACACTTGGCCAGGCATTCTCAGTCTGACAAAATGTCCTGTATTACGATTGGGTCACACAGAACATTTCCTGGTTTGTCTTCGTGAGATGCTGGAATTTCTATTGGTAGTGGCACCGCGAACAGACCACAGCATAGAACTGCATGGGTGACCTCAAACATGTTATCCCTAAGGAAAGAAGTCACGGTTTTAAGACAGTGAAGTTCAAAACACAACCTGATCTCATCTACAGCGTTTCATCAGAAGACTGGTCTGGGGTGATAACTGGAGGACACACATAGTTGTCAGTGGAATGTGGTGACTTTTCCTTCTAGCTCTGGGTGCTAATGGCACAGGTCTGCTCCTCCTATGGAATGTTTCAGTAACCTCTGAGTCCTGCTCTCACTGCCCTAACACCCCAGAGAAACTGGCAATCACATTAGCAAGATAAAATTCTGGCACAATTGGAAAAATGTGTGAAACATTTGAATCACAACATCGCAAAAATTAACATTTGCTCCAGTCATATCAGCAAAATAGATATTGCAAAATGGAAAACATTTGCCTAGGAAACAAATATGTTTGATGAGAAAAGGAATTCCCCTTGGCAGCATTTGCTGGGTGGAGGTGGCAGTGTAAAAGCTATTAAAATGTGACTAAATTTGTTCATGAGCTCAGTTTATAAAAGACCCGACTTTTTAATGGTGGATTCCTTTAAAAAGAAACCTACAGGAGAAAAATAATTGTACCAGAAACAAACAGTTTGAAACTTTACAACATTGTCTTCAATGTTTCAACTGTTTTAAAATGCCTGCCCCATAATGGTATTCAACATATACTTGATATATGTGGGAGGAGAGGAGGGAAGGAGGGGATCAAATATAAAATCAAAACACACAATATTGCTGTATGAAATTCTGAAAGGCATTTGCTTTTCCACATCTTTCTCCATGATCACTAAGCTATTATTTGCTTTATTTTTTATCAGCAACGTCTGTATACCTCTACATATATCTGTTCTATGAAAGGATACCATGTATAAGGTACTATTTGGAATATCTATGACCAATCTTGTCATGTGTAAGTACAATGAATGTTTATAATATTTGATTACATGGGAAATAACATTCTTACAACCTTAGTAGATACACAGTGGGGAAGAATGTCTAGAGGGAAGAAATCACCATCAAGGTTCTCCTACATCATGTTACGAAGTATCTGTAGGTTACTGAGTATTCCTAAATGACTATACAGAGCAACAAATTATTTGTGAAAATGGCATTTAGTTTTAAAATAAGACTTGAAAGTTATTAAGATTTAGAAAGTATCTTAAAGATGTCTCCTCCCCCACTATATTTAGGAAAAACATTGAAATCAAAGTATTATTCTCTCTTGAGAAGTCGCTATATATTAAACTGGTGTCAAGAAACCTTAGAAAATATTAGCTTTTAGGGAAAAAACACTTGCAATTTATATTTTGTGCTTTTAAGTAATATATTCTTAGTATGGTTCCAAAGCCTGTCTAAACCACCATTAGCACTTTAAAAGAAGCTTCTATAGTTCTTACCAAACAGAAATAAATAATACCTGACAACAGCATTAGGGAACATAAACATAAAATTACCCGTTATTAAAAACTGAGCACATTTTTCTCAAAGAAATATATGACTCAGCTATAAAATAGTATGTTTGCCATTCACACTAATGTGTCTACATTATGCTCAATCTTCTAAAAAGTTGACACGGAAAATAATGGTGTAATAAACTAATTCATCATAATGGGCAAAAGAAACTGCTGGAATAAATTGTAATAACCTTTCAAAAACTAGCAGCTTTTAAAAGTATTAATTTCTACTCCAGATAATTGGAACAGACACCTGGGTGGGTGGGCAATATTTTTTGTAGGATCGCTCTGTCAAGACCTGAGATTGTCTCTGGACTCGGCACCGATCATTTTGCACTAAATGACAGTGAATCTTGCAAATGGGTCTTCCTAGATGGTGTTCGCCATAAATTACCAGACTCGACTCCCCTCAAGGTCAGCTGCACGAGAGGGCAGGTATCAAATGGCCTTTGTGGAGATCTAGAGTGGTCTTTGGGTTTCTCATAAATGGACAATAGTTGTGTTGGGCGCCATAAAATCAACTTAATGGACTGACGACGTAAATTACCGTCAAACTTTGACAACATTCCTCTCTATAAGAGAACGGAAGCTCGCTTTTATATCAAAGGTGGAGAAAATGGATAACAATATGTTAGCATTTTTTATTATAATCATAAATATTTTAACAATGCTAAGTGGGGAATGAATTAATACTAGAAGCTACAATTTGTTTTACCTGATGCATTAAAACAGTACCCAAGTAAGACTGAAGAGACACTTGCCTTTTGGATGTGTGTGGAAAGTTCCATTGACCTGACAACATTTCTACTAACATAAATAATTAGAGCTACTACTTGCATTCTAGTCTACTTTATTTATGTGCTCTACAGGGCCTGGATGGAAACTCTAAAATCCTGAATCCTCACTACCTTGGCTAATTCATTGACTTACTTTCCCTAGGGCTCTTGCTTCCTATCTGTAAAAATAAAATAATTGTCACATGGAGACATTTTGAGGACAATTGAACTAACCTCAAGAAGAATGTGCTGAAAAACCCTCATGTAGGGTAGAATACCACACTGATGTATTTATAAAAATAAGCTATTCTACCCTTAATTCATAGTTTTAAAAAGTCAGTTGGTAGAAACCCTAACACCAGCTAAACTAAGAAGTAGGAATTTGGATGTAAACAAAACATCACTAATGGGGTTAGTTTTCCTTACGCAGTGGCTTGGCTTATCCTGCCATCCTGCAACTGTAGTTATCAATAGGCGTTATGCCAGAATAAAGCTTAACTTCTCACCTCAGCCAGTTTTATGAGTATTCATTTTTTTTCTTGTAATGCAGGATTGTAACTGAGTATTTTGCCAAAATAAAGTTAGCTTCCATAGTGGAACCTACTATTATGAATACTGCATATAATGCTCCGTTGTAAAGCACATGAATTCCCAATCAGAATGCACTTTGCGTCCTCAGAGCTCGTCACAGGATTGCTCGCCTCTCTTGGTGCCACGCTGTATATTTCTTTCTTCCCTCTGTTGTTATTGCCACCTCTGTCCAGACCGCATCACCCAAGGCCTGAGTTATTGCAGCAGCTTTGCTGCTCCCCTCTTGTCCCACCAATCCATCCTGCCAAACTCATCTTTTTAAAAGCACTGCTTTAATTATGCCAATCTCCTGCCATCACATGGAGGCCAAAGGCCAGGGCATAGGGAGACGAAAGGCATTGGCGTCCTGTTTCGCCTCCCTTTCCAGCTGTGCTTTCTGGAGTTTTCCTGCACAAAAGCCTCAGGACAAGGTTTTTGTTGTCTTGCAACCCCACAAGAACCGCCCTGGCCTGTGCCTTCTCTTCAGATGTAGGAAGGGTGTTTTTTTTTTTTTCTTTTGGTTTGGTATTAACTTTAATTTATTTTGCTATTATAATATAAAATCTTGTGTCATGTGATTGCTCACTAATTAATTGGCATAACTCTTGGAAGTGATGGGTTTTTGAGTTCTTATTATCTGTCAATGGCCCCAGCATGGAGGGAGAAAGTAACAACAGCCAGTAGACACCTGGACAATGAATGAATGCAAAGGGCTGCCCTAGATCTCTCAGGAGATCAGTGTGGAAGGGAGCCATTTGGTTATGTCACATTGTAACCAGGGATGTTTCAGAAGAACAGTTTATACTGGTGAGACACTTTTCCTGAATTTACCAAATCTGCATTCATGGTTTGCTTCTTTGTGAAACTCTAGCTGATGAAGCCTCAAGTTGAGCACATGGATTTGGAACCTTAAAATCTAACTTTGAGGCTATGGGCTGCAATAAAATAAACAAAAACTCGCACATAGTAATTGAATAAATGGCAACGTTGTGAAAGTTTTATGTTACTCTAAAGCACACACACTTCCAAATAAGACTAAAATCACTAAAAAAATAAAGTAAGAAAAGAAAATGGTACAAATGACTTATTTTGGAGTCTCTTTTGGAATTTTTTTTTTTTTTGACAGGGTTTCTCTGTGTAGCTTAGGCTGTCCTGTAGACCAGGTTGGCCTTGCACTCATAGATCCCCTGCCTCTGCTTCCCAAGTGCTGGGATTAAAGGTGTGTGCCACCACCACCTGTCCTGAAGGTTTTATTTAGACTATAATATTCCCTACTGAATGGAATAGGTGGCCTAGATCAGCAGACCTGACGGGCCAGCAGTGCTGTTCTTTACCACGTGTATTTTGTTGTACTGACAATTCAATGTCCTTGAACCTGAATATTCCCTAAGGCAAATGGAACTCATGATAACTTTTAATTCATCTTGAAGAAATGGGATGATTGGACCCTTTTGAATTGTTTCTTAGGATGATGGATTTAAATCTCTCCTGGGTATCTAGCCCAGCACCTGGCACGTTGATGAATGATAGCTATTATTACTGTTTTTATTATGCACATGTCTCTTTCATTCATTACCTCCTGACTTACCTAAAAATTGCAGAGCATGAATACTGGAGTCAAAATGGGCATGTGTTTGAATCATGGCTTTACCAATTACTATCTTATTATTTATTAAAATATCCGAGCCTCAATTTCCTTAACGTCTAAGATGGTGAAATATCTCTCCAGTAATATCTGAACACATGCACACACACACACACACACACACACACACACACACTTATCCCTTATGAAATGAACAAAACCAAACCAAAACCAAACCAACCAAACTAACCAACCAACCAACCAGACAAATATTTAAAAGTGTTCAGCATTGTTTTTGCTAGTTTCGTGTTACCTTGACACAAGCCAAAGTCATTTTGGAAGAAGGAACTTCAGCTGAGAAAATGCCTTCACTATATGGTTTCTAAGCAATCCTGTGGTGCATTTTTTTTGATTGATAATTGATGTGGGAGTGATCATCTCACTGTGGGTGGTGCTACCCCTGAGCTAGTGGTCTTGGGTTGTATAAGAAGGCAGGCTAAATGAGTCATAAGAAGCAAGCCAGTGAGCAGCACTCCTCCGTGGGCTCCATCCACATCCGGTTTCTTGCCTTGAGTTCCTGCCTTGACTTCCCTCAGCAAGGAATGTGACCCAAGAGTTGTGAGCTGAACTAAACCCAGAGTCCTCCTCAAGTTGATTTTCATCATGGTGTTTTACCACAGCAATAGAAACCTGAACAAAGACAAGTATGCAACAGGCAGCCCATGAATAGCACATACAATGCCTGAGTGTTTTCAACCAATGCTGTTTTGCTGCATGTTGAAGAACACATGCTCATGAACACTTTAAGTAAAAGAGGCAGAGAAACTTTCTCAATTGTGATGTGGGAGTGTCATATGTCAATCTGTTGATTTCATTGGTTAAGCAATACATAAACTGCTTGGTCCTGATTGGTTAGAACATAGGTGGGTGGAGTAAACAGAATAAAATGCTGGGAGGAAGAGGAAGTGAGCTCAGACTTCAAGCAGCTCCTCTCAGAGCGGGACACTCGCGATGAAGCTCCGACCCAGGATGGAAGTAGGCTAGAATCTTCCCTGTAAGCGCACCTTGGGGTGCTTACACACATTATTAGAAATGGGCTAGTCCAGGTGCGAGAGTTAGCCTAGAAGAGGCTAGATAGAAATGGGCCAAGCAGTGCTTAAAAGAATACAATGTCCATGTAATTATTTCGGGTAAAGCTAGCCGAGTGGGCAGCCAGGGTGCTGGGGACGCAGCCCCGCCGCTCTTATCACTTCACAATTGTGTCTTACTACTTTGTAATAGTACCACTGCAAACACCTTTATTGGGAACAGTATTTGTATAGTTACTTACAGCTTACAAAGCACTTTTGTAAGTGAGGACTATATCCCCGCCTCCAGTAAGTCCCAGATTAATCATTTCTTGTTATATTCCTGTAATAATTATCCTGGAATCCAGTTCTTCTGTCAAGATGCTTAATAAGTAGCAATAATAATCCATGCCACCTCCTAAGGAGGGTGTTAAAAACCTCAAAAGTATTGTTGGCATTTTAAGTTTGTATTTTTAGAAATACTTGACAGTCAAAATTGGACAGATAGAATTGAACCATTGACCAGCAGTTCTCCAACCGAGTCTTAGATTTCTGAAACAGAGATCTTCTCTGGGTAGGATTTTTTCTTTCTTTTTTTTTGCTATATTAATTATTATTATTAAAAATTTCCACCTCTTCCCCTCCTCCCATTTTCCTCTTCCTCCCCCTGTCCCCCTCTCCATCCCTCTACAGTCCAAAGAGCAGTCAGGGTTCCTTGCCCTGTGGAAAGTCCAAGGTCCTCCACCCTCCGTCCAGGTCTAGGAAGGTGAGCATCCAAGCAGACTAGGCTCCCACAAAGCCAGTACATGCAGAAGGATCAAAACCCAGTGCCATTGTCCTTGGCTTCTCTGTCAGCACTCATTGTCAGCCACATTCAAAGAGTCTGGTTTGATCACATGCTCCCTCAGTCCCAGTTCAGCTGGCCTTGGTGAGTTCTCATTAGATCAGCCCCACTGTCTCAGTGGGTGGGTGCACCCCTCACGGTCCTGACTTCCACGATTTGTCATGGGAAGAAAGGGTCACAGATTTATGAACATGCCACCTACTTTATAAATATATATTTACACTTGGATTTTTCTAACTGTAATACAAATCTAAGTTTTGCATCTCCTCTCCATCTGCTGTTGAATTCTTTACTCAGCAGACCAAGAACCTCCTGTGTTCTGGGTCCAATGACACTTGGTTAAGCTCCTAGTTTGTTGATTATGGCCATGCAGTTATGTTTTAAAACACAAATTATAAAACAAACAGACCCCCAAGAAATACCATTTTCTGGGTCTCTGATATTTAAGAACTGAGAATTGAACAGCATTGGATCAACACTGGTGCTGAGACTTTCCCCAGTCTCCTCTCAGAATCTCTATACAGTTTGGTGTTTCTGCATCTTTCATTTTCTTTTATCATGTCTATTTCTTGATCTCTGCCTTCCAGGAGTTTTGAATCATTTCTTAGCTGCATCAGTATTTACGTATCTCTTACTCATAGCTGTAATTTTTTTTTTTTTTTTTTGGTTTTTTGAGACAGGGTTTCTCTGTGGTTTTGGTTCCTGTCCTGGAACTAGCTCTTTTAGACCAGGCTGGTCTTGAACTCACAGAGTTCCGCCTGCTTCTGCCTCCCGAGTGCTGGGATTAAAGGCGTGCGCCACCACCGCCCGGCTCAAAGCTGTAATTTGTTATAGGACCTTTGATCATTTCAATTCCGTTTGCATAAAATATTTTGATTCTCATAATAATGTCATGTGAGATGAGGAAATCAAGGCATGAGCGTATGTAATGTGCCTGAGAACACTTCAAATTAGTGACTAAACAGAGAATCTGAAGCTGGGGCTCACTTTGGTCTTGTGACTACTATATCATTTAGTAGGCACAGGGGGCAATGTTGAATTTAAGAATGGATCTATCGGTCTACTACAAACCATTGTAATTTATGCAGAAGCATGGATCCAATGTATGACTTTTTTGACAGAAAGAGATTTCAAGATGGGCTAGTTAGCTATGTTGCCATATAACTTTGTAAATTCTCCAAAAGAATTTTGATACTCTTTCATCTAAATTTTATAGTTTTTTTCTGCATATTCTCCCAGATTCTACAGTTAATTTTTAGCTTGGGATACTATGTCCAACCTGCACCAGGTCAAGTGGGACAGGGTGAAAGGTGGAAGATGGGGGCTGCCTCTTAGGGAATAAAGAGAGATAAAAATATGTTAAATAGGGATTGAGAGAGGGTTCAAAAGTTAAAAGCACTTGCTGTTCTTCCAAAGAACCTGAATTGTTTTCCTAACACCCATATCAGGCAACTCACAACTGTCTGTGATTCCAGCTCCAGGGGATCAGGTGCCTCTAAGTCACAGGCACCTGCCATATAGACATATACACCTTCACATAAATAAAAATAATGAAACTCAACATTAAAAAGAAATGTGTTAATTATTTCTGCTGTTTCCATTACTTGAATCATCCTAATTATAAAATAACCCAAAATTTAAAAGATACTAGCATTCCCTCTTTTATTCAATGTCTCCAAACAGAAATACTTGAAATGCCTCTGGACCAAGCCAAAAAATAAAACAAAACAAAAACAAATAAATAATCCAGTGAGGAGCTGGAGAGATGGCTCAGTGGTTAAGAGCACCGGCTGCTCTTCCAGAGGTTCTGAGTTCAATTCCCAACAACCACATGGTGGCTCACAACCATCTGTAATGAGATCTGGCACCCTCTGGCGCGTGGAAATACATGGAAGTAGAATGTTGTATACATAATAAATAAATAAATCTTTAAAAAAAATAATCCAGTGATTATAATTCAATTCAAAGTAATCCATTGATAAAATGTACTTATGATCATCTGAACATATTTTACATTCTTGAGGCTAGGGAGATAACTCAGCAAAATATTTGCCTTGTAAACATGAGGGCACAATTTCAATGTATAAAAGCCAGGAAGGATGGCATCTAATTAAAATCTCAGTGCTGGAGAGACAAAGCGAGAAATGAAGATATCTGAAGCTTGCTGACCATCCAGTCTAACTATATTGACAAGTTTTAGGTTCAGCGAGAGAAAGCTGGTCTCAAAATCTAAGGTGGAGCATGATAAATGAAGGTATCTCTTGCCTACAGACACATCCACCACATATCTACACATTTGTACAGTATCATGCCATACACAGATCTATATTTCGATTCTATCTTTTTGAGGTGCTGGGGCTTGACCCCAGGGTTTTGTATATACTAGGTAAGCCTTCTACCACTGAGCTACAGACATTCAGTATGTCTTTTTGAAGACTCAAGTTTTGTATAATCTCATAATATGTTGGTTTAAAAGTTTATGAATGGATAAGAAAATATTTCATCAGTATCAATATCAACTAATTGATAGGCATCTATTGTGTCTGGTGATGTTGAGCCCAGCTGTTATGTCAGGCATTTCCTGCTGATTTTACGTCCTTCTGTGTTTTCGAACAGCAATCTAACCCGCTAGGGTCATAACATTCTTTTTTTATTTTTTTATTTTTTGGTTTTTCGAGACAGGGTTTCTCTGTGGCTTTGGAGCCTGTCCTGGAACTAGCTCTGTAGACCAGGCTGGTCTTGAATTCACAGAGATCCTCCTGTCTCTGCCTCCCAAGAACATTCTTATTTTGAAATGGGACTGTGCCATCTACTTTCTAGCATTTAGTGAGAGAATTGACTGAGAATCTTTGGTAGTTTACTATGTCTTGAACACTAATTTGAAACTTTTCCCCATTATTGTACTTAGTTGTAAGAGCAATCCAACAACATGCATACCATCTGTCATTTTTTATAGTACGTGTCCCCACAAGATTGATAGGTTGATGTTTTCTCTCAGTTGGCAGGACTCATCCCTCTGCAGTGTTTGGATTGTGAAGGCTTTCCTTCAGCCATGACTAAAGCCTTCGATAGGTGAATGATATAATGATGTGGGACGGGTTTGGGGAATAGAGGATAGAGTCAGGCTGGAGAAGTAGGTCATGGAGGGTGTCTCTTTAATGGATTCATCTTGTCCTGGATCCTTCCTTCCACTCTCTGTTTTCTGCCTGCCATCAGCTGCTGGAACTCTCCTCACCAAATCCTTCTGCCATACTTGTCATCACAAAGTTAGAAACATGGAGTCAACTCACCATGAACTAAAACCACTGAAACTGTAAAATCAAATTTTCTTCTTGAAGCTGTTTATCTCTGGTATCTGTCACACGGGTGAAAACCTACTGACAGTCTTATTATCCTCACTTTTGGAGACAAGAAAATTAAAGAATAGAATGATTTAACATAGAGACTTGCCAAGGTCTACCACCTAGAGATTGCCAGAGTGGGTGGTCAAACTTATCTACTTCAAATGTATACGCTCTTAATCTGTTCATCTTCCCTATCATAGGAGAACTAAGACCAACAAAGCGTTATTTGAAAATGTATTTTAGATAGTTCATACCTGAAAGAAAAAGGGTTTCTTCGTTCAAAGAAGGATAGGTTTCAGTAAGGAGGAAGTAAGAATATTGAGACTAGACAGCGGGAGACTAACAATCACATTGTAGATTGTTTTACATCATGTTTAAAAGCTCAAAAGACTAGGAAGACCTCATGCTGGTGGCATATCAGGAGGTTCTGCATGGACACTCCTGTGTGCATGCAAGCATGCCTTCAGAGTGTTGGTGAGGTAGCCAGTGTGGTTGAAAGAAGAAGGTTAAGGAGAGGTTCGCCATACACATACCTACATTCAGACACTTCTCAGTTACTCCAGCGAGGATTATCTGGCTAGTGGCTGTCCCATGCTCTCGCCTCACCTTCTACTTGTCCTGGGAAGTTTTCTGTTTGCGAACACCTGGAAAGTATTACAATCGATTTTTAAAAAATTGTTTTCCTTAGTAGCTATGGTTAAACATTGCTTGTGGAAATAGACATACTTTTGATGGAAAACAGCATTTTCCCCTATGGTTATTCTAGTATTTTTGTTAGACAAGTTTTTGATAAGGGGCATAAATCACAAAGTGGATCTTAATCCCAGAATACAATACACAATTATTCATTCCACTTGACTGGGAGAGGATTTAAAAATGGGGATGCTCATGTGCTCTTCCAAATATTGTTATCAAGCAGAAGTTGGTTTCTTCTCTAGACTCCCAGACTTTGAATGTGAGCATGGCTAGATGCATTCTCTTTAAAAATGCTACATCTTGTGCATCTCTGTGCTGACCTTTTTATAGACATGCTGATTGTCCACATCAATCATTCCTACCTTTGGCTACAGGCTACCAGGAGACAAAAGAATTCTCTAACTTCAGAGTGCGTGTTTGAATCTAAAACTAAAATGTATGAGAGGCTAAAAACAAGAGATAGATGGGATAGATGACAGACAACTAAACTGGAAAAAGCTTTTGAAGGTGACAGTTACTTTACTGGGTTACTACTTAGAACATGTGTGACATATACACAGATTGTGGAAAATTAACACATCATTATCACCAACCTAGATCAATAAGAGTAGGTACAAAATCCCAAGGAGCCCAGAAATCCATCTTTATTTTAGTGCAAAGGATTCTAATATATTTAAAACGCGAAGCAAACACATATGCATGAATACACACAGAGACCCAGGAAATACATCCACAAGTTCTTTTTTTGGCTTTATTTTCCATAATTGTTTGAGAGCTTAATATCACGTGCTTTGATCATATTTGTTTTCCCTTCCCACTACTCTTCCAAGATCCACACTCTTTTTTCTACCCACCTAACCTTCCTATTAAAAAAAATCCTTCAAGACTCCTTTAGGCTGTCCAGATTCTTAGTTATGTGTTCTTCCATTGAGGAGTGGACAGCTTGCCAAGGTACACTGTTAACGACAACTGTCTCTCCTGCTCCCAACAGCTAACAACTGCCAATAGGAACCCATGGCTCAACACACATGTTCTTTTTAGAAAAGTTATGGGTCTAAGAAAAAAGAAAAAGCTGTACACTTGGCTAATATCAGCAACTGACCTTGTTGAATTTCCTCACTGATTAACATATTGTCATAAATTATCTACAGTTTCCCCACTTGGGTTGTTGTCAATCCTCAGCCTCACAGTCACTGTGGAGCCTGTAATTCTAAAGCAATCAGGGAGGAACAAATGTATTCAGTTACTCCAGGGCAGGTCACATGTCCATTGTGACTACCCAGTAGCCAGGAAACCGGTTAGTGCTTACGAGAAATTGGCATACTCCCAGACCTGCTGACCTCAGTAAGAAACAAAACAAAACCCCAATGACTCAGCTTCTCATTTTGTTTAATAAGCTAGAATTATTTTCCAAACATCCCAGATAAACAGAAATAATTATAATTATGAATAATTAAAATGTTAAACTGAAGAGGGCTCTCCACACTCATTGCACCATGAGCTGGTCCCCTGAGGGCAGCATCTTCAATTAGTTCAGTTTTACAACAAAAGATTAATGTGACAATCAGTGATTGCAGGTATTCGGTTCAAGTAAGAAAACAAGCTAATTCACGATGAATTCACCTTCCCTCAACGAGCCGGGGCCCTACTCTCTTTGGCATTCAACGCCTCTTCTAATTCTAGGACAGAGAAAAGCAACAAATAACAGAGGGGAGAAGAAATTTTGCCTTAGAAGCTGTGACTAGAAGCTTGCTGGCTTCATCAGTTATTCCTCTTGGGGAGCGAAGAAAGTAATCGGTAACAAAAAATGAGTGTGAAAAGCCAGCCTGGGCCAGAAAGAGGGTTCAGTGACAAAGTTGCTGGCTAGGCAGCTTTGAGGACCCTGGGTTGGGTCTCTGGAACCCACATACCCTGGACACACATAGCTTGGGAGGTGAAGGCAAGAGACACCACAGGAGCTCACACATCAGTCATCCCAGAATTCTTACAGCAGGGTGAAGCAGGAGCTGATCCTGTCCCAAACAAGTGGAAGATGGGGACAAACACTCCAGGGTGTCCTCTCCCTTCCACAGGAGTTCCATAGCACATGTGTGTCTACTCTTACATGTACACATACTACATAAATACATGTGTGTGCATGTGCACATGTGTGTACCTACACAATAGAAAGTTATTTCAAGTGAATTGTATAAAATTATATGAGTGTATTTTCTTAATTCACAACATTTCTTTGATGTTACAAAGCCAGATGGTATGGTGCCCAGGCTGACTAACCACAGAATAATAATCTTCCTGCCTCCACCTCAAATTCTGGAATTCCAATCACCATGCACTTCACTACAAGCATTTATTGTTATTTATGCTAAATGATCATTGCATCACACTGTAAGAACTCACAGATTAAGTCAAGAAACTACATACAAATACTTTTGTATAGTCTCTCAGATAAAATTTTTGGGATAAGGTGGCCTACATTTATGAAGCCAAGTGTCTGTGTGTGTGCGTGAGTGTGTGTGCGTGCACATGCTATCCCTCATTATCCCTTCAATTTATAATAGGCTTTTCTTAAAAAATTCGAATCACAAATTATTTATATTTTTTATTAAGAGCTCTTTCTGTGTGTGTGTGTGTATATATATATGTATGTTATATATATATATACATATATATATATATATATTGCATACATACTTTTAGTAAAACGTCTCCATTTTCTTTCTGCAATACTAGGTGGTATTTATTGCTGAATTTTTCTTAGATATTTATGGGACTAAAATAAATTTTAATTTGTAAGAGCATTAGCAAGTAGAAAATAAAGCTTTGTCTCTAAGTTCTAGTAATCAGATTTCTTCACTCAGATTCAAACAACATATTTGGCCACCCTGACCCCACAATGGCTACCAGCTACTGCATGTCACACTGAGGAGGCACCTTCAGCTTTTCATTCAGTAGAGAAAGACTCATTAGACATATGGCATCGGTGGCTTCTGAACAATAAACATGGAGTTTTTCATTCTGATTTTAATGACTAGTTTTCTGAGCCTTGTATTTACCTGAAATGCTTGTTCAGATAACTTACACACAATTAGTTAGTTGAAGTTTGGGGCTACTGTGTCTTCCACTTTGAAACTAATTATAAGACGCTCAAGAAGGGCTGTAAAATGTAGCGATACGTATATCAGAACCAGTCTGCATTCATTGCTGATTTCAGCTGTGCACTCAAAGTTTTTATTAGGTGTCTCCAGCACAGCTATTATATAAAAGAGCCAAAGGCTGGCATGCCCTTGACACTTCTGTCTTATGTAGGATACATACAATAATATTATTGCAGGTGGTCTATGACTAAGACAAAAACTATGCCAATTATAAAGGGTGTAAGCTTCAGAAATTAATTTTGTCTTAATACATTAAGGAGGACCTGCTGGCCATAGCAAATGATTCGTGACAACAGTGTAACCAGAAAATATTTTCAAGGACATTTTTTTTACAGGGCCTTCCCTGGAGCGTGATCAGTATACCAAATGTCACTCCATTGAAGAAAACTGATTCAACATCTCCTAGCGTTTATCAGTTGTAAATAGCTCCTTGGTCAGGAGAGCGACTTTGGGCTGATTCCCTCTTCTCTATGCTGAGATTTTTTTTCTAGCTTAAGCTTGAACCAAATTTGAATTGAAGTTATATAAAAAAATATGGTCTGCAAACATGGGAACTGGGGGAACATGGGTCATGAGGCAGAATGTGTTTCCTGGTCTATAAACTCTGAAGATCATCTAAATCCCTGCAGTAGCCAACTGGAAGCGGTTTCTTGCTGCATTGGAAACTACAGTCTTACTGTGTTGAGAATAAAAATCCGTGAGGCCGTGTGTGCACCAGACCATTAATGGCTCTTGGTATTGTTTATTAGGGCACTGAGTTGAATAAATACTTAATGAGGTCGTATTAGGCCCATTTTCCAGATGAATGGTTCAAAGCTTGGAGGAGCTAAGACATTACTCTGGGCTTCTGAAATCAGTAAGGGGTGAAGGTAGGAGTCCAAGTCTCATTCCAGAGCTCACTGGCCCCGGGTTCTACTTCACAGAGCTGTGAAAGCATTCTCAATGGTAAGATGCCAGAAACTAGCATGACCACTTCCTCCACATCTGTCACCATTTCCACAGCAAAATGCTCTCCCTTGCTAAATTGTTGCAAGTTAATGAAGACTAAAAGTATCACATTTTTTTGAGCATTCACAACTAAGATTTGTTACATCAGTAATCTTAATATTCTCTTGCATTAGTTCACTATCGGCTACTGTAATGAAATACTGACCGGAACCAAACCATTGAGGAAAGGGTTTAAGTTTAAAGTTAGAGTCCAGACACAAGGCCCTGGGTTCGGTCCTCAGCTTCAGAAAAAAAAAAAAAGACAAAATAAAGTTAGAGTCCATCATTGAGGGGAGTCAGGGTAGGATCTCAACTGGAACCTGGATACAAGGACTGTTGTAGAGACTGTGTGCTGCTTACTGGCTTGCTCTAGATCCACATTTAGCGACCCTTCTTACAACTTCCAGGACCACCTGGCCATGGGTGGCACTACCCACCGTGGGCTGACCCTTTCCACATCATTCTGTAAAATATCCCACAGACGTGTCCATAAGGCAATCTCAGGTGAGCTACTTTGTTCCAGGTATTTCAGGTTGGCAGCCATCAAAGATTAGTCATCGCGAGTTTACCCCTTGTCAATTTCAACACGCAAACAGATCCCTTAAAGCCATAACCATTCCTTCTTCTCAAGACCTCATGTTAACATCAAAATATAAAACACGGTATCACTTTTAAGAGTCTCACAGTCTTCTAAAATGTCAATAGTTTAAATGTTCTAAACCCTTTAAAAAATTCTGATAAAGGCCAGGCTGTGGTGGTGCATGCCTTTAATCCCAGCACTCTGGAGGCAGAGGCAGACAGATCTCTGTGAGTTCGAGGCCAGCCTGGTCTACAAGAGCTAGTTCCAGGACAGGCTCCAAAGCCACAGAGAAACCCTGTCTCAAAACAAACAAACAAATAATTCTGATACAGGGACTGGAAAGTGGTGGTTTGAATAGGAAATGTCCTCCAGAGGCTCACATATTTGAACACTTGACTCCCAGCTGGTGGTGCTGCTTTGGTGGATGTTGTGGAAGCTTTGTGAAGTGCAATCTTGCTGCAGCAGGGGAATCACTGGCCACAGTCTTTCCGAGTTAATTTATAGCCACCTCACACTTCTAGTTTTTTTCTGTGCTTTGTATTTGCAGTTGAAGATGCAATCTCTGAACTTCCTGCTCCTACCTTCATGCCTGCTGCTTGCTGCCAGGCTTCCCCTGCCACGGTGGACTCTTCTCCCTCCGGAACAGGAAGCCCAGATAAGTTCTTTCTTCTCTGAGTTGCTTTTGGTCACAGCATTTTATGACAGCAACAGAAATGAAACACATATATTTCATGCCAGTAACTGCAGAATTTCTTAATATTTTACCAAAACCCGTGTTATCTATTTTTTTAAATGAATCTCTATAGTTGGGGGCGGGGCCTTTGGTCTCACCATTCCCTGGCTGTAGTTCAAGCCTTTGCACAATCCTTACCTCCACCAATCACCCTCTGGATATGTTAATTGAGAACGGACAGCAGGCAAGTGGCTGGAACCTTTCTCTTTTCCAGCAGGACTGTTCTGTGGCATTCCAGGATATCTTTGAACTTTACTGCATCTCAGTGACCTCAACCGCCATCTGTTTCTATCGCTTCCCTTTGTTCCCTCTGCTTCCTACCTGGGCCCATTCTCTGCACAGAATGTGGGTGGCAGGTAGAAATTCCCCTCCTAGGTAGAGAAGAGAGTATTCCTTTGAGATCAAAGACAGTAAGCTATTGATTTTCAGCTTAGCATTTCAAATACCAACCATTATCTTAACTCTGGACATCCTTAAAAGGCCCAGAGAATTGGAACCATTACAGAGAAACTGAAACAGGGAGGACCACTGAGGACAAGAGGCTGACATGTAGGCACATCTGTCTTACTAAAATTGAAAGGTCTTTACCATTCTTTCCTGGTTACCATCTTTCCAAAGGCTAAAAGGTTTTTAAATGACTGGGAGAGGACACTTTCTGAGAAAGCAGTGTGAGAGTTTAGTTCTGTATTTCATCTATAGACAGCGCTGGTAGCTGCAGCAGATGCCCCTAACTGATAGGGGACGTGATTGCTTCCCATAATATAACACTGAGCCCAATGGCAGGCACAGCCAACTGTATCATCACCGTCATATTAGAAGCTAAGTCTGAAAAGAGTCCATTTGAAGGGAGTCAGGGCTACATTTATTTTACATTCAATTAGGGTTATCATGAAATAAAACTGATAATCCTTTGGGGAAGCAGTTTCACAGAGTCTAAGGAACAGCATAGTAAGGATAGAAAGGATAGAAGAAGATGCCTGTGGTGACCCCCAGGAAGCTCAGGCATTCTGTGTCCCTTTGTGTTCGCTGTAGAATGTTAAGCAGGTTGGATTCTTTTTAAAAGAAAACATTTTATTCAGAACATTCTCCCATGAAAGCTCTCTTTGACAAAGTGTCATTTTTTGATGTATTAGTACATGTCTGCCTACATTTTATATTCAAAAATGGCAAGCAATGTTTTAACAACTTTTGACAAGCCCGGGGAATTAAAGCTCCATGAGGCGACTCTTCTAATGTAAGGCTGTAGCCTAGTTTGTCTTTCTGCGCTGTATGTTAGGGCAAGCGGTGGCATTTTCAATTGCGTCAACTTATGCCTGAATAAGCACAGAGCAATTAGAGATGAGTGGTGAGAATAGCAAAGTCACCTCACCTACAAAGCAGTATTAGGCACATAACTTTGAAATTTGTTGAGAAGGGGAGCTGTGGACATGTATGAATGAAAGAATTATAAATGAGCAGAAAGAAAGAAGTCAAAGACGTTTCTGATAAAGTACCCAGGGAATCGGAAATTTCAGCTGCCTCTTAAATACATTTATCTACTAACTTATACATTTCCAAACCAAACCCTCTATTGGTGATGGATTCATTTCTACCAGAAACCTGAGAGGGGAGCTCACAGGTACGCCAAGCCAGCACTTACAGGATCTGTTGCTCCAACTGCCCCTCCTGTGTCCTCCTTTGGTGAACCTATAGAATGGACATCTTGATTATTCCCCAGCCTCCTCTGTCCCATGTCACGTGACCTTGCTCATCCACCTACCTGGCTTCCTCTCATTTCTTGACTGTGCTAAGTTCAACTGATCAGCAGATGGTTTGTCACTTGTTTGGTGACAGCTGGATGCCACTTGCTCTCAGGAAGGTCTTTCTGTCAATTCTTTCATCTAGTGTCCCTTCTCTAGATCTTCGCTGTTCTCTTCTTGTTCATCAAAATCCCTATAATGCCACGATGCAATTGCTTCTTTTCTAGGATGTATCACCAACAGACCCTAGGCTCCATGATGGCTGACCAAGTTGAACTTTACTGCACTATTTAGAACAGTTTTTGGATTATTTGGATTAGTTATCAAACACTTTGTCAATGAACTAATGGCTAATGAACCATGGGAAGAGATATTCATGTATGACGTATGTATCTTTCCCTTTTTGGTGACAGTACAGATTGTTAAATATAACCACATTAAAAAGTAGATTACTTGGGTTTCTGCGTTAACATTCCCATTTGTCTATTTCATTTAGTAAGAAAAAGTTCTACATTTTTGTTCATGAGCATTCTCACTGCCACCTCTGAAGCACAATTAATAAAAGCTCAGAGACAAAAATTGGGGTTCAACCTGAAGGTCAGAATAGCAAAACAGTCAGCCACTGGCTCTTACCTCGACCTCAGTATGAAAATGGCGATCCTGCCCCCAGGAAACCTCAGAATGAGACTGATACTAAGAGCTGTCCCCTCCGATTTTATAATCCTCTCTAGTTCTGGGATTAAGGCTATGCACCACTACTGCCCTACTTTTATGATAAACTAGTGTGGCTACTAGAATCAAACATGTATGCCATTGCTGCCTGGTCTGTAAGGCTGGCTAGTGTGGCTGTTTTATGTTTCTGATCTTCAGGCAAGCTTTATTCATTAAAACACAAATGAAATGCCACTACACACTCCTTCTAGAAATAAAAACACAAGCGGGATAAATTGAGCATAACAGGTATTGCCATACAATGTCATGCTTGGACTTGAGTTCACACACACACACACACACACACACACACACACACACACACACTTCTAGTAGAAACAATGGGGTGGATTGAGAGTCCTAGAAAAAAAAATGTTTATGGAAACAAAAGGCTAATACCTGAAGGTACTGAAGGACAAGCTTTAAATGGTCAAGTCATTACAATCTGATAACTTTCCCATGAATCCTGTGACTAGAAAAGGTTAAAAGGAAACATACATCCTTTAGTAGGTCAAGGAAATGGATGCGGAGAATAGGCAGTTGTGTACACTGTTACTAGAAGCTGCAGTAATCAATATTCTCTTGAAAGGGCCTCAAATCTAATGAGGCAGCTGTGGATAACTAAATTAGGACCATGACAAATTCAGGGAATCGGTTCAGGGCCCCGAGCACCCAAAATTCAAATAAGCAGTCAAAGTGGGATTGCATTAGCTGACCTCTGTAGACTGCTGCTGAAACACAGAAGGCACTAAGAAGAATACCCAAGGTGATGCCTACCACAGCCTAACAGCTTCCAGGTTTCACATATGCCCGGCCGAGGGGGGAATGTGAACCAAGCTCTGTGGGGAAGGCTGTGTGGGGCATGGGGGTGGGGATGGGGCATGGGGGTAGGGATGGGTGGGCAGGGCTGGATGGAGGTTGTACAGCACTCAACCAAGCCCCATGGGAAGGCTGTGTGGGGCATGGGGGTGGGGATGGGACATAGGGGTGGGGATGGGTGGGCAGGGCTGGATGGAGGTTGTACAGCACTCAACCAAGCCCCATGGGAAGACTGTGTGGGGCACTGGGGTGGGGATGGGTGGGAAGTGGTTGGATGAAGGTAGTTCAGCATTCACTTTTCAATTCCCCTCAAAAGTGCTTTGCTTAAGATTAAACATAGAATGAGTTTACAGAACACTACCCTCCACAGCAAAAGTACTCGGAAAACAGCTTTTTATCCCCACATAAATTACTTAACACAGCGGCTCTTAGCTTTCTAGATTTGTGATGCGTGTATGGTCTACTCTACATGGAGGAGACTCATTTTCTGTGCTTTTTCTCTTCCCTGTTGGTCTCTTAAGCAAGGCTCCTGTTTTGAAAGACATTAGAACATTTTCCTGGGAGCATGCAGGGATCTGTTTTCATTTGCTCTTCTCTAGGCCTCTAGGGCCTGTCATGTGGTGCACACTGTGTGTTTCCAGGAGCTTAAGGCTGAGAGTCGTGGTGAATGGGCCAAGCACAGTGTGTGCAGTCCCTACTGAGGGGTGACGTTTGTTACACTGAACTGTACTTTCATTTGAAGGACTGCCCTTCCCACTCCCTCCCTTCCTAATTGTTCTTGATAGCACTTCTCATTTCAAATGAATTTTGTGGAATCCAAGGTCTCCACACTTTTTCTGGCAATATGTCTTTATCAGATCAGTACAAACGATGTGAAAACCCTGTCACAGTCTTCTCCAATGTCTGTCAGTGCCAAATTATACAGCAATGATCCATGGCTGCCCAATGCCCTTAAGGAAAGATCTTTTCTTTCTTTCTTTTTTAAAATTAAGGATGATACTTCAGTTGGAAGTTTATGGCTCAATCCTTTGATCCCAACACTTGCGAGGCAGAGACAGGAAGATCTCTGCGAGTTTGAGGCCAAAGCACAATGAGACCTTGTTTCAGTAACTAAAGAAATAAGTTGGGAAGTTTAACAGATACACAAAAGCAAAGAGAAAGTTTGAAGTGAGTATTCCTGGGCATAGGACACACCCTCAAGGCTGGCGACAGCAGAGAGGATCTTCCCTGTCTGGGTGAAACTTCATAAAAAGGCCAGAGTAGGCACAGCTGGGTTCTCAGAAGGGCTTTTTCATGAAAAACAGCAAATTCTAGTGAGAACATGCATCAGAGATTTTGTAAGAAAATGCCTCCTGTGTCTTGTGCAAAAGCTTAGTTTATCTTTAAGCGGGACTGAGAGAACAGTTTTGAAATAACTAATAATGCTTTCCACTCACACGGAGCATTTTGTATAGATGGACGCCTACTCACAGGTACAGACAACACTCAGTCTAACTCCACGAGGATGAGGATGGAAATGAGTCAGTCTGGTACCAAGGCAGTCACCGGATGCCTACTTAAGGCAAGGATGAAATATATCCCCTTGTCCCACACCAACCCCCTAAAGCAAGAAAAGATAAAATTTTTGAACACATATTGGGTTTTCAAAAAACATTGAGAAACCTATTTAAAACCTGTATTGTAAACCCAGTTTCCTATTTTATGTACCATTTTTTTCCCCTGTGCTCTTAAATTACATGCTAGTTACCTTCAAGAAGCGGTGAGCTCCAGAGTTGAGAATTCTGTTCCCAAACTGCCCTTTGTTCAGAAGCCTCCCATTTGTAGCCATCCAGACCACCCCTTAGAACCCAAGCTTCCTGAGAGCTTAAACCTTCCTCTCTGTTTTCGTATCAGACACTGGCTCCCGTCCCCACACCTGTAGGCTTCTTACAGCTTGGCTGTGGTGACTGTGGGTTACCGCACATGTAACACCCATGTTCAAGGAAGCAAGTACGTGTCATAGTACTGTTTACATTTCTATATGAAAGAATAATGCTAGCAATAGGAACGCGTGTCCTGATATCCAGGTATTTTCCTTTTAAATAATTCATATTTCAGATTTAATCTATGATAACATAATGAGGCAGTATTATAGTCACTCAGGGATTTCTAAAATTGGAATATTTTAAAGTGTGTGCAATATTCAAGTAGGTCTCCAGTAGATTTGTGCACTCTGCTTCCGCTAAGGAAGAGCCTCAAGCAGTGTAGCTAAGGTTAGCAGTATTCTACCTTCAAAGGACCAAAGCAGAGATTTTTACTGGGTCCTAACTGCAGGGCCACACTGTAGCACTCTTTGTCAAAACAGGCACCCAGGAGGTCTTACATCCATTTCTAGAACTTACCCTGCCAGTTCTGTGAGAGAACTCCTGTTGTAAAAGGAGTCTCTCTTCTGTAAGAGCTGTTTGACACTTGAAAGGCTGTATTTATATGCATTTTAAATTATAAGCATGCATTGAAAGCAGCAAACTGTGAACTCACACTCTTGCACTGATCCATGCGATAAACAAAAAGGAGAAAATTTACTGAAATCATACTTCCCAGTAGCCAGCCAAAGTCATGCATTTGTGCGTTCATGTTGGAAACAAAAGGACATTAAAAAAACATCATTTCAAATAAGAAAAGATGGCAAAAGTCCAGTTTGTCTCTAACTTTGGCATTGTCTCTAGCATAATTTATTTACCATAAGTACTTACTCATGCTTTGAAAAATTATTTACTCTTACTTATTTTTTTATTCAAGTATACAAAGAGAGGCAGTTGGCACAAGTGCCTCACATAGTTATTTTGATTTTGAATTTTTTATGCATGAGCATAGGTTGCCCCAAAACAATAACATAAAATAAAGTTTATTTGTACAACAAAAAGAGAACAATTTAATTTTACTACATGCATTATAAAAACATGCATTTATGAATGGACTTTTAGATGACGAACAATGATACATTCCTAAAAGTTGGACATTTTAAAAGTATGTGTAATATTCAAGCAGGTCTCCAAATTGGCATTTAATTTGGAAGTTGATGGCTCCAGCCTTTGTCCCTAGCACTTGGAAGACAGTGCTATCAAAATCTATGTACCAATCAACCTTGCATATGGCTAATAAGAATGACAAATGCACAAATAAAGAAAACAGCCATGAAGTAAATAGAGCAAAATGTCTCCAATTTGCTTATGGGGAAGAATTTGCTATTTGGATTTGCCTCCTACTAAGGAGGGAAAATGAATGGGGGTAGGAGGAGGCAGAAGGTTTCCCTGCCCCTTAAGGTGTAGCAGTTTCCTTGGAGGTTGCAATATTCTGTCTTGCAGAGAAGTCCCGCAAATAACTTCAAAATAGCTTCAGGAAGTCCTTGAAACTGACCAATTTTACTAGGTTCTTCCCACCCAAAAAAATACACAGTCTATAAAGACTGAAGAGAGTCTCTTGAGAAGACTCTTAGACAATACAAACTGGAAGGGCAAAACAAAACAACAACAGAACAGCTACTTAGCAAAAGCTCCACTGAGCAGCCTGAGAGAAGATGAGAGACAAGCCAAACTGCCTAGAAAAAAACAAGACCTGCTGACTGTCTGGGAGAGGCTCAGGCCAGCCGAGCTACCTGCAAAGGACACCCTCCAATTCACTGAGCTGCCAGCAGGCTGTGCATTGTGTTCTGAGTTTCCAGCTTTAGTGAATTGTCACTCATGGGGCTGGGCTTTGGTTAAGCAGCTTCTTTGTGCCATTTCTCCTCTTGAAAGTTATCCCTCACCTGTATTTCTGTAAGCCCAACACAGCTCCTTGATTCAACACGTTGAACATTGACGCTATTCTGCACTTTGGTTATGTTTTGGTACCCTTCATCTCTCTAGGAATAGTCTCACACAACAAACCTCATTAGAAGGTTCTAAAACTGTCCAGTGTAGGCTTCTAGGGACACCAAGAGAGTAATCACAGGACGCAAATGAGTCATAGTGAATTTTCACTTTTCTTTTCCTTCAGTTTTATCTTGTAATTTTTATTGCCCACCATCCCGTATATGTATACACACAGAGCATATGGCTGGAGGTCAGAGGACAACTTGTGGGAACCCTTTCTACCATATGGGGTCTGGGGATTAAACCTGGGGCCTTGAGGCTTGCTGAGTCATCTCGCCAGCCCTTCAATGTGTTTTAAGATCCCTCCCATCCTACACAGGCTGAAATCTTTGAGAGGTAAGGGTTAGGAAAAATATTGGAGACAGATATAATAAGAAAAATTTTTATGTGAACAGGTTTTTACATAATACTGCCTTTGATTTGCAAGCTTTGCTTCTATACTTCAGTACATTTTTATTTTGATTTCTCTGTGTAAGCTGCCATCACAAATTGCCATGGATTTGGTAGCTCTTTCTCTCTTTTTTCTCCTTTGTTTTTGGAGGGTGGAAACCTGCAAATCAGGGTGCCAAGATGGTCAGATGCTGGGGACAATTATCTTGACTTGTAGGCCATATTCGCAGTGTATACATTTAGTCTTACCTCCTTGGCGTAGGTTCAGAGGTCTCTCTCTCTCTCTTTTCCTTCTCCCCTTTTCTTACCTCCCGCTCTTCCTCTCCCTACTTCTTACACTTTCCTTTTCCTTCTCCTCTCTTTCCTCCTCCTCCTTCTGCCTTCCTCCTTCTCTATCTTAATTATCTTCTAAAAGTTGAGTCTCCAGAGACAGTTATACTGGGAGAAGTAGCACTTTGAGATATGATTTTGTAATTCAGTGTGTAAAGGATATAAAGACACAATGAGTCACACTTTTCCAATCACACGACTCATTGACTCGTTTGCAGGAACAATTCTTTGCTGGCCTTTGTTTCCTGCATTGTTTTGACTTCAGTAGTTCAGAGCTCAGATATGCATATCTAGGTCCAATGTGCACTGGGCTGGAAGCCCTCTTAGAATCTTTGTAGATGAGTCATTCTGCTGATGGGTTTTCCCATGAAAACCTTTCAGGAGTTGCTAGGTTTCTCAGAACATTCATCCTTGCCAGACATGACTGATCAGAGTTAACACTGAATAGAGGAATACAGACTTAGAATCTATCCGTGTGACTCGGAGAACATTTGATATCCATGCAATATATGCATAAAATTATTGTTTTCCCCTCTTCACTGAATCTTTGTTTTTCAACATTTCCAAAGGAGACATTTTATAGGTTCTATGTGACCCCCTGCAGAGTCTCCAATAGCCACTATATTTGTGTGGTGTTTCCTTACATGTAACTCTAGGAATCCTTATTTTGATTAAACAATAAGCCATAGTTAGTGACATTCTAAATTATTCCTTGGGATATCACTAGTATGACTCAAAATTTTCCAGTTGAATTTTAGAATAAAAGTAAATATATTCTAACTTGGTTACCGCAAATCCTGCAGCTACATTTCTTCACTAGCAGTGGCCCTGTTGTTCCAAAGAAGTAGCTGTGGGGGTGATGGTGAATTCTGTAGAACAAGATATCCTGATTTGTACCAACATTCCAAAAGGTAGATTTGTCTATTTCAGACTTGATTAAAATAAGTCCTAGGATAATATCATTAACATTTTAGGAGAGTTCTCTTATTAAAGAAAATATAGACTTTCTGACTCATAAACATCTTTCATCTAGACATGTAGGAAAGCCTGATTGTGCATACACTTGCGAGTGTGTACATGAGTATATGTGCATGTATATATGTGTGTATGTGTGTATGAATGTATGTATGTGTGTGTATGTTATTATTTTCCTTGGTCCACTGAATCTTTGATATCGAACATTTCCAAAGGAAAAATTTTATTGATACTATGTAGTTTTGTAGAGTGTTCAATGCATAGTTGTATGTAAATATATATGTATATAACTAGTTATATGATACTTCCCTATAGGTAACTTTGGGTGCGTGTGTATGTATGTGTGTATGTGTGTGTGTATGCATGTGTGTGTTGCTATCTTGAATTCCATTGTTACTCTTGTGGAGAGTTTTTTAAATGTGCTCCACTTGCTTTACATTTTGAGATAAAATAGTAAACTTTATTTTATAGAGATACTAATGTATAAATAACATTTTTAGTGCAAGGTCACATTTAAAACAAATTCAGAGCAGGTACATGCCATCTATCTTACAGTATCTATAGGAACTTCTTGGAAATAACATAATAGCTATCATTGTTAGATTTCACAATATTTATGAGTATAAAATATAAATTATTTAGACATGCCACCCTTAAGCTGCTAACAGGTTCACATTTAGACGACATGCATAATTCAGTAATTCAGTGTGTAATAGATATTTTCACTAAATGACTAAAAGTAATTACTTTTTGCAATATTTCTTTCATCATTCAAGTTTTCTGTTGCTGGGCAAAACTGTGGCAAGTAGTTTAATGTATTTTTTTTCACTTTAAAAGGCCAAGCTGTGTGGGGAAAATGGTAGAGAAATGTCCCAGGTCAAGCACTGGGATGTGAGTCCCTGCTTTGCCCCTGGCATTACGGAGCTCTGAGAATCAAGCAGGTTACTTAACCCCAGGAATGGAGTTTTCTTGTCTTTAAAAGGAGAGGATAATGACAAGTTAGATGGGTTCCTAAATCCTTAGAGGTTTGTTCACTTTGTGACTCTAAGCGGCTATTCTTGTACTAGACTCAAAAAATGAGTCTCCATGAGAGGAGAAGACAGGAAAGGTTATCCAAGAAGAATCTTATATTCCCTATGGTTTCAGGAGTTAAAACTTGTCCTTATTAAGCAGCACACTCCAGGTCACATCCTGCGGTTATTCTGCCCTTTGAGGACTACATTTTCTTTTTGACATCTTGATTGGGCCCCAGCGTTCTCACGTTATATTTTATTTTTATGTGTCTGTTAGGTTCTTTCCAAATGAGTTTATCATCTGGGTAGATCAATGCAGTAAAGGAGATTAGCTTCCTTGTAAGAGAACATAAAAAAATAGAAGTGGAGATCTGTTCTTTTTGCATCAGTGCTTGATCAAGGACTCTGACTCTCTCCTGCTCTTAGACTTTTATATGGATTGTCTTCTGTGCATCCGAGTCCTTTGGATTCATTATGGAATTAAACTTCCAACTTCCCGGTCTTCCCTGAGTTTTCAACTTGTCTATTATGGTACTTTTCTGTCCCTATAATTAATTGCACAAGCCATTTCATGTGTGTATGTGTCTGTGCACACACACACACACACACACACACACACACATTTATGCATCTGTATATGTGAACATGGTTCTTAGTATACAAATCTGTCCTGGGAACCTAAGTCTTATTATAATAAATGCATCCAAATGCAGATGTGTTTTCAGAGATAAGGAATGAGAGCAGGTTCAAAGAATTTTGAAATACTTACTAGAAGAGCTAAAATTGTCATTACAGGATTTTTAAAGGTGATTCCTGAAAAGGGCTCAGGACAAGAGAATAGAAAAGTTTAGAGGACATTCCATCGTATCAGAGAATATGGAAATACAGACTGGTGGCAAAACCATTGGTAGACATGGGCATTCTGACAGGATAGCAGGTGGAAATGAGAAACACATCTCTGGAACTCAGAGAATAAGCAGTCCATGTTATAAGGTGACAAAGAAGCTTTCTAACTGTACTCATGGTCAAGTATTTTGTACAAAACAAAATTTGCAAGCAATGCAATTTGATAATTAGTTGGGAAAATTTCTTTTCCTCATTTTATTAAAAATGTTATGTGAGTTTCTCTCACATAACATATCCTGATTATACTTTCCTTCCCACCACTCCCCACTCAGTTTCTCTCCGTATAGACAGTGCCCTTCTGTCTCACTTTTAAAAAGAAACAGGCTTGTATGGGATAATCATAAAATAAATTATAATAAGAGAAAACAAAAGTAGATATAGAGACAAGGATCCACTCAATCATACACTCAAGAATCCCATAAAAACACTAGATAAAGTGAAACAAAGGACACCTCCTGTTTTTGAGGATGGGGAGTGGGTGACACTCATCTATTGCTAAATAGGGGTGCAATCTTATATACCCACGATGGAAATCAATGTGGCAGGATCCCAAGAAGATAAGACACTGTCTGTCTCAAGATCCAGCCATACCACACTTGAGCATATACACAAAGAATGCTTAGTTCTACCACAGAGACACTTGCTTAACCCTATTCATTGCTGCTCTGTTCATAATAGCCAGAAACTGGAAACTTATATGTCCCTCAACAGAAGAATGGATAAAGAGAATGTGGGAAATTTACACAATAGAGTATTAGTAAGCTGTTAAATGAATGACATTGTGAAACTCACAGGTAAATGGATAGAACTAAAAAATATCCCAAGTGAGATAATCCAGACCCAGAAAGAGATAAATGGTATGTAATTGCTGATATGTGGATATTAGCTGTTAAGTCAATGATAACCAAGCTACAGTGTGTAGAACCACAGTTGTTATGTATTGAGTAAGGGACTGAAGGTGGGACAGATAGATCTATTAGGAAAGGGAAGAAACATATATACTTATGGGTGGATTAGTGGCATTCGAATAGGAGAACCAAGTGGAAGGGAGAGTGAAGAGGGGATAAGGGAGGGCATACAGGGAAAGATAGCTCAATTCAAATGGAATTTGGAGGGTAGTATGGAAACCTAATACATTAGAAGCGTCTCAAAAATATACATAAATGAAGACAGTCTAAAGGAAACCATCAAATAATGAAGGAGACAGAGCCCCAACAGGACATTTCTTGTCATCAAATGAAGTTTCCAGTACTGGAATTGTGCTACATCTAATTGAGGTATTGGCCAAAGGGGTCCTATGGGAACCCCCAAATGACCCAGTTTGTTACCAAGACAAAAATTGCTTTCTATGGAAATATTTCTAAACAAAGTATTTAAGTAAAACCCTTGCTCATAAAGTTAAATACAAAATGGAAGCAATGACTTGAAGATATAATTAGTAACCAAAAGGAAATTAAACCTAAAGATCTGCTAAATCCTCTGACTGTATATTCCAGGTTCGGGGAGAGAGGGGGAAGAGAGCACTTTAGTGTGGCCAAAAGACTGTTTCATAATAGAATAATGAAGGGAGTCTGGTCTGTGTGTCTACAATTCCAGTGCTCAGGAGGTTGAGGTGAAGGATATAAGCTCAATGACAGCTCCAGGTACATAGCAATATCTTGTACTCAAAAAAAAAAAGGTGTGCAGTTTTGGGTTGAGATCCTTTGTAGAGAACTTGCCTCATGCTCAAAGCCCTGGATAGGTTCAATTCCTAGCATAGACTAAAGTGGTTGTTTTGACATATGCACAAAACCCCCAGTGCTGGGGAGTGGAAGCTGGGGTTGAGAAGTTCCAAGTTCAATTCCAAAGCTAGCCGAGGCTACATGAATCCATATATTAAAAACAAATAAGTAAAGAAGAAGTTAGTATGAATGAGAATTGTGGACTTACTTAGTTCCCATCTAAGTGGGAGGACTTCCAACTACACCGGAGGATAAGAAGATGGAAGGAGGATGCTTAGACATCTTGAATTTTTGAGACAGAGACTACAGATTAAATTGAACTACAAACATAGCCTGTTCATCTGTGGATGAAAATCCCAAATCTAACCAAGAGATTGCCTAGTTCAAGATGTAGAACCTTGCCACACTTTCAATATACTAGTTTATTATTGTATCTTACTACAACATGACACCATTTTATGAAGATATTGATATGATACTCCCCTATTCTGTGAGCTATAGATCTTTATTTATGAGAAAAGAAAAAAGTTCCATCCTAGCAATTAGCAAAATTGGTAGTTAATTGCATATTTATGAAATTCTGTCCTATCTCATTTCCTACAATGTGAATTGCAAAACAGTTAAAAGTGGGTAGAAGTTTTTGAGTATTTTAAAATGAATCATGTTGCTGTGAAGTATGTCTGTATTCATAAATGACCAGTAATGCCACTTTGCAAATTTTACATTAGAGTTCTCCTAAATCCTGATTCCAGGGGTGAGATGCCACTCTTTGAGATATTGACCAGGTTTGTCCTAGAAACCTGCAAAACAATTCAAGTGATTGTCACTGCAATTAGTTGACCACCAGAACTCAATCAGATCCTAATTCTGAAGACATCAAATACTTTGGCTACTGGACACGAAGAAATCAATTTAGTACTAAGTAAAAGTAAGTTTTTAGCATGTGGGATGGTCTTATGGGGGAATAATACATAATAATACAACAATCTTATTAATTTGTGAACCCTGTGGATTGTAATAAGTAAGATACGCCCATGAGTGGAATAGTAGCATAAATGTGAGGGTAATCCACCACTTTCTAATTGAATTTAAGCCTCACTCCACAGGAAAGAGTGCATACCAAGTACTGTAAATCTCTCAGAACTGGTGGCTAGGAAGTACATAGATCTCAGGGGTAAACTACTGTTCTGTTTTGCTAATTACATTATGTAGTATTAAACTGCATGCTAAATATGTATCTCTATTTCCATAGACTAGTGCAACTCCTAAACCTCATCAGATAAGATTGCAATGGATAGCGATTAATTCAGAGACTTACAACTGTCATTTACAGAAATAAATGTCTATAGAGCATTGTCATAAATGGGCCATCTGTATCATACTTCCCTTCCTTAAGGTTCAGGAATCATCATAGAAGAGGAAGTGGGAAGTTTGTAAAGCTGGAGGTCAGGGAGGACACCCTTGAAACTGTCTATTTGATGAGACAAGCCACTGCACAAAAAAAAAGAGAGAAAAATCTACAGTAAATTAAATAATGGCCAAAAAAAAAAAGACCACTAAATGGATCACACTGTTGGAAAAAAGTATGTAGGCTTGGGAGAGAGAAGAAAAATATAGAAAGAAGTAAATGGTTTTTAAAAAATTAAAATCCTTAAAGAGAGAGTACAATCATAGATTAAATGAATAAAGAAAAATAATTATGGATTAAAAAATAATAAGTGACTGAGGCTATGGTTGCTTGTGTAAGACCTGCAAGAGATCAATCCAGTTAGCATTCCAGCATGGGGATTCTGTTTTGTAAACTCTGTCCCTTGTTGAGGAGCTATTGACAACAGACAGCTTCTTGGGAGGGGTAAAGTCAATTTTTATTAGGACATGGAGCCTGGTAGGCCAACCATGCTCCAGTGGATATCCTTTGCTCATGAGTATATAGGAAATGCAAATTGCAGTTGGCGAGTTATTAAAAGACCAAAAAAAAATGAGATCAAAAAGTTAAGAGGGTTTGGAGAGGTAAGGGGTGGTTCAGGAAGTTAGGGATATGAGTGAGAAGTGAATATGATGAAGGAATTGTATGAACTTTTCAAAGAACTATTAAAAATAATGCATTTAAATTTTTTTCTAAATTGTACGCACAGTTATTATCCCCATCATTGCTCTTGAGATCCACTGACAGTTGGATACTTTAGCTTTTCTATGGAATCTGTACACTCTGGAATTATTTAAAGTTTTTGTCACCCATGTTAAACTGCCCAATGAATACAGTCTGTCTTTATCCCTGTATAGGACACACCATGGTACCATTGGAAAACTTACATTTTCCAGTCCAGCATATATTCATTGGATGACTTTACCCTTTCCTTAAGATAGTTGACTCATGCTGGCACAGTCTTACCATTCATAAGTGGGATACATAATCAATTTTTAAAAATATCTATTTTCATTTCCTACCTTTCTACCATTTTACTATATTTACCTTTCATTTTATTTTTAACTCTTCATTATAATTTATGTATCCAGACATAGTTTCTGCTCTCTAAATGTGTATCTCTTATATATTCTTCTCATTGATGCAATGTTTTATTTCTTCATCTCACCTCTATTTTCTAGAACACGTTAGTTTGTTTTGTGTCTGTTCAATTAAATTCCTTCCTGACACCTGTGTGCTCTGTTACTCTCTTCTGAGTAGCCAGTTTATAACTGTGTAAGAAAAGGCTCAATTGCCCTTTCATTCCAGGTTGATCTGGCTGGGTTGCTACTGTAGGAAGCCCTGGTTTTAGTGTCCTTAGGTTTTTCTCTGAGGGTGACTAAATTCCCAAAATAAGACTGTTTGAATCTATTTACTGAAAAAGCTAATTATGAGTTCTTTCAACCTATTGTGGAGGATACTGAGTCTTGACATTTTGTAGACAAAGTCCTCAGTTCATTGTTTCAATGTGGCTCCTCTGCTCTGTGGTCCCAAGTCCTCTGGCTTTGTTCTTCGTGGGCAACGAACAAAATATTCTGGTGGCTGCATAAAGGACAGACATGCCGGCTCTTGGTCAGTCTTCCTACTAGGATGGGAACATTTAATTTCCAGTTCTAGAGACATAAAACTATTCCCAGAGACTTTGAGGAGTCATTGATGAAAACTGACTTGCTTTTGGAATTTTTTCTGGGTTCATATTTTCACAAGTCAGCATTCCTGAGTGTGCTGTATTTTTCTCAAAAATTATACCATGCTTCCAGGTTGAACCATGTGCTGGTGTTGTCTCATGTTCTTTGGTCTTCGATTTTCTCCCTAAGCCTTGCAAAGTAGCTATTGCAGCATGACTTCCTTGCTCACAATGAAATCTTCTGCAGGCAGCGCTGGGTCAGGGATATTAGAGGGTACCTTGTAAGATCGATTAACTGAGTGAAGGACTCGTCCCTCTCTAATCTTCTCATTCTTTTCATGTGAACAAGTCTCCACCAACATTCATTCATACGACTCTACAAAATTCTTAAGTATTCTTTGCCTTCTTAGTACAAAGTTATGTGTAGACCTCTCAGGTGTCCTAGAACTCTGCTTGTGGGGATATTTTATTGATACAAATGCACCATCTAGACTAGAACAGAGCAGCAACCTCCATATATAACAAAAAACTCATATGTGACTGATACTGCCATCTGTCCAGTTTCCACTTAAATGCACATTAGTTCTTTGAATATATTATTGAAGGTGAAGGTCACTTTATGGTGACCTTTTGAGTATGGGGTCATCACGGTCATCACAAATAACCTCAAGCTGCAGCTGTGACCAACAGGGAAAATGACTTCAACTGTTGACACATGCCCTTGGTCCAGATATAATAGGCTCTAATAACATTAAGTATAGAAAACAGGGACAAAAGAATACATGGACTCACAAAATGGTCCATTGCACGTATCCTAATAGGTTTCCTACGATGGGAAGACCTTCGACGTGTGCATGCCAGATGCTTGTGCATCTTTTCCTTCATTCTCTTGATTTGTGTGGTTTCCAATCACAATAATTACTGTAAAGTAAAACTATGGTTAAAATTGATAATGTTGTTACTAAACTCTGCCTTAATGGTTACTTGTGTGAAGTACCGTACAATTAGGCTGGTTATTCTGCTTGAATGGGAGATAGACAAAAGCCCTTGCTTTCATAGAGAAATGCTTGAAAAGGTAAACTACAACTACGTGTCTTGAAACAGAAGTCTAAGATAATACTCATTATGAGGCAGTCAGTAGGGGCACATGCCCTTAAACCCAGCACTTGGGAGGCAGAGATCTTGGCAGATCTCTGATAGTTTGAAGGCAGCCTGATCTACAAAGTGAGTCCCAGGAGAGACATGGATACACAGAGAAACCTAGTCTTGAAAATGTTGATATTCACTGTGATGTATCTTGAGTAGTCATTACATGGGGGAAAAAACAATTTTAAAGTTAACTCCAAGAAAAATCTCTTTCTTGAAGAAAAACAGACACTTATTTCTGTAAAACACTGAAGGACACCATGAGAGTAAACTGTTTTAGAAGCATTGGTGCTGAGGCAAGCAACGTCTGGTTTTTGAACATAAGATAGTAGCTGTTGGCTAAAGTGCTGAGATGTGGTGCTTCCGTTTGTCTTGCCTCCACGAATGACAATGTTACAGCTTGCACCATCACAGTATTTCTTTTCATTTTATTTAACTGAAAAAAATGAAGGAAGACTGTCTGTAGTTCTGGACGACTACAGAGTCAAGGACGACCGCAAACTTCTGATCCTCCTGATCCCACCTCCTCAGTGCTGGGATTCCAGGCACCTGTCTTGAGGCCTGGTTTTGTTACTGCTTATGTTGACAATCTAACCCAGGGCTTCATGCACATCACATAAGCACTTTACTAACTGAGCTCCACTCCTAACCCTTCATCTTTGTTTCAATGTCTGCACTAGGAATGGGATCAATTCTATTAGACATCCCAATACGCAGTGTTTTGCAGTGACAAGAGCTGTGTCTTCTCACTTCCTGTGCTCTGTGTGTGGAGGTGACTATTTTCTGAGCTCAAGATAGGTCTGGCCCACTGTGGACCTCTTCCCTTTACTGCCAGGAGCCGGTGAGCATCTTGAAGTATGCTGTCTACTTTCTAATTAGATTCATTAAATTCTATACGATTAAAATTGGCCATATTTTTATTTATTTATTTTTTTAATTTTTAAAATCTATTTATTTATTTAAGATTTCTGTCTCTTTCCCACCGCAGCCTCCCATTTCCCTCCCCCTCCCCCAGTCAAGTCCCCCTCCCTCTTTAGCCCAAAGAGCTATCAATGTTCCCTGCCCTGTGGGAAGTCCATGGTCCTCCCACCTCCATCTAGGTCTAGTAAGGTGAGCATCCAAACTGCCTAGGCTCCCACAAAGCCAATACGTGCAGTAGGATCAAAAACCCATTGCCATTGTTCTTGAGATCTCAGTGGTCCTCATTGTCTCTATGTTTTTTCCCAAGACGGTTTTATCCCAGGCTTTTTCAAACCCAGGTCAGCTGGCCTTGGTGAGTTCCCGGTAGAAAACCAAACACATCTGAATCACAGAAGCCCAGGAACATAGTTTTCAGGGTCTTTCAAAGGTTTCTGTTGGCAAATTTTCCCACAAAACAAACAATGTTTTCTTTTTTTTTTCTTTTTTTACTATTTGGTGTCATATAGAAACAATTGTCCAAAAGAAAGAGAAAGAAAACTTATTTCTAACTTCAAAATTGATTTTTATTATGTATTCTTTACATAATATATAATACAATGAATTTTTAGTAACATGATAAATATTATTTTGGATAAGGGTTTAAAAACCTTGAAGAAATTGTTTTATATCATCATCTTATCATATTCAGTTAGTGGTGGACCCAGAGTTTTAACATATCTGAAAGGAACTGTTTTAACTTAATGTGGGCACATAGATTTCTAAATGACATGCTAGTGACAGTAATTATGCATGTGGCACTCAGGAGTCGAGTGCTGTTCCAAGCACTCTGTATGTAACCTGTTTCTTCCTCCAGATCACTGCTAGAAGCTTGTCTACTTCCACCAAATTTTATAGGTGAGAGAAGCCTATCCTAAAGAAGACAGTGCCTTTAGGTAGCAAGAAAACATGACTGAGCCCGTTTAAGGAGTACCCCCTGCCAGCTACCTTGTTTTTAAATATACCTTCTTCTTAGGAATCTAAGAACTTTTCACAGTGACGCAGTTAAGACTCATTTCAAACAAGAGTTCACCAGCTTAGGATTTTGAAGTGTCAATTAAAAAACAGCAGCCAAAATCAAGAGTGACATTCCATGTTGATCATTTAGAGAATTGACCGCAGCCTTAGAGGGAGGGCCTCAGGTCATCCATGTACAGGGCACAGCACTTGTGAGAAAGTGATCACAGGGTCCTGTCCTTAAATCTTGAGTTACAAAGGAAAGAGAAACAAGTTGTGCCAAATGTTTGAAAAACAGCCTGCCATGATCTTCCCTAGAGAAGTTCACATTATGAGTTTCTATGCCGACTGCTGTTTCTGTGAAGGCAGAGAACAATTATGTCATTCTAAGTTCTTTCTTTTGTACTTATTTACAAAAGATTTATATATATATGAATATGCATATATATGCATATATTATTTATATTGCATTCACATACTGTTTTCAAGGGTAGGACTGACTGGGCTTGTAGGGAATGAAGAATGACAGACAGACACATGGACAGAAAACTGGGATTGGGTAGTCTGATATCTCTGATGGAGAAACACCCCAGAAATTCCATGTGGTGCTATGGATTGAATAGAGAAGTAGAGTTTTGCCTACAGATGAACAAGGAGGCAGGGTTATTACATAAAAAAAAATGAGGAGGCAAGATTATTATATATAGCTGGACCGAGAAGATAGGTTCTGAGGCTCTGTGGTCCTTGACATGGCCATGCTCGTGTCAACAGCATAGTTCACTTCAGGGTTTATATTCAGAGTATGTTTGGAGTCATCCTATAGTGGAGCTCCAGTGCCCCTACTACACACCACAGGCTAACAGATACAAAGCCCAGTGCTAGGAATGGGTTCCCTCTTTTGAAGCTGTTGGCCAGTGGATTCCACAGACCCACAAGCGTTATATACAAGATGTCATTGGATTGGTTACCCTCTTGAACGTGACAGTCTAACCCGATTGCTAAATACGAATATAATTTAGTCACAGAACATACAGAAATCAAGCTGGCACTTTCTTGAAAGCCTTATTACTGGATAGCTTTCATGGTGCTTGAATGGGCTATGTAGCTTAATATAGAAGAAATATAATCACCAGGCTTACCCACCTGGTAACCCTGCAGTTACAATAACGACTAACCTGGTAAGATATGTTCACTGATGTGGTAGTAGCACAAATACCATGGGAGTAAATAACCACTTTCTGATTAGAAAGTCTGCTCTGTAACATGGAACACATACCTGGTGTCATTATCAGGGCCAATAAATGTTTCTAGACAGGTCATAGGTATCAGGCAAGGACCTAGTACTATTACTGTGCTAAACAGACATAGTATTGAACTGACGCCTTAGGGCTTCCAGTTATATCCTTGGATTAGAGCATCTCTCAGCCTTCATCAGAGAAACTTCTTTTTGTAGCAGATGATTGTTAGCAAAGAGGCCCACAAGTGATCACGGAGCAGAAAATAAGAGACTGGAGTGTTCATCTCCAAATGGTACATCTATGTCATACCCCTTTCTTTCAAGCCTTGGGGATCATTGTGGAAGAGAGGGCAGAAAGATCGCAAGATCCAGGGGTACGGAACATCTTTAAAGAAACTGCACTTTCTGTACATGATAGCGCTGTGGTACACGTGAATTCACCACATCTGTGAGAACGTGCACAAGACCCACACCAGCTAAAACCAGACAAAGTCCTAGCCTGAAGTGAGGAGGGAGAAACTAAATCCCGTCTTAGCTGAGACACTATTGCAATTGTTGTTATCTGGAAGAGGAAGAATCAGTTTTCTGTCTTAAGGGTATGACAAGTCAATGCCATTGTGTAGATGGCCTTGCCCCCAAGAATATATGGGCAGCACAAATTGGACTTGATGATTTTCTAAAAATATTAAAAACAGGACATTACCTGTGAAAGTGGAGCGGATCTCTGAATTAAGCAAATATGTCATATGTAATCTACAAAGAACTAATATTTAAAAATAACAACAGGGGCATGAATGATGTTGTAGAGTTTTACTATAGATTTTTCTTTGTTTTTATTTCAGATAATGTCCTGCTACCAGCATAGTCAAAAAGTACTAAAAAAATGCCGCTTGCCCATTCACAGACTGTATTAAATCAACAAGCTTCCTTTAATTAGGAATGTGTAAGATCTCAGAGGCCGAAGTTACATTCATCTGTTTCTTGATATAGCGATCAGCGGTGTAAGACTGCACAAACACACACACACACACACACACACACACACACACACACATACGTACACACACCATGTAACTCTAGAGGAAGAAACTACAGTTGTGCTTGGAAAAGTGAAGGACCTCCTTGTAGGTGAAGTGATACACGAATCATACATTGAAGCATAAGTAACAACTTACAAGATCAATCTGGTAAATTATTTTGAGTAAAGAGAAACCTTTACAAAATATTGTTGAGTCTAGTCATGGTTGAGGTTTGGGGTTGGCAATGACTGTGGCATGAATGTGTGTGTGAAAGGGTGTTGTGGAGAGACTCATACCATTCTGTCTAGGTCAAATACTGGTATTAATTCTGTGAAATTTATTATTAACTTCATTGCACTTTAATTTTCTAATGTATACAATAAGGAAGGCAATAGTTTGTAAACTGAAGGATTTCTCAGGGACAAATTAAATAATAGTACAAATCTCTTAGTAGAATGAACACTTAAATGTCACTAGTGGATATCCATAGTGTTAATTATTATTACTTCCCCAATGAGACATCTCAAATACAAATAATAAATATCATCATTTGAGTGACATTTTACATACCTATGACATCATAATAACAGTAAGAAATATGGTATTATGTTTCTGCATTATTTTGTTTAACTACTCTCTTCTGTAAATAAGAAAGCTATTCTTTTAGGGTAATATTCCAACAAAGATATCATTTGTGAATACATTCTGACCAGTCCAAGGAAGCATCCTTATTGCCTAAGTGGATAGCTGATAGAAACACACTGTAACAAATGTCTATTGTCACTGGAGTCCTTCTGTATATGCCTTAGAAGAAGAAATACAAGGCATATACTTAGAGATAAAAATCATATTGCTGGACACAAATTTCATTTGGAATGGATAGCTTTAAAACCCAACTCTCTTATTTTAATTGAATTCACATAGACATTTTATCCTTTCATTAACAAAATTTGTAAGGCCCTAAATAATTAATTCTTTAAAAGCTGGCTTCCATTAGCTGAATAATATTAAATGATCATTTTAAGAGAGTAAGTGCAGACACAAGCTTCACAGTTATATTACAAAACAAGCCATATTCCACCTAAAATTTTGAATTACTTATGAAGTCCTGCAAGCTTCTAGATGACTCTGTGTTGCAGGCTGAGGTAGGTTCCTTTTTTTATCCAATTGAAATTCCATAGCATAGATTGAGTTCCACAACCAACAGCTCTTTCCTGGGTCCCTAAAACAGACTATATTGGAAAGGGGAAACAGTCATGTAGGTGGAGAAGGTAGCAGCAAGAGACAAAGAAACTATGTACTAGGAAAGAAGAATTATGGGATAGAAGAAGAATATGAGTTTAATGCTTGGCTAGACAGACAGACCAGACCACTGGCAGTGCCCCAGAATGGGCTGTGTGGGAATTCAGCAGTCAGAAGGTCAGACTGGTCAAGTTGCTCCAACCAAAGCATGCAGATTAAAAAAATGTAAATCCTTGTACAAGCCAAAGTCCTCATAGGCCTATGCGAAAATGAAGAAACTGCAGTGTGTGCCAGAACCAGCCATGTGTAATAATTTCTTAAAAATATAGGTTACTGGGTAGATATAGAGAGTATATAATCTACAGTTGTATACCCATATTTCTAGGACAAGGTAAAATTTAGTTGGTGAGGTCCATATTAAATCAGAAGGATTAGGACTGGGGAAGCTTATTTTCTAGTTAGGATGCCACGTTCTTGAGTTGGGATGGGTTGGGAGAACACAAGACTATGACAATCTTTCCATGCTGGCCCTCCACTACACAGACGTTGTGGGAGAATGAAACATTGCATCTTTTAAGAAGATGCATTGAACTTATTTTATTTATATCTTTGATTTTACTCTTTATTTTTTAATGATAGAGAAGATATCATCCAGATTCTAATGACAACAGCTCAGAATGAGGAAGTGATTCTTGAGGTGTTACTTCTTCAGTGATCCAGATCTCAGCAATTGTGTTAATACAATTCCCACTACCAAGTTGCCAGGTCAGGCTCCTGAAAAAGAGACCCCCCAGTTTGTAAGAGTCTAGTCTGAGTATACACACTGACAGGCACTTGATGTGATTTTACCACGTGGGAAAGATAAGTCACTGCATGGCTACTGGTTGTTTAATCAAGTTTTGATGTTTTTCTTTTAAGAGTGAATTGCATGTTATTGGGAGAGTGTTCTTAAAATCTTGAAAGTGTTAGCAATGAAGTACAGATACTGAAAAACACGAAGAGAGTACTAAAAAGCAGAACATTAATTTGAAGGAGAAAAAGTAAAAGCGTCAACCTTTTCTCTTTCGGTTTGTGGTTGCCTTGAAAAGTAGTTGGAGCTTTAGAAAAAAGATAGACCAAGGCCTCGGGTCCTCAACCAGCTGAGCAAGAGGCAAACAGTTAGACTTAATGGAGAAAGGCAGGACAGGATTTCAGGAACAACTTGTACCTTTCCATACACAGCAGAAATAAAGGAGGTGACTAAGCAGCCTGTGTGAGGAAATCCTGGTCCAGCCACGAAGATGCCCACATTTCAAAGTGTAATTATATAAGTTAAGGAAAACAGAGGTTACTTGGAAAGCATTCTGTTCTTATTGAGAACTTCGTCTTACTTTATAAATCGCAGTAAGAAATTAGTAATTAATGAAATTAACTGTTACTTGAGTTGTGTACATTTAACAATGCATCACGGATACAATTACAGGCTGTATACCTAGTTGTCATGGTGATTAATGTCCAAGGAAAGCTAAACACCTGTCTATGGCATATGGGTCCATGGTACCACGCCCCTTGTGAAACTTCAGTACTATATAGCCATGAATTAGTCTATAAATGGTTTTTCTGAATCACAAATGTTTTTCAGGTTTAAAACGTGTGGTTTCAAGTATATAGGTAGCTGCTGAGAGTTGGAACCAAGGGAATAGTGCTTTGGATAAAGTTAGGAAAATTTTTAAGTGGGAGAGCTGCCCCTGCACCCCACCAGCTAGAGATTCATGGGCATTCATTCTGCAGCTTTCCTGGGCAGCATAATTGAGCTAACCCATTGGCAGAGAAGCAGGTGAGCCAGCCCCAAAGTAATGACCATGGGGGAGCTGTCCCCATTACCCATCTGTCATGTGGTGGCATAGGGGTGGGGAGAGATGCCTTCCCTGCCCCTGCCCATCAGTTCCTGAGGCAGGTGGGAGAGCTGGCCTTAAGGTCATAAGAACGGGAGAGATCTGGGATGAAAACCTCCTTCCTGGGGGCTAGAGTTCATAATAGTGGAAATGTTATGCAAAAAGCTGAGGGAAGAAAGTAATCCATAGTCCTACAAACCACAGCATGGACCAGCATGGTATGATATTCCCAAGGGTGCAGCAGTGGTCCTCACATCTTGTCAGTAAATTCCAGTTCCCTGCTTAGACATAAGGGCCACATAACAAAATTAGCCTGAGACTGGAAATCTAGCCAATTATCCAGGGCTAGGAAGGTCATGGATCTTAGAGAAGAACCTAGTACTGCCATTTACTAAACCAATATAATTCCTAACTGCAGTAAGTCTTTATTGTTATGCTCACAGGTAAGTGTAGCTCTCAGCCTTCATCATAAAAACTTCACTTTTGGACAGGAGACCATTAGCGAATAATACAACTGGTCAAAATACAGGAAACAACTAATTGTGAAGTGTTCAGTCCCAATTAGAACATCTACAACACAACCCCTACACCTAAGGCTCAAGGAGTATCATGAAGGGGAGGGGGTAAGTGCCAGAGGACCAAGAAATCTGCTTTAAGATTGTATGTTCTGGATATGACAGACACTACATCCATAAAATCTCAACAGTGTGGCTGCTTCGATAAGCAATGGACAATGGCAATACCAGTTGATATGCCCACGTGGATGGAAGAAGTCTCAGGGGACTCACCCCTAGATGAAGAGCTGTATGCAATTAAAGTTGATGAGAAACAGAGAAACCTTCCCATGGGACGAGCCCCCTAATAGGTTATCCAGTCCCAAGCAATCATTCCTAAAGACATATACATACAAGTAACACTAACCAAATAACACGGATTAGTCACATATTTATGTGAGAATAATTTAAGAATAAGAGACCTTGGATTTTTGAGGAGGGGTATAGGAAAGATTGGAGGGAGGAGAGGGAAGGGGGGGAATGATGTAATTATGCTTTTGTTAAATAAAAAGTATGCATCTTTTTTCAGCTTTATGACTCAGGAATATCTTTTTTGGATTTAGGAGCTTTTTTCTTTCAAGGCAAGCATCAAAAAATGTAAGGACAGTAGTTTCTGTACAAATGAAGGGTCCTAACTAAAGAAGACACCCTTTCCAAGCTTCCCTAGGGAAGGTAGACCTAGCTAGTGAGCCTCCTGCTTCAGGGTGCAGTAGTCTTTTGTGATAAAGACATGAGACTGTTTTATCTTCTGGGAAAAGACCTTTGAACTAACCAGGTCACTCCAACTACCACACTGTATGGCCAAACTGCCACAACACCCTCTGACTTTGATACTAGTTATTGTTTATCATGAAAAGCACACATGTAATGTGTTCCATTTGCATGCTATAGGAACGGTGAGGCCCTCTGACTGTATAGCCCAGCATTTTCCCTACGATGGACATGACTATTCGATGATAGAGATGTTCTCTGCTGTCCTCATACAGAAGAGTTCTGGGCTGGGAAAGATTTGTTTCCATTAGATTTTTCCCAACTCCACCCATTTCCCCTTTTTTGGAATAAAAATTAAATTAATATATAATTGGGAAACATTGGCTTCTCAGGGTTTTACTTTAGGTTTAAAAGTAACTCTAAAATATGTTTAGACTTCCAATTATTTTACAAATAGGAATTAAGAAATTTTGCCTCAAAAAGAAGCAAGGGGCTTATCTCTCACTCTCCACATGGCCCTCCTCATGTGGTCTTCCTATCTGAACCACAGAATTAAAACATTCTCAGTATTCTCAAGAGCTATACCACCACTGCCATCCCATATACCCAGGAAGAAGCGTGAAAATTCATAACAGGTGCTTTATGGCTTTGGGGCTCAACTATCTTGTGAAAATCCAGTCAAGAAAGACTGCTGGTTTCTGAGGACAGAGGGGTAGGTGTGTTGATGGTTCTTCCTCCAACCTTCAAATTCACAGATGCAGTTGTGACTTGTCATTCCCATTTAGATGTTTAATAAAATTCTCAACTCAGTGTACCCAGCATTAAATTTAATCTCCAGCAACCAGTTTCTCAAAATAAGTATATCATTCAAGTTGATGGCAGGCCACCCTATTGTTCTACTTGTCATGTAAAAAAAAAATAAAAATAAAAATAAAGCAAAGCTTGACCCTTGTTCTTGAAGCTCTTTCACCTATAAAAGGAAAATCTTGTTGGTACTCCCTTGTAATTATATCCAATACTGTATGCTCCTCACCCTCCCCTGCCATGACTCAGAACTACCTTCTTTCACAGTGGTCTCTCTAGTCTCTCTGTTCTGCCCCTTGGTCCTCTCCTGTCAAGTCATCCTAGCAGGGCAACTTTGAATATCTGGTCTTATCCGTGCATACTTCCCTCCTCACTACACAGATATCACATGCTATATCCCAAGTTCAAAACAGCCCTTGATCCCTATGTGTCTTCATGGTATGTGGCTCACTTTCTTTAACTTTGTGCAAATGTCTCAATGAAATTATGTTGAACTCCCTATTCAACACTATACCCCATTTCTCAATCCTTGATTTCCAACTTGAAATCACCTTCCATAGTACTTATTGCCTTCAAATGCACTAGATAATTTGCTTCTCTGTAATGTTTCTTGCTATTTTATGACTCTTGCACTTCAAGTTCTTGGTTACACAGGAAATAATTGATGAGTACTTGAACACACAGATTGAATGGAGTTTGAAACAAGCAATATCGTTGAAGTTTTATTCATGAGGAAAATGCCTAAATGGGCTCATTTTCAGGTCAGTGAGCAAAAATAAAAAAATTACAAAATCCTCTCTGCTTTGGGATAATACTCTGTTCACTGTAAAGATTTGTCACTCATATAAGTTTAATAAAACCCTGATTGGGCAGTATCCAGGCAGAAAATATAGGCAAGGCAACCAATCTAAGAGAATTCTGGGAAGAGGAAAACAGAGAGTGAGTCACCAGCCAGATGCAGAGGAAGCAAGATGAGGATGCCTTACTGAGAAAAGGTACCAAGGCATGTGGCTAAACATAGACAAAGATCATGGGTCAATTTAAGTAGTAAGGTCTACCTAATAATAAGCCTGAGCTAATAGGCCAAACAGTTTATAATTAATACAAGCCTCTGTGTGTTTCTTTGAGACTGAATGGCTGTGGGATTATGCAGGGCAGAAAATTTCATATACACCTCTCCTAGGAAATCCAAAGACCAGAGTGTAGTTTCAGATGGTTTAGGGTTGTTAGCAGAGTCAGCTTCAATGGATGACAATAAAACAAGTGTCTAACGGACTCAGAGAACCTTATTTTAAGGAAAGGGAGAAAAAAAGAGAACTTGAATGCTATGTTCTTTCTAACAAAATAAATATGGATGATATCTACCAATAAGAAATTCAGTTGTCCTTAGTGAAAATTGTCACTAAAAACTCCACTAACAGGACGTCTAATGACTGTGCCACTGCTAGGACTATCTAATCTGAGGGGCCTGCACTGTAACCTGGGGCTGTGGTGTGGTCTCCTCCAGGGCTGCTGCTGAGGGCCATGACTGGGTATGTGGCCCTACCACAGTCAGGGTCTCTGTTGATGTGTGTGGTCCCTGATATTATTAAAGGGCATGCTGATGCCAGAGATCTGAGTCACCACTTGGGGTCATGCTGGATTCCTAGGGCCATGCTAATGCTAGGGTTATGCCAATCTGAGTGGCCTGCATGGCCACCTGGGACCGTGGTGATATCCAAGCCTGGGTTGCTACAGAGACCAAGTCTGGGCCAGTGGTCCTACACTAGTTGGGTTCTGAGTTGATGGCTGTGGCCCATGGTACCACAAAAGGCCACCTGGATGCTTAGGGCCTTGGCCAAAACCTGTGGCCATGTTGGTGTATGAGAGTCATACCACCTCTGGGGCCTTGAAACAGATATTATTGCAGTGAACATTTTGAGGGTAGGGCTAATTGAGCAAAAGTTTATACTGCCTGAGTTCCCAATGGCACTAGGACCAATGAAGAGGTGTTTGAAAGATGAGAGGTAAGGTGGTTCTTTTTTTTTTTTTCAAATTAATGTTCAGGGGGTTCTTTTGGGGGAGCACATGGAAGGGGTATATGGAAGAACTGGGTGCTGAGTGGGATTGGGGTACATGGTGTGAAATTCAGAAGAATCTCCAGAAACAGGGTTGGAGAGATGGCTCAATGATTAGGAGAACTGTCTGTTTTCCAGAGGAGCAGGGTTCAATTCCCAACACCCACAGCCCTTGATCTATATATGTTCAAATGTTTGCTTCTCAGTCAGATGATCTTGATCTCATAGTGGTTCATAACTATCTGTGTAGCTCCAGTTCCAGGGGATCTGATACCCTCCTCTGGACTCTGAACACATACATGACATGCAGACAGATATATAGGGAAAACACCCATACATGCACAGTTAGAAATAAATAGACAAATGGTAATCATTTTAAGCCTTCACTAACAAAGTGATGCTGCAAATAACTTAGATTCTGACACTATCTGCCAGTTTTGCAGGTCATGTCTTCAGTCTCTTAACCAAACCTGAAAGAATACTTGAGGGGTGGTAGTGAATCATTTTGTAAGGTGAACCACTGTGAGATATTTGTGACTGATGTGCATTTTAGCTTTAGCTAAATGTGATCAAAGGATGTGATCATCCTTTGAGAGAGAATCACAACCTTTTTCTGAAGACGGGGCTCCTTATATTGTTTCTTGATAAACAACAGTCAATATTTTAATATCTAAAAATCCTAGTCTGTATCTTTAGAATAAAACCTTGAATGTAACTGAAAATTTTGTTAGTTGAGATTCTTACTATCTGTGTATGAGAGAATGAGAGAGAGAGAGACAGACAAAGACAGAGAGAGAGACAGAGAGAAATCTAGGACTCCTTACACAACAGACAAGTGACAATCTGTGGCCCTACTTCTGATATATATTCTGAATGGTTTTTTAAAGTTAGCATACAAGTATGATATTTTATTATGACACTTCATAGATATACCATCCTCTTGTGCTCCCTTAGGCTGTCCTTCTCCCCAAATCATTCTCCGTAAACTTGCATTCTTTTCTCCCCCACAGTTAAAGCCGATTTCTCTCCTCCATGACCCCCCTTTTAAGTTTCCTCTCTCTCTCTCACACACACACATACACACACATACACATCCATGCATCCATGCACACACACACACATGCACAACACAGCATGAATACATACATACATACATACACACATATATAAATTTCGAATGCAGGTTTTACATTTTAGAGAAAACATGTGGAATGTGCATTTCTCAGCCCGGGTTCTTCGCTTAACACATGATTTCTATTTCCATTCATCTTCCTGTGTATGTAAAATTTGTTTTTCTTTGTAGCTAAACAACGTTCTATTGTGTGCATGGGCTGCAGTTTCTTGGTTCCTCTCTTGATGGATTATTTGGGGGCTTACTTAATCATCTGGTACCCACCATTTTGTTTTAGAACCCCCAGCTCTGGCTGCACACTGCCGGACTTGGGGCACTCCTGGCTTGGCACAAGTAGCAGCCTCCTTGTAAGAAAATTTTGTTTTAATTTTTTCAAAGAACCAAAGTTCATTTTCAAAGAAATCACTCATTTATTTAACAGTCATGCTTATAAGAGTTATTAAGTATTTCCCTAAAAAAAATCACATTAATAATACAACAGGTACAAATAGTTTGAATACAGAGCTGAAATTTTGGCTCTAATGTTGTTCTTAGGGTTAATGATTACAAGTCTAATATAAATGCAGCAACTCAGGAATAATGAGATGAAAGAAATTCATAAAGCAAGAGAATGATGGTACAAAGTTTCCTGTCCTTTCCAGACACAAACTACCCAGGTGTGCCCTTGACAACTCATCAACATATTCCTCAACCAGAGGTCTTTAGTCTTGTTAAAGAATTCTGAATTTAAACTTCATCGAACTGGTGTGAGTAATCAAATTATCTGACTTTGGCAATGCATATCCATCTGTAGCTTTTTTTCTCCTGCCTCACTGCTTGAAGGTGATGTTTAAGGATTTATATCCTTTAATTTCATGATTCATTCTTCATAGGTTCTCTTCTCATCCTCTCTCAATACCTAGTCACTACTAGACAATAGATATTCTATTTTTATTTTTTAAATTTATTTATTTATTTATTATGTATACCATATTCTGTCTACATGTATCCCTGCAGGCCAGAAGAGGGCACCGGACCTCATTGCAGATGGTTGTGAGCCACCATGTGGTTGCTGGGAATTGAACTCAGGACCTTGGGAAGAGCAGGCAATGCTCTTAACTGCTGAGCCATCTCTCCAGTCTGACAATAGATATTCTTATGCTATGGCATATTATAAAGTCCTTAGAAGTTTTGGGTGGCAGGAGGATAAAGACTAAAGATATGTTGTGTCATATCTTTATGACATCATTGTGGTATTTTTAATGAATACATTTCTTCTTCTTTCTCTTTTAGACTATTAATTATTTGAAGACAGCTTCTTACATTCATTTGTTTGCTTTAGTCTTTATTCATGAAGCAATGTTAAAATATTTTTAATAAGTGAGGCTGTCTGAATGGGGAATGACAGCTACATTTCTTATTTAGTAGTGCTATTCAGTCATAGAAATGCTCTAGGAATTTCAATAGAAATAAAACTAGCATTGTAGATTGTGGTAACTCACAGAACAGAATTCGTAGTAACTAAATTTTGGGATACATAAAGCAGGAATCCGCCTCAGAGTGGCCGCTTTTGTTGCAAGTGATTGAGGAAATCACATAACACTCTAAGTCAGCATATATTTTTTTTTAACATAACACAGTGGCTAAATGCCATATCTTATCACAAACCTATGCTGTGAGATTAAAATAAGATAATGCACTAAAGCATTTGTAACTTTAAATTATTAGTCAAAGAGGAATAATGCAGATGAGAGCCTATGTATAATATTAGTAAGGAGATAAAAAGGATTCTCAATAACAAAAGAATCTTAGTAAACATACATAGAGAAAAGGGTTAGCTGGAGGTTTATTTAATTCTAAAGGATATTGGAAAATTCGGAGCATTCACACAAAGCTCATCCTTCTCTTCCAGCTCTAGTGGAGAAAGTGATGGTTTAGGGGCACAAGGGACGCTGTGAAGTACATTAAAAATTGCCCTATTTTCAGTTGACATGCTCCTAGTGCTGCCATCAATGGGGAATTTTCTTGTAGAAAGGCAGGAGGATTCAGTATATCACATCCAACCCTTTCCAGTAAGGTTATTTACTGCAATTCAACTCACAGCTCCCTGAGGTTTTGGCAAGATCATAGAATTTATTCTCCCACACAGAAGTCAGCCATGTAAATCACGTCACACACTTCCATTGTCACGGACTGCTCGCACACAGCACCAGCTCCTTTATTTCTTTGTGCCTCAGAGGCTCTTAAAAAAAGCAGTATGGCCTTTCCTTTTGTAATTCTACAATTTTATATTATTGTATTCTTTTTAATATTTCTTAATTATTTTTTTTAAAGTAGAGTGAGTCAGAAAATTTACAACAATAAAACCAGAGGCAAGGTGATAAATACTGCAGAAGAAACATTTTTTTTCTTTCTTATACACAAAAGGTACCAGCTAATATTAGAAGGAAAAATAAGGCAGTCTTTGCTGGGAGGCCTCAGAGCACTTCATTAGAAATAGAAGGATGTGAGATGCTGTGTCAGAGCAGCCAAGAGGGCTCCCGGAAGGACCACCTTAGTGACGGTGACCACTTCTAGCAATGGACTCAGTGAAACGCATAAGCCCCAGAGACTGGCGGAGGCGACCGTGCATCACAGCTTACTGGCTTTTTTATAATTGACTTTGGTAGAGAGCAGTTTTTCCTTAGGTAGGAACATAAAATACTCTATAACTTGTTATATCATCTATTCATACTTTCTTATAGGCCAAAATACTAAAATATTTTGTCATATCATATTTTATGAAATCATGATGGCAGAAAATAGTATTCTCTACCATGTAATTACATTATTTTGCACTCTGTTTACAATAGGACTGTGTTACAAGTAATTTTAGAGGTAGAAACTGTGTTTATATCTGTATTATATCTGATTGAGAGGCCTGAGAAGTCCTCTTTTGCACCACAATACATAGTGATAAGTCTTATGTGTGTATGTACATGTCTTAATATATGGTTATTGCAATATACTTTTTATAAAATGTATATACCACTAACACTTTGGGAGTAACCAAGTAGCCCATAGTAAACTATGTACACACTTGAACTATACAGTCACAAAAAAGGCAATGTAGCAATTTTCCCCAATTCATTAATAACTAGTGTTTGCAGTCACCAGTAGCGTGGTTTTCCTGAATAGTGGGAAACACCACTGCTATGTATGGATGTGGAAAAGCTGTCTGCTACTCTGCTGTCCAATGCCTGTATTCTTAGTAAAGTTCTTAACAAGTGCTAAAGATGATCAGTTTCATATTGTAAATGGAAAAAAAAAAGACAGATTAGCAACTGACCCCAGAAGAGTTTTTCAGTAAAGGCAATGGTCACATTTCAGGTTGAAGAACTCTTTGTCAGGTGCACGGGTCACAACTCAGAGCAATTTTACTCTTGTTCCTCTGTATTAAATGTGATTAAATTAATTTCAATTAAATCCAATCCTTGTGCCTACCCAACAAATCATATTCCCAGAGTGAGGAGATGGTGCCAAGAAGATCATTGCACGCTACACGGGTCTCAGAGATCTGTGAGCATTGCACTGGGAGGTCACAATCTCTCAAATTGACTCATTGACTCTAGGTTGGAGGAGTTCATGCTCTAATTATATATGATCTACAGACACCGTCCTTAGGCGGCATTGTGATGTAGGACCAATTGTCTGGCCTCTTCTGATTCCCCAGTGACTCGTGCTGAGTTTCTTGACTTTTCTGAGCTCATCTATGTTTTTAATATATAAAAAGAAAAACTTCAACACATTATAGCTTTCATGATGAATGACAAGATTGAGTTTTCTTTTTTCTTTTTAATTTTACTTTCTTTTATTTTGTGGGTATGGGGGTGGTGGTTGCAAGGGCAGAGGGTGGATATAAAAGGATGGGGAATGAATGGGATTGAGACGCATAATGTGAAAGACACAAACGCTAAATGAAAAGAAAGTTAAAAAACAAAACAAAAACAAGTGTTTGGCCCTGGGGATTTAGGCTGGGGCGATGGCTCATTAGGTAAAAAGCACTTGCCATGAAAGCATGATCTGAGTTTGATCCCCAGCTCCCTTGTATAAAAGTTGGTGATCACAGATATGCTTATAATCCTACTGAAGAGGCAGAGACAAGAGGATCCTTTAGGCTTGCTGATCTACCAGTGGAGTTAAACTCATTGAGAGACCCTGGCTCAAAATTTAAGGTAAAGGGTGGTGAACAAATGTCTACCACTGCCCTCCACACTTCTGAATACATACATATATGCATATCTGTGCATATGCCCACAAGCTAACTCCTGTGTGTGTGTGTGTGTGTGTGTGTGTGTGTGTGTGTGTGCATGTATGTGCTTGCACACACTCTATTTACCAAGAATGGGAGTGGAGTTTGATGTTGGGGAATGAGCTGAAGGCTTGCACAGGTTAAACACACACTTCAGCTCTGAACTAGCTCCTCCAACCCCAGTTTTCAGTTTGCAGAAGGGGTTATTTGCTTCATACTATGTAGTGTTTTGCAAATTGTGCATCTTTGATGTGGGATTCCTCTCTGTATGCTGCGAATACCAACGGTTAATAACGAATCTGCTCTTGGCCTATTGCGGCACAGAACAGGGCAAAGCAGGAATTCCAAGCACATAGAGGAGAGAGTAGGCAGAGTCAGAGAGAAGTCATGTATCCACCACAGGAGACAGACACCAGATGTCAGAGATAACCTTACCAGTAAGGCCACAACCACATGGAGATGTACAGATTAATAGAAATGGGTTAATTTAAGATATAAAAGCTAGCCAATAAAAAGCATGACCTAATAGGCCAAGCAGTGTTGTAATAATACAGTTTCTGTGTGATTATTTCAGGTTTGGGCAGCTGGGAAATTAAAAAGCAGTCACCAACAACAGATTGGCAAGCCAATGTGGTGCTCACTACATCCATGAAAAACCTGATAAAGCTTGGAAAAGAATTCTAGACACAAAAGAACAGAGTTAAGCATGTCTTGTGGTAGCCAGCATTATTTTTGGATGGTCTCTGTTTGCATGGCTCCTCTAAAAGATGTCTTTCTGATTCAGCATTAACAGCACACACACACACACACACACACATTCCACATGTCTGTTTGTGTGTGCTTTTGTTTCCATGGAGGATGAGAACCTGTGGATTCCTTCCAGACTAATGTGGTTTGATGGACCAAGAGCCCCTGAAAGTTCTCTGTGAACACCCAAAAATACTTTGCCCCCAAAAAAGCAGGAAGCAGTTTGGAGAGAACTACACCCAAATTTCCAAATACTGTTTACAAATATTTGTTTACATTTAAAGGGGGATATGCTATAGATATGAATACTTTGCATTGGTATGGATCTTGGTTTATTGATACAAATTTAAGGTCAATTTTGTTATATATATATTTTTGCTCTTGATTAAGGTATTGTGTTTGTGCAGCTCGTTTAAAAATGTAATACATAATTAGGAAATACAGGTTAATAGATAATCATCTATAATAGTCAAGTTTGTAGTCATGTTAGTTAGGTTTAATATATATATGTATATATATGCATAGATATAATATATATATAAAATTTCAGTTAGATGAATAACATTTAACACTTTCAAAGACCTACAGAATATGGCATTTAAAATATTTTATGAACTTAGACTTTTCATGGCAATGAGACACATTTGCTTCTAGCAGCATCAATTACTTCAAGAGGAAAGTAGGCGTTGAAGAGGCTTCTTATGGAGATGGATAGCCATTTGGGCAAGAAACTTTTCTTGCCTGGACTGCTTGATGTTATGCTATATGAACTGGACATGCAGGACCCACAGAAAAATGACTGTTGAAGCTGCCTAAAGAAGGTGTGACAGTTCTTCAGTGTTCCTGCTTTGTAAAAGAGTGTGCCAGATATTCTTCAGGATACAGAAGAAAGTAACTGAGAAACTGCCAATATAGGTGAGACTATGTTTGAAATTTCCTACTTCATGGAAATGTCTCCTGGATACTCTGGGCCTGTAGTCTGGAGATAGATGCCCCAATGTTGCAGAAGAACTTTGGGTGACTGTCTAGGTAGTGGGATGTCTCTGTCAATTCTAGAGTTTTGGAAGTTGCTTACAATGCACTTCCTATTTCTTAGGTAATATTATATCTTTCTGGAGTCTCTGATGGAGTCAAAGAATAGATAGTTATAATTATAGTTTTCCTTAATTATGATAAAAGAAAAAGTAGATATAAATATTGCAGCTATAATTCTTGCTTGATAACTGTTTTGTTGTATGTAATCTTGCTGTGTTAAAGTTAAAATCTTTCTTTTTTATTTAGACAGTAAAGGGTAGATGGTATGGGATTCTCGTCTGTATGCTCTGAATACCATTGGTTAATAAAGAAGCTTGTTTGAGCCTATTACAGCAAAGAATAGAGCAAGGCAGGAATTCCAAGTAGACAGAGGAGGAGAAAGTAAACAGTCAGAGAGAAATCATGTAGCTGCCACAGGAGACATACGCCATTTGCCAGACAGAAAGTTACTGGTAAACTACAACCATGTGGTGATACACAGATTAGTATAAATGGGTTAATTTAATATATAAGAGCTAGCCAATAAGAAGTATGAGATAATAGATTAAGCAGTGTTTTATCAATACAGTTTCTGTGTAATTATTTTAGGTCTGGGTGGCCAGGAAAAGAACAGGCAGTCTCTGACAACAAATCTTCTTAGTTATTTTTTAAGATCAGAAGTTGTCTCAGGTGATATGTTTATTCTCAAATATGATGCTTACGGGGCTACATCTGTAAGAGAACATTCATTATTCCTGAGCACTGAAGGCAATGAATACAGTTAAGGCTTACTAGGGAGGGCAAGAGATAAAATCCAGGAGGGACCACCACAATGTCTGTCTGGCACGAGAATAACAGACATCAGGCAGTTCCAGTCCATTGTAATTATGGGTATCCAGTGTTTTTCTTTTTTTAAGCATTGTTTCATTCTTGCCAAGCTGAATGAATATAAGAGTCCCACATTTTAGGTTGTAATTGAGACCAAATGTCCTCTACTGTCAATTTGGTTCAATTAAGAAGTTTTACAGGAAAGCTCTGCCACTTCCTTCATTTTGAGAATTATTAATTATATATCTAAATCTTTTCTTTATTTATGTTTGTATCTACTTCTCCTCCATTTCTATGTAGAAAAGGGTAAGTCTCCCATGGATGTCATCAAAACATGGCATATCAAATGGCAGTAAGACTAAGCACCTCCCCTCGTATGAAGGTTGGACAAGGCAATCTTGTATGAAGAGTAGGGTCCCAAAAGTTGGCAAAAGAGTCAGAGACAACTCTCTTACCACTGTTTGGAGTCCCACAAGAAGACAAAGCTACACAACTGTAGCATATATACAGAGGACCTCAGTTCAGTAACATGTAGGCTCTCTGGTTGTTGGTTCGGTTTCTGTCAGTCCTTAAGAGCCAAGGTTAGTTGATTCTGTGGGTTTCCTTGTGGTGTCCTTGATCCCTGGGGCTTCTACAATTCTTCCTCCCACTCTTCTGTGTAGGACTTCCCAAACTTCACCTAATATTTAGCTGTGGGTCTCTGCATCTGTTTTCCTCTGTTGCTGGAATCCTCTCTGATGACAACTGGACTAGGCACAATCTATATCAATATAGCAGAATATCCTCAGGCAACATTACATTGCTTCTTTCTTTCTTTCTTTCTTTCTTTCTTTCTTTCTTTCTTTCTTTCTTTCTTTCTTTCTTTCTTTCTTTCTTTCTTTCTTTCTTTCTTGTTTAGCCAGTTGTGTTTTATTCTATTCTGGGTTGCTAGGTCATCCAGTCTGTGGGTCCTGGTGCTCTAGGCAGTGATCTGGGTTTTAAAATATGCTGGAGCTCAAAGGATAAGAGTGCGGACTTCAGTTCAGAACACTGGATGCAGTTCTGTGTGTGCCTATACCACCGTGCCCCACCACCATGCACGGAGCGGCAGGGAAAACACACTACTGGCCTCCAGACTAGCTTCAGGTTCAATATAAAGAAAGCCATGTCTCTAGGGAACCTGATAGAAAGTTATAGAACAGCCTAGCTGACATCCTTCTGTGGCCTTTCCACACACACTTCCACACACACCACATGCATCTACCCCACACTCAGATGTGTATACACATGTGCATGTACATGCACAAACATAAAATATGCATGTCCTTTCCATTTTATTACTAAAAATGGTTTTCTTTTTTATATAAAAAGTCCTGAGCATAAATTTAAGAATTTTTTCATCTGACCCAATTTTCCCGTTTAAAAAGATTTCTATTCCTATGTTTTCTTTTTTGTATTGTTTCATCTTTTCTATTGAGCATTGTTTTTCTTTTACGATTCACTAAGTGGTCCTAGAATAAACAGTTTGGTATTCAAATCCTGCATCCTCATTATAATAAGAAGAGAGTTGTTAAGCAAAAAAAAAAAAAACTGATTCATTCCTAGTTCCATTTTTATTTTGAATTGTTTAGAGAAATAGGGATATGTGCATGAATTTAAGCGGCTTTACATTAAGTGTGCCTGCATCCGTTTAAGAATCATGAATAAATGGATGGAAAGCATAAGGGGTGAAATGGGGAGAAGATGATGGGGAAAATAAGAAGTAGAAAAAATATTAAACCACTCGTGTGTGTATGTGTGTGTGTTAGACAGTGGCTTTGAGTTCAAGTTTGTTCCATTTTCAAGGTAATAGAAAATCCTCAGGCAATAGCACAGGGCAAGCTTCCAATGTCTCTTGAGCTTTAAAACAAAATCCACGAAGTTTATGCTTACACTAGGAATTTGACAGTCATACAGAATACTTCTGGCCTTTGACACTTTCTATGCCAAAGGCCAAGGTGGCAAAATTGATGTTATTCAAGGCAAACCCATAAACGCTGCATTGTGACTAGACCAGGTGGAGTAAAGAAGGAAGGTTGCTGACATGCTTAGATAAAATATTCATTACTAGCAGTAATTACAAACTGAAATTAGGAAATAAAAATTCCACACGAGCAGGAGTGATTTTGTAGCTCCATTCATCTGTGCACCCCTCTAGGTATATTCCACATTTTCATCACATAATTTGAAAGCAAAAGCCTGTTATAGCCTTGGACTTCAATTATATGAACCAAAAAATGCATTTAAAAGATCCGTGATCACAATTCATGTCTTAAGGGAATTTTAGCTTTTTACTTTCTTTTTTTTCTTCTTCTTAGCTATTGTAGCAGCTTGTCTGGTTTCTAAGAAAATGATGGGCACGAAAACTATCAGAACTTTTTCAGCTTCAGCAAAAACATTGTGAAATCAACTGACAGGGCGGAGCTGGATCATTAGGGCTGCATTAAATGGCTCAATGCAAAAGTTCAACGGAAGTTTCATTACATTTCGAGAAATCAAATGGACCCTCTGATTCTGTTATAAGAATATGTACTAGCTCCATGAAGGTCTGGGACTCTTCTGTACTGTTCAAACCTAGGGTGGAGAGGGCCTGAAGGCAAGGCTGTCCCATCCCTCAGCTAGAGCTCTCGCAACATTCACGGTGAACAGTTACTTGCAACTTGCTGGATGTTTTAGTTTGGACACTCTAACCAGTTAAGATGAGATATGCATGGCTATATATTCTATTCTCTTCTTTCTGTCCTGCCCTGTGTTCTTCCACTCCTCCACTATGTCTTGCCTTCTTCAAGATAAACATCACCACTTCCTTCAGTACACACCATGTTTTTACAGGTCTAACTACTTGGAGCACTTTCATGTCTGTCTCAGTTAGCTGTATCTTTTTCTCTTGTAATGTACTATTTAGCGCATGGCTGCCATATGGACAACTGAGAGTAAAACAGGCTAACATGCTCTTTGTTCTCAACAAATTCTTATCACAAATATAAAGTAATCTTATTATAAGATTTTGGCAATTATGTCACTTCTCTAATTCACACCGAATTAAGAGAATGTGTAGTATTGCCTACATGAGTGGTCTAAGGTTCTCAATGCTCCCTCCCTTAAAAATTATTAATTAATTTTGTTCATAAACAATTTTATGCATGTAGACAATATATTGCGATCAGTGTCTCTTTCTTACCCTCCCTTTCTTTCTTTTTGTTGCTATGACTCATATCGACCATCACTAACAATCTCTTTCCCAGGTGCAGTACTCTTGGTTTTATTTTTTGTGACTCCTTTGCTTTCATCAGGGCTGACTCTGTGAACATCTGATTGCAGACACCCACTGGAACCTGAGGGGTCCACCGCTCACTCGGCAACCAAAGGCGAAATTCCCCCTCTTCTTGAATTTGTCAGAAGAATAGTGCAGTAATGACCAATCGGGCCCCCTGAGTTCCTCCTCCATCCATGCCTGACCTGACTGTTGTTGAGCCCATTTTTGTGCAAATATAGCTTGGATTTTGGGTAATTGCAGCTCTTCTGAGTTTCTGATAGCTGTCTTATCCAGAAGATAGCATGGCACAGGCTTCTGTCTACCTTCTGTTTCTTAGATTCCTTCTACCTTCTGGTCCACAATACTCTCTCTCTGAACTTTAGAGGGATGGATGGCATAAATGTGTAGGGTCACCCTGATCTGTCGTCTATCCTCAGCATACCAGGTAGCCACAAGTCTCTGGGACAGTCCACTGTTCACTGGAAAGAAAGGGTTCTCTGATTAAAACTGAGTAGCATTTGTCTGTTCTTAGAAGGCAGTTTGACATAGTTTTAATTTAACTATAGAACCCTTGCATTTTTGTTTTCAATGGACAATGGGACTTGAGGTTCATCACTATTTCATTTCCCCTTATATGGCCTAGGTATTGGAACAACCAGTCAAGATGTGTCTGAGTTTTCATCATCTGTCTGATTCCTCATTCCCAGGCATCTTGATGCCTGATTTACAGGGAGACATTTGTTTCCAAGATTCACTCACAAAAACTGATCATCATCATCATAATAAAAACACCTCTATAAAATAACACCCATTTGTTATAAAATTGGCTATACATTTAAATATATAATGCTTTTACAAATGAGTATTCTTTCTAGTAACTTATGCAAGTTTTGAGTCTTAAAAATATCTTTCCTAAAATTATTTCATATTCTGTTAAAATAAAAACAACATTTACCAAAGCATATGTTTAACTTTATATAAAGAAAAATGTGTTAAAATCAGTTTTCATTAATGGATTCCTGGATTACACAGATGGACCAAAAATGGTTTCCATTTTTGATGCTGTAGTGGTGTGGAAATACTTGGCATGGCAGACTCCGCTTACAGAATCCAATAGAATTAAAAATAGACTGAATTCTCCAGGCTTTGGAATAGCAGAAAGATCATACAAGGTAACTGCTAATTGCTGGAACACAATGAATGTGAAAATATGTCCTCAAGTGACACATGCAAGGCTGTGTGCTTCACAGTTTTATGTAGGTTTACAGAAAGTCCCTGAGAAAGACATGCTGCCATTGTGTGGTTTGTAATGACTGTGTGCACAATGACATCAGGAAGACCTGCCTTCAAGCGTGGTGTGGAGGGGTCTACCATGGTATCTCCTAGACCCCAGACCAGAGGGCTTTCATTCATAGAGTCACTGCTTGCCTGAAGATAAGCTGTTTCTATGTAACCATGCCTTTTAGTAGTCACCAGCTGGGAGTGGTCAGCATATGACTGCAGTGAGTGTCCCCCGTGAGGTTACCGGGACTCATCCATCAGCCTGCTTTAGGTCTTTAGAGCAATGGGTGATAGCAATGGTGGAGGGCCAAAGCTCTGCTCTATTTTTAACTTGGGAAGCTCCTGCTATTTCGTTAGGAGACATGAGACTATGTGGTGGTGTTGATGATTTCTATTTTTTTCTAATCTTTTATTTTGCTGTTTCAGAGGGGAAAAAGCAGCTTCCCTTTACTGCTTCTTCACTTAAAGTCTAAAACCATGATATCCACATTTACAATCTATCAATCCTGGGAGAGAAAAAAAAAGGAAAGGAGCCCTTTATTTCCTCCTAGTAAGTATTAATTAGATATGTGTACTTTTCTATCTAGAGTCTTATTAATATTTAACTGTTGAATCATCTTCTAACTAAGACTTGTTTACTTTCTCCATTTCTTCAAATAAGTTTCTCTTCATCTTATCTCTACCTGAAATTTCAAGTGATGACAATTAAGTTAGAATTTCCTGTCTAGTATTATGCCTGTAACTCTTCTGTAGCCGGTTAGTGAGTGTGTTCTGGTTAATGCTTCCTTCCAACTTTCTTTCCAGACATGAGTTTTCTGGCCTTTAGGGTAAAACACTGGCTTTCTTTGCCTTCCCTCTTCTCCTGAACAGTATTCTAATTCAAGACGTTACTTGAATTAGGGGCCCCCTGTTCACCTGCCCCCAGATATCTCAAAAGAAATTAAACAACGGCCCACTCACCCCGGGCAAAGAAGAGGTATGCCAAGCTTCTCACTTGGCATTCAAAATTCTTTCACACAAATTTATCCCCATAAAAAACACAGTATCCCTTAGTCCTTCCCTCACAATCTTGGCTTGCATATTGAACTCCAGCAAATCAAGTATTCTTCTCTTCAGGGACCCAAGACCCCTTGCCCATCCCTTTGCCTATGAACTGTGTTGTGAATCCTTCCTTCTTCATTTTCATGCTTTCATTCTCTTGACTTTCATTTACTCTTAATGTATCTAACCGCCCTCCTGGGAAGCTTTCCTCCTTTTTTTCTTCAACTGGAGTAACTTTCTTCTTTCCCAGGACAACTCAAGATATCTATCTGCACCTTCTCATTGTACTTACCAACTTTTAACTGAAATAAATTTGGGGTTACACAAAAGTTACGGAGTTCTCACTGTACCTCCTCTCTGGCGGGTTTCTAATGGTAACTGCTTGCATACCTACAGCGCAACTGTACATTACACTCTCATTTCATTTTGTACATGTCGACTTCTTCATTCTGCTGCAGATGTTCCGTCATGGACATGTTTTCTATTTCTCACAGTACCTATCACATGGAGGCATTCAATAATTACAGCTTAACTACATGTCAGAAGCAATTAGAAAGGACAGTGAGAAAAGCCACCTTGTTAAAGACTGGTGTGTGGGCTATGAAGCCATCAAGTTAGTACAAAGGTTAGGGAAAAGAAGCTATAAGATAAAATTCTTTCTGTAAATGTGTTTGAGTACACTTTCCCTAAAAACCAGATCAGGGTTATTTTCCCAACTCTTGTGGTGATGGTTACATATGGCGACCTATAGGAAGAGCAGCCTTTTGGGCCAAACGTATAGTCTGATTTGCTGGAGTTTATTATTGTAGACTTCTTGTGTTCCATGTCAAGGACGGTCTCTTGCACATAGCTCTGAGATAAATTAACGATCCCGTCCTTCTATATACTTTGGCTCTATCCTGCAGCTTTCTGTTGAAAACTCAGAACAGAGAACTCTGGTCCTCCTGTCTTGGGCCCCACCATCCAGTTGGTTCTATTACAAATTCCTCACACAGATGGCTGATGATGGTGTCATCATCAGTACCTTAAATCATGATGCAAGTACTCACCTATCTACCACAGTCCCTACTGTCTGGGTTTCCATGGGTTCCGTCATCATGGCCTTTCTGTCTCTATTGCAGCCAGGAGAACACTTTGCCAACAGGGCCATGCTTTTTGCATCACATCACACCCACTGGCTCTCTTTTCTAGTCACTACTTTCTATTGCCAAGTCCCCGCATATTTCAGAATAGTGCCCATCCTCTTTATGGCTCAGTTGTCCCTATTTCACTTTAATAGAAATCTCAGATCTCTTTTATCTGCCTAAGCCTATGTCTTTGTTCCCTCCTGTTCTAAAGTGCGCGTGTGTCTTTTCCTCCTCCCAGTTTACTAGCACTGGCTTGTGAAAAGTAAGCCCATCTTTCGAGGTCACAGAGGCTTTGGTATGGTATGAAGGGACCCAAAGGAGGGTGACTTCCAAATGAAGCATATGCATCATTAGACTGAGATGTTCCCCAAGAATTCTGAAGTGTCTGTGGATGGGATAGAGAGCAATTGAACTGATACATGTGTTTTTTAACTGGAGCATGGATGTATAATTTTTCACTTTCTTTGGGATGCTTTACTGCAAAGAAAGACTAGAGAGTAGGGTCCCACAGAGGTGCTTTGACGTTAGGGTTAATAAAGCATGAAGAGCTCATTAATAAATAATGTTCTGCTTGGTTAACAAATAACGCGGAATGCACTGGCTAGACCTTGAAGTAAATCAAATCGTACATGCAGCTATGTGACTTGTTAACTTGCAACAGTCTCCTCACAGCGATCCGGCAAAGCCCAATGCAACAGTGCACAAATAAGACCAGCAAATCATAAACGTAAGCTCCTTCAGTTCAGATCCAGCACATCAGCTTTGCAATGCTCTGAAGGCCTCATGTAGTGAGCAAATGTTCATTGCTGCTGATCGGGAGGCATTCGAATGATAGCTTTAATCTTGCTAGCATAGTTTTACATATCCACCTGCTCACACAAGGGCAGGCACACAGCTACACAGATGCCCTGTCATCTCATGCCTCCAGCCTTATTATCTACAGGTAGTGGAAAAGAATAAACCAGGGAATGGGATAATTTGTGTGGGCAAGATAGTTTGTTCAGCTAAAATTGTTTCTGATAAACTTTTTAGTATGATCCAGAAAACTAAGAGAAATAGTTAAGACATTAAAAAGAAAGGAAAATAGAAAGGAAGGAAGGATGAATAAATCATCCTTCTTTCAGAAACAAAAAATGAGGTACAGTGCTCCTAAAACACACATTAGCATGGGGAATTGGCAAGGTTTTAGACAGAGATTTCATGGTTACCTCATTAGTGATGGTTCTCAGTGGCATCTGAGTGATGGTTGTGGCAGGCAGAGGGAAGCTTGGGACTGTAGGCTACGTGTACTTCTCTGGGTGCTGTGTGCTGCAGCTTCTTGTCCACAGTGCTCATCTCATGATTATAAACTGATGGACAGCTGACCAGTGTCAGCTCAACATGACTCACTGACTACAGTTGCTCAACAGTCTGGAGGGACAGAGTCTCCTGCTGCCAGCCACTCTGGTTGGCTACATCCGCCACTCACTAAAACTTTAGCTAGGAAGCCAGCCACTGTGCAGTAAGATGCCACTATTGCCAGGCAATGTTTTGATGAAAGAACTTGTTGGGAGGATGCGTTCTGTTTCAACTCCAAAACCTTACCAATCATGCCCATGTGCACCCATTTACACACCATGCCAATCCTGTTCTGTGATTATGATGACAAAACCATTAAGCTGCCATTTCAATCCTTACTCAAAACTGTAGGTTTAAGCACTAGTCACCTACATCTCAAAGTATTCTTTATGAAACAATAGCATTTGAAATAATTTCACCGTATATGGTGAAATTATTTCAAATGCTATTGTATATAGTCTATTTAATGGAAACTTAAAATGAAGGTCCAATTAGCACTTAATGTTATATGGCAAGATTTCAGTTTTGAGCACTGAAAATGAAGTTAGTATTTATCTATTGAGCCTTGCAATATACTTTGCTTACATGAGACATGCCCTTTAATTAAATGGTCTATAAGGTTGGCAATATTTTCCGCATTTTGTGGAGGAGAAAACTGATTTTGCAATTGAAGGTGTGCAAGACTATATAGCTAGTAACAAGAACTAGGTGTGGGAGTTCAATCATTCTGATGCCAAGGTTTATGCTCTCAATTGTTATTCTACTCTATCTTGTATATACTAGGAAATCTAATGCACACTTAGAGCACTAATCTGGAATAGAGCAGGGCTTCCTCCCCCTAATCACCCTGCCCTGGAATGATTTTAAAGTTCGCCTAACTATTTAAATTGCCTTCTGTATATTTCTGGAAAAAAAAAGATAAGCTATGGGGCTGGAAGCATAGCTTAACGACTAAGCATTGCCTGCTCCTCCAGAGGACCTAGGTTCAATTCCCAGCACTGACATGACAGCTCACAGCTGTCTGTAACTCCAGTTCCAGAGGACCTGAAACCTTCACACAGAAATAACTGCAGGAAATTAATGAATCATTGTCCTTTAAAAAACAAAAATGAGGCACTAAAAGGTATACACTAATACATATAAAATAAAATTAAATAAATTATATAAGAATTTAAGCTAAATAATCAACATTTTGGTTCTTTTAGTGGTGATTCTTATACCAAAACCCAAACCATATAAAAAAATCCTTTCCATTCCCCCAAACAATGATGGGGTTTCTGTTTTCTCAATGATAGTGTTTGATAGCCACCAAAACATGCACTGGCATGAATGATTTTCTTCAGAGAATAATGTTCAAAAACCGCATTTTTAAAAATAGTGCTTGTGTCAGAACAGAGGAAAACCTGGTTGATACAAAGCTTGGCCCAGCTGTAAGCATGCAGTTATGAAGGGAAGACATGATTCCTGACAAGCTAGGTGCCAAGCCACTGGAGGAAGTACGGGTGAAATGCCCTGATGTGTCCCTACCAGAGAGTTAGATTGTTCAATTTCTGTCAAGAATCAAATGTCTAGTATTTCTTTTCTCAAAGTTCCAATAATTATATTCTTGCTATCAAAATATAAGAATTAAAAAGTATTTATTAATTTATGCTTGTATTTCTTTTTTCAAAGCTTGTGCTTGCACTGACATATTTACAAAGAAAATGTAGTTGTATAACGTCTATGTTAATCTATAATAGAAATTTCTATTTATTATTAGCTCTTGTATAATCTGACTTTTTATGCAGCCATCCTGTACTACCCCCAAAGACTTAAATTACATTTGGTTCTTTGTTATCCTTAGGGCAGAAAGTAGATTTTTTTTTTAAAAAAAAAACTACTTTCTACAGTGAATGATTTATTATTCAAGTCTAAACTCTACACAAAAAGGTATAAATGCAAATACTTATTCACAATAAACGTGGTGCCCCAAGGCACTGTTCCTACCTCATAAGTATTTGGATATTATATTACATTATACTGTCTGTCAAGCCATACTTCCCACTGTATTATTTTTATTTCTTCCTATTTGCATAATGTGTGAAAAGACAATGAACAGCAAAGGTATATTGGTTTTACTCAGCCCAAGAGGCAAGTCGACAGCAAGTACTCAGCCTTAGAGAGAAAGGACACGTGGCCCACAAACCCCTTCATTGGTCAGAGGACAATGCATCTATGAAGTAATTAAAAATGGAAAAATATGTTTATTTTTGAAAAGAAAATACAAAAAAAAACCCTTTCTGAATCACATTTATTTCTACAAGGAAAGGGCACAGGACGGGCAAAGAGAGATGCCAGAGGACATTACCAAGGGTTTCAAACAACGTGACACAAATCAACCAAAAGTAAGCAAAAGTGAGTTATTGTCAAAGTTCTTTTCATCAGTAATTGGAAATACATTAGCTTTTTCCTTAAGCTAATTTTGATTATTAATGAAAATAATAATTAATCTAAACACCTACTACTAGGATACTAACAGCCACCACCCTAAATACATGTGCATTTTCCAGCTTTTTAAAAGCAGGTGCAGTTAAATGATCCTTTTCTATTAATTTGTTAATAGATGTTCTTGAATAGCATCGTGAGCACGGCGATGCACAGAGGCCCTGCCTTTTCAGCATCTTAGTGGCATGATCTTATAAGAAGAGCAGGCACACAATGAAGGGACTGGGCTGCACGCTGCTCTCCCTGTCAGAGGAATCCGTGAGAAGTTCATGGAGTGCTCAGCAATTCCCTCGACTCCAGACTGTTTACAGCATCTCTCCGCAACTATCATCATCACTCATGGAAAGTACTGCAGCTAAATCACGCGTACTTCTTCCTGTATTTACAATTTAAATTAGATTACTTTAATAAAAGGGTATGCCTAGAAATATGTATGAAATTGTACAATCTAAAACCTTACTTTTTCCCATTAGATAAAGCCAGGGTTGTACCCTTCATTTCATGGAAACTTAGAATCCACTTACCGGAACTACATTTACAGAATTAAGATCTAGTGTAATGCTTAAACTAAAAACTATCTTTGAAATAAATTGATTTAGTTTTTTTTTTTTTATTACATGAAGCTGCCTCGGTATATCTGGTAGTTTTTTTTTATTCTTTTCTTTTTATTTTGAATATATTACTCCTCTGCTCTATTAAATCTTCTGAAATGGTTTTCCAGTGAGTCTAGAATTTTCTCCCATAAGGGTTCAGAGTTCTCATTTGGCTCTACGGTATTCCCAGAGAAGTCTGTGGTCTTCCCATCCAGATGTCACTCAGTTTGTTTTCTGAACTCAGCATTTTACTGACAAATTTTTCCTTCTACAGTTCATTGCAAAACAATACACTCGCATTTCATTGGTGTTAGATACATTGACTAATATCTAAGTCCTTTCATGGCTTATTAAAAGTTCTAATTATTTTTCCAAGCACAAAATCTCCAATGTCCACCATCATAAGAAAGAAACAGCCTGTTAGCTAGTCCCGCAGAAGCAGTTATTAATACATGGAGTTTGTTCTGGAGCTTAGGAATATCCACCCATCAGGCCTCGCTGAAATTCCATGATACGGTTAATCTTCTTTAGTTATAAGAGAAATACAGTCCTGGTGAAAAGCAATGTACTGAGAGGCAAATGGGGCTGATATTTACAAGAGCGAATTTCTGTTCCCGCTCTGCTTCTAACCAGCTTCCTGGACTTGCACACACCATTGAACCTGCACAAAACACTTTCCCTGGGACTCGTTTTTCACACCTGTAAAATAAAGATAATTGGACTAGAATTTCTGGACTCCTTTTCAACTCTGAAAGGGCGTGATGCCACAGCTCTGACAGCACAATCAACACGAATGCATTTCTTAAAGTGGCATCACAAGATGAACTAAACTAGAAACGGCTGGTGTTTATTATGCATTCAAATTTAGACTTGGTCATTGTTTTATCCTGAGAACCATGTGAGAATTCCATCCAGTGATTCTATGAATAAGAACTTTCAAAACCCAAGTTTACTCTAAAAATTAGCCTCCTGGTACCTGTCCTTTGGACTATTTTTTTTTAATTGAGATTTGCTTAATATCACAGGCATAGAATATAGGTATAACAACGCTATGAGCATTTAAAATTAATACATGAGTTATGAAGTATAAGAAGGAACAAATACATTTAAATTTAATCATCTTCATTTGTTGACAATCTGGAAATCCATAGTATCTTGTAGGTAACACTGGTTCGTTGACAGATTGTAATAAAGCTAAGTAAAGGAGACTAAGTCTAATCCAAGTTAATACATGCAGGTGTTTGCTCTAATTTAGGGGAACTGCACAGTGAGAGTCTCAAGTTTAAAAATTAATGCATAAATGATCCACTAATTTTGGCAGCAAGCTACTGACTGAACTGAATCCATTCTGACTTCAGGACACTCCGCCTGGGCATGGAAAAGCAACTGCCAGGAGACCTGGCACTGACAGCATGAGCCCTGAACCCATTTCCCACTTCCTGTCACCTTGGTCCTCAAGCCCACTCCCCACTTCCTGTCACCGTGGTCCTCACTCATCTCTTGTCTATGCTTTTTTTTCCTCTTATACCTCTCTCGATAGCAAATCATTTGTGGTTGCTTTTTATTGTTTGAGATTCCCCAACAGAGTGCTCTGAGAATGGAGATTTTCTTTTTGTTAGTTTGCTTCAATCATGCTTCTTGGGTCCTAGAAGAGGCTAGCCCTGTACAATTATCCACTACAGTTACTTTATGTACTGAGGAAATAAAGTGTTCATTTAATTAACATGTATCCAGGCTTGAATCCGGATTCTCAGTTAAAATCATCAAAAAATGCATGATCAATGCATACTCCTCACACACAAGAGTAGACAGGTATATCAGCCCAGCATAATTTAAGAAATGTATGAGGTCATGTTATTGCATCCTGCCATTCTGATACTCAATATGTAGAGGCAGGATGATTTGAATGTGGTTTTGTTTGACTTAAAACAAACAGAAAATGAGCTTGGTTGGTAAACAATGAGGCTAGTGATATGGTTCAATGGGTAAAGGTGCTTGTCACCCTTGATGATCTGTGCTTGATTACAAGGTCCCACGTGTAGTAGAGAATCAACTCCCAATGGGTGCCCTCTGACCTACACACACAGAGAGAGAGGGGGAGGTTAAGGAGAGAATATAAATGGGTACAAATACAATAAAAATTTTAAAATCAGTCAATGCCATGCTGGTCTGATACAATGAAAGTGTGAATGTCATGGCACAGTGCTGATGTGCTCTTTGTGTGAAAAAAAAAAAAACAAGCAGTGGAAGACCCAGTTGAGTGACTTTAGCAAGATCATCATGCTGGATAGCCTGTGGCTGCATGACGTTGACAGTGATATGATCTTATCATTTGGTTTTAGTCAGCCTCATACCACAGAATCTGCATACTTTGGGGGAAGATGTGGCTCCGTGTTTGAATGCTTGCTTGGTATATAAAAATCCTAGGTTTGAGTCTCAGGACTAAAAACCAAGAATTTACTTAAGTGTAAGATCAGAATCTTTGTATGTAACTATATGGCTTAACTAATATCCAGAAATGCTTACTACAGCAGGGCCAGATCTTTCTTGAACAATACACCCTTATATTTTGTTCTGTAAAGTTGAGATCTACTATTTAGAAAACCAAATAGAATCAGGGAGGGGAGCAGAGAAAAATGTAGAGCTCAATAAAAATCAATTTAAAAAAGAGAGAAAAAGAAAACCACATAGAACCAGCTGAGGTGGTTCAGATGGTAAAGTGCTTGCCCTGTGAGCCTGGACATGAGTTCAATCTCCAGCATCCTCCTAAAAAATATCAGGTTGCTACATGTGTCAGTAATGCCAACTCTGGGTGCAGAGGCAGGTGGATCCTTGGTGTTCATTGACCTGCCAGTCCAAGAACCAATGAGCTTCAGCTCAATGAGCAAGCTGCTTTAAAGCAGGTAGGTAATATTTCTGAGGATGACACCCAAAGCTGTTTTCAGGCTTTCACATGCGTAAGCACACATATGTATACCTACACATGAACACGTGTGTAGGCCTCTATGTACAAATAAGAATCTGTGAAAAGTTAAACTCATAAAAATTTATGTAATTTAGAAAACTGGTAAATCTAGAAAGAACATCACTGCAAAACAGAATAGCTTCAATACATTTTTTTTTCTTGAAGTCATACATCAGTTAGAGCAATGTGATTTCAGTTTTGAGTATTTTCATTTGAACGGGAGTGTCACACACCAACACACGTGTCTCCCCCGCCCCCGCCACACCGTGCCCCATGGCTTCAGGGCAGCTTCCTTCTAATTTCCCATGCTCTGTGAAGATTGCTATCATAACCACATTGCCTTTATTACAAATAGGTACTACATATGAACAGCAGTTTAAGGGGATTCTATCTCACCGGCAAAGCTAAGCAGCTTTGTATTCTAAGTAACTTGAGTTAATAGGACTATGTTTGAAGGATGCGCTACCTGGACCTGCGGTTGCCCAGGTGTTTCTTTAAGGGGTCTGCAAACGAAGGGAAGAAGCCTGCTGTGCAAAGGATTGGAAAATTATTATCATTTGCCTTCTGAAATTGAACGAGAATTTTTGCTCAGTAGAAATCTCTCGACTGCAGAAGTCTGAAATTGTGTCCTGCTGCTAAGAACGCCTGCGTGGGGTTCTGGGAATTTGAACATTCCACTTTTTCTCAAATCGAGTAAATTTTATGAGTTTGCTCACAGCCTTGTGGAAGTGTGCTATCTGTCCCTTGCAAAAAAAGGGCCTGTGACCCCGTTGTGCAATAAATTATGATTAGGTAAGTGCTCAACTTTTTGCTCAAGAGGTAATTTTAATAGCTATTTTTTAAAGGAAGAAATCCTTTGTTTTAGATATAAATTTGAGTTCAAATTCTTTAATGAAGAAGATGGATTCTTTATATATATATATATATATATATATATATATATATATATATATATATATATATATATATATGCTGGGCAAATGCTTTTGGCCATTAATAAAGTTTTATTTATTAATGATTATATACTTCTGCCCTGGATTACACCCATTAGCATTCCTTAGCCTCTGCACTGTCTTAGTTAATACTTTAGGGCTTGCATTTCAGTTTTTTTTTCTGATACTAAGATATTTGAACTTAGGTTTTACTATCTTTGCTTATCTTTTCCCTTTCACATTTTAAAAGTGACTTGCTGTAAGTCACATTCTTGCATAAAGATTTGTGCAAGTGTGTTTTGTACTGTGGCATAATCTGCAAAATACTTGGTTTTAAAGAATTAAAGAGTAAGTATATTTCTTTACATTTACTGATACAGAAGACAAATGTAAGTTCTTTTTGAGATTTTGAAAAGTATGCTTCTCTTGTACAATATGTGCAGCTTTGAAAGTCATTTGGCATGCCGGGCTTGGTGGCACATGCCCTGAATTCCAGCACTTGAGAGGCAAAGGCGGGGGATCCACAAGTTCGAGGCTAGGCTGGTCTACCGAACAAGTTTCAGGACAGCTAGGGATATAGAGAGAAACTCTTTCTCAAAAGAATCATTTAGCAACGTGTGATGATTTTGACTTCATATATTAACGTCAATCTCTTGTAACATTCTTAGAGAGGTTGTTATTCCCCTATGAGTAGATAGGGAAAGTCGAACATATTATTTTTTGCTTTCTCCCATTCTTTCTAGGTGATATGCCTGTACTTCTTGTATTTCTTTAATTAATTCTTTTTATATTTAAATGACATCTGCTGATTTTTAGCCACTAACAAGAAAGACACCAGCTATAGTGTTGCACACCCAGAACACTTTATATTGCATCCTAATTTTTTGTTAGTCATTTTAGTTTTATGCTTTAATGACATTATACTTTATGTTTGAGTCTATAATTCCAATCTTTGCATTTTTGGATTTTGTTCTCTAGTTGAATACATCTGGTGTTCATAATCAATCCTTTAGTGTTTTATCTACAGTCATTTCATGGTTGCTTGGAGTGTTCCTTTTAGTAGTTCTTTCAGAAGTGGTCATGGTGAGATTGTTGCCAGAGAGTCTATATAGGTAGACTATTCACTTCCTGCTTTAAAACTTTAGGAGTGGCTTGACTGACTGGTTGCCAAACCAGCAAATCCCACAGCACTGGGAAACACATTATTCCCAAGGACTTTCTTCATTGTTGGATATCTCAGTTGCTACTGTTATTTTTTTTAACTTTTGACAAAATTCATCTTTTTGAAAATTTCTAACAGTTCCTTCAGATAAAGCCTGTACAGTAATTCCTTTCTCAAAAAAAAAAAGGCAATAAATCACAGAAGAAAACTTCTTAAGAGCAGCATAACTCCAGCCTCATGGTCTTAACATTCTGTCCAGTTAATTCAGGTCAACCACCATCCCTGCCATCCCTGCACACTCCCCAACAGCCTTCACTTGACTCATGTAGAGTTGCCATTTAGGGATGGAGTGGGCTGCTGGATACCCAATGCACAGCATCATAGGCTGAAGAAACTGAACGGGTAGAAACAGAGGGATAAAGAGGTTTCTTGTGATTAAGCCACTACAAGCAAACCATCATGTTTTGGACTCCAGTGACTTCCATGAAAGGATTCTTTCCACTTCATTTTCCCTCCAGAAATGCAAAGATCAGAAGTGTCTCACCACTTACGAGGACTCAGCAGATGCCTGACACACGGAAGAGCTCACATACTCTGATAGCTGTAGCTACTTTCCATGTTCTAGCTTTGGAATGACACACAGGTATCTGGATTATGATCTTCAGTGGGTTTGTTGTAAACAGGTACAATGCTGTTTTAATTTCCTATTTCTTTTTAAAAAGACATTTATGTTTTATTTTTAGTTATGTGTCTGTGCACATGGATGTGGGTGCTTAGGGAGGACGGAGGTGTCAGATCTCCTAGAACTGGAGTTCTATAAGGCTGTGAGCCATCTGATATAGGTGTTGGGTAGGAGTCAAACAACACCATCATTTTGAAATATCACTAGCTTATGCTGAAGATATAGGCCAGATTCTCTGTTTAATACACCAATTTGGCCTCAAAAATCCATTAACAATATTGCCATTAAACTAAGGAGATAATTACTTTGGATACATATGGAGTGTACAAAATCCTAGGCCCACTGCAGCTGGTAATAATGGTGATGCTAGCCATGTGTTACGAGAGACTTAAGAACAAAGACGTCAACACCATAGCAGCACACACACATAATTGTCCTCCAAATGGAAGAATCGATACAGTTAGCAAATTCCTGAAAGCATGTTGGAGTAATCCAATACAGACAATAAAAAACATTTCCAAGGTATTGGGAGATAGAACTTGAAATTAGTAGTATTTAATGAAAAGGGAAGCTACCGGAATTCTCTTTTGTAGGATACCACAGATGAAAAATTACATCTATAAATTACTTCCATTTAAATATTATTTTCAGGGGCTGGTGAGATGGCTCAGTGGTTAAGAGCACTGACTGCCCCTCCAGAGGACCCGGGTTCAATTCCCAGCACCCACATGGCACCTCACAGCTCCAGTTCTGTAGATCCAGTTCAATAGAATCTGACATGGTTATACCAATGTGCATGAAATAAAGTTGTTGTTTTTTTTAAAAATATTATTTTCATACTCAAGAAAATGTAGTGTAAGATAAATGACCTCACTTGAGGCAACTTTAAAAAAAAACCTTATATATTTCATCATATCACTTTTTTTCCTGTACGGGTACTTGCGTCTGTGCACCATAAGCATGCAGTACACACAGAGCTTGGGAGAGGGCATCAATATATTTGGAACCAGAGTAAGAAACATGTGATCAACTATGTTTATAGCAGCATTGTTTGTCATAGCCAGGACCTGGAAACAACCTAAATGTCCCTTGACTGAAGAAGGGATAAGGAAAATGTGGTACATGTGCACAATGGAGTACTACACAGCAGAGAAAAATAATGACATTTTGAAATTTGCAGGCAAATGGATGGAGCTAGAAAACATCATATTGAGTGAGGTAACCCAGACCCAGAAAGACAATTATCATATGTACTTACTCATAAGTGGGTTTTTAAACATAAAGCAAACATAACCAGCCTACAAATCACATTCCCAGAGAACGACAGCAATGAGGACCCTAAGAGAGACATACATGGACCTAATCTACATGGGAAGTAGAAAAAGACAAGATCTCCTGAGTAAATTTAGAGCATAGGGACCATGTGTGGGAGGTCCTTCTGTTTATGTGTTGCTTTAATTGGTTAATGAATAAAGGAACTGCTTTGGACCCATAGCAGAGCTATAGGAAACAGAGCTAGGCAGGGAAAACTAAACAGAATGCTGGGAGGAAGAAGTCAGAGTTAGAGGGATGGCATGGATCTGCAGCAGGAGAAAGATGTGCTGAAACTTTGCTGATAGGCTATGACCTCATGGTGATATACAGATTAATAGAAATAATTTTAATGAAGATGTAAAAGTTAACCAATAAGAAGTTAGAGCTAATGGGCCAAGCAGTGTTTTAATTCCACACAATTTCTGTGTGATTATTTTGGTTCTAGGCGGGCCAGGATGAACAACTAGGCCCTCCTCCTACATGGACCATGGGAGAGGGTTGAAGGGGAGGGGAAAGGCAGGGAGGGAAGTAGAGAAAAAATGTATAGCTCAATAAAATCAATAAAAATGTTTATTGTTAAAAAAGAATTTGAAATGTAAGCAAAATTCTGTTTTCTCCGAGTTATTCTGCATTTTTTTCCAAAATTAGTTGTTTTTATAAAACACAAATAAATATTTTGTCTCAGAATCAGACTCACTTATATGTCCCGAAGCAAAAAGAAACAGGGAAATTTTAAGAGTTTGCAGATACTAGAGTCTGAATTAAACTTGAATAGCATTTTTAAAAAAGAGAGAGAGAGAAAGAGAGACTGCTGTGAGCCTCCATCGATGCTGGGAATCAAAATCAGGTCCCTAGGAAACACAGTGAGTGCTCTCAACCACTGAGCAACCTCTTCAGCTCCTCCCTCACATTTCATTTTCTTTCTAAAACGTTAACAATTTTTCTAGTTCTTTAAAGTACATTAAAGTTTATGTTAAGGATATATCTTTGAGTAGACCTGGAGATCATTATGCTAAGCAAAAGAAATAGAGTTTGAAGAACAGACATTGCATGTTTTTCATATATTAAATCTAGGCTTTTTAAGGCAGAAAAATAGAAGAGGGGCCATTTAGGAGGAGGGAGGCTCCAGTGATGTGAGCCAAGACAGGGTGAAGCATGTCAGAGGAGGACAGAATCAAAGTGTGCTACATGCATGTACAGATTGCCACCAGTTAGTCTGTGAAAAATAATGTATGCTAATAACAATACCTCCATTACAAAGAGCTTTTATATGCCTAGAGAAGCAATAAAACATCACATATAGTTCTGGCAGTTGAGGATAGCTATCAACATTATTTTGATTATGTAATTTTCATTCTTTTCAACTATCTCCAGATTAACTTCCATATGAAAGACATTACAATAGGACCATGTCAAAATATACTTTGATAACTTCCTGTATTTACTTATATAGATTATGGATTTTTATGTTAGTAATTTTCCTATGTACATTTTAATGACTTTACAACATGGTGAGACCAGTAAGTGCATTTTAATAACTTTATATGTCTCCAGGATTTCTTTATTATACACACTCATAATAACATTAACATCCCCAGAGTTCTTTCCATGTTTAAGTCTCATCAGTAATCTCTCAGGGCTCTGTCTTTCTACAGTATTTTTTTTTTCACTTATGGGCTGTGAAGGTGAAAGATTATTTTGTCCAAATAAAATTATTGCTTGTTTTAGATCCTTCACGTTCATAATACTGACGAACATTTTTTTAATTCTCATCCTCTATCCAGAAAGGGTTTCCTAATCCTATCCTTACCCAAGTAACATCATTGCAAAATACTTGGTGAGTTTCTCCTTGGTTAGTCACATGAAACCAGGCCGTTGTTTATTGTTCTTCCTATTAGACTCTTATATTCCAAATGAAAAGGATTGACGGCCAGGGTGGATGAAGGTGGGGGATGGGGGTGGAGAAGGGGTGATGATCAGACTATAGGTGCTTAGCCATGCTTCCCTCCTACCAGATTTTATTCCGCTATGATCCTAACAACTCTGTCATTTACTTTTGCTGCCTATTTGCTGAGCACTGGAGCTGCCTCACTCCCAGGCCTGGGACTCTGTGGAAAGTTTTCTTCAGGGACTGTAATTTAAGAACACGGTCTGATAAATATGCCTACGGTGGTAAGTAATCACCTGAGGACATGGCACCGATTGTCCTCCACCTGCTCCTCTGCTAGGCAAAAGGGAAGAAAGGTGTGTTTTCTTTAAAATTGAAATATGACAGAAAAGTAGTACTGAAACACTATTATGTAATATTTTTAAATCTTGATCAATTCAAAATATATAATTTAAAATTTTGGAATTTTCATACTATGCAGTACCAACTTTATATTCAGATGGGATAATCTTGAGAACAGTTTCAATCACAAATGCATGTCAAAATAATTATTTTAGTTAATACAATCTGAAAATAATTAAATTTATCACTTATGAATCACCACCTCTCCATCTGCATATAAATGTGCTCAATTTTTTTATGTGTTATACTAATGGGTAACATGGATGCCAGAGGGATGTACTTCTTGATACTTTCTTTTTCTTTTCAGATTTTACGGAGCAGAAATCTAGCAAGTGTGAACGAGCCTAGAGACTGATAGAGAGGAGGAAATGGCAATCATACAGAAATCCAGTCAAAGGCCTTGATTACAGAATTACAAAATTACACTCCTCACTCTGAATACAGTACCACTAAACCTCCAGGGACTCATCACAACTTTAAATCTCAGTGTGTCCCTAAGGGCCACTTCTGCAGCTGGAATAGAAAAAGCCAGTCTTTTATAATCTTGAAACCACAAATAATAAAAAACAAAGTTGGTAAGTCAAGTGTCAGAGCAGAAATCAATAAAGTGACAGTCACCAAAGACACATGTAACCTGTCATAAAAACATCAAATGATTTATAAAGTTGGCCTGCAAAGTAAAAGTAGTATGTGATGTATTAAATAGATCTGTTCTTTTGAAATCATAGCGTGAGTTTTCAAAAGTAAAAAGGTAGAGCCCTCAGTATGTAAGAATGCCTAGTCAATCCTGGAAGGGTTTACCATTTTTTACCTCCTAGGTATTCTATAACTAGAGCCAATGACCCTAATAAATTACAGCATCACACCAGACAGAGTAGAAGTTCTGAATAGTAAGGGTTGCTCTCATTGTGAAAGAAGGATGCAAATTAGTTCATCATACTGAAATTAAAAGGGAATATTAATGAGAATTAATAATTCAAATTGGGGAGATAAAAAAGAAATGTTAATCTATCAGTTCTGTGCTGAAATCACTCTTGACTTATTCTTATGACTAAAGAAAACTACATAAAAGTCCAAGTATAACATTAACTTTATAAATGAAATGTAAATGGCTTTCAATTCCAGGAGTGTCACCAAGGGCAAAATGTATCCTGGCTCCTGGAATCTAAGCCTCTGGAATCTGTGCAGGAGCCAGTACTTTAAATACCACTCTCAGAGTCTCTTGTACACATTGGGTGTTAGGCCAACCCTTTGAGGAACTCTGTGAGGGAGAGATAGGGTGGTCCTCTGCACCCTTACCTTCTTGCCCTGTGTGGCTTACTGCTGTTCTAAGTCCTACTCCACGTATATCCTAGTTTAGCTGGAAGATTCACGTGCTTATATGTCTTAAATTTAATAGCTTTTAGTTTGTCTCCTTTCCAATAACAAGCAAGTAACTTTTAATGTAATTAACAGTTGCTGTAGTTTTACTTACCTTCACATCTTCATGCTCATCCAGAAAGTTCTATTTGCATGGAGGAGAGACTTCCAAGAATATGCCAAAGTGGGTGTCAGCTGGCCTTTGAGACTCTTGAAGTAAACAGCAGAAACCACCAGTCTTAAGCCAGTGGAGCTTGGTTATCTCTAAACAGAGCAGAGAGATAGACACTTGGTCACATGTAATCTACAATCACCAGGATCTGCCATGAACAAGGTTACTCTCAGTAAACTAACAGTGTTACTAAATTTAAACTTGGAAAAGGCTAGTTGCTCCCCGATTTAGCTCAGTTGTCATTTAAAATTTCATGACATTATGAAGTCAATATCACGGGATGACTCTAATTCCAAAGGAATCAGTTGGAGTTCCTACTGTGGTAACTGACTATTTTTTCAATCAATGAATTAAGTGGTATATTTACTAAATTTATTTTTGATATGTTAGTGCTAAATTCATATTGAATTTCTCAGCCAAGGTTGATAAGGTCCCTTGGAAACACATCTTTACACAGAGGTCTATAATATCCCGAGAAACATAATGATGGAATAATTTTACTGAATCCCTAAGGAATCACCTAGTAATTTTGCTGTTTTCTTTCACATGGGCAATGCTTGCAAAAATAATTAGGCATATACAAGGATAAAAATGCTTTATAGTTCTTAAGTGTGGTAGTTTATGTTTTCCTACTTAGGAAAACCAAAATTCTAATGTCTTTGTTGAGTGAATTGAATAGAGGTTAATGAAGATGAATAGAAAAGGAGAATAAACACTTTCAAAATATGATAATAAACCATGCAAATGTTTTTATAAATGGGGAAAGGAAGAAAAAAGTATAGGCAAAAGTAAGATCACAAGCAAAGTGACAAGTACACACTATACAGCAAGCCTGGGAAAGCTTGCATGAAAACAGCTCTCATGGAACAGGTCCCGTACCATTCAGCTACCTTCTTTCCCATGCCTCACAAACAGAAATAAGAGAGATCACATGACCATGTCAGAGACCATTAGCAATGTGAAATATACTGAATAAAGATACTAGGAGAACTGGAGAACTCTGATTTATTTATTAGTAAAAATAGTCATGATAGGGAGAAAAGACTTGGAGATAGGTAGCCATCCTGTCGCTATAACTTGAAACTCAATGAAACTTCAGAGAAGCAAAGATATGGACACCTATGGATAAGTAGCAGAACCATTCCTATTAATTTTGGAAAGCTTTTGACTAATATCATTGTGTTTGGGGATGCAGAGATGACTTAAAGGTGAAGATCATTTGTTGCTCTTCCACAAGATTCAGGTCCATTCCTAGCACCCACATGATGGCTCACAACTACTGTTAACTCTAGTTCCAGGTCATCTGATGTCCTCTTCAGACCATCTCAGGCACTGAATGCATGTGGTACATAAAAATACTTTCTGGAAAAATATAAATAATTGTATTGATAAAACTAGTAAAAATAAAATAATACACTGGAATTTTTACTCCTTGTATGGAGAAGCATTTCTGGCAGACAAAATCCTCCCCAAACTGCTAAGCATGTGCTCTGCAGTGACTGTAGTGATGTCTCTTTCCTCACTCCCTATCACATAGTCTATAATTAGGGGAAGGTGTCATTCTGTATAGGAAAGGATGGTGATAGTATAATAAAGAATATAGGTTAGTAGTTAGTCATCTATAACAATAAAACTTGTAGTTATGTTAGATATGTTTTCAAGGTCATACAGAGATATATTTCAGATAGGTTATCTTCAAACACTTTAAGGACCCACAGAATATGCCATTTAAAATGTTTAAATAACATAAGGATTTTTTATGACAGTGAGACACACTACTCCTGGCAGTGCCAATCTACTTCAAAAAAGGGTAATGGTCATCAAAGTACTGCCGTATGGAGTTTGCTTTTATTGTGGCAAAGTTAGCCACTGGGCAAAGAAACTACTGTTGCTTTCACAACTGACACTATGCTGTCCAAACTAGACAAGCAGGGCACCAAAAAAGCAATATTCTAAGCATGTAAGTCAAAGATGGATTCTCCAACCTTGCAGAAGAACCTTGGGTAACTGTCCAAAAAGCCAAATGTTTCTGTCATTTCTGTAGTTTTGGAAGTTGTTTTCTCTATACTCCCTCTATACTCAGGTAATATTATATCCTTCTCAGGTCTCTGATGGAGTTGAAAATCAGGTAGTTATAGTTATAGTTTTCCTTGTTACCTAATTCAAAAAAGAAATTTATAAAAAAGGTATAAATATACAAGGTTGAGAGATATAAAAGCTTAAATTGTTTATCTAAGAAAATGTTTTGAGGTTAAAAAAGATTGGTTGGAATTAGAAATACAAGTTATGATAAAAATGGTATATATATATATATATATATATATATATATATAATTTCTCCAAATACAAATGGACTAGACATTGTAAATGTTATTCTTACACAATGATTGTTCTTATGGTATATAGTTTTACTATATTAGAGTTAAAACTCTTTTTTATTTGGACAGAAAGGAGGAAATTTTGCAAGGTATTTGGTAATGCTGTGTAAAGATATGTCACAGTGATCAGTTTAATAAAAAGCTAAATGGTCAATAGCTAGATAGAAGGTATAGGTGGGACTTCCAGATGGAGACAGTACTGGGAAAAAGAAGTGGGAAGTCACCAGCCTGGTGCAGAGAAAGCAGGGCATTTAGGAAGAGACATAAAAGCCACGAGCTATGTGGCAATGTGTAGATTAATAGAAATTAATTAATATTAGATGTAAGAGATAGTTAGAAACATGACTAAACTAAGGCTAAGTTTTCATAATTAATAAATCTCTGCATTGTTATTTGGGAACTGGCTGGTGGGACAAAGAAAGACTTGTTCCACCAGATTGGATTCAAATTCATACTCCTGCTATAGCCTCCCATCAAGAACTATAGGCAAGCTCTATTGCTTTGAACACCTGGATAATGGGGGTCTGTATTTTCCCCTTCGTCTTCATAATCTGTTCTTTTTCCTTCATTATCACTTCACCAAGATCTTGTCTGTTGTTTAGTATTTAATATGACTTTTTGCTTCTTTCTCTTTCCTATGTTACATTTTCCTCTTGCATTATTTCCTTCTCCTAGTATCTAGTGTTATCTTTATGCTTTATGATTGCTCATTCTTAAACCTTGTATAGAAACTTTCAGTCCATTGCAAAGGTTCTTGGGATATAGAACAATACTTGATGCAATTTCATGTCCCCTAAACCTGCGCTGATATCCAGTCTCTTGCTGGGTATGTTGCTGTGCACATGTTATTACAGCACAGTGTCAAGACAATTGTGGAGTTTGAAGCAAGCCTGGGTTGCACAGTGAGATTCTATTTATCTCAAAAACAAAAAGGAATCAAACCACATCACAGCATTATTTCCAGAAATTAAGGACCATTTCTGTTTATCCCAGTTTTAGTGACATATCTTTCAAAAAAGTGCTCAACAGATAACCAGCTCTCCAGAAATGTAAATCACTCATGAACTGTGTTATCAAGTTTTGCTTTGTGCATTGAATTCTGGATTACTTATAAGCCTCTTGAAGGTAAGGCTATGTCTGGTATATTTGTTGGTAGCTGATAGCAGATGTCATACAAGCAGAAGATTTAAGATATATGTCATTTGTTGGCATTGATAATGTACTGTAGGTCCTTTTTTAAAAGCTGCTTTCTCCTCTCTCACAAATGGCTAAGTTATTACTTCTCTACATTATTAGAAGTAAGCAAGGGGAAGCATACCATTTTGTCAGAAAAAAATGTCTGATTCTATGGAAGTAGTCTTATGTTGTGTAAGTTCTATAGATTAGTTAGGAAGAATCTGTTTGCATATGAGCAGCCTCTCAAGAAACTTTGGATAAGTGGAAAAACATTGGTGCTTTCAAATATGACATAAATAGTATTTAGAACTAGAGGCAAAATTTCCTATTTTTGATCATTAAAAACTCAAGCTTTTCTGAATAGAATTCATTCATTTGGAAAACAGTTCCTATAAATGAGTTCCTAAATATTGAATATTTATCTGAAAAAAGAAATTTAAGTAATTCAAAGGGGGATCTACTATCCTATATTATACACAGAACTCACTATAAATTAAGGAAGTGTTTTATAAGCAGTCAAACATGGGTACTTGTGGAGGAAGCTGACAGGAATGACATAGCATACATGGGAAGATGTATGTATACAGGAGGATGGTGCCATGTTTGTGTCCTCAGGGCTCCTGACTGTATGTAGCATGGCTAGACAATGTTTTCTGAATGAAAGGCAGACAGACTGAATAAGAAATTTGGAGGCAAAGAAATCAAGAAGCCAAGAAATAGAAAAGTAGGCAATGAAAAATTTGTACTTGAACAAAATTCTTAATCCACCAGTCCTGAAGAGCAATGCTGAAGTTTTCCCAGGCATATATACTTAGTAAGTAACCACCTTTGAGCTTCTAGAGACTGTTGTTCAGTTCTACATCCTTTCTAGATGGTTCAGAGTATTGCATCTGTTACGAAACTACAGAAAAGGAAGGATGGAAGTGAGAACAGAGAAAGGAGGATGGAAGGGAGGATAGAGAAGGAAAGAAGTCATTCTTCATGAAATGCAGTTTGAGAATGACTACAATGAGTTCTTAAAAGAAAAAGAAAAAAAAAAAACACCAGAGAGCAGTCTGTTTACACCTTTTATCCAGAGTACTGAGAGGTAGTTCAGAAAGTCAGTGAATCACAACTTAATACTCAATTGTTTCTCAACAAAATAGATCCCATCAGAATATTAATCATGCTTTCATTTCTTTTGTGGCTCAGATTCCATGGAAAGGTCAATTCTGCACCATTAGTTTTGCTCTTTGATATATATATATATATATATATATATATATATATATATATATTCATATTTATGGAATATATGTAATGAGTTTAACTGAAAGATGAAAGAATAAAGTCTTATACTTTGCCTCTTCATATGTCTGTGTACATGTTTTTCTGATATAGCAAAACTTATTTCAACCTACTGAATCTTCCATTAGCATGGTTTTAAATTTTATTTTCTTATTAAAACTAAAATTGAGTTTGTCTTTTTGCATCAAAAATTGAAGCATGTACTATAATTACAGTGTTAGACTTTGTGTTTCTTTTTTAAAGGATTATTTTGTTAAGAGTAGGAGATTTCCAGGCAGTGGTGGAGTACAACTTTAATCTCAGAACTTGGGAGGCAGAGGCAGGCAGATCTCTGTGAGGTTGCAGCCAGCCTGGTCTACAGAGCAAGTTTCAGAACAGCTGTTATGCAGAGAAACCCTGCCTCAAAAAAACAAAAAACAACAACAATAACAAAAAACAAAAAACAAAATTAAAAAAAAAAAAGCAGGAGATTGCTGACTCATGTTCACTTATGTAGGTGTTCTTCTCAATACTGGCTACTTCTAGTTCACATATATTGAGTACCCTTTGGCAACTTCCACTGACAAAAGTGTATTTTTCCCTTATATCTTGAAAACTTCTCAATGAGGCAGAAATATAATACTGTAATATTAGAGATAATTAAATGAAAGCAATATGCACATGGTTACCCCTAGATGATCAGTTTTCTGTGGGTGTGTGGGGGTGGGGGGGCTTTTTTGTTTTGTTGTTCTTTGGTTTTGTTTTTGTCAACAGGGGACGGAAGGGTCTGGACACTGGACACTTCCAACATGTACCTAAGGAGATCTGAAAATAAGGTCATTGCAAGATACAGTGGTGGACCATGACTAAAGAAACTCAAATTATTTGACAGCAGAAAGGGGGACAGCTATATCAGAATAGCTGTTAATTACTTTAAAAGCCATTCTGATATAGAGCATATAGTTCTGTGGAAAGCAATTAGAACCACAGGGACTTTACAACTAAAAGGCGAAAGTCTGAGTCTCTAAGGTTAACCGGGATCCTGTGCACACCTGGAAGCTTGGCAGATGTCTCCTCAAATCTCTCCCTGTCTTGGTAGTTTATGCCCCTCCCCTGCCACAGTGCTTATTGTTAGGTGATCGCCCAGTCACAAAGAGGCCTTGTGGAGATGGAGGACTGAAGGATGCTGATGTTCTGGAAACTGTCCTGACTAGGTATGCTACCTATTCATGAACTAACATTGCAGTCACAAGTGTCATTTCCTAATGAGTGTAACCAAACTCCTTCAGATCCTCAGAACATGAACATGAAAATCAACACTCTTGACCATAGCAGATTCTGGACAAACTGTTTATAGTTTCAATTCTATTTTTTTTTATTATTGGAAAAAAAAATTTCTGCCTCTTCTCCGCCTCCCATTTCCCTCTCCCTCCTCTCCCTCCTCCCCCTCCCCACACTCCTCCCCCTCCCTCTCCAGCCTGAAGAGCAGTCAGGGTTCCCTGCCCTGTGGAAAGTCCAAAGTCCTCCCCCCTCAATCCTGGTCTAGGAAGGGGTGACCCTGGCGGTCTGATCAATCCAGGATATCAATGCAATGCTCCTTGCTCTGGTCCTTTTCTCTTTGTATAAAAAGATGATCAATAAAACACATGCCATTCAGGGACATCTCTAGTCTTTGTGTTGCAGTGATAATTATACAAACCACGCAGAGCTCACAACAGGTAGCACTCACTTTATATAGACACAGAGTTCAACTGTCCAAAGAGGCTCGTAAGTATTTATTGGGCATACACTGAAGAATTGTGAATGCTTTTAGCTCTGTTCATATTTTGTAGGATAACCAAATAACAAGAAGCTTTTTTCCCCCTGTTTGTCCCATTGCTTTTGATGAGCCACAGTTGAATGTTTCTCTTTTTATGTGAAGGGAAGGGTCTCTTGAGTCCAGTGACTCTATCTGGACCGCTCTGTACCTCTCTGGCAGCAGTAGAATGTTGGGCGGGGAACAGAAGCTTATAATACATGGTGCTGATCTCTACACAAGGTATTTTGCATGAGTGCAAAAGAGAAAAATGTTGCTAGCCTTTATCTGTTATCAGTTTCATTTATTTCCGGCTCAGGCAAGACAGGTGTGCATTGCTCCCGAGCGTGAGCATGATGCATTTAGATACATTTTCCATTGCTCCACAAGATAAAACATATGCTTTGTAACAATCAGCACTACAATTTTATGCTGAACAGAAATATTTCAGACTTTGATGGGCTTAGCAAATACACACACAGGGAAGATGGATGTCAAAGAACAGGCAAATGTTTAACTGTCTCCATCATTGGTGCTGTTGGCTCTGGGCCCACACTGTTGGTGCTGCTTACTCAGAAAAGTGAATTACACATAGTTATTACGATAATTTTGAAAATAGATTTATAGAGCTGTGGGAAAAGCTCAGTTATTACGGTGCTTGCTCTGTAACTTGAGGACCTGAGTTTGATCACTAGAACTGACGTCAAAAAAAGTGTGTTAGCATGCCCATTTAATTCCAGGACTGGGGAGTTATTAAGGTGGATCATTGAGGTTCACAATGAGACAGCCTGTCTCAAGAAAAGGTGCCTAGCCTCCAAAAGAACAGTACCAAAGTGTGTCCTGTGATTTCCATACCCGGTGAATACACCCCACCCCACACACACAGTCACCTGATATAGGCTCCGGGAACTGAACTCCCGTTTTCTGCAAGAGAAGTACATGCACTTTACTACAGAGCTATTTCTCCAGCCCAGTATAAAATGGATTTATAAACAATTAAGTTATTTAAATATCTGCCTGTTTCTAAAACTGATGTTATAAATATGTTTTAGAAACCCTAGTAATAATAGCGAAAGACTTTTAATGGGGGCTGAGGATAAAGGCGCAGAAACTTCACATTTTGGTTTACACTACTGAACAATGTTTCTTTAGTTGACAGAAAAATAACTTCAAACTAAGATGCACAGTTGTTTATGCTAATTATTATCCAAATAATGTTCTGATAAGTCAAGGATGAATCAAAATATGATTATTGGATTATTAGCGATATGTTCTCTGGACTTATGCAGTGGGGGGGGGTCACTGAAATCCAGGCTATCTGATGACCTGAAACAACCATATTTTTCCTCAATTGTTTATCAGATAACACTTTCAAAACAGTATCAAAGTGGTGGGGTTAAGTTAGAAAATTGGATACTTTGCAGCTTCGAATATGACCGGGTTTGAAAAAACCCCATGGACCAGTGTTCTAGTGTGAACCTTAAAGACTTTTCCACTGATCTGAGGTAAGTATCTAAAGCTTCAAACTGGGGTAGATGTTACAAAATCTTTAGCTCCTAAGAGAGTATTGTTCTAGAGTTTGGGTGCAGTTCTGGATTATACTTGTACCCACAGCCATGTCTGCATGTACGTGCCATGTACATGATATGGACTCTCCTTTGCCATCTGAGTAGTTTCTTCAGGAAGACTGATTTTTTAACTAATATATCAGAACCCGGGCAAACTGACTTCAGATCCCTAGTATGAATTTACAGTGATGTCAGAGCAGAATGAAAAACACAGAAACACACACAAAGCCATGAGAATACCAACTTTCTAAAAAAGTGGTGTTGTCTCTCTTATCAATGTTTAATAACAGAGTTACTGGCTGATCCCTAAAGTTTATAAACTCTCCCACTTTCAACATTGTTCAACAGACACAGTCAGTCAGACAGCGAGGCTGCAAAGCTCCCTGCTATAGAAAAGTAGCACTAATACAATGACGAAGCTGCTCCAGGATCATTTACTGAATGAGAGAAGCTGGTCTTACATACAGTTGACTGGTAGCTTTGGCTTTGTTAGAGAAGGATCCAGAATACACTTAACGGTGTTTCTATGCAAAATTCCATTGTTTTGCCAAGGGGAAGAATGTCTCTACAGACTGGCCTGGATGTGGGTTTCCCATTTAGTTAAATGACTACACTTCCTCTCTGGAAGAAGTTAAGTCACAAAGGACACATCTAAGCCTGAGCATGAAGGAGCATGAGAAAGGAGCCAGGCTACAACTTTGCAATTTAATGCTTTGATAACCTGTGCCCTGAACAAGAGGTAAATAACTAATTTCTTATTCTTGTCTTCTTTCCCCGAATACCCAGGTAATTCGGCAGACTGTCTTCCTTTGACTCCATCTGTTGACAGTGTTTTTCAGCACTGCTCTATTAATAATACACAAAATCTAGTCTACATGCCTGTTTCAAATCTGTAATTTGTAATCACTTTCATGTTTCCTTTTTAATTCTTAAAAGGAAGATAAACATAACTTAACTTTAATTATTACATTTATGGACAGGTATCTGCAAATGACTCAATCAAATCAAAGAGTTAGACAGGCCAAATTCACTTAAACTGTGACAGAATTACACACAGAAGTACCCAACATCGTGCACAGAGAGCAGTAGAGTGAAAAATGCAGAAGGATGTGTTGGCCTTCCCAAATTTGTGGCTTTCATAGGGGTTTTGAATTTATGACTTTTTTGTTTTTGCTTTCTCTAATGCTTTAGGGTTCTTCAATGACTACATCGTGCCATTTCTATTTTGATCACTTCACAGACCTAAGTATTAAAATGTTGAAATCAGATAGAGCTTGGCTTAATTTTAAAAAAATGTAAGTAACCTTTCAACTATGGAGCTAAAGTTTTAGAATTTTTTCCTTTCTTTCTTGAGATACTATTATTTGTAAGGTATTGATTTACATTTCCAAGTCCAGGTGATAAAAATAAACCTTGATTTGGGTTCTACTGTTGTCAAGATTCACTGAAGTAGGCCCACTGCTGTGCAGGTTGCTCATGTAATAAAGAATATAGGACCAACCTCCATGTTCATTCTTTATTATTTCTATGTTCGATCCACAGTGGAAAGGCTGGCAGTGTGGTTCAGCACTAAGCTGTGAGAACTGGGCCCCCATTTTGCTGTTTTTATTTTCTCTGGCCTCCTTTTCTACAGTTGAAGGGCTTCATCTAATAGTGAGCCACAGCCACAAGGACAGAAGGAGGTAGCCGTAGTTGTCTTTGAAGGAATGACCAAGTCTTAGTTCCTATTTTACTTTTGAAGGGGCTTCATATCCACAAATAGGGGAACTTATAGTGACTCATAAAGTTTATTTGTCAGCCATCTATTCAGCTAATACATATTCATTATATACTTTCCTTGCCATCAACCTTTATGTTAACCTCAGTTTAAATTGTTTTAAGGCAATTCCGAAGTTCGTATATACCCATTCACACTTAGACACATGCATATGAACACTCATACACATACATACACTCATGCACATACATACAGGCATATACATACATATACAACACAGATACACCTATACATAAATGCACCCACTTATTATTGTAGAAGTGATTCTTCTTTGCCAAGTGACTTTAACTGACATTGAAGGGAGGCACTCACATTTTACAGTGGTTTCTCTGTCCTTGAGTTAATGATGATGTTTCTGGTGCTGGACTTCCTGTTGTGTTACATTAATCAAAGTCACCTGCACACCTCTTGACCCCAGAGGAAAGGGATGATTCTGTCTTACTATGTTTGCCCTTCAACAATTAGCTCCCTTTCTCTCATTCATAAAGCATTAATTTGCTATTAGTTTAACTACTGTTGCACACTTTTCCATTTATTTTTAATCTCACCTGAACATATCTCAATGAAATAAAGTGATCTAGAAAATGTCAGTGTTAAAGTCCAGAATGTCAGGCTCAAGGAGTAGGAGAGGACAAGCGTGAGATCTACTAGAGGTCAGGCGTGCTATTCGAAATGAATAACCAGCATGAGCCTTCGTTGCAAAACACAGGACCAATTGTCCTTGTGTAATTCCTTCACAAAAAATACATGGTCAATGTACAAATATATTTTTGTGATTTAAAGTATATAAAATCCCAACATGTTATCTGGACTCTCTTTTCTATGTAATTATAGTCATTTTCTAAAGTGTCCAGTATGAAAACATATAGCCACAACTGCAGTTTTTCAGTAATTTCTCAGGAAGATGGCATCTCCGAAATCAACATCCATTATACTGCACTCTGTCCACGGCAACCCAAAACTACTTAAACTCTCTGCTGTTGAGCTGAGTATTGATCCCAGCGGAGATGAGAGTCTGTGGTGCTGAGTTCACTCAGAATGTCATTCCAGGTGCCATCCCTGGAACCTGCTGTGCTGCCCAAGGAACAAAGAAAGCAGGGCATTTGTCTGTGGTAGTTTTGATATCAATGGGATGCAGACAGCAATGGCTAGCGATTGGCAAGGTATTCAAAGAGTAGAGCAAGATTTAGCAAGAGAAAGGAATCCTGGGTGATTCATAGCTTTCAAACAACATTCTTCCTCTTTCTTTAAGATACATCTATATATTTCACGAAACATCAGAACTCTTTTAGACTGGAAAGAAAATCCTTCATCTTCCTTATCTGAAACTTCAAAAGACAATCATTGCTTTTAAGAAATTACTCTCCTCATTAGTTCTTGTTTTGGTATTACAATGTGAAAAAGTTAAGCTTTCTTTGAAGCAGTTTTACGCTTGTTCAGGTTAAGAACAAATAAGCATTGCCAATATTTTCCTTTTTTCTCACCACCTCCATTCTCTGCCTTTGTCATTCCTTGTGCTGTTTCTGAAGCAATGCTCTCTCTCTCCCTTTTATCTTCTGGCATTATGCATTTTTCTGTAACCACCTACCCTTTAAAGGAATAGATAAGCACGGAGGAAAACAACTTGCCATTCAGCTTTTCTGTTATGAAAAGTTGGGTTCTTATCAGGTAAAGTCATAATGTAGGAATGTATCTACCTGGTAATAAAATCTCACATAATATCCTTTCCTATATTGGTTTTATTACAAAGTGCATCTTTGCTGGCAGACTCAGAAGCGCAGTCAATGCTTCCTATAAGGGCCTTTGAAAAGGCATGCTGCAATATCTCCAGAAAAATCATGCTGGGAGATTGGGATGCTGATGAGTGTTGTGTGTGGGTGTGTAGCAGAAAGCTATTAGAATACAGGAGTTGCAGAAAGTTATGTCCAAGATGGTTGGACACAAACCGTTCCGCCATCAGCTAAAATGTGAATGTCTCAGAAAGACAAATGGTGGCCAAATTATTTAAGCTAATTGTTCTTTATCATTATTTTACCATCCTGTTTTTCTTTTACCATACACCAGTTACAATTATTTATTGCTTTGGGGTTTTTCTTTTTCTGTCTTTACCAACAGGCTATACATTCTATGAGGACCTGTATCTTGTAACCTTAACCTCTAGTTCAATATGTAGTCTAGAACTTTGCTAATAAAACAGACCATTTATACATTTAATAATAAAATACATTCTTAAATTTAATTATAACTATTTCTTTTTTATTTTATTAGTTAAAAAAATACCAATCCAAATTCCAACTTCCTCCTCTTCTTTTACTCCCCTCCCACTCCTTCCCCCACCCTCCCCTCATCCCTCTCCAATCTTAAGAGAGGTCAAGTCACCCTGCCCCGTAGAAAGTCCAAGGTCCTCCCTACTACAACTAGATTAAGCCAAATATACATCCAAAGAGAATAGGATCCCAAAAAGCTAGTACATGCTGTAGAGACAAACCCCAGTACCACTGTCATTGGCCCAATTGTCAACCACATTCAGAGGGAGTAGTGTGATCCCATGATCATTCACTCCCAGTCCAGTTGGAGTTGGTGAGCTCCCATTAGCTCAGGCAAATTGTCTCAGTGGTTGAACCCCTCATGCTCTTGATTTCCTTGCTCATACTCTTCCTCCTTCCACTCTTCAACTGGACCTTGGGAGCTCAGTCCAGTGCTCCAGTGTGGGTCTCTGCCTCTGTTTCCATCTGTTGTTTTTCAAAGATTCCATGGTGATATTTAAGATAATCATCAGTCTTACTACAGGGCAAGGCCAGTTCAGGCATCCTCCTCTATTGCTTAAGGTCTTAGCTGGGGTCATCCTCTTATATCTTATATAAATGTGACTATTGGAAGATTTAAAATGTCATATCACTCAAAATAGGCTTTTATTAAATAGCACTGAATAAAAAGTTAAATATGAGTGGATGGATGAATGAAGAGTGACATATGCCCTTAGAGATGATACTACCAAATGAAAGATGTCTACATTTTGATACTCAAGGGTACAAGTCAACGCTTGTGATAGGCTTCATGAAATTCTCATTCCTTTCCCCTTTTCGGAATCCTTTACCATTGCTATGTGTCTTTGTTGTCTGTCTTTCTTAATTCTCATTTCAGAGTTGATAATGAGTTGTTTAGCCTTGGGAATGTTACTGGGCATCCTGTGATGAAAGTTTGAGCAATGCTTACACTGTTTATTTTTTTCTCTAGCACTTCTGTCATGAGAACTTGCCCAGGTTGACTGGCTTATTCATGGAGACCTGCATGATAGAATTCAACTGCTGCAGTGAAGTCCACCTGCAATATCCCCCCACTTATCCCTGTCTAGAGGATCAAACACCCTGAGATCAGCTGACAGCAGATCTTTGAGTGGGATGGATGCTGATTATTGCAGTTGCAGAGATGTCCTATTGGTTAGCCAGACTTACCCAAATGCCTCTCTGACATGGACATGGGATCTTTACTGCTAAGCTTTCCTCTGTGGGACAGTTAACACAGGACACTACCTTCCATTCATACTTAGCTCTCACTCTGGCTTCTTAGATAAATATTCTTCATGATGGTCATAAATATGAGAACAAGGAAAGATAATCTAATATGATATGGGCAAGTTTCCCTGAGAAGTGTAACTCATTGGTTATCATGGGAAATCTTTGAGCAAACACTGGCCAAGATGCTAAAATGTTAATAAGGCTGATCTACACAGCAAGACTCTTATTTTTTGATACAGCTGTTAATTTGTTAAAAGGTCTTCTTTATAAGTGTTTCTAGATTTTGTTGTTATTGGGGAAGGTTTTTTTTTTATAATCCTCTTTATCTTGCTCTGCTGATTGCTGAAGAGAGGGCTGATGGGTTTGCTTAGTGGGACTATCACATTCTTTGTAGTCAGAATAGTCCTGGGAAGGAGTATCTACCATCTGATCCACTCTTGCATTCTTTGTAGTCAGAACAGTCCCAGGAAGGAGTATCTACTGTCTGATCCAGTCTTGGGCTTCAGCAATGCTATTGAAGGATCATGTGAATGAAAACTAGGAGTATGCTTAGAGAGACAAAAGGATAGTGGGATAGCGCCCTTTTATAGAAGATAAGAAAACTCCAGCAGGCTTGGGGAGAAGTTTGTGATAGTTTGGAAGGAAAGAACTCCAAAAACGTGAGGTTTTAATGCCATGAACAGAAATTGAAAGGAGGTCTGAACAAATGTTCCTGAATTGCTTGAATTCCTTTTACTTTAGAAAACTATACATTGAAAACGTAAGTTAATTCATTACTCTTTTTAAAAACATACCAACTTTCTATTATGTGCGTGGTTTACAACTGCATAGTTCAATAGACACCTCCTCAACCAAGGCTTTTTATTGAGGCTTCAGTTATTATCCAGTCAACTGCAGTACAAAAATATTGAATGAAATTCTAGAAGTAATTCACATTGAAGTTGCTTGGAATAGCAAAATAGATTCATCCTATGCCATTCTGTGCCCCCTTTCTACCCTACCTTTCAGGATGTAAATTATTCTTTGATCCTGATGTTTATGCTAAGCTCCCTTTCAGCTGCTTGTTGGCTGCCCTAGTTGTCTGATGGCACATCACAGAATCACCGTGTGCGTGCGTGCGTGCAGGTGACTCTTGATGTATTTATTAATAGTCATTAAATGCAATTGTTGGAGGCACCAGGGTTTACAACTTGGAAGGGCATATTAACTCTGCCACTATGTGGTATCAGTGTGGGGCATGTAAGAAAAATGTTGACTGAGCATTCAATACTAGTGTGACTTCGGGTACCCACTGGGGATCATGGTGTGCTTTTCCCACAGAAAGGGCATAATGCCACAAGTGTACAAAGAAATCTGCTGTGAAGAAGAATCATAGTGGGGTGGCTAGGATGGAGGAAGCTCGAGACCTCCAAGGCCCTTCATCCCTCATATCGCTTACTAGTGTATAATTGATGGTTGAATCATTCACACTGTTGTAAAGCAGACTATTAATAAATACAGGACTTCTAATCCAAGGATTAAGTAAGATAGTGAATATTAAGGTATCTGTCACAATGCTCGGAAAGCTCAGTTGAAGTACTGAAGCATAATACTTTCTTTATGAAAATTAAAGGTTAGGTCTACAGTCAATGTGGGGGTGACCTGGACTGCATACTGCACTTGCTAAGCTATATTCCAAAGTTGGGAGCTGTGCTCATTGTTCAAGCAGCTGCTGATTGACAGAATTCTCTCTCTTATAAAACCACTTTTGTGGAAGGCCAAAGAAATTGCTTGCTAGTAATTGACAAGGAACTTCCCAAGTAAGGGGGACTTGACTGCTGCAAAACCTAAGAAAGTGGCCACTGTGGAACTTATAAAGTAAGATTCTACAAGATTATGTTATATGTGGTTCATTTATTTTCTCAGGCTTACTTCAAAGGGAAGAAAAAAGAGGTGTATTATTTAACAAGATATTTTCTGTCTCATCTCTGGAGTATTTCCAGAGATAGAAGGTGAAGGCATGCGGATCTTCTTGCATGGAGGCATGGCTCCAGCCTCAGAGAATTCTAGTTTGTCACTAACAATTCATCCAGTGCATCACAACGTGGCATCTAGGTTTTAGGCACTGATAGGTTAGAAAGACTGTAAAGAAAAGGCCTTGTTAATTTCATACCTGTGCTTTGTAATTATTATACAAAAAATGATAGCTAATGCTACATAGGTAGTGTTTTGTCCATGGTTGATCAGAAACACAAGAAGATTATTTTTTTTCTTTTTTAGGAATTAGAAAATATAGCAAGGCAGTACTGTGCTTTTGACATAAAAGGAGGTTTAGATTTATAGGATAGTAATGTGTTCCCTCATCCACAGCTACGAGACAGAGATGGATGAGAGAAGCCCGCTGCTTCTTCCTATGCACTATGAGTAATGCTGAGCATTAAATGGCAAGTCAGGACTGTCATCAGCAACAATGTCTTGGAATGCAGCCAGCCCATTGGCATAGATTGCCACACTGGAGCTCCGCCGGTAAGAAGAATAGAAGACAACGGGATAACTGAGCATCTGCAGGTCGGTGAGCTGATATCGAGACAGTCCCAAGCTGTGAAGACATACACACCACTACAATGACACTGCAGCACAATTTCAATGGGCGCTGTGGAGAGCAGGGGACTGCTGGGAATTGAGAGAGCCAAGCAGATTGCTCTGACATGGAGCAATCATGGAAAGACACTTTGTTTTCAAGGCAGAATATCAAGCAGACCTAATGAAGAGTTGACTCCTGGAGTCCTGGATCCTGACCACTCCATCAGAAACCAAGAGAAACAAGGCGATTGCCGTGCATACACTGGGGAGGGAAAGCACACATGGGCTACCCAAGCCAATGGAGTGCCAATAGAGACAAATAGCCTTAAAAACACCATGCTTTATATTGATATATGTTTTTGTGGGAGTCATCCTGCAGAGACTTCTCAGCAAGTCTCACGGTCCTATGTACAGTGGTGATGGAGCCATGTGCATCCACAGGCTTCATATGCATGCACACTGATAAACAGATAAGGTTTTTGGGACTGAAAACACCTAGAAATTCTCTGTGTGACAGTGGACAAATAGATGTTTGAGATACATGCTATGGTATATTCTATGTTAATAAAATGTCTTAATATAAATTTGCAGAAAGAGGGCTTTGCCAGTATTCAATTATTTCCATGATTACCAGTGAAGGAAATTACTGCAGAAAGCAGTATTCCATGAACTGGATCACAAGGCAAGTTAGCAAAGGCTTCCAGACTGATGATATGAGTCTTGTATTTTTTCAAACTTTGCTTAAATCATAGCATGTTTAAGAGGCTCAGAAGTGATGCTAGATATCGGTGAGACTTGTAATCCATCGGCACTCCACACCCATACAGTGAGCTCTAGAGTGTAATAAGAAGGCTTTCCCACAAGTGTTCCTGGTAGACTTAATGCAGTTTTCACTCTTCTCAGCTTTAAAAGACAATAATATGCCTATAATCGCTTAAACTAAGGCAAATAAAGAGTGGCTTTAATGACAGGTTACACAGCTATGTTTCCATTAAAGGAACAAAGGGGCATCACCCACCCTCTGGTTGTCTCTTATTTATAGCCTCTGGAATGCCGTCTTCCTACTCAAAGCCAAGTGTTCCCTCAAAAAAATTACAAGACTTATGTGACTCAGCCTGCAAGCCTTCAGTAACTCTCCTAGTGATTCAGTTCATGGATACTGAACAGTGAGACCGGGCATCCTTTATCAACTGAAGTAACTACAAACAGCCCAGCATTAGCTCTGCTTTGTACCTTCAAAGAGGTTAAGTTTCCTTTCTGGCAAAATCATTGCTTCATGTAGATAAGCACGGCAACCTGGAACTTGCCCCTCGTCCACAGTCTGGTTGTATTTATTTCAATAATCAGAAAGAGAACAGGAAGAGGAGATTAAACAAAATTTATTTTTTCCTAACATTATTTTGTTTTTAATCAAAGTTTCTGTCCCAGTGAAGTCATAGTCATGTGTTTCCTCCTTAATTTTGTTTTCTACTCATCGTTGTGGAATTGGAAATTCACTCAACTGTGGGTTATTGAGTCTCATCTTTCAAAATGTCTGCTGAGGTGAGGGAAGTCCCTTTTGCCATTATTCTTGCTGCAGCCATTACTTCTTCAGTTTTGGTGAATTAAACACAAAGAGCCACATGAGAGACCACTCTGCTTGCTGCTAGAGGTATCAGTGTGAACTGGGGACCTCGGCAATATGAGAAATGTGTTACCTAAATGGCCATCGATAGAACAGGCTGAGTCTTGTGACAAACTCCTGAAAAATGATGGAGCTTCACCAGAGAAGACAGATAAAGAATGTGGCACTTCAAAGAATAGCAGATGACTGAATTTGAAACAGGATTCTAGTCCAAAGTGTCATGGCAATTGGCAGAACTGTGACTTGGAAGAAATCTACTGATTGTGGTTTATAATTGTGATTGCAAATCATCAAGTCATAATTTCCCCATAGATACAAGGAGCTACTCGCTGGCCCAAATTCTGCTGGCCCAAAACCAATGGAGAATCTCCTTTGGCTTCAGTACTCTTTTCCGCTGTCCAGTTTTTCCCATTACCTTAAACATCGTTGCATGCCGGCTTAGCATTATTGTTTTTTCATATGTATTTTCTGCTTGTTCTATACACTGGATAGCACAGTATATGTAAATAGTAAATATATATAGCATTTACCAGAGTTAAACACTTTAATGAATTATTTGGTTGTTGTTGTTGTTTTTTTTAAGTCAAGCAAAAAATGTGCTGGCTAGTTTTATGTCAACTTGATACAAGCTATAGCCTTCCAAGGAGAGAGAATCTCAGTTGATAAAATGCTTTCACAAGATAGAGTTGTAGGAGCCTGGCAGTGGTGGCACACTCCTTTAATCCCAGCACTTGGGAGGCAGCAGCAGGTGAATCTCTGTGAGTTCGAAGCCAGCCTGGTCTGCAAGATCTATTCTGGGACAGGTCCCAATGCTACACAGAGAAACCCTGTTTCAAAACAAACAAACAAACAAACAAAAGATAAATCTGTAGACAGGCCTATAGAATAATTTCCTAATTAGTGATGTAGTACAGTCACAAGTGTTTTTTGTTATGTCACCCCTATGTAGATGATCCTGAGTGCTATGCATGCTTAGCAAGTCATGAGGAGAGAGCCAGTAAGCAGCACTCCTTCATAGTCTCTGTATCAGCTCCTGCTTCCATGTCCTGCTGTTTGAGTTCCTGCCTTGGATCATCTCAGTGGATTGTCATTCAGTATGTATACCTAAACAAATTCTTTCCTACTCAAGGTGCTTATGGTCACCACAGCCTTATTCACCCTAGCTAGAACAGAAAGCTTATCTTTGGATTTAAAAGCTTAGCACGGTTTGTCTAATAAAGAATAAACAATAAATCATCACTCTGACTCCAACAGTTAAACACATACAGGGTGGTAACTCTTTTAGAAGATAGACTTGTAATGAATCACTAAAAATTGAAGATTAAGCTTTGTTTTGAACACCATCTTGTACATTCAAAAATTATAAAAGTATATGTTGATAAATAAGAAGTAAGCACTAACAGTTTACAAAGTCCTGTCGGTTTGCAAATGTTGACACAGTAGACAATTCAAACATTCATCGGGTCTACTAAGGATGGAGTGCACGATCACCAGATTGCTGTGCATTATGTCATTTGATTGATAGTCTGTTCATTCATTCATCAATTGTCTACTTTCTGGCAAGGCAATGTCTTAGTTTGTGAGGACAAAATTCTCAGGTAGAACCTGGCAAGGTTTCTTCTTTGGCGCTTAGTTTAAGCATGTAATTGATTTAATGATCATCATGATCAAATCAGACTTTTAGAGAAAAGCGTTTGGTATTTGAAAAAGCAGTTGTATCTGACAAGATGGTTTAGCAGGAAAAGGGCTTGCTGTCAAACCTGTTGACCTGAGTCCTGGACCCAACTCCACAAAGTTGGTTTTTGATCTCTGGCCTAACACACACACACACACACACACACACACACACACACACACACACACACTATGGCATCTAAACACTTGAATTCACATCTATTCCCTAATTCTAACTCATACAATCATAATGATACTAATGCTTAAAAGTGGAATAATATGATCATTGCTTTCAATTCTACTATGTTCAGGATTCATTTAACATAGGACTGTGAAATACAATCTTCATTTCAGTCCAGTAGCAGAATCCTGACCTGCAAGCATTTCTCATAGAACCTTGTGTCTATTGTATTGAGTACTGAGTATATGCTATTGGAGATATCTGTTACCTTTGGTGGTCCCTGTTTATATTGAGAATGCTACCCAACTCTTCATAACCTGGCTTACATTAGACCATTTAACCAAGGAAACAAACAGAACTTCCTTATGATTTCCTGTTTTTTCTTCCTAAGTAGGAAGAAAAGTGTATCACATACCAAACCTCATCTGAACATCATTGGCTTGTCCCTAGGCTTCTTTCATTAACATTCTTGTAGTACACTTATGCTAATTCAGAATCAATCTTTTAATTAATGACATGGGGAATGTCTCTCACGCTTCTCTTATTTCATCAACCTTCCATTACTTGTACTAGCATTGTATTAAGAGATGTATTTTACTACATTCAATTGTGCATCAAAGTTACCAGAAATAATTTGTATGAATTAGATACATAAGATAGGAGGCAGAAGTCTTTTATACTCCTCAAATACACACCTGCTGTTCTATCCTCAGCAGATCGTCTGTGGGCTGGAGATGGGGGCACGGTGTGGCACTGGATCACCCTTTAGACATGAAGCCCTCAGTACCCCAGCTGCCAAGAACACTGATGACAATGGTTCAGAGCTGGGCCCCATTCCTGACACTACCTATGACAGAAGGAACTGATTTATTTAAGGCATGCCTCCTTTCCAGGGCTTAGCCTTCATCCAGTGACTGGTAACTGTGAGGTAGGAGGGCCAGACCTTGTTCCTTCCTTTAAGACAACTCTAATGAGTTATCTGGATCAAAAGACACAATATCTGGCTGCTGCCTTGGGACAGTTTTGCTGGTGAGCCCTCCCTTTGTCTAATCTTGCTTCTCTTATTTTCTCTTCCAAACACTGTTCCAAACTCTGTGTCCATAAACTCGCAGGAGTCTGTCTTCAGTGATATTGATGAGGGTTGTGATAAGAATGTTACTCATTATTTAAGACTGGAAGTTAAATATTTTAATCTCCCAATAGAGAAACAATTTTATAAACCCAAACATGCCATTATGACAAAATATGACAAGTTTAATATATAATATGTATTTGAGTTACTTAAGTCAACAACACATGTGATCTTTTTTTCCAAATTATACATAAATATTTTAGAATATGAAGGAGATAACATAATTTATAGAGGAAGAGAGGAATTCACTAGGGTGTGATCATAATAAGCATTGTTAAGTTTATATGAATAAATATTTGTCTTTTCTTCATCAAAGTGTGTCTTGTTAATTTAGGTGTTCATCCTCATACTGTATGATGGATCTCCATCCAGGCAAGCAGATTAACTGGAAAGACAGACACACTAAGGCTCCTTAGAGTCGAAATCTGTCCAAGTGAGCAGAAGGATGGCTGGAAGGACAAGCACACTAAGGCTGCTTAGCGCCTGCATCTGTGGATGCCCTCACTGTAGAGAACTTCCCTTGCTTATGCAGAACCTCAAAGCCGGTCTTTGAAGTCTCGCAGAGGCGGAGATTATTTTCTAGTGTCGTTCGTGGTTAATGGGGAAAGGAGTGGGGAAATCTCTGTGAAATGATTACTCTCAGAAAAATATCAGAAGCATGAGAAAGGAGCTCATGAAACGGAATTTTTAGCACTAAGACCTAACTAAGCTCCAAGCAATGCTTCCATGACATTCTGATTGGGTCTAGCTAGTACCGGAAGAGGCACTGCAGAAATAGGGATGAGCCCTTGAATCAAAGAAAACATTGCATGTAAAGTAGGTAGGGAGAGGGGTTTCAAATGACTTCGGCAGCCAAACACTTTCTTCAAATGAAATCTAGCACAGAAACCCAACATGTGAAACAGACAGTAGAGAAACTAGATGTTCAATATTGGCGGGGTGGGATGGGCATATAATGTGGCGTTCCCCTCAGATCCTAAGATACCTCTAGACATCACTTAGAACTCCGTGGCTCAGAGTACAGAAATCAATTGAAGTGTTGCAAAGCTCTCAGCAGCAAGCAACCACAGCAAGCTTATATTTATTTTTGTTGATTTTTTTTCGTGTCCTTTTCCTCACAGCTCTTTCATATTCCCAGAGGGTGCTTGGGGAGGAATCGACTCCTGGTCTCTAGGAGTGGACCCTGATTGTCATAAGTCAGATAGCATCTCATCTTCAAGTCACACTAATGGGTTTAGGGTTTGATTTGCTAGATTAGTATCTGGAAACTTACAACCACAGGTCCTGCTGATTGTCATATTTTAACAGTGGCAGGGAAGGGAGTAAGACTGGAGCCAGCACCTAGAAAGCAGCAGTGAGAATCAAAGAGATTCATCCTAGCGAATTCAAGAGTCCTCTGAAGTCAGCAGATTATTATCTGCACTCCTCATGCCAACCCTTAATTGGGACTTCTGCAGTACCAGGGATGCATTGTGACGGCTGTCAGCCCTATCTCAGCACCCATAAGAATACCCAGCACAAATAGGTAGCTCGTTAATAGTTGATTAACAGAGGTAAGAGCCGTGCCTCAAACTCCCTGCTTGGCGCTAAGTGGTAATTTATTTAACTACCCCAAATCTCATTTCCTTTATTTGTAAAATAAAAGTGTTCCCCAGATTCATCATAAAACAATCCAGTCTTCTGTGCATATGAAGTTGCTTTGACTTTGCACAGATTATTGCTTATGTGTTTGCATCTCAGACACACTACAGGGACTGAGAGTTGACGCACCATTTCAGTGCTACATGAGCTAAGCCCTCTAAGAATTTCTATTAGCCACGGGTTACAGCAGTACTGTTTCTGCCTCAGCGGACCACCCGAGAGTGAAATTACGGTGGCACATAGAAGGTGCATACTGGAAGGGTTATCATTGTTTGCTTAGTAATTTCCTGAACATGGAACTGGGGCTCAGAATGATTGTGGGGAAAAACATGTGCTACTTGGATTCTTCATCAAACTTTCTATCTCTTCATGGGTTTTGTTTAGAGTACGGAGAAGGATGCTTTTCTTTGTGAAAACACAGTCTGTCTGCTGTGAGTCTCATTTAAAGTCGAGCCTGTCTGAGGCTTGTGACAAAGCTCCATCAGCTCTGTCATCTTTGACCTCTGGGCAGGTTGGGAGCAGGAGCTCCACCTTTTTATAATTCCCACTATTAAGCTTGTTCTTAGTCACACCTAGAGAAATGTTACTATAAAAATATAATGCACCGGTTGTTGTTGTGCACACTGGTAGGATTTGCTGAAGGAGACAGAGTTGGGAAGATCATGAGTTCAAGACTAGCCTGGGCTACACAATTTTAAAAAGAAGTTGCCTTTAATTTCAACACTCATGGAGGCAGAGGCAGGAGGATTTCTGTGAGTTTGAGGCCAGCCTGGTATACAGAGAGAGTTCCAGGACAGCCAGAGATACACAGAGAAACCCTCTCTCAAAAAACCAAAAAAAAAAAAAAATTGCAATTTTAAATTCTGATAGATGTATTTGATAAAAAGGAAAAAAACCAACTTAATTTTAATAATCTTATTTAGTCCTCTATATTAAACCTTATTTTAATATGTTAAAAAATTGTAGAGAATATGGAAATATTTTTGAATCATTTTTGGTTCTAAATAATTTTGCTGTTGTTCATATTATTATTACTATTATTATTTCGTGTATGTGTATCTGTGTGTGTAGTATGTGTGAGTATGTGTTGTATGTGTGGCGTGGGCGTGAATGTGTTAATGTGGGTACATACACATCACAGACCAAGTGTGGAGTAAGAAGAAAACCTTAGAAGTCAGTGTTCTATTTCTACCATGAATGTTCCAAACGCCTGTAGCTATGTTTGCAAGGCAAGCACCTTTGCCCACTAAGCCATCTCACAAACCATGCTTCTAAATCTTTGAAATCTGAAATTACAACAAAGCCACAAAGAACTGCCCCCGCCCCTGGAATTTTGATGTTGAGATTGAAAAAAATAAAACCAGAGACAAATGCTATCTTAGGCATCTGTTCATCCCTTAGGAGCCAGCTTTCCTCTTTGCAGAAAGCAGTGAGACTTTAACATGGTCCAACACTGGAGAAGCAGAAAGAGGTAGCAAGTGAGGAGAGTGGGGAAGGCTGAGAACATTGTCGCAACTTGCCCAAACCTGTAGAACTGGTCCAGATGATTGCAAGTGCCACCATTCATAATCAGAAGTCACCAAAACTGTTCACATAAGGAGTGATAAGGGTCTTGTACCCAGTCAGTATACTGATCGAAAGGGAAGACAGCATTTCAGTTATTAATCAATGTGTTTTTCTCTGTAATTTGTCCTTCCTGCTTTTTTATTTAAGCAGACAACAGACCGTCTGATCACTGCTGCAGAATAGTAGAATGGCAAGGTGAAAAAGAAAATTCTCTCTGGTTCTTTTGATCTAAAATTCCCTTAGGGTCATTTCGAGATTGGTACCAAGAAGACCGTATGAATGCATAGGGCATTGGGACAGAAATAAAAACAGGAAGAACAGACCCCTGGCAGAGAGGCCAAAGAAAAGCACAACAGAAATGCAGACATTAGAGAGCAGAGGACCAGTGGCCTGTCCCCTGAGTGGAAGAGCCATACAAAGGAGAGCCAAAACCCCAAGAGGAAAATGATTCTGTGCTGGAAACATGTGCTCATCGTTGGCCCAAGAGATAGTTGGGAGTTTGAATATAGAAAGAGTTGAGGAGAGCTGCAGAGGGATGCGGAGTGCCGGCATGTGGCAGCCAGCCAGGCCCACAAGTGAGATTCTCACTTATCCCTGTCCTGATAAGTTGGCAAATGGAACTCCCAAGTGAATAAATTTACATATCTGGTTATACTGGAAGGGTCTGCTCAGCTTCAAAGCAGCAATCAGCCGAGGCTCTGGAAAATATGGTGATGTCTATCACACACGCAAGCCTGTGAACTGTGAGCCAAGGTGGCTGTGACCTAGGCTACAGAGTCCACAGGAATGATTACTACGGTTCACGTGCACAGTGAAGTCGGCCTTGGGGGAGCAGTCCTCCCAGAGACATGAAATCCTGTCAAACTCTTCCTGAGAGGCAAGGCCGAGACCGGCAGTGTTTGCTGACAGAAGTAGTGAATTGACCAGAAGGCAGAGTCAGAATGTGTCCCAAATGTTTGAGCTAGAGCTGTTGCAACACAATCACATCAACTAGTACTCATTTAACCCATTGTGTAATCCTACTCTGTATACTATCTTTTTATTATCATTTTTATAGATGAGGGACACTGCACCAGGGAAGCCAAGTCATTTGCCCCAACTCATAGATTAAGAAGAGCAGGGCCATGGTTTTGAAGATGCTAGGTTCAGCATTGAGGCATACATCTCTACTGTCTGCTAATGGCTGAACAAAGCTCCAAAACTGATTAAACAGGAAAAAGCCTACTTAATGCAAGACTGGGATTTTGATATCAAGGTATGAGATACTTGATAACGTTTGTCCAAATGCCAAGCCTGTCTTTATCCCTTTGTTTGTGCATGTCTTAGAGATGAGTCTCTTTTTAATAAGCCATTATGGAGTTCAGATCCAAATATAAGTGCTCTTAAGCCCATCTTCTAATAAGTTTAGCTTCAGAATCATTAAATGCAGAGGATCCCAATTGCTTTTCCTTATTCACAAATAAAAGACAGTGACTGCCTTGATTCACATGTGTGTTCCTTTGAAAAGCTGGTTTAACTCTGTGAAGAGAGCCTAAAGATTCTTCTGCTGCTTTAGAGACCGATGAGTCAAGATTTCCTTGATGGGAAATTTGAATTTAGATTAAAAACAAACCAAAAAAATTTCATTTGAAAACACCATCTCTTTGTCAGCAGGATGATGACTAGCAGCCGGGCAGTGACAAATAGGAGCAGGGTCAGCTTGGCATTGCTTCACTCTTAGGGAGTCCCAGGAGGTCCCAAGGCAGGAAGGGAGATAAACAAGGTGTATACAACATGAGGTGAGCCTCAGGATTTACCATCAGGATCCACATTGAGCATCAGCTGGGGCAGGATGACCCTCAGCAACTCCCCAGACTTGTAGATGAATCCTTTTATCCCATCTCCTTCCTTTGACTCTTGATACTTGCTGGCAGGCATTTTATTCTACTCCAACAAAACTGTTGCTCATTCCAACTTCATGCCTTATTCTTGTCACTGTCTGGAGTCTTAGTGTTAATTTTCTCAGTATTGACCTGACCTGTTGAAATAGTAGCGGCGGGGCTGCATCCCCAACACCCCGGCCGCCTGGCTAGCTTTGCCCCGAAATAACAACACACAAACTGTATTCATTTAAGCACTGCTTGGCCCATTTCTATCTAACCTCTTCTAGGCTAACTCTTGCACCTGGACTAGCCCATTTCTAATAATTGTTTGTAGCACCCCAAGGTGCGCTTACCAGGAAGATTCTAGCTTATGTCCATCCTGGGTTGGAGCTGCCTGGGAGAACGGAGCCTGGAGTCTCTGCTCCAGAGAGCAGAGCTGTCAAGTCTGAGCTCACTTCCTCTTCCTCCCAGCATTCTATTCTGTTTACTCCACCCACCTATGTTCTAACCAATAAAATGGGCCAAGCCAGTTTCTTTATTAGCCAATGATCTTCCTCCATCACTGGCCTACTCACATTGTTTTTCATTTGACAAAGATCTTGTTAACAACCAAAATACAGAGTCCAGTTTATTTGGAATCATATAGACAGCAAAGAAAAACTGAATGGGGATTAGCAGTGCAGATGGTGTAGAAAACAAGTATTGACAGAGAGGTTTCAGGCAGAGAACCCCCTCACTCAGGTTCAGACTCTCATCTAGTGGAAGATTTGCTCTTGTGTTATCTACACTTGGGCCATATCACAGTGTCTGACCTTTGGGAGTGGGATAACACCAGCTATGGATATTGTTGCTATGATATGGAATTGTGCCTTCAGATTAATTTTGCTTTCCCCAGACTCTTTCCAGTACCTTTTATGTACTATTAGATACATTGACCAATTTATCTGTTTTAAGTAACCAAGAATCATTGCCTGTAGCCAACAAAGCCATTTTATGTATGGTTTCTGGAAATGAGCTTTTGCGTCTGTATTTCATGACATTGTTGCCTTTTTCTTAATCTTAGACTAAATCATATATCTACATACAGATGCATGCAAATATAATGTCACTGTAACACTGAACTTTTTTTTTGACAGGTGGGCCTGTAGTTCCTCCTGAGTGCTGGGATTAAAGGCGTGCGCCACCACCGCCCGGCAACACTGAACTTTTATAAGCACATACCATTCTCCTCTTACTAGATATGATCATGAGTCAGGACTATTACTCTTGGTCTTCTGTGTCTCCCCACATAATTAATTAATTAAACATAGCAGGATTCAGTTAAAATTCTTTCTTCCTCTCTCTCTCTCTCTCTCTCTCTCTCTCTCTCTGTGTGTGTGTGTGTGTGTGTGTGTGTGTGTGCACCACAAGCATACTCAAGACCTAAATTAGTGATGTAGGCATGCCGAGGAAACACTATACTTCTTAGCTACATCTTTATTTTTCCAGGGATTGCTTTAAGAAAACCAGAGGATATAGGTACCATGACCAGGGTAAAATGGGTCCTCTCTTACAACTATGAACTGTGGTGATTTTACAGAGGTAACATATTAGATTAGTGCTCAATCTATTAACACTCAAGTTAAAAATCAATCAATACAACACATCAGCGATTCATCTTTATTTACTGGAAGTTCAATCACTAAGATTCTTATAGAATTTTTATGGAGTCCTTAAATATCAACCTTTATCTATCTCCATATCATTATATTTAAGGAAGCTACAAAAGTCTTCAAGAATCTTAGTAGACTAGCTGCAGTCATTTCCAAACATCTCAAAACGAAAGGTGCTATCATGATTATTTAACAAAAAGCAGCCAATGGTAGTAGAATTCTGTTAACAAGATTTTTTTTTTAAATATTGGTTCTTGATATCATGTATGGCATGATAAAATCCCAAGATCAATGGATATGAATTGTTTATTTTACATTATTATATATATTTATTGTACATGGGTTACATCTTATAAGTGCCATGTTCAGGCAAATGATAGCATTTCCTCTTACAAAAGTAACCAGTATTTGCTGGAGTGCATTTTAACACCAAGAACCATAAAAACTTCAATACCACGATTTTTTTATTTCTAATGAGATAGAAAGCTGCAAAATTAGGTAATTTGATCACAACCTAATAGCTTCCTTTCTAAGATGTCTTACTATATAAAACTTTCATGGATGTATGAATAGTAATAGCTTTTAGAATACCAAAAAATTACAAAATTATTGAAATCCTTTTAGTTTGCTTATTTATGATAGTTTCCTAAAATATTTATAAATATATTTTTCTAAGGTTCCTCTTTTAATTGTGAGATATTAAAGATATGGTATTTGATATTTATAACAAGATATAAAAATGTACTAAATTTTAAAATGAAAAGCCAAGAAATTATAGTATATAGAAATACTTTGGTGAATGTAGTGAAGAGTTTTCAGGGTTCTAGGGGACATGGTCTTTGTGGTCTCAAGAGTTCACAGTAATCCAAGTGAAAATATTCTAGGTATGTAACTGCTGGTTGGCCTTCAGAAACGGTATGCTGTAGGCAACAGAATTGGCACACGTAAAGTGGCAGAGCTCAAGTAGTAGATTCTTTTCGCTAGATGAAAAAGGGGAGAAAACCATACCATGTCATGAACTGTAGGTAGGAATTTGGTGTTGACTCTCAAGTCCGAAGGACAAGATTATCTTCGTTTTCTAGAATTCTCATATCTGTAAAATCAGTTTGAATGAGATAGAAGCTGCCTACATATGGCATGATGATGATGATGATGACTATAATGGCCCTGACAAGACTAATATTAATGGCATCTAGTTAAGCCGCTCCTGTGAGTTCTCCTTTCAGAAACTGGAGTTCTATAGTATGAGTGTGGCCTGGAAGAGAAAACACATGCATGCCGTGGTACGGAGAGAACCACCTGGTCACAGGCAGTCAAAGATAAAACCGAAGGAAAGCTGTTGTGTTGAATCAGAAAAAAAGTTGAGGAGATGAAACAAAGAGAAACTGTGTGAAAGGGCACTGTGGTTCAAGAGGAGAAAGAAGTCCCCTTATAAGCTGAAGTCACAGGAAACTCAAAGACTTCGCACATTCACAGAGGTGGAGACAGAGGCTCCCCTCTCCTTTCACAGTTCACACTCCATATCAGTTCCCAGACAGGGTTTCTGCTGTACCCCTCTGCATCAGCTCCCAGATGGTGTTTCTGATATACCCCTCCATCTCAGCTCCCGGACAGGGTTTCTGCTGTACCCCTCTGCATCAGCTCCCAGATGGTGTTTCTGATATACCCCTCCATCTCAGCTCCCGGACAGGGTTTCTGCTGTACCCCTCTGCATCAGCTCCCAGATGGTGTTTCTGATATACCCCTCCATCTCAGCTCCCGGACAGTGTTTCTGCTGTACCCCTCTGCATCATCTCCCATACAGTGTTTCTGCTGTACCCCTCTACATCAGCTCCCCCATGGTTTTTCGGCTGTACCCCTCCATATCAGCTCCCAGACAATGCTTCTGCAGCCATATATATTGTGCACAGACTTAGAGCCTTAGGGGGAAAACATAAGCCATCTGAGAAAGGTGATGTCTATCTTCATAAGACTTACTGCCTCCTGAATTTCCTATGCCAACAGCCCAATTTTTCTGATGTTACTGGACAATGGGTGCTGTTTTCAATGAAGTTCCACTAATTGTATTTTGTGCATATTGCTTCCAGTCCTAAGTGAAAACACTGAAATTTCTCAAATTTTTGTCGTACTAGTTTGTAAATTATTTATCTCAGTATCCAAGGCACAGCTCACCTGCTGAGAAGTGATTTATGAATGAAACAGTTGAAGTGGTCAAACCTGAGATGTCTGCTTTGTCCCTGAATGAGACCTTTGCTACCTCATTTAGGCGTGAATATCTTATAGCACACAGTTTTGACTAGGATGTGGCAAAATTCTTCATCTCATTTTGAATATGAAATAAAGCAGCTTAGTTTGTTTCAAATATTTTGACATGTATACATACTTTAAGAACAGAATTAATGAAATATTTGTACATTAATATCAAGTACCAATGCAGATAGAAAAACTGAAAGAATTTAAAAACAATTATTTGGAATGCATAGGAAACTATAAAATGCTGCATTTCTGGTTAATTGATATGTAGCCTGCTAATCATTTTTACTCAGACAATTATGACTTTTTAGTATTCAAAGAGAGAAAACATACTGCAGTGAAAATAAACTGATCCTGTGCATTTGCTTCTTATTTTATCCTATGCTTTCTTGTTAAAAACTAAAAAAAATTCTCATTAGTCTGTTAATAAGCTAATTATGAAGTTATTCAAACAATAAAAATGCTTTGGCATTTGTTATTTTTAGGTCACTTTCTGCTTGACTTGTTTTAGATGGTAGTTCACTTACTTTAAAGTTTCTATAATTAATTTCTAGCTTAAAGATAAAAATGAAAAGTTTTCTGACAGCTTGACTCTAACTGATGTAGCCAGGGTGTTCCCTCAAGGTGTGTACCTGCAGGTTAGGGATTGGGCAACATCCTAAATCCTCCAGGAAAGGCTGGAAGTGGGTGACAAAGCGTCAAGGACTCCTTGAAATTTGGTGATAGGAATAAATGTGGGTGGAGAGGGCTCCACTGTTCTAACAGCTGCAAAGGGGCGATCCCAGTTAAACATGGGAAATGACTTCCTTTCTCATAGCAATAACGTTTTTCATGGTTGTCATACAAAAGCTAGCAGCATAATCATGGGCAGAGCATCAGAAATACACAAACCCCAAGAACACAGGAGTCCTCACAAAACCATCACCTCAAACATATACCCTCTGCTTAGAATTATATTTCTTTCCATACTGGTTTTTAAGCATATTTTTAAAGATCTATTCTTTTACTTATTTGTGAAAGTGGGATTAAACCAAGGATCTTGGGGAATACAAGACAAGACAAGTTCTATATTACACACACACACACACACACACACAGGAAAAAACACACACAGAGAGAGAGAGAGACAGAGAGAGACAGAGAGAGACACAGAGAGACAGAGAGACAGAAAGACAGAGAATAAAACACATCCAACCCCAAACAAAGGGATCTGAAATGATTTCAAAATATTGTTTAAAAATATAACATTACTCTTAGTTTCCCAAACCAAATATACAGCCATATAATTGCCTGTTTGATAAGATATTCACATGCTTTACTTGGTTAATTCTTGGCCTGCTGATATTTAGACTGCTTGTACAGCTTTGCTCTCAGGAACTATAGGGGGAAGCATTGTCTGCCTATCACACATTTATATAAAGAATATTACTTGACATATTTCTGGAAATGTCTATGGCTAAAGGACGTTTGTGATGTGCCTTTTGTCGTGTATTCCAAGTATGCTTTTAGATCTATCAAGATATTTCTGCCACAGTTATATGAAAGTGCTCATTTCTTCAACATTTGAGCATTGTAATTAATTTTATCTCACTCCAAGGAGTGGGATGAAAAAAATTCAATTTTTGATTGCAAGTAAATTTGAAATATATTTTCATGTGCTTATTGGATATTTTGACATTTCCTTGTCCTTTCAGCTTCCTATGGAGGTGCCTCATTTTCTTTCTTTCTTTCTTTCTTTCTTTCTTTCTTTCTTTCTTTCTTTCTTTCTTTCTTTCTTTCTTCAGTCTTGGGAGTATTTTTTTTAATGGTCCCTTTGGTGGGCATCTGTATATCAAATGCCCAGGGAAAAGCTTGGGTTGGCGCTGGAAACCCAAGGACTTAAGCCTATGGGAAACATTTAAAGTCCAGGAACAGATGTGATCATCCCTCACCCCTCAAAAAATCCTTAGAATGTAAACAAATAGTGTCCAGGACCCAAATCCAGGAAAGCAGTGACATGTGTAAGTTGAATAAAGGAGAACGCAACAAAGGATAGCAAATATGAATTACTGATAAGGCGTAAAGGGGACCAAGAGAGTGTTCCGTGACAACAAGAGAAGATAAATTATTCATGTGTGATGATGTGTGATTCTTATAACAGGTCTGCAAAGCTTGTACGGTGGGTTTGGGGGGTTAGTTTCCTGGGGGACACTGGTAGAGAGCCGGAGGAGGCAATGGAGCAAGTCAGCTGAATCCCAAGTGGCAGAGAGCATAAGCACATACTTCTGTGAAGTCCTCTGACTGCGAGCAGAGGAAAGAATCTGGGTCAAGTTTGGATACATTAGCTCATGCGGATATAAATATCCCTATTAAAGGTTGAGTTGCTGTTAAAGAAAGGCAAAATGCAATGTCTCCATCGTCTTAGAAAAATCTCTGGCCAGCCTCACCAATGACTTTCACTCTAAATTAAGGATCATTTTCAATTCTCATCTAACTAGATGCAGCTATCACAGGGGCCACTTATCCTCTCTACCCCTGTCTTCCAGAGCATGTCTCCTTGTCCTTCCTGAGAGCATCTTCTAATTTCTTCAGGGGACAGATCTTCCCCAAAAACTTATTTTTAGCATGTTTTATTATGCATTTTCCTCCCAATCTACACACTCTTCCAAAGGGTTGTTTCTTTTCCCTTATGCAAGAACCATTGTTTATAAGACAATAGTCTTCATATTCACACCTGGTTGCTAAGTAGTTCTAGCCTCAGAGAATGCACTTTCTGCTTGGTGGAATGATTAGACACTTTGACATAAATATGCTGCAGGAACCCAGACCTCAAGAGTCCCAGACTAAGCACTTTTGGATTCACCACTGGCTTCTATTCTCTTCTACACTGAGGACTAATAGATGCTGTATCTGGAAACCTTTATGACACCGTCTTTTGCCAGTCACAAATAAAACACAGTCATCGCTGCTGACTTGAAGAAATCATTAGAGAGGAACGAGTTAATGATAGGGGAAATTGTCTTTAAGAAGCAAGGTTGCCCATCCAAATGGATTTGATAAATGTATGTAGTATGTGAGGTCTGCAAGTGAAGTTTGGTCTTATAATAGAGAGCAACAAAGAGAAGATTCATAGTGTCAAGATTACACTGGGCCCAGTGAGTACAAGGAAGATTACTGACACAATCCTCCTATCCATACTAACATTGAAGAAGGGTTTTACCGAATGGTAGCTCCTAACATCCATTTACAAATTTCTGGTATTTATTTTGGCAACAGTTCTAGATAAGATCACTCATTGCTGGACTCTAGTTTCTTCAAAATTAAGGTTGCCAACCTTAAAAGGCAGAAAACCAAGGCCGGGCAATGATGATGCAGGCCTTTAATCCTAACACTAGGCAGGCAGAGCAGGCAGACCACTGTGAATTCTGGTCTATGGGGTGAGTTTAAGGATAGTCTCCAAAGCTACAGCAAACCCTGTCTCAAACAAACAAACAAACAAACAAAAAACAAAACAAAACAAACAAATAAACAAAATGCAGAAAACCAGATCGTGAGCAGACCTAATGATGCTGATGGAAAAGCGAACAGTTTGATTTCTCAGGTATTAGTGAATTTACTCACCACCCAAATTTTCTTCTCTCAGACTTGTTGGCACCTTTAGTTTATCTAGAGGATAATAATTGAATTTAGATTGCAATAAGGTCTACAAATTTGGGAACATTTAGCAAAGAAAAATTTGAACTTACAAAAGTTGAAAAAGTTTTTACGAGTGTCAAAATTTCTTTTTCATTTCAAATTTCTTTGGTTAAATCGAGAGGTATTAGCCGATTAGGTATCATCGAAGGGAAGGGAAAGCCATGTGAAGCAATCACTGACTTGACTGTCACTGATTTATTATAAGATGTAATGTGTGGGTTTCTTTTCCAAAAATTCTCACAAGTGCATCCAATTACGAGGGAAAGCAAACAACAACGCCTCTTCTCCTGCAGGGCTGGGAACAATCACTTGCCGGTATTCATTTTTCTGCACCACGGGCACATTATCAAGAGGCTTTTGAAAGTGACATGTACGACTTTTTTCCAGAGAAAATGTTCCCTCCAACTTCTACAGATCAAATGGCAGCTAAATGACTAGTCAAGACACCTGTCCTTGAAACTGTTAAAGGGACCGGCCAAGCTCAGCTTCTGGTTCATAATCAGGATACAGCGATTGGTTCAGCATTAAAATATAGTTGTGACAAAAATAAAATGTCAATTCTAAAAAGCATGTTTAGTCACCTACCAGATACATGTTTAGTACTCAGTCTTCTCACAATGACTGAGAAAAATTTTCCTCAAATTCATATACTTATATTTTGACATAGAATCCTAAAAATGGCAAATGTGATAAGATGAATTGGTATAGCAAGAATGACCAAAGAAATAACTATCTATCTATTACCATCTTTCTATGTATCCATCTAATAGATGTATCACCATCTATCTATTTATCTACCATCTACTTATCTTTATGTATTCTTGATTTGGTACCGAGTCTTTACTACAGGACGTATGGGCTTTTGAACATCCTGTGCCCCCTGAAAACCTTTGGTTATCACTCTTCTCTCTTCTAGTTCTCATATTGCAATACCCATGTACATAATTAATAAACAGGAAAAGATCTAATTATAGAATTTTGCCACCCCTCATGTATATGCATATAACTTTAAGTGTTTGTGTTCTATGTAAGTCTGAAGCTTTCTGGCAGACAGTTACTATAGATGTCCACTTTCTTGGACCTCAACAGTCACTATGATCTGGATGGAAAACCTTTGGCCACTGGATTCTGTCTGCCTATGTCCCAGTACACTCCAAGTTCTCAGGAAGCCTTTGTGTTACTGTATGGATCAATTTGCATTTATCTACACTCCAAGGAAGATACAGTGGGTGGAGGGGCTCAGTTCTCTCATCAAGGATTTGTGATTTTTTTTTTTTAAGTATTAAATTCTGAGAACAAATGGTAAGGGAAGACTTTCTATCTCTGTGTGTCTTTTCCATTGCTGCTTAAGGGGCAAGTTCACTCCTTACTGCCACAAGTAAGAGGGAGATCCACCTTCTCCCACACCTATATCTTCAGGGTCATCTCTACTGTGCTGCCCAAGAGAGTTGTATGTGCCACTCTCTCAGCACGAGTGCTACAGCTGATGAGGGAGAGAGACACCTCTCTTGCTCTTATGGCTTATGACCTCAGGTCCAGCTATCTTACCTGCCTCATCTGTTGGTGGACAGGGGAGGGCATCTCACCCTCCCCAACCCACCGATGCCACCTTAAGATAGATGAATAATGGGGGCAGCTCTCCCGTGGTCATAGCTTTAGTGCTGGTTCACTCTCATCTCTGCCGACACAGTTGGCTTTATTGGGCTGCCCAGATGAGTTGCAGGGCCTGCTCTCCTGAGTGCTGCAGCCAATGAGAGGTTGGGTCCAGTCCCTCACCTGCTGCAGGTGACAGGGGGTGAGGAGAAGAGGGAATCTTCCCTTCACCCATGCCACCACATGGCTATGAGAGGGATGTGATAGGCTCTGCCATTCTCACATCCCCAGAGACAGTTCGGCCATGCCCCTGCAAACAGGGTCAACTCCATTGTGCCGCCCAGGTGAGGTGTAGACCCCTCTCTCCTGAGTGTTTCAACCAGTAAGGGGCAGTACCAGTTCTCCCTAGTGCTACAGCCAATGAGGGGTGGGACCAACTCTGTACAGCCCTATGCTTCTCTGCCTTTGTTTAGGTATCAGGAGTCATGGATATCAACAGAGACCATGGCTGCACCAGAGCCTGAACCCAGTCATGGTCCCCAGCAGAAGCCCAGGCAAAGGCATCATCTTGGCCTTGAGTGGCAATGAAGCAACCCACCTCAGCCCCTGTTTATGGGACACAAACTATTTTGTCTTTCTCTCTCCAATATCACTCCATACATTTGCTCACTATAGTAGTTTCCATCTGCTTGGCGCCAAAAGGTGCCAGGTGGGTCAGTGTTTTCTTCTCGGAGCCTGGGGTGGACTGACCCAGGCATGCATGTAGCTCTACTTGTCCTGTTTAGATTGTCATGGCACTAGGCAGGACTATGCTTCCTCATCACAGAGAGATTAAAGTAGTGCCCAACCGCTGGGCACCCGGCTCCTGGTTGGTGTGGTAGTGTGGCTGGGGACATCAAGCCTGGGCTAGAAAGCCTGGGTTGCGGTTGCAATCTGTTGAGTTCTGCTGTCCTCAGCCTCATGGTGTGGGGTGAGGGATGTAACCCCTAATATTTTTTACAAGTGGTAATTTAAAACACTTCTTTTAATCCTCATTCTAGTGTAACACATGATGCAGAGTGAGTCCAACTCTCACCAGTTAGAAGGGATGCTCACAGCTGCTTGCTAGGTAGGCATTAGTGACTTAGCAACCTGCCACTAAATTCCATGGTTTCCTTCCATTGCTTTGGGCAGCAAGTGCAGAAGGAGGAGCTAGAGGCAAGGTAAGAAGTACCTTCTCATTTGAACACTTTAGGAATGGAGATGGGCTTTTATGAGAAAGAGGACAGAGGTTGGTGTCTGGGCCAATTTCTGGCCAGCATAAAGCCCTCACTGGGGTCAGAGCTGGACTAGGACCCAGAAGATGGAGCCTAGGCCACAGACCAGCTCCCTGGCATTCCAAATTACAGAAATCAACTACATTTTGAAGTTGTATTTTTATTTAATTATTTATTTTGTGTTGGGGGCAAATGCCATTTGCACATGTGGAAATTAGAAGGCAATTTTCAGGAGTCACGTCTTTTTTTTTCTGCCATGTAGGCTTTGGAGACTGAACTTGGGCTTGTCTGGAGGTGCCCTTGCCCGCTGAGCCATTTTCATCAGTCCTCAGAGGTTTGAAAATATCACCCAAGAATATTAACATTCAGAAATTTTGTTATTTGCTTTTAAAAATCTTATCTAAACCACATTTTTTTTTGTCTTTTTTGTTTGTTTGTTTTTCGAGACAAGGTTTCTCTGTAGCTTTGGAACCTGTCTTGGAACTAGCTCCTGTAGATCAGACTAACCTTGAACTCATAGAGATCCACCTGCCTCAGCCTCCTGAGTGCTGGGATTAAAGGCATACACAACTAAAATACATTTTTTAAAGGAAGTAAGGAATAGATTTGTTCAATGCCTACTATATTTCAAATAGGAGTTTAAGCAATATATAGATTTGATATCATGTAGTCCACGGGTCTATGAAGGAGTTATTTTCCTATTCTAAGGGTGAAAAAACAAATTCACTGTGATTAACCATCTTTCATGTTTTACAATTTAAGTAATAAATTAAAGTGGAGATCTGATTCCAAAGTATTCATTACTTGTGAAATCCCATAGCATTGTGAGAGCTGACCATAGAGACACAGGAAGCACTAGAGATACTGGCCTTCTTCTTGAAGTGAAAACAGTGTTTGAATGATTGTGTGTGTCTCTGTGTGTGGGGGGGGGGGAGAGAGAAAGAGAAGAGCGAGTTTTTCTGTGAAGATACAGTTCATACTTTTCATCATGTTCTCAAAGGGTTAATACATTTAAAGAGTCACCATACTTAGTACATTGAGAAAACGGCCACCATTTTTTTCCAGTTCTACCATATGGCATCTCATGCTTATTCCCAAAATGCACTGATTGGAGCAAGGATGGAAACCTTAGAAATAAGGAGATTAAATAATAATGAAGCCTATGAAAGTCCATTTAGCTCAGTCTGCTGTTTGGCAGCTGCCCATAGCCTTTTTGGTTATCAGCACACCCCAGGGGGTATTGTAAATTCATTAATATAATTTTGGACTAGAAGATTCTTGGAGATCATATAGTCCAATTTCCATAGTTTCTAGATGACAAAAGGAAGACCCAGAAAACTCAGGTGGCTCACACATTCTCACATAACCTTTCACTGGTTTGAAAATGGGTATATTTGCCCAGCTATCAGTAGCTTTTGGCCATCCACTGTGCTTTCACGGTCAATGAAAGGAGAAACTTTGGGCTCATGTTCAAATCGACCATTCCAGTCTTAGATTGATTTAGTATAACTAGATACTCTTTAGCTCTGGGGCTTTAATCCTATTAGGCATGGTGGCACCACATCTGTCTGGCACCAGTGTGGTCTGTGGAAGACGTCAGGAAAAGCTGAAATGATGCTGAGAATTCTTGTATTCTGAATTAGTAAACCTAAAAAAAAAAAAAAAAGATGTTCTTCTCAGATGTAGCTTAATGAGGTAGATGCTGCCTGTTTCACTAACATCAGCCAAGTCATGACAAAATCAGTAATTTAATTAGTCTCTCACAAATGAAAACATTCCATCCACACCATGATTTGAAGCATTATCTTTTATGGGTCTCTACTTTGTTGGAAATATAGAGAGAGAGAGAGAAAAAAAAAAAACTTCTTTTGAAAAAAAAAAAGAATCTGTTTAAAAGTCTAGACCTTTAGACTTTGAGACGAGGAAATGACTAAAATAACATTTGTATACTTTTTATCGTGATATATGCCCTGGGTCATCTCTCTTGATCTCAACTACTGAAATCAATTGTGCTTTTGGAAAGAAAACATTCCAGGAAGCTCTTTTTAATTGTATAGGAGGCAGAATGAGGGTAGAAATACCTCCTGAAGTGGGGCAAGAGAGCTTTGCAAAGCAAGTTGGAGAGCTCGGCCTCTGCAGACTTCTGTTTTCTTCTGGCGAAATGTTGGCATTTGTATGTATAGCTTTGTAAAGCTTGTTCTGGCTTTTAAAAATTAAAGTGTATGATTCTATCATAGCATTTTTATTCATGAGTATGCAGTTAAGGAGTTTGTGCTCCATATAGGAGAAAAATGATAGTTCTAGTTATCTAAATGCCATTCGAAACACATTACTGAGAAAGTCTGTAGAGAATCAAAATAAAGGTCTGGAGAGATGGCTTAGTAGTTAAGGGCACTGTCTACTCTTCTGGAGAACCCAGGTTTAATCCGAGCACACACATCTGCAACTCCAGTTCTAGGAGACCCAGTGCCTTCTTGTGGAATTGATGGGTACTAGGTACACACATGGTACACAGATATACATGCAGGCAAAATACCCATATGCATAAAAATTAACAATTAGCACAAAAAAGTAGAATGAAAAATATCTGTACAATTTGGTTGGGATTTTACTTTCAAGAAAGTGTTCTAAACAGAATCACTATCATAGTTTATCTTAGCATCTTGAACTCAGAGGGGAATTTGGCTGGTACTTCCTGTCACTCATGATAAGAGCTCCTTGAGTATCAGTCAGCTATAATGTGAACCCACTGCTCAAGCATTTCAATTAATTAATGATTCAGGGAAAGTCTTCTGAATATATATAATTGTCACAGAGTTTTTATACTAATTAAAATTTGATACTCAGTCATTTTTAGTTTTTTTTTTTATCCTCCTCAATTCTATGTATACTTTTCTCAGCTGTGGCAGATATTTTTCTCAGTTTCAGTGTGTATGGTTTTTGGCTTAATTTTGGAGGAAACAATATCTGATCACAACTGTTCCTGGGTCCTTCTGCCTATCTGCTAATCCTTGCTGGTTCCTATAGTTTGGTTACCAATATGTAATGTTTAAAGTTTCTGAAACCTTTAACATGTATGTATTTTTTTTTTTTTCAAGACAGGGTTTCCCTGTGGCTTTGGAGCCTGTCCTGGAACTAGCTCTGTAGACCAGGCTGGTCTCGAACTCACAGAGATCCGCCTGCCTCTGCCTCCCGAGTGCTGGGATTAAAGGCGTGCGCCACCATCGCCCGGCCTATTTTTTATGTAAAAAGTCGGTTAGCATCAAACTTAATTTCAGTACTTATTGCCAATTCATTATTTCTTCCACTAGAGTTGTATTCTACATATTTTTTCTACTTTTACCAAATTTTAACCCACCTTTGCTTATGACCTGGTCGGTTGCACAAATCTAATATGAAGTTCCCATTATACTTTCTCTTAGAAGATGAAAATTCATGTAAAATAAACTTTTATTCATTTTTCCCATCTGTCTGGCCTGAGGCAAGGAATCATCTTCTTAAGAAAATGAGTTTCTTCTCATAATGTGGTGCCTGCCTGCCTACAGGAGAGCCCTGCTCCACTAAGTATTATCCTTCATTCAAATCGTTCTCCCTTTCTCAGCAAACTAATAACATGGTGTCAACACACCAGAAAGGGCAGGACAATGGCAGCGATTTCGGTGGATAATGAGTGGGCCTGAACAATTACAGACTCACCCATATCCGCACTCCTTTTAAACACGTTTCATTACTTTTCAAACACACATGTTATGAGTTTTTAGAATATTTTTGTTAGAAACTTAAAATTATTTTGTACTTATGTATATTTGTAGGTGTGCAAGTCTGTGTGTAGGTATGTGCACATGAATGCAGGTGCCGACAGAAGACAGAAGAAGGTGTTGGATGCCCTGGACCTGGAGTTACAGTGTAGGTATGGGGAAGCAAACTTGGTCCTGCAGGAGAGTAAAAAGTGCTTTTGACTGAGATCCAACTCTCCAGCCTCCAGTTCTTTAAACTTTGATGAGTTCTTTGGCATCATCTAGCAGTGTTTCCATGGTTCTTTGCTTCATTATCAGGATCCACTTTTTCCTGTTCCTCTCCATGTAGAGTCATTATTGATCCAATTCTGTCTTTGCTGGATGATAATCACCCTTGAGGAATATCTGTGTTATTCTAGTAGACAATTACTGAACAGTTGCCTTGACATTGCATAGAGTAAGAATGACACCTCAGAGGTGTCTATGATCCTTCTATCTGCAGAAGACATAACTGAAACACTATCTCCCTAAAAATCCTGTCATATCTTTTTACATGTAGCACAGAAAAATGTGTGCTTCCAAAATGAAAGCAGCCCCTTTTTAGTATAGCACCAAATATTTGGGCCATAGCAAAGTAAAGAGAAAGCACTGAGCTGGCTAGGATGAAAAGTCCACACTTCTTCCCATGCTTGTCAACTCTCAAACCCATTGTGGCCACTTATTTCTATGCCTTGTTTTTTTTTTTTTGTTTTTTTTTTTTTTTTTAATAATCTGAGTCTCTTCCCTAGCTTCAGCAGATCCATAAGACATTCCCAGAGACTTGTAGGACTCCCTCTACAAACTCTCTTGTGCTGTGGCACATGCAGGACAGTGTATTTACTGAGATAACATTTGATTAATGAGAAGACAGTGAGGCATGTAGACATCACAGGAAAGAACATTCTGGAGGCCAAGGCGCAAAACCTAAAAGTATAAAAACATCTGGCAAACTTGAGGACTTAAAAGGTGGCCAGGATAGGACTAGATTGGGTTGTAGTAAGATTAGCCAGAGATGCATTCAGAGAGGTGTGAGAGCAGGGGTAGGACCAAGAACATGTTTGCAGGCCACAGCAGAGCTCTTGTTTTGAGAAAAAAAAAGCCAGTTTTGAGGGGTGACATATTAATTGAAAAATGATCATTTTGGTTCCTGCATTAACTCTATGGAAGTAAAGGGAGAGGAGACAGACGGAAACCAACACTGTGCAGTGGAGCAGCGGAGAAATTATTGTGGCAAGGACAAGGGTAATATGACAGGCATGATGGGAAGCAATCAGAACAATTTTGAAGAAGCCAGCAGGTAGGTTACTCTGGTAGATCTATGATAGAGTGTGAAGTACAGTGTTCTGTCTTTATGAGCTCTAAGAACTCCCTGGTTTCTACTGAATGAAACAAAGTACTTCAGAAGAATTATATAGAATATTGGAATGAGCTTTGGATCCTCATTCCTAAGATGCTTATTGAATCCAAATAGTATAATTCTTTCACAGTTCCAGGGTAAGCTCCATGAGAGTGTTATCAGCCTACTGGACTGGTTGTCTTTAATCCTGCAGACTGGGTTGACCTTCAAAGAGTAAGGGTTGCCTTTTTGTCTTAGTGACAGTGTCCTTTGCTTTACAGAAGCTTCTCAGTTTCAGTAGGTCCCATTTATTCAATGTTGCCCTTAATGCCTGTGCTGCTGGGGTTATACATAGGAAGCAATCTCCTGTGCCCATTTGTTGTAGAGTACTTCCCACTTTCTATTCTATCTGGTTCAGTGGGCTCGGACTGATATTGAGGTCTTTAATCCATTTGGACTTGAGTTTTGTGCATGGTGATAAATATGGATCTATTTTCATTCTTCTACAGATTGACATCCAGTTATGCCAGCACACTTTGTTGAAGATGCTCTCTTTTTTCCCCAGTGGAGGGGAGGAGGCAGAAATCTTTAATAAATAAATTAAAAAAAAACACATTGAAAAAAAAAGAGTAAGGGCAGGATGAGAAGCAGTGTTTGAGCTGTGGGGCACTCTAGTTAAGTGGTAAGGGTATAAAGAGAAAAATATTCAGGATACTAAGACAAGCAAACTTACTTCTGACAGACAAGTGCAAACCAGATATGTTCCAAGAAAAATTGGACAAACAACTGTGTCATATGTGACCGGATTATAGTGAATGAGCAATGGGGAGTGATCAGGTTGTGTGCAGCACAGAGATACCGGTGATCCAGAAGGAGCTATTTCAAGAGAACAGTCAGGCAAATGATCCAAAATATCTAAGGAGCGGAACTAGGGATGGAGTCTTGATGAGTGTTTAGAGAGGTTCTATTCTATAAACAAGAATTAGATGGCAAGGAACATGTATGCCTGAAGATTACAGGCAAGAAGTAAAAGTACGATTGTAGTTTGAGGGAGAGTAAGGCAATGCAAAATCAATTAAAGATGAAAGGAAGTACAGCGTGTTCCATGCTGGGATTGACCAATGAAGGTGCTCCTTTAGCAGTTCAAGATAAAAAGACTGAGGAGAGGTTTGGGTAATGTTTAAAGATGAGATTACCTCAGCATTACATTTTCAAACTTTATCTTTATAGATCATATTTTATAAACTATAGGGCAATTTCTAAAGATAAACTTGGGGACTAATGGGCACAAATAAGTCAATTTCCAAGTACACATATTAATTCTTATTGGACCACGATATCCACCTTGGATCAAATCGTTGTTCTTTCTCATGTCCTTCTATTTCTACATGGAAGAAATGAAATGCTATTAGTTCAGACATTGCAGAAAGGCACCGTGGTGCTCTGGCTATCGTCGGACAATCTGTAGCTCCAGAAGCTACAGTCTCAGGACAATGGCTTGCTTGGCAAAGAAGGGGTATCTGTATGGCTTTGGCTTCTTTCTGCTTTCAGCTTGGCTTTTGTTTACAACATAAAGGTTATATCCAGGGAAATATATAAATACCTTCAAGGGGGCTGGACTTGGCTAAGGCAAGAGGATGGGGACTAAGAGGTCAGCCTGAGATACATAGTGAGACTCTACCACAAACCAAACAAACAGCAACAACGCCAAATTCACAAGGTTCTGTTTTTCAGCATCAAGTATCAAGCATTTAGAGGTTCCAGTCTATTCCTAATAGGGATGCATGCGATTAATCATCTTTAACTCTAGATTTAATTGCTTTCTTTGTGAACTCTGTAAGAGGGTGGCTCATAATGTCAACAGACTAGACTGTTAGTGGTGAGTAAGTAAAATGGAGGATTAAAAAAGGAGAAAAATGCATTCTCTTCCTCTTACTTCCTTACAATAGGAAATATACCGTGACTTTTTAAAAGCAATTGTATAAACAGTTACAGTAATTATATCAAAATAAAACTGTTTATAAAAATGCAAATCTCAAGGTTTTTTCCTTTTAGCTGTTAGGATTTTATCATTTGTGTCTGCTGAATAAACAGACATATTTCTGAGCATGATGTTTGCTGCACAAAACATTTCATAGGTAAAGGGAAGCAGGGAGCAGTTTCTGATAAAGGAATTCATTCTATACCGTGCCATGCTTGAGTACACATGTGGAAATTTCATCGACTACAGGAAAAGCCATATGCAGATATTATTCAAGGATGGTTTAAAAGGTTAGTCCCAGAGGTTTATTCCTATATCCCTTCTTGAGTAAAATATGCTACCCTGAATTGCCGCTTGGCCTGAGGTTGCATCTGGAATTACAGATGAAGGAGAAGTGATGGCCGTTTTCTTCTGTCTTCTGCTCTTTTAAAATATATTTTAAAATTCCGCAAACATGAAAAGGTCATCATAATTATAGTTGATGAGAGCATCACAGCTTTCATTTCTTACCTTTGGGGAAGCCGCCTGGGGTGGGATTTGAGGTGGGCAGGTTAATGGGGGGAACAATAGATGATTAAACACAGCCTCTGACTGACAGCTGCTTCCCGACATTTGGGTTAAGTCATGAGGGAGGCGACCCAAACAGGGCAAAGGAGCAGGTTTACATGTGCTCTTCAATTATTCTTATGAGATTTATATAGCTCCATAAATGAACACCATGCTGCAATAAAAAATATGTCAAAATCAATAGGAATTCTTGCTGTTCAATTCTTCTCCTGCATGGATTTGAATGTAGGCAATTTAAGGAGTTATTCCTTTTTTTTTCTTGCCATTATTACTAGTTTCGCTGTCTCGAGAATTACCTTTCCTGTATAATTTTGCTTGCAAATTTAACAGTCTTCCAAGGTTTGAGTTGAAAGGAACAGAAAAGTTTCTCTTTAGTGAGTAGTAAGACATCCCAATATGAGAGTTGAAGTGAATCAAGAAGCACAGGCGCAGATAAGGAGGCCTTTATGTATTCATTTGGAAATGCTGATGTTCCAGTGTTCTTTAAAAATTTGGTAAAATTGGGGTCTTAAATTCTTATGAAGAACCTCAGATGATTTCGGGCACCGGTCAGATGAATTCAGATCTCCAGATCCTGACCTTGGGGAGAAGACCCCCAGGAGAAGGTGGCAGGGGGGCAGATGGGTACACAGTTGAGGTAGAACGGAAATAGACAGGGAAAGCTGAGAACCTCTGCATGGATTTACATTCCAAAAAGAGGAAAGCTAGAAGGGGCATTCTTTATTTTTCTCTGCATAAAATTTCACATACACATGCAGACCTCAAAGGGTTCCCTTTGCAAACAAGCTGGAAATGTATTTTCCATATCAATAAAAGAGGGCAGCTAACCAGACCCCTGGTCAGGAAACCCCCATGCTCAGGATGGACCCTGCCCCTATGGGGAAAATTCTTTCTCCTTTCCTTTCTTGCTGTTCCCATTCTGCTTAGACAGTGATTCTCAACCTGTGGATTATGACCTCTTGGGGAGTTGTATGACCCAGTCACAGGAGTAGCATATCAGATATCCCACATATCAGATATTTACATTATGATTCATAACAGAAGCAAAATTACAGTTATGAAGTAGAAACAAAAATAATCTTATGGTCAGGGGTCACCACAACATGAGGAACTATATTAAAGGGTACCAGCAGGAGGAAAGTTGAGAACCACTGTCTTACATAAATAGTAAATAGGTAGGGTAATGCAAAATGAGGCAATTTTAATGGCAAGAAATAAGCTATAATCTCTTTCGCCGACTGTTAGACAAAGATTCTGGAGCTACTGAAGAATGGTAAACTTCTGGGTTATTCCAAGTTCATATTTTTTACGAGAAGAAATCAGCATCTAAATCAGTACTGAGATGCATGTGCTTGCGTGTTAGCCTGTATCTAATTGAAAGATAATATATTTCGGTCTGTACAACTGAAATCCAGAATGTGCATGCAATGAGGAAGTGCTGTTTCAGAAAATGCCCCATAATTGATTCTTCTCCTTAAAGTAATAAAAGGGAAATAAGGAGCATTGGGTGGCAGCATGGGGTTCTGCAATGGAATCACCATTTCAGTGGTAACTATAATCCATTCTTTCTTCTTATGGAAAAATAGTGCAGACTGTGCTTTGTATGTTATATGCATTTCTGAGACTGTGCACTTATGGGACCTAACAAAGCTGGCCCAAGTGAATGTTGGAATTGCAGGATAGGGGTGCTCTCTATTCAAGACAGTTTTCACATTTCTGCTAGCTCCCCCCCAACTGTCAACATTCCATTGCATGCTCAAAACAGCCTCATTACATTTGGACATGGCTCAGTGTGGTAGGGCTTACCTTGAAGGGAGAGGGCAGAATAGGCATAAGGCATGCCTGTGGCACTGACAGGGTAGGAGAAGAAGGGCTACCTTTTGAAATTTGAAGATTTTTGGACAGGTTGGCTTCAAACAGTTTGTTCATTCAGTTGACAGGCATTTACCGAGAAATTACTATGTGGGGTAACTATGGCAGGCAGCAAGAACACAATGATGATTCCTAGTCCAAACCCTCAGATACCTCATGCAGTAGCTTTGACGTTCTTCCCCAAGAGAACAGGAAAGGGCAGATGTCTTAGTTTAGATTTCCATTGCTTTGATAAAGACTGCAACCCAAACAGTGTGGGAAGAAAAGGATTTATTTCATCTTACAACTCCCAGGTGACACCCCATCACTGAGGAAATCCAAGGCAAGAATATTAGCAGGAACCCAAAAGCAGGAACCGAAGCAGAGACCATGGAGGATTGCTCCTTTCTAGTTTGCTCTCCCTGGCTTGCTCAGCCTTCTTTCTTATATAGCCCAGGTCCACCTATCCAAGGGTTGTGCAGCTCATAGCAGACTGGATCCTCCCACATTAATCATGAATGTACCAAAGGACTGTCTAAGCCAATCTGATAGAGGCATTTTTCCCCCCAGTGGAATTTTTCTCTTTCCAGATAACCCTAGCTTGATGTGGGATTTCCCTCTGTAGGCTGTGAATACCATTGGTGAATAAAAAAACTGCCTTGGCCTATTGATAGAGTGGAACTTTGAAAGGTGGGGAAAACTAAACTGAATGCTGGGAGAGAGGAGGCAGAGTCAGAGAGAAGCCAAGGAACCACCAGAGACAGGTGTGCTAAAACTTTGCTTGTAGGCCATGACCTCGTGGTGATGCACAGATTAATGGAGATGGTTTAAATTAAGATGTAAGAGTTAGTGAATAAGAAGCTAGAGCTAATGGGCCAAACAGTGAATTAAATAATATAGTTTTTGTGTGATTATTCAGGAGTCTGGGAGGCTGGGAAACGAACAAGCGGACTTCAAACAACACTAGCTTGTGTTAAGTTGATATAAAGCAAAACACAACATAAGAAGCAAGCAAACAATTGCAAGAGTGAGGAGAAGCAGAACGGAAGAACACAGCATTAGAACTAGGCAATGTTTTAGACAAGGAGGCCAACCTGGGGAAGTGTTAGCTAAGCAAGACCTGAGTGGTCCATGATACAAGTGTGTGTGTTCATTGGTGCATGAATGTGTGCATGTATCTCTCTGTGTGGAGAGGAGTGTGCAGACAGAGACAGGGTGAGAGGGATAATGTCATCAAATGTACTTTAGGCAGAGGGAAAGAAAGCTCAAAGAAGGGGAAACTGTCCAGGTGACTGAGGCCAGGAAAGATGTGTGGACACAGTAAAAAGCAGTTACAGAGGGCCAGTGGCTCCTCAAGATTCTTCACCTGTTCCTTAGAAGTTGGTATGCAATAATTCAAGGCGAATATGATACCTCTGTCTCTCCTCATTTGGCCCTCAGGGCCATACAGAAAAGTTTCAGAAAAGGGTGGATATCTGAGCCTGAGTGAGACCTCTGGGCCAAGGACACAGAGCATTTCTCAGATAAGATGAATGTTTGGCAACAGATTCAGGACTCCCTGGCACCAGGGGGAAGCAGAATCAGGCTTGTCCTACTTACATAGTTGTTAGTAAGTCTTCTAGAGATGAAACTACTGAATTGTGTCAGATAATATTCTCCTACCTTCCACAGGTCAATTTGTAAAGTTTGTTTCAGTACAGGTTCAAAAACTTCAAAAAGTATGATTCTTGAAAAAAGTTTGAAGTCAGTAAATATTACATTTCTTCACTCTCCCCTCCCCTGAGCCTTCAGAGATTCACTTTCAATTTGTACACCTTTGAAGATAATCTGACCTGCTTATTCACAATTCAGTATTAAAACCAAAGTAGGGCACCACCGGCTGTAGACAGAGCCTCTAGGAATGGTAACTAATGGGTAATAGTCATGAGACCTCAAACCATCACTAGACTGCAATGTACTTGCCAATGTGGGTTTTAGGTCAAAGGGTTTGTGGTACTTCCTTCAGCCAGAAATGTCTGTTCCTTTAAGTAACTTACTAATCTTACAAGCTTGGCGAATTTCTTACTAAGAAGATATTTTTTCAACAAGAAAATAAGAGCTTGGTATTTAATTTTCAGATTCAGAATCAGAGAACATATTCTAGAATTTATGATAGGCCATTTCCCCCAGAGGTACCATTTAATACAACTCAATGATTCGTTGTATCTTACCATTTCTGTCAACAGAGCAACTTACACAGCAGCTTGTAATGGCATTCCTTAATTAAAATGGTGGATTATAATAAGCCATACTTTGTGAAATACACCTGTGTAGTCCTAAGACATAAGAGACGTTTATTGCGATGTTAGTCCTATGCAACAGTGTATTACCATGAACATTTTGGACTATGTCCTAAAGGAATTGAAAGTTCCTCTGAAAAGTCAGGTGAGTTTTCTGGTCAGCTTTTGAATAGCTTGACGACAGTAAACTTCTTTTCTCTCTGGAGTCATAACTATCAGGTTCCTCGCTTTCCGTTTCTCTGTTGCAATCTCTTGTGGCCACTTGAGAAACAACTGCCACTACACTGGCATTAGGGGCAGTGAGTGAGTGGGAAATCAAACTTGAAGGGAGGTAAGCTTTTCAATCTGCTGTCAAGAAGGGAAACACCGCCCCTCCCTTCTGCTTCCACCTTTTCTGAGCCCTGGCATGGTGTGAGGTCCCCAAGGGAACACCAGTGAGTGTTTTATCTCCTCGAAGTGGGGCAAGGCTCTCCCCTCCACCCTGAAAAAACACTGAATTGTTTATTTCAGACTGAGCCCCGTGCTTCTCTGTTCAACCCCAGCAAAAAAAAAAGAATGTTGATTAGCGTTCTTGCTGAAGACAATGGGAGAAGGCAGGGCATTGGAAGGCGGGAAACGCCCTGAAGGGGGAAGCCAGCAGTGTTCCAGAAAGCAAGGTGCTGATGAGATGAACTGAAATCACTTGGGATTTTACAGTTTAAAGGAATGTGTTGAAGTTCTGGGGGTTTTCTGTGGTAATGAAACACTCTCAAACTTTAAGTATACAGACATCGGAAATAGCCGGATATGACAGCTCTGGTAGCCCTAACAGGCAGAATGATGAAAACGGGGAATCTTGACTTTGCTTATCTGTTTATCAATCCACCATTTGTATCATCTATCTATCTGTCTGTCTGTCTGTCTGTCTGTCTGTCTGTCTGTCTATCTATCTATCTATCATCTATCTATCACAAAGTTTATGTGAAGAAACAATTCATTCTAAAGTGACTTCTGTGTTTATAGAGGAAACAAAAAACAAACCAAACCTATGTGTTTTCCAGGCCCTCTCAAAGCTGTAATGTGCAGACACTGGCATTCTTGTGTCTTTGAACTCAGGATTCCAGTTTGCAGGCAGTCTCTCAGAGTTGAATCCTGCATTCTTGCCATATGCCAGGGGTTAGGCCATTAATATGTAAAAGAAGCTGGTATCCAGAGAATTGACTTTATAATTGGAGAACACCAGAATAAACCTAACACTTCTCCAACAATGCCCTCCACAGTTCCCTCTTCTCTAGGCTATTAGGCCATGTCCAATTTTCTGCGTCTGGTAGAGGAAGCAGCTGCCTCCGTGTGCTGGAGAAACTTTAATTACGGGGCTTTTCCTCCCACTGGAAAGCCTCTTCCTGTGGTTTGGAAGCTTGAATTATTCAAGTTCATGTTAATACATTTTGCTGAATGTGCAGCTTGCTTACTGGGGTGCAGGTGGGGCTGTTTGCATTCCGTGGATCTGATTTCTCTCCCTCCTCTGCCCTCCTTTCCTTTCTCGTTTTATTCTCTTCTCCTTGTAAGGCAGGAACCAAGGGACACTTATCACCAAGACTCACAGAAATCATGGACAGAAAAATCCAATGGAAAATTCCCAGGTACAACTCTCTCCTATTTGAAGTTCTTTTTACAGGAGATGACATTCTCAGAACCGTTAAGTACATTTCTTCCAAATCCAAGCTACACATATTTCTTCCCCTAAAAATTTCAGTCAATAAGACAACACTTCAACTTTTCTGTTGAAGCCGTAACGCAGTAATGAAGAGCCATGGATGCTGGCCTTAACTTCATTTTTATTTTTCAAAATTTATTTCACTGAATGCTGTATAAATAACAAATTCTGAATTTGAGTTTTTGATTAATCTTTTAAATGATTTGATCAATACAAGAGTCCCAGCGATTCTCTATCTATCTATCTATCTATCTATCTATCTATCTATCTATCTATCTATTGGTCTTGATTTTGAATTATTTCTTCTGACTTCTCAACAAACAAAATCAGCAGTGAGACACTGAGAGCTGTTCCTGGATTAAGAGTTACTGTGCTCTCTCTGCTTGGTTGGTCATTCAACCCTTGCAATACCTCATAGGCTTTATTTTCCTGTAGTAGTAGAAACAATCATAATAACTATTCAAAATAGTAATGAAGATGTGAACACTATCAAGAGACTGCATAAATAAAATAGATCACATCTGCTTTGTTTTTTCAAAATTGTCAAGTATGAATTAAGGAATTTTACTGTTATGTTCATGTCCTCAAGTGAACATCATTGCCACAACTTCTTTTCCAGTTTACTCGGTCAGATGAATAAAACTGTCTTAGAAATCACAACTCCATGATGCAGAATTTTCTTCCCTCCTTACAGATTAGATCTGCCTCATGAGGAATAAAAAACAAACAAAAGGTCAGGGAGGAGATATGCACCCAATAAATGACTAGGATGCTAGAGTCTGCTAGCTAGCCTTGGTACAAATGACTGGCTGAGACATGCTGCTAGCGACTGTTTTCAGTTCTTTTAGGAGGGGAGGTTTGCAAAGAGATCCACAGGTGATTTTCTGTTGGTTTATTTGTTTGTTTCTTCCAGAGAGGTAGATTATTCAAGCAGAATATGCAAGCAGGAAGAATATATTCAAACTAAAGTTGCACAGATTTTTTTTTTTAATCAACCAGTGTTTTGAAGTTTCACTGGTGAGTGATTATATGTTTTAAAGCAGGTCTGAGCTAAGGGATTAGGTCTTAGTTCTAACTTCCCTGCCACTGTGTACCTCCTCAATCATATTCCAAGGCACATAGACTCTTCCTGACTGTAAGTCTGTGTTTAAGATAACAGAACTCAGAGAAAAGGGTGGAGGTAGGCACCAATGCCACTCAAGGGCAAACAGGCAGAACCCTCAAAATACAGTGATAAAAATGAACTCTCCAATGCACCTTGTGTCCACAGCACACCTTATAGTCATGTGTCTCATACTCATGTTTCTGACTGTGACAGCTACACATATGATGGGGATCCCGTGAGTTTTATTTTCTTTTGATGTAGGGTTTCAGTCCTGATTGTCTGGAACTCACTATGTAGATAAGACTGGCCTTCAACTCAGTGAGATCTACCTGTCTTTGCTTCTCAAGTGCTGGGTTTTAAAGCATACACCACCACACTCAGTGAACCCATAAGATTATAATGGAGCTTAGGATTCATATTGCCAAAGATATTGGAACTAAAGTGTCACAGCGTGGTAGTGATATTTTTAAGGTGAAATTGGAATAACCAAACCTATTCAGTGCCAATCATATGTAAGTATAGCAGATACACACATGTATAGCTATATGTTGTACCCAATACTTATGCATAAAAAAGCATCACTGATTTCTATATTTTAAACTATAATTTTAATCTTTAGAGCATAATCTTCTTAAATAGAAATTACTGTAGAACAGCATGACTTGTTATATTGGAGATGGCCTTCAATATCTCATGGTCACCAGGTTCCCTGATTTTGTAACAAAGGGCGTGTTAAGTGACTGATCTCTGTATACCATCTAGGATGTGGAAGCGTGTGCCATAATTTTAGCACAAGTACAAGTCTGTGTAATTGTGAACATACCCCTATCATTAAATGTTATACATGCTGCGACATGTATGGTGTTCATAACTGTATGTTTGCATGTGTGATAGCTCAGAGTAGCAGCATACCAAATTTAAAACAAAATCTTTAAATTAAAACTGAAGCCTAAATTGGCCCTCAGTTCAGCTTTATGGAGCCTAGCAAGTTCTCTACCGTGATAAAATGAGTGACACATAAAGCGGTATAGATTGGTCTGGAAAGCTGCCAACACTAGGAACCACTTTCAGGCATTTATCTAAATTGTATTAGGATTTCAAAGAGTGGTTTTCTGTTCATTGGAGCCCTATGGAAGAATAAACAAAGTCTCTCTCTCTCTCTCTCTCTCTCACACACACACACACACACACACACACACACAGAGAGAGAGAGAGAGAGAGAGAGAGAGAGAGAGAGAGAGAAAGAGAGAGAGAGAGAAAGAGAGGGAGAGAGTCTGAATATTATTTGACTTTTGGAAAGAAATTCCTTAATAGGCGTCAACATAATGAATCTTATAAAAAGGCACAGCCCATTACAGATGGGGCACCATAGGTAATGAACTCAGACGTTTAATGACCCCCAACATGAATCTTAAGGATGTCGCATTAAGTGAAAAAAACAGTTATAGAAAAATAAACATTGCATTGTTCTATCGATAGAATTTATCAGTCAGATCCTAGCATCATCAAGTAGGATGGTCACCAGTCTCAAGGATGAGAGAGATGTGGGGGTTTTCCATGAACAGTCGCAGAGGCACTGGCAGCAATATGAGCCAGTTCTAGAGACCTACTTGAAAGCACCATAAGCTAGTCAACAGCAATGCGCTGTGCCTTTTACACTCTACAAAGTGGAAGACTCCATCAACATAATACTTGAAAAGATCTGAATAGATATTAGCCAAATGCATCATATTGCATTGCTTAATTTGCTTAACACAATGCACATATCATAATGCTCTGAGGAATAATCTTGCTTTTATTTTCAATTAAATGTATAATTGCTGATTTTGATTCTTCTGTTATAGTAGCTAACCTTGGATTAACAAAAAAGAGCTAATAATTTTTTCCCTTAAGCATACAATTTTGTTTTACATTTCCTTGTGATTCTCTTCAGGTTGAAACAAAGTAAGTAATTAACTTTAGAAAGTAATATAGGAAGTTAAAATAACAAGTGTCTTAACAGATCAGCTGTCTCAGCATTCACCACAAAGCTCTCTGCTTTGCTGTGGGTGGATGGAATGACTTAGAGGTCAAAAGCTACTGAGTCTGACACCCTGATAGGATCCCTGGAACCCATGTTGTAGAGGGAGAGAACCAACATTCACAGGTTTTCATCTGACTTCTACATATGTGCCAAGGCAAATGCCCCTCCCTCATGCACAAAACAAACAAGCAAACAGACAAATGTGATGTACTTAGGAAGGAAATATGTGCCTGTCACTTTTGCCCACTCACCTTCCCTTGTGGAGCTGCTGTGATCTTACCGTTCAGAGCTGCAGCAGCAACACACAGAGAAGACAAACAAAATGAAACAGACACGAGGGTGCTGCAGAGGACGCCTCTTCAGAAGGGGCTAGAGGGGAATGGAACTGCAGTGTTTCTCTTGCAACCTAGAGTATTTGGATTCGTTTCTCTATTTAAATCCCACGTGCAACCATTATACATATCTATTTCAGACAAATGAGGAAAACTGCCCAATTAGAAAGAAGGGAAAGATCCTATTTTTAATGCCATTTAAGATTCTACATTAAGAACAATATAACTTTAACAATATTGGGCACCCACTTCAAAACAGGCTTGACTCTGAGTTATTTATGTATGCTTAATTTTATCAAAAAATTCTCATTTTTAACTTTATTCGAAAAACGAGGAAAGCAAAGCATAGAAATGTTGATTATCCTTCCCAAGGCCTGAGCTCACAGAGGCTCCAAGCTCACCTAGCACCTATGCAGGTGACGTAGCTACAAGCTTCCCTACGAGACTTCCACTACAGCTTTAACAACGTTTATGCATGCGTATAAATATGTCACATGAGTTTGAAGGGGATTGTGTAAGAAAAAGTGCAGTGGACAGATAAGGAGGTAACAGGACACGGCAAGGAGGCATGGATATCGGCAAAATATAAGAGATGCTAGCATGAAAATGTTTTATGAAACTTATGGCTACACAGTGGATATAGGCCAATGGCAATTTTTAAAATTGGCACAAGTGAGGTTGCAGTTGGTATAACCACGAGCTTCTCAAATCCATATGATTCATTGACTCCATCTCTCAGGGTCATTAAGCAGTTTCCTGCTCCAACAATAGGAAAAATAGAATCTTGATGAAAAAGAAACCTTAAAGTTTGGTCTATTTCCATCACAGTCTTATTCAGGAGGCCTAAACAGAAAGAACACAACCGACTTTTTAACATGTATCCAAGTCAAGCACCCCTACTCAAGATAGACAGAAATCACCATGGCAGAACTGATCAGTGATCTGATCACTCCAGTATCCTAGTCTAGAAGTGCTCAGTACTGGCTAGTTTATCAAAAGACAGATCCCAGCTCCCGCCATGAAGTGGCTAACTGTGCACTGCTTTGGAACATAAAAATTTCCCCTTTATTAGTGTCTAACCACTCCCACCTAAAAGCTTCCAGGGGAGTAATCCTTGACATCTTTTCTGCCGAGACTAGAGCATGTGAACCTCTTACTCCAATATACATGCACGCACAGTCACATTTGCATTGTCAGTAAAGAATTAGGTTATTCCTGTGGATCTTAAGAAAGTTGGGAATTACTTAGAACCATCATTATAAGTATCTTATATGAAGAATGTAGATAAATGATCAGTCCATTAGAATTATTGTAATGTGTAACCACAGTGACATCAAGAGGGAAACAGCAACTGGTAAATAGCAATGGGGACAGACCAACATGGGCAATTACTAAATGACAAAATTCAATGAACGTGTTTGAAATCAGGAAATCTGTGCAGTGGTACATTTTACTTTGCTTCATACATGCACTCCACCAATCACTGGTACTATATTTAGGACTGACAGGTTTCTAAAAATACCACTGGTATGTTTATGTATAACTACGTAGGTTTCACAAGGCTGCTAAAAGCAAATTCTTATTTTGAGATTTTCTTTTCCTTAATATAAAAGGACATAAGACCACCAGAGACTTGTGCTGTTCACTTCCAGTTTCTCAAGGACTTACTCTTAGAGCCCTGAGCAATCACACCGAGACAGAAGATGGGCAGGCAGAGACCTAGAACCAGACATATGATACAGGTTTGGTCAATGTGAGTGATAATTATTTGTAGCAGGATAGACCACTAAAAAGGTTTTATGGAGAGGACTTTTATGCTACCTTTTACCAACTCTTTCCAAAATATGTCCTCTATTGTGCCTTGTCTCCAGAACCAGGAAAGGTTTCTACTGAAAGAAGTGAATAAAAGGGATTAATTTTGATGGCGAAGACAGTTGATGCTCTATCTTGGTGGAGCTAACAGCAGTAAAATCCTGTCTGACTTCTCCCTACTGCAAAGATACATGGTTCCTGAAGAACACTGACTACTGTGGACTTTAGTGTCTAAATGCTTTGCTTAATTATTGAGACAGAGACTTATATTCAACACATACTGACTAGAACAGCATCCTACACACAATAGGCCTTCAGTAAATGTGTTTGAAAGAGTACTTGAATGAATGAGTGACTATATTTCACCACAGACTTGACTTTTCTAACCAATGTTCTCTTATAATTTTCAATCTGGAATCTTCACATTTTCAAATATGCTCAATCGTCAGGTTCACAATACCACGTTGAGGTTTTACATGACAAAGACTGACTCTAAAGACAATGCAGTTACCACCTAAAAACAGAACCCACATTGGGCACTGGTCAATGCTATTTTTAAGTTTTCCTTGGGTAGGAAAAATGATGCCATAGCTGTAACTGCTTCCAAATCAGCAGAGTCGAGCCAACAATTCAAGAGAAGAAACCTGCTTTGGATATTGACATTAAAATGAAAGACAAAATCTCTAGACATTCTACTCACCACCTTTGTCCCTGCTATACTTAAATGGTCCCAGTCTTTAGATTTAATCATGCCCCCCCACTTTCATCACCCTGATTCTGCCTAAGGCAGGCTGCAAAGACCCCTCCCCATTTTCGAGAGCTCTGCAAATGCTGAAGTCACCAGCTGAGCTGTAGCTTTTAGCTGAGGAGATTAATGTTTCTTGTGTAGTTTTCCCTGGAAGGTTGTGAAGGTCAGTATGTTCTGGAACTTTCACTTACCGAGCTCCTCACAGAGAATTGCTTAATATGTACAGTTTTTATACTTTGTAATAATTGAAATCAGAAAGGTTAACCAAGATGAAGTCTGCGTTTTGCAAACTCCTTTCCTATGGGCTTTTACATCAAAGCTAAATGCTTTATGCTCCGGTCCCTCTCTTGATCCCAGTTCTTAAATACCAAACTGCCCTCCCTGTAAGTAGCATAATAGTGAGTATTGTAGCTTGCGTTAGAGATAAAAGATTAGATAAAACTTCTCTTATAATAATGATTACAGAAGTTGGGGAGAGCTGGAAGGAATGCACCATAACTGGATGAACGCAATTTCCTGAGTTATCACAGAGAATCGGCAGCGTTATACATGGCTTCTTTCCTTAAATCCCACACTGGTCCATTATTCCAAAGTGATTCATTACAGAGAAAACACCACCCAGTTTTTGTTTCTATTGTAATTACATTTTTAGAATCTAATTAGCATGCCAAAATAGTTCTTTGAAAGCCACTAAACAGTGAGAATCAGCTTTCCACTGTACCCTCTTAGAAAGGTAGTGTCTGCTATTCTTCCTCCAGCAGGTCAGAGGAAGGAGAATCGGAATAATTGGCGGTCAGTCGGGTTTAAAGGGAGAAATCAGAGGTGGTCTCATGGAAAGAGCCTTAAGTAGTTGAAGTTGCAGCCTGAGATTTCTCCTGTAAATTATCCCCTTCGGATGCAGATCAGATTGAAATTGGGCTCTGACAGAGGGGACCCCACAGAGCAGTGCAGTCCAGAGGGATTTCAATCTCTTATGGTTGCTCCCTTCAGTCTCCTGCTTCTCACCAACCTTGTCCTAGGAGGATAACCCCGACTTCATTGTTCCATTGTTTGAATAAATTTAAATACCAGATGGTCTCTAAGAGTAGATGCTAATTTTTTTTCCTTTTGAAATATATGTTTGCTTGGGAATGCATTTTAATTTTTAAAATCATAACTGGACAATTTCTAGGTGACATATTGTTATGGCTACTAAGAATATATAAAAATATTAAAAAGAGACAGCTAATGTTTTAGATTGTGTGACCTGTTTTCTTTTTTTTCTATTTTATTTAGTTGAAAGACATTAACTGTCATCAACGATGTCAAAAATGTGTTATAAATGATCTGCTTGTAAACTTTCTCTCTGCTGGTCCTGCTGATTGCACTGTTAAGGAGCAAGTGTAAAGGTGGAGCTGGGGACCTAACTGCGCCAGGCTCTAGAGAGCTGGCTCTCATCAGCACCTTATCTTGGTGTAACTGTCAGGAGGGCATTCATCCTCAGGCCCTCCTGGAAGCAGACTGACAAGCCTGTCCTCTAGAGATGATGGAAGTCCTGGGATGGATACGTTCAGTCCACCTACCCTGACACAGTGCGTTCCCACCACTGCTAATTACATGATGTGCAACCTCCGAGACCTCTGCTTTGAAGCAAATGGCAGGCTAGTTAAACAGGGCCACCATCAAGTACATTTCACCTAAGGGAGCCAGCCAATCACTGAGCAAGATTCCTGTTTTGTCTCTACCTGTCAGTATGCTACCACCCTTAAGGCCTTGAAGAGTAATTGCTCCCAGCGTCTATGCAGCTGCAGGTCAGCAGTGAATGGAATAGAAAGAACAGGATACAAAGTCAAGTCAATCATTAATTTGACAGATATTTATGAGGCTGAGTGCGGGGCAGCCACTGAACCTCGGATCATGTCGTCCGCTTCCCCATCTGATAGAGAAGATAAAGTCTGTGCTCCAGAAAGGGTGAATCTGATTTCTGCAAGGCATTAGTGAACTCTTATAATGCCCTAGCGGACAGGATGAGAAAAGGTGGATTGTCTCGTACGAAGATTGATATGAATGTCTGATAAACGGATGGTGCCACCAGGAAAGAGAGCCATACTGCTAGGCCCAGGAGCTCAGAGTGCAGCTGTTTCTTATTCCGCCTTCGTTATCAGCGCCTTCAATGAAGACTTTACAAAGAGCCTCTTTATCGGCTTGGTGGAAAGTGCTTCGGCTCCCGGTTGAAGGCTCTGTTTGATGCATGTCCGGACTGAAATTCTGCAAGTTTCTGTTTTCTCATATGTGAAAAAAAGGATGGCTATACTATCATTATAGAGTTACTCCGAGAATAAAAGGGAATGTGTGTTAACCGAGGGAGCATGCTACTACTCATCCAAAGGGTGTCTTAAAGAACAACTCCTCAGAGGACAAAGTCAAAAACCTAACCATTGTGGTCTACAATGAAATCAAGATTAAAATGATCTTAACAATAGAATAAGGAATTTAATAACACTAAAAGGCATAAAGTGGCTGTGTAGTCATTTTTATGTTTCTCAAGTTCTTTATAATCTCTTTTCAGTTAATTCTATTATAAAATGTGATGATAGCAGAGTCTTGTTCCCCTTTTGCACTGTGATAACAGACTGTATATATCTCTCTTTCTCTTGTTCTCTCTCTCTCTCTCTCTCTCTCTCTCTCTCTCTCTCTGTGTGTGTGTGTGTGTGTGTGTATGTGTGCGTGTCTGCAGAGACAGTTACTTCTCATGGTTCTGGAGGTTGGGGTATCCAAAGCTCAAGACAATAATATCTGATATGCATTTTCCTGCTGTGTTCTCAACTAAGACTATTCAGCGAGTGTGTGCTTATTCACTTTTTCATATTCTCCCCTTCTCTTTCTCATACATTAATAAAATAAAGGATGTAGTTTAAAAAAGAGTGGCAACACTATTTTAAGTCATTATTATCTCTTTCCATTGTCACCTTTTCAATTCAGAAAATACATGTTCATCAGAGAATAAAACTTTTCAGAAAATGGTACTAAGTGGCCCTCAGATGAGTAGACATCTCTGGTGAACACGATGTTAGGCACAGAAAACTCCTCCAGAAGCTCGTTCTTCTTCATTAAGAGATTAAAAGCTTCATTAGTACAAGAAAATTAGACTAAAAGTAGAGACTAGCATATTTCTATCCACAACAATTGCAGATGTGTATTGGTAGCCAGAATTTCCCCAAGAGAGAAGTGCATATTAATGTCATATACAGGACTTAAAAATGCAGGAAATCTAAATGTTGTGAACATACTATTTGTATGGACGGAACTGTACCCATTACACCGAGAAATACAAGGCCATTTAGCCCACTATTTTTTTCTTCCTTTACAACATTTTGTATGATTAGCTGTTTGGAGCACAGATACACAATAGAAGGAACTTCAAAGTCTAAGAGAAATATGTGACACAAACACACAGGATTATTCACACAAGATGAGCATGTGGTTCCTTAGAAACAAACGCACAAAGAATACTTCTACAAGTATGGCACTAGTTCAGAATCAACAAGTGGACTCCGTTGAAATCTATCCTCATCATTTTACAGAGAGATAGTGGCCCCCAGATACTCCCTGGATTCCCCAGCATAGCACATTACTTCAACAAATCAGCAAATATTTGAACTATGGTTCTGTACTGTGTTAGTATGAACTGGATAAAAAGAATACGTCATAGGTTTCTCATTGAACTTCAGCTTAAGCTCTTAAAACAGTAAGGGAATCTGCGCTATGAGGAAATGCAGGGTGGTATGGGAACACAAAAGCCAGGAGCAGCCTTAGGCATCTGGATTCTGGCAACATAAATGAGGGGATAAATAAGCAAATTTGAAAACCCAAAGTCACAAAGGAAATACTGCTCACAGGGAAAGGTGTCCTGGAGGACTTTTGCCATGCTTTTTAATGTAGACTTAGTAAATTCTTTTTCTGGAATTGATTTCAAGCTCTCTGGATTTATTTATTAGTAATAAAGGCCTTTCTCTCAAATCTCCAAAATTGTTCAGTTCTGTAGGAATGTAGTAAGAGGTTTTGGGAATAAGGCACTGTGTCAGATCCAAGGGACACAGAATGAGAGTGGTTGATGCTTCCTTCCAGGACTGACAGTACCACAGCAGGCAACAGGCAGGCAAGGGGTATGTGCACACTGTAAGTCACTACAGTGCACTCGTCTCAGTTAATAAGAGCAGATCTATATCGCCAGTGTGTCCCAAGGAGTAAATACAATAAAAAATTTTTGGAATAGAAGCCAGAACAGTGCTTTTAAGAACCTCAACATAATTTTTTTTTTATGACTGCCTATTGTGGGGACCCACAGGCATGAGTCCTATTCCACCCTGATTAAAGGTCAGAGAGTTTGAGCTTATTTTTACTCTTCCAAAGTTGTTGACAGCAGGTGTGGCTACAAACAAGAGACCCTGACCTAGGTGTGATTACATGATGTTTTGGACATTAAGATGGCCTATAGAGGTGGATCTTCTTTACCTTTATCAAAGATCATTGAATTCAAGCCTATTCCTGTTCCTTCATTTTTTTTAAAATTGATCTCTACATTTTTTCTCTGTTCCCCTTTCTGCCTCTCCCCTCCCCTTCAACCCTCTCCCAAGGTCCCCATGCTCCCAATTTATTCAGGAGATCTTGTCTTTTTCTACTTCATTTTAAAATAAGTGGTTTGACCCAGAGAGTAGTTGCTCACAGGATACTGTTTCTAGGGTATGTTCACTGCATATCATGCCCAAAACATCAGAATGCTTAACTCAGAGAATAGTGGTTTGATATCTTAAGCTTTGAAGCAAGTAATTGTTCTGGTTGCTCTTTGTGCCATGACACAAGTCTTTGGCCTTATTCTCCCTGCCCGTCTTTGGATTGGGGTATATAAACATATAAAAAATGAACACAGGCAGATTCAGTATTCAGTGTTCACTGAGTTACCCTCCTGGTACTATCCTATGTCTCTGTATTTCTTTTGTTAATGCTCTCTATTCTGCCTAACATTTCTAATCCACATGCCCCTACCCTAACATGCACAAACTCATCAAGGTGGGACCCCAACATCCCACTACTCCTTTACAAAATTTAGTGTGAATGTTTCAAAGGTCCACTCTCCATGTGATGGCAGCATGCCTACACTCCTTTTCTTTAATGAAATATTAGTATATTTGTAGAAACTGAAAGTAACTGAGAACTGTTTTGATGAATTAGTGCTTCCTTTGTGGAAAGGTTGGTCTATTTATTATTTTTTATGTGTGCATCAATATGAATTTATGTGCACCACATGTGCACTGGTGCCTGGAATCTGGAAGACACCAAGGTCCCCTGGAATTGAAGTTTGAACCACTTAATATGGTTACTGGGAAATGAACCCAGGAACTCTGCAATAATAAGAAATAATTGCCCTTAGCTGCTGAGGGACCCATTTTAGTGCTATCTTAATGACTGAAATTCAAATAAATTAAACAACAAAGATTGACTGAGGTGATTTCCCCACTGTCAGAAAGTTTAAATGACCTTTTTAAGAGGAAAAAAATCTTAATAAAATAGAAATATATGATTTATCTTGATTCTTTTTTCCTATTTCAGACGTGCATGTCTAGTAGGGCTCATATTCTGGTTCATTTTATTTGACTTTTTTTGTAATCATTTAACAGTATAAAAATATACTCATTAGAATCCGCACTGAGAAGTTTTCCATAGATGTTAATTTTATATCTTAACAAAATCTGGGCTATTGTCTCCCAATACTCTCAGGTGCATAATACATGTTAGAAATGTCAAAGTAAATTTCCTGTATTTTCTCAGTTAGTCGCCACAACTTGGTAAGTTTGGGGATACTGTTATTCTAGTTTCATAGATGAGAATTATGATGCTTCATCTTTATAGTCCACTGGACTGGATGTAGAGACACTGCAGAGGTACAGTGCTGTCTTTGGCAATCTTTCTTTGGGAAGCTAGCTTCCTTTGGAACTTTGCATACATGGACTAACATCACTGGTGAGAGGTAAAGTGTTGTACTGAGGACAAGATGTTTTCCTTTTCTCAGCTGCAAAGACATTGTCAAAAGCTTTCAGCCAGCCCATGGGAGTTAGTAAGGAACAAGGCACATGTGATTCAGTGAGTCATATTCCCAGAGGTAATGAAGGTCTATATTTAGTCTTGGCACCTGTTATGGGTACGATGTTAACTGTCCTTCAACAAACGCTCCTGTGTTGAGGATTTCCAACTAGAGCTTCTGCAGGGCGGGGGAAGGTTGATGGTTTTGCAAAAAGCCAAAAGTGTTCTATATTTATCTACTGAATGCTAGCTAAAAGGTTCATGAGGATAGGAGCAAGTTTGAGGAAATAAGTGACTGAGGGCATGCCTTTGATGGACACATTCCTAGACCTTCTTCCTGGCCACCGTAAGGTGAGAAGTTTCATTCTGCTAAACCATTTCACAATTATATAATTCCTCATCTCAGGCCCAGAGCAACAGCCCTGTGCCTATGGACAGAACTAAAACAAGCTCTTCATATTGTAAAACCCTTTATATCAGATATTTAGTAACAGCAATAAAACTGAATAACACAGTATTCATGGCTCCAGTATATGTTTAAGGCATCTGTGTTCCAAATAAACCATTCTCTACTCTCTGGCCACCGGAGCTCTTTATACTGCACATTGTCCCAAATATAGTAAATCCTAGGTTTCTTTCTTATCCTTGACCTGAACTCAGTTTCAGGACATGGGCACCCTCCTCCTCCTCTCTCTCCCAGAGGATGTGAGCATATGGCTGAGAACTCAACTGCATTCTGGGGCTCTACTGAGAAAGGGCTAGGTCTCCCAGGACCATGACACAACCCTGCCATGGGCCACTATCTGTTCCTCACCACTTAGGTATGCCTGCCAAATTAAGGAGAATGGAAGGGCAATCAAGGACTTTAGAAGAATCCTTTAAAAGGAAAAAGCAACCTCATGGATAATTAAACAGCATTCCCAAAGTTAAAACGACAGCATGTATTCATTAGGTCTTTGTTGGCTCTCAACACCATTGATGACTCACCAACTTTGCTATCCAAGCTGCAAACCACACCGTTTGAGGCTCTTTGCTCCAAGATTAGCAAGCATTTGAATGTACTCAGAATGCTGCTGAGTTATTCTTGCCAAAGTGTCAACCTAAAAACTGTACTTCAGGTCGGTAGAGGTATGCGCTCATCTCATGTGTGACGAGTCTGGATGTCCTTACTATAAATTATAGGTTAAACCAGGTCATAAGAAGGAGAGAAAGATCACTCAATTTAGTCAACATGATTATCAAAATGTAGGCTCAAGGTAACAGTAACCTAGGCCTGAAGGAAGCCCCAGAAAATGATTGTTTAGTGATCAATGGGCTATGGCGGCTTATGAGAAATAGTAAGGAAGGTCATGCTTAAGTTTATTAATGATAGAGTTTACCTGGTTTTATTTCTTCACCATGGCTATAAGCAAAATTAAACCATCAATCATATTCCTACTTAGGTAAAACCTAGGATAATAATTCAGATATATAGATGCCAGGCTAAAAGACATTAAGACATCTGAAAAGCAACAAGGAATAATGATTTTTTTTTTTTTACAAAATAAGCAGAGAGCAGGTTCTTGGGACATAATATGTAACTGGAAATAATAATTAGTCTTTTTTTTTTCTGGGTAAGCTTCAGCTCGGTGAGTTTATGAAAAAAAGATTGCTTTAAGTCTCCAATCAAGCTCTTCATTCCTGTAAGAGCATAAAGATGCATCTTCAGCCCCCAGTTCTTTGTCTCATGCCCAAATAATATTGTCTTTATTTACAAAGAGAGCATGTCACTCCATCTCAAACAAGAATAAAAAGATCACATACTGAATCTATCAGCTGATCAGCAACATCGACACTACTCTTGCTGAATTAGGTTTGACTATATTTAAATTGTGCATAGTTGGGAGGAAGGCCAATTGGTGAGGAAAGAGGGAACAAGAGAGAGTAATGGATGTTACAACAGTAAAGTACAATGGTACATATAAATAAAAATGTGTGTGTGTGTGAGAGAGAGAGACAGAGAGACAAGAGAGAGAGAGGAAGAAGAAGAAGAAGAAGAAGAAGAAGAAGAAGAAGAAGAAGAAGAAGAAGAAGAAGAAAACTACCTTTAAGGAGACATTTTTTTGGGGGGGGAGGGAGACAATTCACAACACCTTGATAGGTTTTAATAGAAATGTGATTCTTTTTGACTTCGGAAAGGAGAGGAAATAGCTCAACTGGGTGGCTGTTCCTTCCACAGACACAGCTATCAACACATACTAACATCCCTTGGCAAAATCAAGACATAAGAAGTGATTTTGACTGATCTCCCTTTAGTTGGCAGTTATTTTACATTTAAAGGGGGAAATAGGTATGAATAATTTGCATTGGTATGGTATTTAAGGTCAATTTTGTTATATGTATATGTATTTCTGATCTTGATTAAGGTATTGTGATTATGTAGTTCATTTAAAAAGCTACAGAGAAACCCTGTCTCGAAAATCAAAAAAAAAAACAATAAAAATGTAATGTATAATTAGGAAATATAGGTTGCTAATGGATAATCATCATTAATAGTCAAGCTTGTAGTCATGTTAGTTAGATTTTATAGATATATAGAGATATATTTCAGTTAGATAGGCATTCTTCATATCTTTCAAAGACTGCAGAATATGGCATTTAAAATATTTTCATAACTTAGGGCTTTTCATGGCAATGAGGCATGTCTGCTCCTGGCAGCACCAGATACTTCAAGAGGAAGATGGGCATTAAAGAGGCTCCTTATGGAGTTTGATAGCCATTTAGGCAAGAAACTGCTTTTGCCTGGACTGATGCATAAACTGGACACAGAGAATCCACAGAAAGAGGACTGCTGAACTTGCCTAAAGGTGAGATGGTCTTTCGGGGTTCCTGATTCATGAAAGAGTCTGTGAGACATTCTGCAGGACACCAAAAAGTGACTGAACTGTCTTTAGAATTTCCTGCTTCATGAAAATGTCTGCTGGATACTATGGGCCTGAAAGCTGAAGATGGATGCCCCAACGGTACAGAGGAACTTTGGGTGACTGTCCAGGCAGCAGGATGTCTCTGTCATTTCTAGAGTTTTCTTATTTCTTGTTTACTTAGGTAGTATTATATCCTTCTGGAGTCTTTGATGGAGTTGAAGAATGGATAGTTATAGTTTTCCTTAGTTATGATAAAAGATAAAGTAGATATAAATATTGTAACTATAATTCTTACTTGATAACTGTTTTGTTATATATTTACTATGTTAAAGTTAAAGCCTTTCTTTTTGGTTTAAACAGAAAAAGGGGAAATGATTGAGGTGGGTCTTGTATCTTATCTGTTGCTTTCATTGGTTAACTAATAAAGAAAACTGCTTGGCCTAATAGGACAGAAAATTAGGTAGGCAGAGTAAACAGAACAGAATGCTGGGAGAAAGAAGCCAAGTCAGGCAGTCGCCATGATTCTCCCACTCCAGACAGACGCAGGTTAAGATCTTTCCTGGTAAGCCACACTTCATGGGGCTACAAACATTATTAAAAATGGGTTAGATCAATATGTAAGAGGTAGCCAATAAGAGGCTGGAACTAATGGGCCAAGCAGTGCTTAAAAGAATACAGTTTCCATGTAATTATTTTGGGGCATAAGCTAGCCATGCTGGCGGCTGGGTGCCGGGGACACAGCCCTGCAGCTCCAATCACAACAGTTATCTAACAGCCAAAAGCAAGGAACATCATTCTGATATGATCTGGGAACACATGATGACTTCTGTCCATATGGCACCACATGTTCAGAATCCGTGGTGTTTTCTTCTTATACCTATGGCATCATATGTCAAGAATCCGTGGTTTCTTCTTCAGTGAATGTATTTTTTCAGGCACAGTTTTGGGCTACTAATGAAATGGGGTATCCTCACAAGTAGATTTTATTGCCTCAATACTATACATTTATGTAAAATGAATGCGCCCTCTAGTGGCTAGTGAAGATTTACATTAGATTTGAATACCTTTCTCCATAATTCACACTTAATGGTTTATAATCACTAATTCTCAAGACTTTTTGTTCTTGTAAATTTTGATTATATAGATGTTATCTGCTACTCCTAATGATGGTAGAATTTAAACCTATATATTTTCACTTAAAGTATTGATTCATTTTAAAGTAATAATGATAATTTAATCTGCTAATATCAAGAATAATGGTTCAAAAGAGAATTTCACATTGAAATAAAAGTTTAGGAAGTTAAGAAAGTACCTACTCTTTCATACATTTGCAAATCTACTTAATAGATGGCTTAATGCACGCTATTTGTGGAGTGCTGTAAATGCTCCAGTAGTCAGGCTATTGTAATGTGCTGTTCGGGTTGGTAGAAAAATGAAAGGACCTCATACTGATCCGCAGTTGAGAAAGGAACGAGTAATTTAATATCTTTCTTGTGATTTTGAGCATTATTTTTTATTCTACAACCAAACTTGACACACAGTAGTGTCTTAAAGGGTAGTTGTAATATGGAATATGAAACCATATCAATCAATTCCAGCACATTAAAATATATTGAACTATTTTTCATTTTGAATGAATGGATTTTCAGCAAACATAAATTCTAAAATCATGCATTAGACTCTTACAAAGTACTGGAGTGATTTCTGAAGATTTTCTCAATGTTGATACATTTCATTACCCAAAATTGACCTTCATTAATATCACCAATTACTTCATCTGAAAAACTGTCACGCCAATGGTGATATAAACATAGACTTTCTAGTACTGTTACTGGAAGTCTTGAGTGCTGTCGTTATAAACAAATATTGCTCACGTTGTTCATTTCTTGACAAAATGTGTATAAAATAACTAAGTATGAATAACAATACATTGCCGATCCTCTCAGGTAAATGAATAGGTCATTGAAAAAGTGGCTAGCTCAGTTAGCAACTCAAACAATTCACACGATTCTCTCTCTCCAGTAAACATTTGTAACGGTGTATGCAGCAGAAACATTCTATGTGTATACTCCATTTCATCACATAGCTTATTAATGAAAACCCACTTAAGGGTTGATAATATAGTTAGCAATTTCCACTGTTTCATTACTTCCTAAGTGAAGCTGCCCCGGGAATGCACTACAAATCAGTTTGGTGCTACCACTTATTTTCTGTACCAACCTAATTATTATTATTATTACCAATGTAATAAAAAGAAAATAATCACCTTTGTTTTCTAAGACTCCTCCTAGAATGACCAAAGGAATTCAGGAGTCTGTGGGTCACACTTTGAAAGTTTCCCCCATATGCTCACTGTAAATTGTTAACCATCGGGATTATGACAAACTGAAATTGTTCCAATTTGACCCTACAAGAGAAAGGGATAACTATACTAGAAATGTTTTATGTAATACACGATGTAGACATTCAACTTATATTAAAATATACTACATAATTTATAACATGAAAATACAATAGGTTTAATAAACAGTCAGAGATCTCATAATTTTTATGTGTTTTTGTTTGATAGAAATCAGGATTACTAAGAAATGTCCTGAATTTGAAAAACACCCACTTTGTGCTTGTGAAACATACATTCAGATGAGATTGTTCTTTTGGTACATTTCAAAACCTCCTCATCCCTCTTGAAACCCAGTTCTGACCATCGAGGGACAGGTGGTAGGAGCAACTGTTGAGGACTTGCGGGGGGGAAACTATGTACAATTAATACCAGTTGTAAGAGCAGAATGAGCGTATCGCATGCCTCTTAAGCAAGGAGAACTACCAAAAAAGGTTGACAGTATATCCTTGCTGATATGCAAAGTCCAAAGTAAGACTTTGTGGATCCTGAGGGAAATTCTACCTATGGGTTCCAAAGCCCATATCTTATTATGTCCACAGGGTTGCCTAGGGGAAATTTGCTAAGATATCATTCTGATTGTTACAGGACACCTATGACTACATCCTGTGCTCAGTGGCTAAATCATATCAAACTATTTCTCCCTCAGTTATGAAAATAGTGCAAATGGTCACATTTGACAAGACGATCACAACTGGCTTCAATTCCTTTCTCACATACCAATCTATTGAAAATTACACACGGATTTTTTAAGAACTGCAACGAAACCCTGCTGTTGTTTTCTGAACCCAACGGATGTCTAAGAGGTTTACAGCTGTATTAAAACTTCATGCAGAAACTAGGATAAAATTGGATGTTTGATGCTGGTCTAAAATAAGCACTCAGAGGAAATTTGTAAAATAATTTTGATATTAAAGCCCATGTAAAATACTACATAGCATATGCGATTTCTACTTTGACTTATCTCTCTGCAAAGGTAAGGAGTGGAAAAATTGCATTTAAATGTCAAAAGCAGATGAATTGGTGTTTACTATGAGACGAGATTTTTTAATGAACAGATTTTTAATGGACAGCACAATATTGATAGCAACACAGCCTGGAAATATTACCATTTTAATTAACAGCAATGTAAGGTGAGTTCACATTTATCCTGAAAGGTATTCATATTTATCAGCTTTGTGTAAGTGATGTATGTGTTTTGAGCATTTTGATACATATAATATTCAGATTTATAAGATAATTACTCAAATTGCTGTATTAAGACTGATGCAGCTAAAGATTTAATGAATTGGGTCATAATGGATGTTTAGAAGTTGTCTTAGAGAAGATTATTTGGGATAACATGTATCCTGCCACTGCTCATGGGGAGGGAACAAATATTAGCAGAATAGTCTTTATTTCATGAAATAAGACAATATGCTTATTAAAACATTGAGTTGAAATTTTACATGATAATAAGTACAGGAATGTATCAATAATAAATTGTTGTTTTACAAGTTCTTTCTGGACCCTCAGTCTCTTAACTTTTTTATCCTTGTTTGACTGTGGAAACCAGTCCAATTTTATACCATACCCCGTGGTTCACTGAACACTTAAGTACAAATACAAGAAGAAAACCACTCTTTCACAATATTTTGACTCAGCCACTGAAGCACCTCTGCCTCTGTGTCTGGAGGCAGGAAGAGCCCAAGGACGGGAGCCACAGACAAGACAGTGAGGTGGTTCTCCTGGCAGCTCTTCACATGGCAGCAACACTATGACATGTCCTTGGAGACATCCGTGAACCCGGTACCTGATGCCCAGCTTTCATGGACAGCCCGTGCTTCTTAATCATGCAGGTACCATACAAGAGGGCAGCAGTCTGCAAGAACAACTTTGCAGAAACTGGAGTGTGGGAAGCAAGAGTGAGAGACATGAAACCCCTCTTTAGTAAGAGAGATGTGAAAGAGGCACGGCCAAGGAGGCTGACTTTTCACCAGAAGCCACCAGAGGCTGGAAAGGGAGTCTTTTTTGGTTATGCTCTAAGAAATCCTTTCCTATTATTCACATATACACCAGAGGGAGCAAACTCTCTAGAAGCTATTTTCCTCAAAATAATGAAGATTCAAAAATGCTAAAGTGAAGAGTTAACGTGGGCATGGATTTTACATAGTTAATAGGTAAAAACTCTTCCTATAGAAGTGACTTGTCAACCAGACATATTCATAGATATCTAAAGTATTATACAGTGCAATGAATTATACAGTAGTTTTGGGTTGAAAACATCATATATCCTTTTGAGTTAAGCATCATCATTTTTCAATATGAGGCACAAGAGACTAGAAAATATAGCTCTACATTTGTCTTTGAGCCAAGGTTGTTGAACATTTTAAGCAGAAAATTAAGCTTACATTAAATATTGCCTGCCAGGGATTTTTTTCTTCCAATTTCTATTTCATAAATATAAAAGTCGATCTATAGAAAAGGGTTCCCAGACTTATTTATAGTTTTCAGCAAGCTTTTCACCGAGGTCTCAAGGGTAATGTTAGAGAATCAAACTTTGGAGCTAATGGAAAACCTTGCATCTGAACCTATTCTCTCCATACCACAACAGCAGGGAAACAGTACTTCACTGTGCAAATGACTGGGGAAAAATAATGCCTTAGTTTCCAAAGAAGACAAATCTAACTACAAACTCAAATTCTAATAGCTAACAAAACTAGTAGTTGGCTGCTTGAGAATGATCAGCGTAGTTATTGCATAATAGTACCCAAGCTCAATGCATTATTTATATTAGAGCACCCCGAGGATGCTCAATAGGTTTATTACATACAACACCTGATGAGCATAAGTTCTGTCTATACCAGGTATCAACAAAAGATTGAGAAGAAGTGGTTCCACAAGAATATATTTGGGATTATAGACTCCCCCTCAAAAGAAAGACATCAGAAGATTTAGTTTATCTGGGTGGTGTGTAAGCATTCTGAGAAAGAAATGTCTACAGAAATGCCATTCCAAGTCTTCAAACTGAAGTGTACTGTGAATGTATTAAAAATGCCTATGGAGGTAGAAGACGTAACTTTGTTTCCTAACCAAATAGCTTATTTCTTCCTCTTTGACACTCAGAAAAATCTATTGCTTTTCAAGTCATTTGTATTGTAGATAAAGCCTTGAACATGATCAATATGTGCTGTATGTATGCTTAATTAATGATAGAATTATATTCCCCTATAATTTCCAATGATAAGTGCTTGTAACAGAACTTTTAATATATTTCCACTTACATAAACTCATTTAAGCAATCAAATATCCTCTCTAAAAACAGAGGATGGCAACTCCATGGTTGAAACTTACAGAGTATAAATATCCTCTGAACTTGAATAGTGCTGATACAGGCAAAGGCACCAAAATTAGATATTCAGGCTGAACAATAAATTATATAAATGAAGAAATGGAGCTGCCTCTTTTATTCATTGAAACAAATACTTCCATTTAAAAGAATCAGACAAGAATGCAATGTTATATATAGTATTCATTATAATGATCAAAATAAAAACCAAGAAAATAACAATAATAAAAAATATAGTGTGTGCTGATTCCTGAGGAAGTGATTAGGCCAGATGTGTGATTGTTAAATTATAGCATGACATACTGTTCTGGTCTTCATTTAAGAGAGGACTAACTATACAGTGTTATAAGGGATATGATGCCATCTCTTTGGCACTTGATTTCACATATGGAAGTACATGTACCTGTACATTATATGTCCTTCCAAGTAAGAGGGCTTACTTCTGAGCAGAAAGACTGTGATTGGATTAAACTATTCTTAGTTTATATCTCAATTTTAAAACAGACCTATTTGAAACATTACTTCCACTTACAAAGTCATCTGTGCCAATATACTTTCTATAGTCATTGCTAAATCATTGCTTGTTTTCCTAATTATTTCATTATTTAAGTCATTTTATTTGAAGTTTAATATTCCCCTTTGAATGTCAGTAACATGCACATTTTTGTCTTTTCGTTCTAGGAAAAATTGAAACAAAGTAGTACTTATATTTAGGCAGATAAATTCTGCAAGAATAGTTGAATCTCTTGTTAAGGTTTGAAAACTAACATCAAACCAAACATCTGTTCAAAATAAAAGAATGGTGGAGAATGTTTTAAAATTTTTAAGGGAAGTGTAAACTATTTCTGAAAGCTAAAAATAATCAAATGCATGTCTAAACTTTTAAAAATGTGCTGGAACAGCTAGAAGCCTAAAAGGAAACAAACAACAAACAAAAAATACTGATTGCCCCATTAGCTAAAAATCATGGTTAAGTCTAAATAGAATGCAAACTATTTTCATTAATCATATATGAGCTTAATGTATATCTTAGCCACACTATATCACAGAAGTTGTTCCTGGAGACAGATAAGGATTTCTAAACAAAATAAAGCAGTCAAACAAACAAACAAATAAGCAACAAAAATCCCAGCAGATTTGTCAATCTGCTGCTAAGAAATTTGAGGTAAAGAGATTGTTAAGTTTAAATCTCACCTGAATGAGACCAGGTTGGGGGTAGAACATTTACCTGCCCTTGAACTAAGCATTAGTGCTATAAGCAAAACAAGACAGAAAGAAATGCTTATAAATTGAATCCTTTAGAATCATAGCTCCTCATCTTCAAGACATAATTATCAAGAAAATAGAAAAGGCAAATCTCAGACTGGGAGCAAATATTTATAATACATGTAATAACAATAACAAAAAAATGAGTACAAGGACAAAAAGTATAATTAAAAAATAAAGCTGAATAGTAAGAAAGTCAAGAGTTCTGGATGGTTTTATATTGACTTGATACAAACTAAAATCATCATAGAGGAGGGAACCTCAATTGAGAAAATACCTCCATAAGATCTGCCTGTAGGCAAGTTTGTAAGGTGTTTTCTCAATTAGTGATTGATGAGGGAGGACACATCCCATTGATGGTGGTGCCAACCCTGAATTGGTGGTCCTGAGTTCGATAAGAAAACAGACTGAGCAAAACATGAGGACTAAGTCAGTAACATTTGTCCATGGCCTCTGCATCAGCTCCTGCCTCCAAGTGCCTGCCCTGTTTGAACGCCTGTCCTAAATTCCTTCAATGCTGTTCTATGATGTGGAAGTGTAAGCTGTCCCCCTAAAAGAAAAACCCTGCCCTCCCCAAGTTGTTTTGGCCATGATGTTTATCACAGCAATAGAAACTCTAAGATATCAACCCAATTAAAAATGGCCATAAGAAAGAATCAGGGACGTCATTAGAAGAGATAAACTCATGGCTAACAAAACCCGCAAAAGCAAAAGAAACCTAAACATTATTCACCCGTGGGGAAAACATCAGCTTCAGTAACAAAGCCCTTAAGATATCCAATCTGAGTGGCAATGTCAATGAACATGGGTTACTATGCTCCCATGGGAATGAAGTTCCTACAGAAAACACCCTAACCACAGTATTCAGCAGCTCCAGCCCTGTGACAAATGGAAATACATGCACCAGACTTAGAGAAGAATGCCCCTAGTAACTTTTCTCACAAGAATCCTAAACCTTAATCAGTCCAAGTGTCTAGCAATAGGTGGAAGGACAAAGGTGGCAGCATATCCATTCTATACATCATGACTGCGTGCTAAAACTATGGATTTTTAAGTTAACAATGAAATTAGATGAGTAAATTTCAAGAAAAATTATGTTAAGGAAATAAAGACTGATTTCATTTGTAAAAAACTCTAGAACAAAGAACTCTAACCAATAGTGCCAAAAATCAGATCATTTGCTGGGAGCAAATGGGATTGATGACTATAAAAATACAAGATAGGTAGAAACATTCAATATCTTGATTATAGTACTCATTTAAAGTGATAGGTGAAGTTTTCGAAACTGACAGAGATGTACACTTGAGGTGCATTCCTTTTATTAAATATAAATTACATATTTTGAAATGATAAAAAGATTCTTCGATATGAGTTGGATAAAGGAATTTCTCACATCTGTCAGTGGGAGCACTGCTTAGTGTTGACAGACAGATGGACTTAGGTTTCTGATTTAGTGGATGTGGATTTATAAGTTCTCATTGCTGCTGCTGTTTCTGCTCAAATATCACATTTGAGAACACTGCATTTATAATCTCAGAGAAATAGTTATGGAAGGAGACCCTTGCAGTTGTTGGATAGGCAGCAACCATTAAAGCTATGATGACTCTCTTTAATGGAATGAAATCCAATGTTCTGAATAATTTGCTGGACAAAATAAAAATGAGTTTTTCATTTGTTTTCTTGGGCTCAAGAACTCTATGGAAGTTCATATGACTATATGGCAGATGCTTGCACTCTCTGCTTCTGTAGATAAGATAGACTTTGCATCAAATACCCAAGTGAACATGATAAGAATAGATTCAAAAGAATGAAGCAGCCTATGACCATTTTTCTTGTTTTAAAATATCACGTTTTCTTCATCCATAAACAAAAGGCACACATGGATGCTTAAAATTTTATTTTTTATTCATGCCTAACACTCAGAAGTTTTAGACATGAGACTTGGCACAGATATTATGTAGGTCACTAACTGCAAAGAAGATTGGTAGTCCCACAGTATCCAGAGAGTAGCGCCAAGGACCTTCTTGGGGCTGTACACCACTCTGTAAGGGCATTTTTTTTTCAAACAAGTTTGAAGTGAAAATACTCTCTTTTATATTATTTTACCACACCCATCCTTCACCATTTCCAGGTTCAATGTAAGTATGCATTCATGTAAAATGAATAATTTTATTGTATAGCTTGGATAACATATGAACAGTACAGCCTTTATGGATATAGGATCATTTTAATTTGTGAAAATAAAATTTCATGGGGAAGATATGCAAGCATTATATGTGGTCAGGATTACATATTAGTCTGCCGGCAGAATTGCTACACCTGGTATTATAAAGTGGCGCATCTCTCTATCCACTCTCTTCTACAATTCTCCTTATTCCTTCCAGAAATACAAAGTGAGTACATTTGCTTTTCTGCTTCATTCGGTCTTTATCCTAGAGACATATTGAGGGGGTCATTTTAGCTTTCCAACAAATTTCTGGAAATCTAGCCATATTCAATTACTTTCCCAAAATAAAAAATGGCAAATGCCCCCACAGCTCTCCTATTAGTGGGTTCCAAACATGTTTCACAATAAGTATTGGGAAAATCTTTGCATGCACATGTCACTGATGCTTAATGAGTCAGAGGATAGACAGAAAAATGAGTGTCAGATCTTACTTTTTCCTTCATGCTTAATCTCATATGAAAGCTCTGACTTTTTATTGATATATATTTCAACAGGTTACAGTCTGTGTTCCAGATACCATATGCACATTACACTAAGATAAAAGAAAATCAATTTCTTTTATTTGAATTTTGCTCTGCTCCCCATTTGCTACAGTTTACATAAAATCACCTTGTATAGTAATATTCTTTTCTCTCTTCTTGTCTGGGCAGTTGCTGGTGGCTTTTAATTTGGGAAGTCTTAGCGCGCCTCACTGGTTTCAGTTCAATTGTTCCTCCAGCCAGGAGAGCATTTCATCTCCACTGAAGGTCACTGCGGGCTGCCAAGGCTTTGAAAACATATCATCCTTTCATTCATGCTGCAATCTACCCCTGCAGGGCCATTAAGAGAAATGGAAGCAGGCATGTGACTTTTTCTATTAACCATTATTGAGTTTATTGTGATATAAAGTGAATTAGGCCATCAGCGAGCAAGGATCCTCCATAGCAGTTATTTTTGTATTTAAGTAGTTTGCCAGTGTACTGATAATTATTTGCGTAAATTATACCATGTCATCTGCTTTTGGATGCTACCCTTCCAACCATATCACTACCAGTTGCAATAAACCAGTGATGCAGGAAGCGGCCTGGTCTAAGGACACCCATAAAGCAAGCACCACGTTGGCCATCTGTTGGAGGAGGGATGGCACTAAACATGATGTGGACCTGGAATCCATCCAGCATTGTTTATTCTGTCACATATCAAATGAGCACTGAAATCAAATTGATGATTTTTTCCATTCTAAGAGGGCAAGAAATGGAAAGCAGAAACGGATTGGAGTCTAGAGCTAATGAGAGTGCAAAGTGACAATTTATCCAAAAGGTTGAAAAAATGAATAAGAGAAAATGAAATACAGGAAGAAAGCATGCATTTTACAAGGAAATATTCAATCAGTGGGCAACAGAAAAACTAAAATATTATCTATACACTCTTATATTAATATTACAACAAAAATCAATCTCCCCTACATGAGTAAGTAAAATAAATCATCAGGATAGCTTACATAAAAGGAATAAACTATGAGTCAGAAAGGTGTTTTTATGTTTTGTTACCATTTCTAAGTTTTAGGGCAATGAAACTGTCATATAGTAGTTACACAGTTAGCTTGAGAAATGATATTTTTCTTCTAAAAAAGCAGGTTATATTGCTGTTTAAAAGGGAAACTCACTGAAGACTGATACAGACATCTGATTTAAGATCTTAGAGGTTCCCATAATTTGTAAGGTGACCATGCAAGTAATTAAATGTCTAATTCTCAGTGTCTTGAAAATGTGAAAACTCCAAACTCCAGATAAATTTCTGACATCTTCAGAAGGCTAAAGTGTCTTTTAAAGGCAAATCATTTTATTTTTATTAAACACATAGGTCAGTCTTGGAGACAATTCCCTGAGGACAGCTTGTGGTCAGTAAAAGTGATATCTTCCTCCCCGGGTGACACTTAGCACTGTGATACAGATACAAGCAACTTCTGGCCTAGTTGGAGTCAAGCTACAGATCTTCCTTAAGAATGAAGGCTTTCATGCCTCCTCCTTGAGGACTAGCTTTCATCTGACCAGTTAGCACCAAGGAAGGATGTAGCCAATAACTTTACTCATCTATGATGCCTAGAAACACAACAGTGACCACATGGCCCAATAACCCTAAAAGGTGCAATAGTGGCATGAATTCCTTGGTGGTAACCAACAACTCTTTAGTTGGACTTAAGAATAACTCAACAAGAGGGAAATCATACCTGGTACTGGAAGCCTAGATAAATATACAATATCAGTGAAGTCATGATTATTAGAGAAAACCCCCAAACAACTACTTTGCTAAAGTAGAATAAACCTTAACAACAATCTAAACATGTGTTCTTATACTGACAAGTAAGTGTGGTACTCACCCCTCATCCAGAAAGCTTCTCTTTGAAGAAGACAGAGACCATTACAGAAAACCATAATCAACCAAAATGCATAGTTGCGGTGCCCAGCACCAACTGATACATCAGCAACACAATCCCTGCTCCTGAGGATTTGGAAACATAGTGTAAGGGGGATCAGAAAGATTGTAAGGGCCAAAGGAATAGAAGTTTTCTGTTCGATGTTTTGTATCTCCTAGTAATGTCAGAAGCTACCCATCCATAAAATCCCATCAATAAGACTGCTTAAAATGCGCTGAATGAGGAGGATGCCAATAAACATGCCAATGCGTATCAACATTTAGTGAAAAAAAAAGTTGTGAATTTGAAAGAAAGCAAGGAGGGTATATAGGATATTTTGGAAGGAGAAAAAGGAGCGAGAAATGTTGTAATTACATTATAATTTCAAAATCAAAAGTAGTGAAGACTCTTGCTGAAAATATAAAGAAATCTTCTAGCAGTTGTCAAATATAATAGAAAACCCTCAGCATCCTTCATCAGACACCTATGGATATGATACTTTAGTAGTACATTATAATTTTTATTATTCATCATTTAAGCAGAAAACATTCTATGCACTGCTCTGTTATTTAACAGATAGATACTCCTTGAGTGGTGGCCTTGGTGCCAACCAAGTTAGAAACAAAATGTGATGTGGTGCCTTACTTAATATTTTAGTTTGGAAGTGACACTAGCATCAGGTACATTGAAATAGTCACAGATTATCCTAAGGACTACAGAGTAATGATGGTGCCTGTTGGTAGGCTAGATGGAAGAGATGGAGGGGAAGGGAAGCTTACTTTAGAAGGAATAACTAGAGATCTACTTCCATATTATCTAAGCATAAGCACTTACCAAGAAGGAGGCAAGATGCCCTTATTAACATCCTCACCACTGATTCAGTGTGAAACTCAGAACACTTTATTAGTTGAAAATGAGATCTTCTCCCTTATGAAAGTTCATGTAACTGGCGAGAGTTGAGTTCACTGCAGTGTGAGCAGATGCCACTCCAGATCCCCTACCCTGACCTGCCAAGGCTCATTAACCTCTACCATTTAACACCTCTCTGTTCATGTCTTCCCTTTCTAGAAAGCACAGCATAGTCTGTCCATATTATGTATAGCCCGTAGCATAAGGTGTTTAGAAAAAGTTTCAATGTCTATAATAACCAAAAGCATTGCCCACAGTTAAAAAATGATATTAGCAATGGTCCAACTCAATTTCGGTATTCATAATTCAAATTCCACATGAATTACCTGACTAAGTAACCAACCTAGTCATTTATGGCATGCCCATCTTAGAGCTTTTTCTTCTCATTAACCATTCCTAGAAATCTAATCTCAGACACTTTAGGTGGCTTTACAATTTTTTTACATGTATTTATTTAGTATACATTAGCATACCATGATTTGTGCATGGAGTTCAGTGGAGACCTTCTATGAGTCAGTTCTCTCCTTTCTCTACATGGGGTTCTGAGGAAGTGAACTCCAGTCATGTGAGTGGAAAGTGCTTTTATCTGATAAGACATCTTATCGTCCCTCAGCAGATTCTTTCTCAAAAATAACTGTCCTGTAACAGAGACCTTCTAAAGGGCAAATTTATGTCAGTCAAATATAGATCATTGATTCTGCTTATCAAAGCCTTGCATAACACCATCTCCTACTTCTATATTTGACCCCACACTTTTGAGTCATCACTCTTCTGGTTCTGAATAAACTTTTCTACACCCACTTTCCTCCTGCAGGTTACACTGAAGCTTGGAGAAGCCAACATCTTGGTCACCTGTGCTCTGGGGTCAGGAGACCTAAGCTCTAATGTCTGCTTGACCTCTTGAATCCCATGGGAAGATGGAGTCAGTAAAGGGACCTCTTGTAGAGCAAGAACAATGCTTACTTCATCAAGTTATGAGAAATAACTCAAAGCAAACCCATCTAATACCACACTGTGACCGAGCATTTTACTAGCTCTTACGAGTCCATAATCAAATAACTAAACCACTTTTTCATCAGCTTCTATTAGACCACAGAGAAATATGACACAAGAAATCTTAACTTGGTAACTACTTTCTGTTATAGTTAATTAAAAAAGAATAAAAGCATGGCAGAGCAAAAGCAAATGAACATACAAACAAACAAAACTGAAACAATGACCGTAGATTGATATATAACTTAAATATTTATTTATGACTAGATTATATGGGAGGTAACAATATTTTACTGTTATCTCTGAAGCTATAATACATTTAAACATTAGAGAGGTAACAATTGCATATGTTTAATTTTTAAAATATATTTCTTTTGAATTATACAACTTTTTATATAAGCAATCAGGCAGTTCTTATGATTTACATAAAATTTCCCCTTTAGAGCTCAAAAATACAAAAACTGGTAGTGATTCTACAGATAAGAATAGCTAAAGAGAATAATATTTTTGTAAATTAGATTCATTTATAGAATAGGTTCAAATATAGTTACCAGTCCTCACTAATAATTTCAGATGTATGACCAACCACGTGAAAGCTGGGTAAAGCTTACTTTAAACATGTTAGTTGTAGGGTCTGAGTGTAGGAAGGAGGGTAAGGTGGTTTTGAAAAATTTCCTGCCTCTGAAAATGGTCTGTCAGTTACTCTAGGCCTTGCCAAAGCTGGTCCCTCTAACATTGCAAATGAGACTTTTGATGATTGCCCTGGTAGCCAGTTGTCTCTGTCATTTGTTGCACATTTGAAAATTTGCTTGGTTGTACTTTCTGCTTACTCAATTAATAGTATTTCCCTTCTTGGGTCTTTGATGGGGTTGAAGACTAGATAGTTGTAGTTACTTTCCTCTTGATGTGGGAGTCCCCTCTGTGTGTTGCCTGTATCAGTTAATGAATAAAGAAAACTGTTTTCGCCTGATAGGGCAGAACTTAGGTAGGTGGAGAAGACAGAACTGAATTCTGGGAGGCAGAAAACAGAGTCAGAGAGAAGCCATGGATCCTCCACCTGAGACAGACGCTGGTTAGAATTTTACCTGGTAAGCCACTTCTACATGGTGATACACAGGTTAATAGAAAAATGGGTTAAATTAAGATGTAAGAATTAACCAATCAGAAACTAGTGCTAATGGGCCAAGCAGCGATTTAATTAATACAATTTCTGTGTGGTTATTTCAGGGCTAAGCTAGCCTGGCAGCTGGGAAGAACAAATGGGCCCACTCTTGCAACATCCTCTCATGAGACTTGGTCAACTTATTTATAATACAAGACTTAAACTCCTTAGAATAGGGTAATTATTGAAACATTTATCACCTGTTTCTTGCTTGATATTGTTTATGCTGGTTGTAATTCTTATTTTTATATCTGATATGTGTTATTATTGTATATATTTTGTAATAGGCTTAAAACTCTCTTATTTAAACAAAAGGAGTGGTGCTGTAGGAATTCTTACAGCCAGTAGCCTTTAAGTTACCCACCCACTTTGGCATGGCTTCTTATACTATGTATGCCAATGTAAAACATGGGTCCGGCCTCACTTCCAGTGGCGTGATTCGGTTTCTGTTTCCCATTTGTGGAGAGGATTATGATTTGTTTGCCCCTAAATAAATAACCCTTTATTATACTCAAATCTGAGCTAGTGTGGGATTTCTTTTTAGTGTCCTTCTTCAAGCATGTACATCTTGATTTGGTATATTACAAGTCATTTTATCTCTCAAAGATGTATCATTTTAGTATGTTTTAATTGTATTTGACTGTATGGAAAGTACTTAATTTTCCTTTTGTACACTGAAGTGCTCTCAGTACGTAGAACAGTGCCTACAAAGGGAAAAATAAATATTGTTTTGAAGAAATTAATAGATTAAACTAATTTTGGATGCATCCATTTGCTGACTGAAACACTGGGCAACTGACTGAACTGCTGTGAGCCCCTCTCCCATCCAAATCTGTACCCAGTAGCAGTATACAAATAAGATGCAAGTACCAAGTAGAGTGTTTGAAACATTCCTGACCTTGGAGTCAGTGTCTTTTTAACATCTGAAGCTGTTTGCTATTTCTTAAGTCTACACGACTAGAAATTGTTTTCTTTCCCTTGATGACATTATGGATTTATTTCACAGCCCTCCACATGTAACCTTCCTAGAGATATCAGCTCCTCCTCTCAACTACTGTCTATCTTTGTATTTGGGCTCAACACATTCCAGTTTCAGCTGCCACTCTTAGGTTCATGTATCTTGATAGACTGCAAGCTGATGGTCCTGGAGATTGCTTTCCAGTCATTGGTGCCATTGCATTCAGCAGTTGCAATGTGTTACTAATAGTGCAAGTCCACTGGCTGTCAAGATCTTTACAGATATATGTGACAAGGTACCAATACAGTATTGGCATAATATTATATGAACTGTACTGCACAATCTTTGGTTTGGCACAGTATAAAGTGTTCTGAAGAAATTACACAGCAGACATATATGTACACATTTTTGGCATTTGGCTATTTTTCTGACTATGGCTTATGCTTGTATCATGCTAATGGGAGGCAAAGGACACTCAGGCAGTCTGCTATATTCTGGTTACTTAATAGCTCAGTGATGTGATCAAGCAGTCCTCTCATATTAATTATTAAAATTACACTTAGGGAAAAGTCCCTTTTTAATATGATCACTGTCCATCATGCCTCTTTTGTGAGGGTTACATTAATGCACCACACAGTACATAAGCCCAGACAACATAAAGGAATTCGCAGGCAGAATGCTCACTTGCTCTAGTAGCATTAATACAAGCAATGGAACTGTTCGCACTTTTGGAATTTCTATCACCAATACCAGACAAGTAAATCTCTCTCTGCTGCAATGTGTTGCCTGGGTGACTGAAAAATAAATGTGTTTTAAAAGTAGCTACCTATCATGTTTTTGGGAAATAGATATATTTCCAATTTGGTTCAGTCCAACCCTCAAAATAAATAAACCTGCCATAGCTGAGCTGAGTGCTTTGAAGCAACTTAACCTTCCTTAATTTTAAAGGCCATACTAAAAATTTTGTCTGCATAACCTTCCCTAATCAAGTTTGGAGGAGACAGCTGGGCCTGCCTTTTCCTTGTACTGTGTTTATAGTTACAATCTACATTTGCTCACACAAAACCCTTAAAAAAATTAGCTACAGAACTGATGTCAGAGAAAGCAATCCCAAATTCTAAGTATAAGTTATGAATTCAAAAAGGCAGGAGGGCAGCCTATTGCCATGGGACAATGGTCTTTTATCCTGTCACTTGCATTATTTTTAATAAAATGCTGGTTGGCCAGTAGCCAGGCAGGAAGTAGACATGGGGTGACGAGAACAGGACAATTCTGGAAAGAGGAAAGCTCAGTCTGCAGTTGTCACCCAGACAGAGAGGAAGCCAGATGAGAATGCCTCACTGATGAAAGGTACCAAGCCACCCGGCTAACACAGAGAAGAATATTGGGCTAATATAAGATGTAAGAAAGAGTTAATAGGAAGCCCAAGCTATTAGGCCAATCAGTTTATGATTAATGTAGACTTTTATGTGTTTCTTTGGGACTGAATGACTGCAGGACCTGGTGGGATGGAAACCTGCTGTCAACAGCCTATGAAATCCCTGTTGATAAAGAGTAATATCCTTTTTCATCCAAAGCAGTAACTGTGAAGAAACATTCTGTGACGGGACAGGAACCCTGCAGGCCATTACTGGGGAGGTCATGAAAGTGACATTGGAAAGAAATCTCTGCAGCACATGTTCTCTTGTCATCTACCATTCCTTGCCTCCTCATCAGTCTTTCTTGGCTTGCCTAATAAAATGACTTTGTATGCTACTGCAATGTAGCAAGAACTCGTATATAGTGGTATAGACAGGGTAAATCCCCCTGAATATTCTAGTTCATTTAATTACTTGACCATCAGAGTTGGACCTTCAAATGATGTTTGTTCCTAAAATGTGACTTGTGCTGCTTCTAAGGGGCATCTGATAAGGACAGGCATCTTTATCCTTTGTGCCTCTGGATGGGCAGTGTTTCTGCTAAATGTTGCACCAACCATTGGCCTCAGAATGTAGACAAGTTGAGGCAGAGCCTTCTGGTTGTAATGTTCATAGACTTAGAGGGGGAAACATGTTTTTGAGAGGTGAGAGCATTGAGACTGGTCATTTGTCACAATGTAATATAGCCCATTCCCTTCTAACAACCAAGATAAAGAACCATGAACAACAATGAAGGAAGGCTTTTTATCTAGAAGTGACAAGGGGAAATTGCAAAACATAATTGTTTGGGGGATTGGGAAAGGAGCATTGAATAAATCTGTCTGAAACATGCTTAATGACAAATTAAGGGATTAAGGATTCTTTTATGGGTGATCAGCAAGAATGTAGGCTGGAGCAATGTAGGTAAGGTTTTTACCTGCTTGTGAGGACCATGTGTAGGAATACCTATTGTCACTGGAATTCCTAATTGTGGGCAATAGTAAAGGGAATTGGTGGCAGGGTCTGTGAATTTATGGAATAAAAAACATCGAAGTTCAAATCTCCACTGTTCAGTTTTGAACCATTTCATTAATCTGTCATTTTTTCATGTGTAAAAGTAGGATATAGAACTCATCCCACAGGTTTCTAGAGACGCCTATGTGATATATCATTACAATGGTTGCTCAGTGCACCTTACTTCCTCTCTCAATAAACAGAAAATTAAAAAATGTAAAGTAATCAAAGGTTCTGGGTTGATTTCTGTTTTTCTTTGGGCAGGGTCTTCCTGTGTAAAGCTGGTTGCATGTTCATTTCAACAAACAAGCAATTCAACTTGAGAGCTGAAGAGATTGGGAGGGCGATTCTGGAAGGACGCTGAGCCAGGGTCAACTCCAGTTCTGTTTCAATCTGTCAACAAAGACTTCTTAGCATAGGACAGGGGATCGACTTCCTGTTCTTTTTTAGTACCCAAGAGTATGAGACTCAAAGAGAACAAGAGCGAAGGGGTTAATATGTAACAAATAAGAATTCAAAAGTAGTGTTGCTATGTACTAGTATGGTCATCATTGCATATGAAATTTAACTGTATAGAAATGCGTATCCACTCTGGTTGCTCTTTAGATAACAGGCTGTCAAGTCTCATTGGCATTCAATTTAATGCCTGGATGAGAAAACCAGGAAACTGCTAAGCTGTACCCTGTGAGAAAGTTATACCTGTGTTTCCTTTAATATCTTTTCTAAAAACTCTCATCTCTAAGCTGGCCCTGGAGGGCTGAGGAGTTTCCGATTTGGGCAAGCGTCTGTTTTCAGCTCATCACTTTTATTCGTCATTCACACATGGCCTTTGAGATTCAATCATAGTATAATGCAACAAAATTCTTGGACCTCAAAATGTTTTGATGCAATGTTAACTTGATAGTCTTGATTCTGTTTTAAAAACTATAAATGCCTTTGATCCCAAAATCATTTCATTATCTATGGGCTAATGTTCATAGTACTGAAAATGCTTGCAAATAACCTTCCATTAAAGTAAATTCCTTTGTGCACTTGTGGTACAACTTACCAGATGCTGACTTGTCATAATGTTCTTGCCTTTTCTAGTCAAAGTCTACTTGGATTTTTGAAACAACTGGTCAAAAAGTACAAAACCTATGAATACTCTCTCATTGTAATGATTTTCTGACAGACCCTCAACAGGTGTAGCCAAAGACAATGGTGTGGAAAAGGGATGAGCTATGAATAGTCTCTACAGCCACCTTTTCTCACATACATTAGTCAGTAAGACTAAAACCCAGGCTATCTAGTGACTCCAGGTGCTTATGTGGTCTCAGAAACTTTAGGGACAATAAACCATGGAACAACTTTTAAGGCTGTAGAACTGGTCAATCAAGTACTAATATCAGATGATGTCTTTGGTTGGTTCCAGGGCAATAGCCATGAGAAAGGAGACCTTAAGAATCTTAAGAAACCTGTAGGCCTGGCTCAGGGTAGGAATTAAAAACAGAACATGTCTGTTTAATCTTCCAGACTCAGTGAATGAACTGCTACACTGCCATCTGCAGAACGTAGCCACATCCTTCCCAGTATCATATCTATCTTAAGGCTGAGACTCTAAAGGGTGATACAGGCACAGTGATGATCTCATGCTGATGATGCAAATACTCAGGCTTAATTTGCAAATGATTAGAAAAAGAACATATTTAGACCACAAAAGAAGCCTAGATTCACGTCAAAGTCTGATGGAGTTCTAAATACAGAATAAAGATAGTTTAGCCTAATGTTGATTCAAATTGGGTCATTGGTCCAAAAAGGTTAGGATATAAACGTGATCAATGTAGAATTTCTTTCAAAGGCATGTTGGTTTAGGGAGATAGTTCAATTAGGAAGCAAAAGAAAATATGGACCTGAATATAGAAACTGCTCATGTGAAATGTTACTAGAGGTAGAAGAATGTCCCAAAGACTTGCTGCATGGGAATGTTCAAATTGCTTATTGATTCTATTTCCCTGTCAAGATGCTGTTTCTTCATATCACCAATAAAATGGATTTCAAGACAAACAACACAGCCATCAAAACCTTAATTACATTTTCCTTGTTCTGTGACCAAGGTACTCGAGAGAAACATGTAAGAAACAGCTGTGGTTCGGTCCATCATTACTGAAAAAGCAGGGCAGAGTTAACTGCATCAGACGTGTGTGTTGGAGATTCCTAAAACCACAGGAACTAGGAAGCTCAGAGCAGGGCTAAGACCTCCAAAGCCTCTTCTTTTGGACTTCTCTTACTAGACAGGCTACACCTCTCAAAACATCCACAACTTGCCATGATATTGACCCACACTGAAGGATAGCATTTAAACCATGGATGTGGGGGAACCTTCAGAGTCGAATTATAAAGCCAACCATATAAAAAGAGAAAGAACAGGAAAAAGGAAAACAAACAGTCCTACCCAGCATCAGTACTCTCATGAAGGTGTGATTGTGCTCTATATTTAATTAAACTAATTAATCCTATTTTATGTTGACTGTGTCATTTTCCCTCATCAAGAGTCCTTTCCATTACTTTTCTCGCCTACCTTCTTTCTGTTCCTTTGATCTTTTCCCATAAAAACTCACACATGATTTCATTCAACAAGTACTTATTGAAGACCTGCTATATGCCAAGAAATAGTTTAATGTGCTAAGGAGACATTGGTGAACAAAATTTCCTGTCTTTAGTCAAATTCCACTTTAAATGATGAAACTGAAAGACATACCAAATTAATCCTTATTTAATTTAGGTAAGGATGTATTTATTTATTTTACTCGACTCACTGAAAACACAAGACTGCTTTGCTCATCTCTACTACACACAGTAGGCCCTCAGTCATTATTTGCTTGATGCCCGAATCTAGCACTCTAAATGACAACAGCAAGAAAGTCAAAGGCATTCCTAGAAATGAACATCTGAGCCTTCTTCCCTCAGTACTAATTTATGAGCAAGCACAGAAAAGCACCGTAATTAGAGCAGTTGAGTAGTAGTCTCCAATTTTAGCTCTAATTTTGGAAAGTTTTGTAGTTGAAACACTGAGTTGTCTAACATACCCAATTTCAGGGATCAAAATACTTAAAAAAAAACATTTTAGTAAAAGCCTTTGGATCTTAAAAACCTAAAGTGGATTTTGGGAAATTTCTCTAGCACCAGGTTTTTCCCTAATAGCATAGTGGCTCCCTCTATCAAGATGTCTCTTTCATTGCTCTCCCACTTCTTCCCTCTTCCCCCTCAACCATCCTTTTACCTCAAGTTCTCATCTCATCTCCTCCTTTACTGTCCCCATTGTCCTAGGAGAACTCATCTAATTCCCCTTCCCAGAGTGATACATGTGTCCCTCTTAGGGTCTTCCTTGTTACCTAGCTTCTCTGGAGCTGTGGATTGTGGTCTGGCTATGCTTTGCTTTCCATCTAGTATCTATTTATGAGTGAGTATATACCATGTTTGTCTTTCTAGGTCTGAGTTGCCTCAATCAGTTCACATCTGTTTGCCTGAAAATTCATGATGTCATTGTTTTTCACAGCCAAGTAATACTTCACTGTGTAAATGTACCGCATCTTCTTTATCCATCCTTCAGTTGAGGACATCTAGGTTGTTTCCAGGTTCTGGCTATGATGAATAATGTTGCTATAAACATTGCTGAACAAATGCCATTGTGGTATGATTGATTATCCTTTGGATATATGACCAGGCATGGTATCACTGTGTCTTAAGGATGATTGATTCCAATTTTTTGAGAATTCCTTGGAATTCACAAGGATGACCCCAGCTAAGATTCCTAGCAATAGTGGAGAGGGAGCGCAAACTAGCCTTCCTCTGTAATCAGAATGGTGATTGTCCCAACTATAATCATAGAGCCTTCATTCAGCAGCTCACGGAACCAGTTGCAGAGATCCACAACCAAGCACCAGGCCAAGCTCTGGGAATCCAATCAAAAAGTGGGAGGAAGGAATATATGAGGAAGAGAGGTCAAGATCATGATGGAGAAATCTAAAGACAGTTGAACCAAGCTCATGGAAATTCATGAAACCTATAAAAACAGCTGTGGTTCCTCCATGGGACCAAACTAGGCCCTCCATATGTGGAGACAGTGGGGAAGCTTAGACTATCTGTGAAACACCTGATAGTAGGACCAGGATCCATCCCTGGTGCATGAGCTAGCTTGTTGGAGCCCATTCCCTATGGTGGGATGCCATTCTCAGTCTTAATGCAGGGGAGGAGGAGCTTGACCCTGCCCCAACTTAATGTGCCAGACTTTGTTGACTTCCCATGGGAACCCTTACCCTTTGGGAGGAGTGGATGGGGTTTAGGCTTGGGGGATGTTGGGGTGGGTGCGGGAGGAGAAGTTTCGGGGGGGGGTGAACTTTGGATGGAATATAAAATGAAATTAAATTTTGAGTGAGGTAACCCAGACCCAGAAAGACAATTATCATATGTACTCACCCATAAGTGGTTTTAACCATAAAGCAAAGAAAACCAGCCCACAAATCACAATCCCAGAGAACCTAGACAACAATGAGGACCCTAAGAGAGACATACATGGATCTAATCTACATGGGAAGTAGAAAAAGACAAGATCTCCTGAGGAAATTGGGATCACGGGAACCTTGAGAAAGAGTTTAAGGGGAGGGGAGAGGCAGGGAGAGGAGCAGAGAAAAATGTAGAGCTCAATAAAAATCAATAAAAAAGAAAAAAATCTATAGTGAAGAACTGCCATTCTCACTTGGTTCCTAAATAACAAAATTGGAACAAAACTTTGCTTTAAAATATAAATATCAGAATACTATGAAGGGCCTCTCTCATTTAGAGCATTAGTGAAGCTTCGTGAATTAATATTCAAAAGGCTCAAACTGTCCTGACTGTACCATATTAAAGTGGTACTACTTAATATCCACACAACTGCCATGTCATAGAAGTAACTTTTAGTAAGATCTTATAATTTACAGAAAGGCTCACAAAATGTTGCCCTTCAAGGGAAGGGTTTATGCTTTACAACAGATGTAGCACATTCTTTCACTTGCAGACATTCATTTTGTCTCAGACTGCAGTTGTAAGGAGAGAGATCACAGTGTACTAATGAGTGGGTATCACCCTGGACATACCTCCAGGGAATGATATTTCTTTTCTCCCCTCAGCCCTTGCTAGCATCTTCCTTGCCCTGTAGCTTATGTAAAATAGAGGGTGAGTGGGGGGTGAAAACAAAGAAGAAAGGCAAAAGGCTGAAGAGTTTGATGCTCAGTTCTTTTGAGGACCATTTTAGAATTTTATTTATTTATTTATCCATTTATTTATTTATTCTCTCATACAATACATTCCAACCACAGCCTTACCTCCTGCTCTTCTCCTAGTCCCCTCCCAAACCTCCCCTCTTCCCCATATCTACTCCTTCCCCATTTCCCTTCAGAAAAAAAAATAAATAACAGGCCTCCCTGGGATATTAACAAAATATGGCATAGCAAGATGCAATAAGACTAGGCACAGACCCTCTGATCTAAGGCTGGACAAGACACCCAGGAGGAGGAAAAGAGTTCCAAGAGCAGGGGAAAGAGTCAGATAACCTTCACTCCCACTGTTAGGAGTCCCACAAAATTCCCAAGCTAAAAAATCACAGCATGTATGCAAAGGACTTGCACAGAGCCATACAGGCTCTATGATTGCCACTCTAGTCTCTTCTAGTCCTTATGAGTCCTGCTTAGTTGGTCACATTCATCTTGCCTGTTTTTGCCATAAATACAAGAGTTGACTTTATGACTATAGCATTTATAATGGCAAATTACAAGATGGAAGTATTTTAGACTCAGGCTATTTTTACAATTTGAAAAACAAATACTATCCATATAACTTGACAGTACAATGAAAACATACAACATCAGCTTCACAAAAGCCACTCCAGACATCTGTGAGGAACATTTTAAAATGGTAAATATAATGAAAATCTTATAGATGAATGGTAGGATTCTTCCTGTTATCTTGATAACCATTTTTAAAGGAGCCACACCCATTCATTCACTGAGAGCTAATAATGCCATACTGTAAGAAGCACTACTGCCAAATATCAGGTACAAAGTGAAATGTTTCAGATCCCGGTGATGTAGGTTCACCCTTAGTAACAAAGGTAGTACTAACTAATGGACTTACAAGAGAAGGAGACAGCAAGTCAAATAAATAGATACTGCATTCAACTTTAAGGTTTTAGAGTGTATACAAATTCTAAATTCGATCATATGTGCTTTCAAAATACTCTGTAAGCAAGAAATACCTGTAAGATTAAAAGAAAAGGAGAAAGAGACTAAGGAGAAGGAGAGTAGAAGAGAGGCAAGAAGGCACAGGGCGGGGGAGACAAAGAATTAAAAGCTTACAAATGGCCAAGTGTTGTTTCTATCTCTGATATCCAAATACCTTCATGCTTCCACTCCCACACACATAAACATAAAAACAGTGACATACAACTCCAGAGTGAGAGCCAATAGCTGGCTTTGAACTACTTTTTATTCTCGTACAATCTGTTTCCCTAAAGAAAGGAAAAGGAAAGGAACAACACTTCTCAGCTACTGTTTTTCTCTCTCTTTGTAAAGCCACAGACACTCCCACGCAGCACAGGCTCAATCCCAGCCAAAATGTGTGCGTGCACGATTTTAAATAGGAAAAGCAGGTCTTCCATTTCTGTTAGCAAAGTCACCTCTCACTGCTAGAGCTAAACATGTAATAATACTTTATTGTCATGAGCAGGAATCTGCTTTGCTAATTAAATGCAGCTGTCAGTAATTATTCCTTGTCAGTATAATCTATTTTCGGTTGCTCTACTTTAAATGATAAAAGAAGGCCTGATATTGAGAGGGTGGGATAGGCAAGGTGACTGCTTACTTCCTCAGATTATCAACTCACTTCTTAAGAAACGACCGATGAGCACTTTTTTATTCTGATGACGTGTTTACTGGACTGCTCCGCTTGTTCTCAGCATGGGTGTGGTTGGTTAAAACTGTCTTTACTTTAAAATTTCAACTCTCTATACTCTTACCCTTCTGTGTAATACCCAAGGTCTTAGCAGTTTCTTAACACTACCATGACATTCTCATGGCACATCCTGAAGGGACTGCAGGGTGTAGATGGTGGCAAATCTGTAAGAAAGGCAGCAAGTGAAGTCATTGGAATGTCCACCAATGTACATACACATTCTAGTTCCTGGCAAACTTGGGTAGAAGCAGAGGAAATCCTTTTTGGAAGGAAGAGTAGTAACTTTTCTCTCTATATATTTCCTCTTATCCTCAGTCAGGTTCTTTAGGAGTAATCAGTTTAAGTTTCTGAATTTGAAAGAAAAAAAATACTTTCATGATCTTTGTATGTGATATCAAGAGATCTGCATCTGTGATACTGAAACAAGGTCAGGACAAAGTAAATGGAGCCTGACTTACTGCATGAGCTAGGTACTGTGGCAGCCACAGATGCTGGCAACCTGTCCAGGGTCAAAGGGATGCACATCCCTGACATGGTAAATGAATGTGGTGGAAATGGAGAGTGGACGTTGGAGTCCAAAGGGGTTGTTTGATGGACTGGTAGAAGGATCAAGAAGAAAAATAAGCTCAGCAAGAAGTATAGTATGAGGGAAGCTTGCCATATAATAGCTTCACTCCGCCGGGGATAAAAGACTTCTGACACCTTCAGAGCATCCCAACTGCATCATTCTTCTCCCACCATCTGTTGTCTACACAACAATCCAATAGGATCCCATGACAGTAGTTATTAATTATCTTGTAGAGTTGCCCTCAAGTTTGGCAGCTACTCTTCTGAATATGCCATGTTACTTAAATATATATATATATATATATATATATATATTCATATCAGGGAAAGAAAATCTTTCCAGAGGAATAATGAAAAGTAAAATAAAGCTACGCAAGTGCATGTAAAGTTATATAGATAAAAGTCACTAACTTATATAGTATCCATAATCCAACGAGAATGGCATAAATGGATCATTGTTCTATTTTGTCCACTGAGAAAACTCGAGTTTTTCCTTAATGTTCTCATTTCTGAAAATAGTAATAATAATAGTAATAGAAGAAAATGAAGAGTCACTGAGGGCCTTCAGAAATGGTTTTTTCAAAGAGAAAATTCCAAAAGATAAAGGTAGATAGTAGGTGGGGCCTTTAATAGGTTTTTTATTTTAACTTTTATTTTAATGGTTTCTCTATCCTAGCCCACTGAGTCCCCAGAGAGGCTGATGTCTACTGAAGTCCATCTTTTAAATCAGTTGATTGTGATTCTGGCATATTGTAGGTGATCAGTCAGCTGGTGAGTTTTGAGTTGTTATAACATTGGTTAATATGTGTGGTAAGCACTTTAGCAAGATTTTAGGTAGTTGAGCCAAAGACACGATTCAGAACCTTTGCATTGATGAACATAGATTTTGTTTTACACATGAGTGTCAACAGGTCCCCAAGGTCCCACAATCACAGAGACCATCATTACCTTTTCTGCATTTTCCTATACTGGATCCCTTGTCCAATGTGGGGAGCCATGAAATCCCCTTCCAGTTTCTCTTAATGCACTGAAAACTGTTTCTCTTTGAGCTTGCTTTAGTATCTCATGAGGCCTGGCCTTGAGACTGTATCAGAGGCATTTTCAGGATATCTGCCCAAGACCACCCTAGTCAGGATTCCAGAACTGGTCTCACTGTACACAACACTGCTCGATGTCAGGATGATGATCTTAGTCACTTTAGGAACTTTATTGCATTTTTTTTCTCAGCATATTTCCAGTTTCAAGCATCTTCATAAAAACATACATACATGGTCATCTCCTTAAAACATACAAAAGGCCTTTTATACAACTTTCCAAGATTTCAATATTTTAATGCATTTTAATTAGCTTACATCAATCATAAGCAATAGGTTTTACCATCAAGTTATCATATGTACATATTGTATATAACTACTACTACTTCGCTCCCCCCCCACCACACTTAAGTATATACAACTCCTGGTTAAGCAACTTTTTAAAATAGAATATGGTTGTTTGTCCAACAGGATGGCTCAGCAGGTAAAGGCACTGCTAAGGACGATAAGCTGCATCCAATCCCCAGGATGCACAAGCTGAAAGGAGAGACCTGATGTCTTACAGACTGTCCTCTGACCTCCACATGCATGCACTCTGCTCCTTCTGGCACAGGGTGAAACAGGTACCTGTTTATATACTAAATGATGAGAAGAAGAAATGAAGAGTTGGGTGTGAGAGGACTGGGAGAGCAGTCTTCTCTCTGACCTCTCTGGTCAGCCCTCTCTTCGGCCTCTTCCAATAATCCTTTTCTCTGGTAAGTTCAAGTGTGTATGGTGAGCTATCAAGATGATTTATTAATTTTTAAGTATAAATTTGGAACTTTGTTTCTCTAGAAATGATCTACAAAGGATTATGTATTTTTATTTTATAACTTCAAGATTAAGAACATTTCAGAAGGTTCCATAAACTTATTTTTTGAGATTTTCTTTTAAAGTCTTTTAACTGTATATTATAACCATATCTCATATTTAAGTTCTTTTTTCTTATAGAGCAGGAAACATATTTAACAAAGTACTAAGTATTTAATAATTCTGAAAAAAATCTATGAATATTTGAGGTAAATCTGAAAATAAATTATTTGACTGTGAACAAAATAGAAAACTCAAAAGACCAAAAGATAGGCCAATGATGTACAATAATCCCCTTACAAATGCTTATCTACTACACAAGAAATGGCAGCCTCTTGGTAAACATACTTCATAGTATGCATGCAGAAACAAGGCTTTTAGATGTGTGGCCATTCCCTAGGAAGTAGCCACAGATATAAATAAAATAAAAGTCCCTTCAAAGACATATAAAACATAATTTTACATTCAAAAATATCTCAAGTATACTATACTCTAAATATACTGACATATTTAAAAATATGTAAACTAAAACCTGAGAAATTTCAGCTCTGAATCTGTAGTGCTTCAAAATGTACAAGCTCTTCAGAGATGACATGATGCTGCAAATGAAAATTCCCCATCTGGTCTTATCTTACACATCAGTTAAAATACAAGTGTGCTAAAGTAGTATATAAAACTGAAAGGAGAAATAAAGTGCACGTGAAACATTAGTGAATTTTCTGCTTATTCTTGCTCCCATTCCCAATGTATACAAACAAATAATAATCCAAAATTGAAAAATATCTGAAATTTAAAGATTGCAGATAGGTCTTCCACCACCTGGATAAATATTTAATTGTCTTATTTGATATTTCCTTTCTGAAATCAGAAGCAAGAACACACAGTTAAATACAGTGCTAATTATTTCCTTATTTCCCTTGTAAATCAATTAAAATCATTAACAAATATTATTACTTATTCAGGTATGAGAACCTCATTTTGTATTTTAAGGCCGAGAGAAAATGAGTGTGAAAGAACTAAGTTAATCCTTCCTGCTTTCACTTTAAATTTGACTTTGGAATTCTTATTGTGAGAATCTAACAGTATTTTAATTTTAATTGCTTTATTTAATTTGTTTGTTTGCTTATTATATCTGTGGCTACTTCCTAGGGAACGGCCACACACATCTAAAAGCCTTGTTTCTGCGTGTTTACTATAAAGTATGTTTACCAACAGGCTGCCATTTCTTGTGTAGTAGATAAGCATCTGTATTGGGATTATTGTACGTCATTGGCCTATCTTTTGGTCTTATTAAGTTTTCTATTTTGTTCACAGTAAAATAATTTATTTTCAGATTTACCTCAAATATTCATAGATTTTTCAGAATTATTAAGTAATTGGTACTTTGTTAAATATGTCTCCTACTCTATAAGAAAAAAGAACTTAAATATGCAATGTGGTTATGATATATAGTTAAATGACTTTTAAAAGAAAAATCACAAAATTGAGTTCATGGGACCATCTGAAACTTTCTTAATCTTGAAGGTATGAAATAAAAATACACAATCATTTATAGATCATTTTTAGAGAAAAAAGTTCCAAATTTACACTTAAAATGAATAAATCATCTTGATTGATGGATGCTCATTATACATACTTGAACTTACCAGAGAAAAGGATTATTGAGAGAGGCCAGAGAGAGGGCTGACCAGAGAGGTCAGAGAGAAGACTTTTCTCCCAGTCTTCCCACACTCTCTTCATCGTTTCTTCTCATTATTTAGTACATAAATAGGTACTTGTTTCTTTGCCGATTGATTTTACCATCAATCCTATAGGTTTCCCAAGAGAAGAATTGAGTCTGCGTGTCTCCAGCATCAAGCACACTCCATAGCATAGAGCAGTCATCCAACAAATGAACTCTAGAATGGATCAAAGAATTTACCAAGTAAGAAAAAGGAATATCAAAATTAGGCAGATGAAGGAATATTATGGTTATTTTTAATAAAAAAAATAGGACTAGTGCTTTATTTATTCTTTAGGAGAGACCTACAGACCATGGGTGTGAAACATATCCTTGTATTTTTTTTTATTCATCAAAACTCTGTATAGTCTATCATTACCATTATCAAATTAGACAGTACAGCTTAGGGAGGAGTCATCTTCTTGACAATCCATAGGTAAAAATGCCCAGTATAATGGGATGTTTCCAAGAGACAAACACACTATATTACAGGCAGTCAAGCTCCCCACATGTCCATTCGCACCATGGTGGATACCAGAGAAAGAGAACTGTAGCAAACATGCAAAGGCCCAGCAGAAGAAAAAGGCACTGCAGCATCTGCAGTCCCGTGACCCTGCCTAAATGAGGTTGTCCCATCAGAGGATTCCCTTCTGTTGGGCTGACACAGGGAACTTCAACTGCATATCGCTGCTCTTCCAGCATGGCCAATGGCAGCTTAAGTAGCTATTATATACACATGTGAGAAGAGCGAGCTATGACAAACCAAGGCATGAACTTTCATCTAAATGAAACTCTTTAAGGCGAAAGGGATGTGGCAAAGAAGGCACAGGGAAATAAAGAGGGGTGGGGTAGATTTTGGAAATAATGATTAAATGTGAGGTAGCATCATTTATTGTTTCATTAAATAAAAATTACACAGAAAAGCATGAGTAGCTAAGCTATATGAGCTTAAAATGTAGATGGTAGGTGGAGCTTCTGTATTAAATTGTTACCAAAAAAGAGAAATCTAAGAACTAAATTAAACCTTTAAAAGAAGTAACCTGAGTAATGACAACAACCCAGACACAGCTTTTTCTTTTTATACAACGAATTCTCTCTATACACTGTAAATTGAAAGAGTCAGAAGAATATCTGTGTCTCCCACAACTTTTAGTTGTTATTGAATATAAAGAGAGTAACAAATATTTTGGTGACTTTAATAACACCTTTATTAAAGTCCCCTCTTTCACTGTACCTATGTCAGAGGACACGAACTGTCAGAACAGGCCCAGAAGGACTTCAGGCTGGGCATTTTGGTGCATGCCTGAACAGCACTTGGGAGGCAAATACAGAGGGATGGTTTGACATTGGAGGCCAGCTGGGTCTGAATAATGAGTTACAGGCCAGAGATACTAGACCTCCATAGTGACACACAGAAATAAACAAACCAAAACACAACAAAAGAGCTATAGGCAGACTTTAAAAAGAATGTGAATGCCGGGCAGTGGTGGTGCATGCCTCTAATGGACGCAGAGGCAGGCAGATCTCTGTCAGTTTGAGGCCAGCCCGGTCTACAGAGCTAGTTCCAGGACAGGTTTCAAAGCTACACAGAGAAACTCTGTCTTGAAAAACAAACACAAAGAATGTGAACCTTAGCTGTCCCATGAGCTTTTGAGCCTTCTCTCAAGTTCAATATCCCTGCCCCCATTTTTGCTGGTTCTTAGGGTAGAACCTAAATTCTTGAACATTCTGGGTAAATGCTCTGTCATTGAGTTTTACTCCAAGTCTCTTACATTCTATGGTAGATATGGGCCTTTTAGTCTAGTAATCAAACTCAAGTTTTGAAACATCTTTCATTGTGTTCTTCCCTCAGCACTAAGAGAATACTCAGAATATGTGTTTTATAGACTAGAAGCCATGATTCATCATGTAGCACATGACTATTTCATTTAACTTTCCTAATGCTGTCACAGTGATGTTAAAGATCATGATGCTATCAGCAGAATCAACCACTGACTCATATTTGATGCACTAATCCTAGGTATCTTGTATATATTATTATAAAAAAGACTGCAAATGGCATTTCTATTACCACATAACATCTAAAATTAGTAAGAATTAGAAAGTCTAATCAGTGTGCTCCAAGGGGTCACAGATAAGCAACAGTGAAGTAGAGACCAGCTCACCCAGTCCTGCCTGATAAAGTACTTACACTATGATAAATGCCAATGTAAGTTTCTTCAGTGGCTTGAGTGAGCCAGCTATGCTGGAAAGCATCACAGTGACATTTTAATAGGCTTGCAAACAGTTCCCCAAACTATCCTCAAATAGTGTGATCACTACTATTTATGATAGGATGGTGTGCTTCCTCATTAGCACTTTAGAGATCCTGCTCTTTAATGTTAATCTTGTCTTTTATGTCTTATTAAAATAAAAGGCATAATTGTAGCCACTCTTCCCTATATTCAAATGCAAGTGGTTGAATCAATTTATTTTTCCACACTCCTTCCACCCCTTTATTTTGTTCAACCACTCCATTTCACAAAGATTGTTATTCCACATGGCTTCAGATATGATTCATAGATAATGACTGAAACCAACATGAAACAGAAAGTGTCTCTTAAACTTTGAATGGTATTATGATTTAAAAGTGTCCAATGTAAGTATAAAAATGTTTGAAAGGTTTTATTTTTGTTTTGTCTTTGGACAAGCAATTTGAGGAATATCCTGCTTCAGTTCATGTAGCAATAACAGGATGCCTACTGTATAGAGCTGATGTTGACCAGGTTAAGTTCCATCTCTTACCTTTTATAAAACTCAGATTTCTTTGGCACGAACCCTATAGTAACACATATCATTGACCTTAGTGCAAGAAGTTCACATTATAAGGATATTATGGGAAGCATAAAACATTCAGTATCTGATCATCTATGCTATTAAAACTGCTTAAGTGTAGCATCAGTTCTTAAAGTTACCTAATTTTAAAGTAGCCGAACCTTAAGAAATGATTGAGTCCATTAAAAACTACATTAAGGTGCAGTACCACACTCTAGCCCTGCTCGGGTTCAGGCTATGTCACTGTTCCACTACAGCCCCTTTCCTAGTGAGTTTCTGAAGAATTTACTCTAAGTTAAAACCTTCATAAATGAAGCAGAGATCATGGAGGAAATTTGCTTATTGGCTTGCTTAGGACCACGCAACCAGGCTTAGCACCACCCTTGTGAACTGGGTCCTGCCATAACCATCATTATTCAAGACAATAACCCACAGACACGTACACAGATCAAATAAATGGAAACAATTCTTCATCTTAGCTTTCTTCTTCTTAGGTTACTCTAGTTCATGTAAAGTTAACAAAAACTAACAAGCATATAATTGCTTTAATTAGCTTTAAAAATTATTCAGAAGCAGTGAAATAGTATAGGAGGCTGCCCGAATTAAATGTCAGCTTCACCATATTGGTAGCCTGAATGATTTGGCTGTCATTTAAGGAGACAAAGCCTCAATTTCCTCATCTCTAAAATGGGCTTAGTAACAATATATATTTCCCCTATGCAAGATGGGACATGACAGAGAGGGTGCAGAAATAAATGAATTATTTTTTAGTAGAGAATTTTGAAAAGTACTAACTAGCCACATACTCATGGTCATTATAAGTATTTCTTAATCAAATTGTTCATAAAAATTTATCAGTCCAAAATTCTTATGCCAAACTTGAGATATTTGTAAGTATCACTCTGAAGATGAGGCTCACGTCACAAATCCCATGTCACAAAGGCATGATCTTCCTGTAGTCAGTTATTATAACATAGAAATGTATACAGAAACAAAGACCAATATATTTTACACACACACGCACATACGTATGAATACATATTTGAATATATTTATCTATAATACTTGATAAAAACAACTTTTCAAACACTTCTAAATACAGACACAGCTTTCTTTCATGAAAAATTTCAAAATAATGGAAAATAGTCCATTGTAGAAAAGATTAATAAATAATAAGGCAGATAATGAACCTTGCATATAAGATTTAGAAAGGTGATGTATCCTTATCTGTGTATAAGTTAGAAGCATGTCCAAACATAATTTTTCTAACAATTGATAAGTTAGCTATTTTGAAGTACATTTGATTGGTAACTTAAAATGTAGTTATTAATATTTTGCTTTAATTGTGCTTCAGATAGAGAAGTAAGGATTGCATCATGGTTCTCAGAAACAAATTTGGATTACAGAGAAAGAAAAATTTGTCAACAAATAATTGGACTCCGGGAAAGAAAATACAGCTTTGCTTGCTTTAAAGAATTCATATTAAGTTGAAGGAAAAAAAATCTAAGTATCCTACTATTCTGAATAGCATCATTCCAGTCCATAATGGAAAGTTAGCCAGTCATTCTGTCTTTGACTTTCCTCTATTTTGCCACCCTAAATAACAGAGGAAACAGGGCTTGAATGAAGGTAAACCCCTGTGATTCGAACAATTAATTCTCCTTCTTATTTTGTCTGTCCCCACACCACTCACTTTTTCTTAAAATGCAGTTCCACTACCAAACAATAACTACTCAATTACAACACTAAACTATTAAAATAAAGTAGTGCAGAGAAATGTTTTATGTTGCATTTACAACATATAAAAATATGCAAGTACTTATACAATTTCAGTGACACACTCTAGTGTATTACAGCTCACATTATATTCCTAAACATGCTAGTCATTTTGAGCAAGTACTCTATCTACTCTATCCACAAATAGTGTATTTCACTAGAAAGATTTGTTTAGTTCATGAATAAAGGCCACTGCCATTTAAAAAAAAAGCATCCTGCCAAGATATTCCACGAGATTCAAAGAAAATTCTCCCCAACTAAAATTTCCATAAGAAGTTTCATTTTTTTCCTCTAAAAGAGAACCTAAACAATCATTTTTGTTAACTTCTTCATTTGCATATAATTGCATTATTAAGAGATGTTATTGTTGCCGAGATTAGAAAAAACATAGGGATGAGGAAATGAGGAAGCAAAACACTGTTCTATGAATTTAAGTTTGCTTTTTTGAGGCAACAGGAAGATTTACATTTATTCATAAGTGAATGTTAATGATGTATTGAGGTCTGGCACTGCTCCAGAGAAGTGCACAGGAAGACAGGACTAGAAATGAGAGCCACTGCAGATTCATGACTTGCTCTAAGAACTCTGATAGGCAATCAGAAGATTAGAGACAGCGTCAGCTGTGTGGAGTTGAGTCAACCAAATGACACGTGGGTTAAAATAATGGCAAGACTTAGACAGAAAACAAAGTTAGATACTTTAATGAATCATGTGACTCTTGAGTCAAGGACTCTTTGTTGGCTGATTATCTACTTTGGGGACAAATCTGCTTTCCTAAGAAAGCTACTGCTCTGCAGTTCCCCTCACCCAGAGTAAGAAAAAACACCCCACAGCTAGCAATAATCCTTCCTTGTTTGAAATAACGCCCCAGCTCAGCCATGCTTATTGTGTGCGCTCATGTCTCTAGAAAGACTTCTTGAATGAGTGCAAATTCAGCGAGGAGGAAAGTTATTCATTCAAAAACATCTGTGTACGTCTGCAAAATGGTGAGAATAGTGAAGGCAGCATCTCTTCCAAACACTGAGCAAAGCCTCCTCACAAAGATATCAGAGGGAGCCTCTTCCAACATTAAGCCTGAGATCTGGTTTCATGTAGAAACCAGGACCCAGTACCTGCTGCGACTAGTCACTGAACACTCTGCCCATAATTCCCCTCATTAGATGCTTAGCAATATCTATTGGAAAATATTTTACATGAGCAACAATGCCTGTTTCTATTTTATTAATTGAGGAAAGATCATGTGTAAGTAGCCTAGGGTAACTTAGGAGAGGCCAGAGCTATTATTCTTACCACAGTTAACACACTGCAGCCAAGTCAGCTATAGGTAAACAATAGTTTCATCCCCGTTATTGTTTCTTGTCTCATTGAATTTTAGCACAATTCACTGGAAAATATCTTTATTTTCCCTGAGAAGCCTGTCTCAACGGACCCAGTCACTTCAAATAGTATTGGTTGTAAACAAGTGTGACAAAAAAGGAAAGGAAAGATGATTTTATTTCTCCTGCTAAGAACTTAACTAATTTAAGAATAAAGAGGGGGAAAAACCACTCATGAAGAGGAAGGGCAAAGGTAACTTTAAAACGTATTGTAATTAATAACAATAAAAGATTTTAAAGCGTAATATTTGATATCTAAATTTGGCAATCACTGATCATCTTCAGCAGTTTCTTTGAAAAGGAGACCTATATGTTGGCAATGAATTGTAACATGAAAACACCTGTCCAAAGCTATGAAATATGTAGAGAACATTGCACAAAACCCTTTAGAGGCACGCACTTTATATGACTGACAGCAAATCAGTTGAGAAAGGAGCAGTGTCACCCCAAGGATGTCTGCCCGTATTGTGCCCACTCCACACCCTGCATACTGTTTATCAGATTCAGCTGACATAAATCAGAAGAGAGTCACGGGGCAATGAAATGTATCCACGAAGTGATACGATATAAAGCACTTTAAAAACGTTAAAGGTCCCCTTAAGAGACTAGTCTTTTCCATGAAATAACAGAGACAAACAGAGAGAAAGAGACAAATAGGTACACGCAGAGAGACGGAGAGGGACAGACAGAGAGCCGGAGACAGAGGAGAGAGGAAAGAGCAAGAGAGATACGAAAGGGGGCCACAAGTATCCCAGCAGTAGCTTTCTTGGGTACATGACACTCAAGGAAGGCAGCCTGCAAGCACAGAGAGGCGCCCACCAAGATGAAATGACTCAGGAGGAGCGCTGGAGGTTTGGTTGCTGTGGTCCTGAAACTGGAGTAAAGTCATCCACAGCAGGTGGGGTTTCCTTCCAAGCTGCCTAGTGTTCTCAGTCCCAGAGGCAGGTGACAGCGCTGCAGTGGGTCACAGAGGCTGCAGACTTCTTAGAAATATTAACTGATCACCCTCTTCGTTGCTCCCATCGTGTTGTGTGTGTGTGTGTGAGAGAGAGAGAGAGAGAGAGAGAGAGAGAGAGAGACAGAGAGAGAGACAGAGACAGAGAGACAGAGAGAGACAGAGAAATATGCTGGATGTGAGAGGGAAGGGAAGGGCTGTACTGATGAGGCTTGAGGGAATTGAAAATGACACTAGGAGTGGTGGGGGTCTCCAAAGAGACCTTCCACCAAGGCAACTTATGCTTACTCTGTCTACCTTTTCCTTGTGCCTTAGTACATCGCACAAGATACTTCAAATGGCAGTATGCAATCAGCCCAGAAGTGGCCAAGCACGAACCCCCCAAACTCTGCTGAGATGAGCAATCATCAGTGAAAGCGAATTCTCCCTCTGACTCTAGGAAAGCGCTGCATGTAGGTCTCTGGGAAGACAGACAGGAGGGTGAGCCGGCAGGAGGACAAGCTTGGAGGCCAAGTGACTATCTAAATTCACTCAAGCAGTTGCTTGCTCCGCTGTTTCCCTTGTCCCATTAGTTTAATCCCAACCTCAGGAAAGGGGGTTTGGCTCAAAGACTTCATCAGGAGGCACCTATTAAAACAAAACCCCGCAAGGAGTTTTGGCCAGAGTGATGCCTTCTTTAGGCGACTCCCCTTCTCGCTTCCCCCCAAACCTAGAAGGTCCCAGTAGATTCTTCTCCCCTCTCTACCAGGCTCGGCGGCGGGCAGCATGCCCTGCTCACTCACCGTCATCCCCAGTGGCGACAGCCTCTGAGCGGACCGCAGCTTGGGAAGCGGTGGCCCAGACCAGTAGCGCTGGGTTACCCAGCCATTTCCGCGGTCCCAGTGGTAGTTGTCCCGTAGTTTGGGATGCTCTGACTAGGTGCCCGCTGTGAGTGAGCGGCAAAGAGAGTAGACAAGCAGCGCTGTATCCGCGCGTGAGAGCGGGGAGGGCGGGCTCCCACTCTGGGGCGGCGACAGCGGTGGCCGCGAGGTCCGGGGCGGGGAGCGAGGAGCGGAAGGGGCGAGAAGTAGTGGAGTTTACGGCGCGTTTCGCGCACTTCCCTGGGAGACTGGAGCCAGGTGCGGCAGGGCGCGCTCCCGCGGCGCAGACACGTCAGGGGCAGCCGCCAGAGTCCGAGTTCGCGTAGCTAAGGGGACCGCAGGAGCTGTGCGGGAGGAGGTTCGCATCCTCCTCTCCCGGCAGAGACACGGATGCAGAACCGGATCCCGCACGCGAGGGGCAGAGCCTCCGTCGTCCGCGGTGACAATGTCTGCAAACCCCGTCCCTCGGGATGCGTTCAAAAGAGCAACAGTCAGGGCGGCTGTGGTTTTCCCTCTCTGTGTCCTCCTGCCGCCAGTGCCAAGCTGTGCGGACCGCGGACTCCCTGCCGCTCGCGCTGTCACGGCCGCCGCCCGGTCTCCGGCGCTCCAGCCGGCTGCTACCTCCCAGAGACGTGCCCAGCTGGATGCGCGAGCGTGTGTGTGTCTAAGAGGATATCTTCCCCTTCATCACTTCGGCTCGCGGGAGGGACCAGGTCCCGGGCGACCAGCTGCAGAGTGGCTGCCAGTCCACACCCTCCCGGTTCTCTTCCCACCCACCCCGCCCCTTCGCCTCCTTGCGCTCCCCTCCTCCCTCTGCTCCTCCTCCAGTGGCCGCTCCTGTGCTCGCTAGGGCGGCGGAGAGACCTAGAGAAAAGGAAGGAGGAGGAAAAGGGTGGGGGAAAGGAGAGCAGGTATCTTTAACGGGGAGGTGGGCGCACTCACTGGAGCCCCCAGCGTCACGGGGAGGGCCGGGCCTTAGGGGTTGTAGCTGGAGGAGGATATACCCGGAGGTGGAGGACATCAGCCTGGCTTACTGAATGTCCCACCCTGGAATGGCAAGCTTTGACTTTCACAGTGTGGCCAAGGCTCCTGAACAATCTAAGGTCACAGCTGTGAGAACCTGCAGAGGTGATCGGGATAGCAGGTCACCGATCTGAAACGTAGAGATGGACGGGACCCAGTGCTTGAAAAAGCTGCGACACACAGTTTTCTCTGCTGTGGTGGTGGGGAGCTAGACCCAGAGAGTGAACAGGGGCACGCAGGTGTTCAAAGAGGTCAGTTGACTTCAGCATGCCAGGTGAGAGTGCTGGCGGCTAGCAGGGGCTGGTGGTGTCAGCTACAGCCGAGCTTTGGGCTGCTGTATGCCTTCAGAGTCACAGGGGGCGATCATCACCTAGTTAGGAAGAGGAAGGAGCGCAGGGCTCAGCCTTCTTGCAGGTCTGGAGATCCAGAGGCATGCTCATTTATCCCATTTAGTCCCCCTGTCCCATCCCTTGCTTTCAGCAGAACATCAGACCAGGGAATGAGTCTATTGGCTGTATCCAGTGCCTTTGAGGGCTGGAAGGGATCCTACCTGAAAACTGATTTGTGCTGCTTTTATCTTAATTCTGGTTCTCAAAACGCATCCCTGCCTAATCACAGTTATAAGAAAATGGTCCTTCTCGCATATAAAATTACCACACTCCTCACCGGGTTGTCTGGACACACGTCAAACTTGTTTTCTCATTTCCGTCCTTTATCCCTCCTGTTTCTTTCTGTAGAGATAATCTGTCTCTTGCAAACTTTTCACTGCACAAATGTACAAGTACTTTACGAAAACATCACAATGTTATTGCTCAGGAAAGCTTGCTTGTTTTCAAATGACAGTTGTGGCATTCAAAGTTGAAACAATCTGGGGACTGCAGGGAGGGCTGATTCACTTAATTAGTGCTATGAGGGGGATCACTGGCAGCAACACTGAAAAGAATTGTTGTGCTTTCTCCCATATCTGCCCTTTCTATTACGGCCATCACACTGTGTTAATTCTGTCTGTCTGGAAATGAAAGGTCGGCTGCAATCCATTAAACACAGTATTTCTGGATTCTCATTCAGAAGTCGGCCTCGCCTCTTTCCCTGGACCCATTTTTACCATCACCTCAAAAGGTAATGGGCTCAGATCTCAAAATACATTTTTAAGTTGCCAGGCAATAGAATAACCCGAAGGAAAGAGCTGTTGAGTTCTAGAAGAAAAAAAAAAGTTAAATCTCTATAAACTTATTTACCATCTACTCAGACAAAATCATAAGCTCAGCATCCACAGCCACATGTATCTTGTGTAATAGAAGGAGCAGTAGGAGAGATGGCTGTTTGCCAGCTCTGTGATCCATTAACCTCTTTAGCTCATCATTGGCAACAATAGCACACAATCACATTCTTATGTTTGAAAGACAAGCGATTTCACTTTCATCTCAAAATCACAATGCCACATTACAGTAGAAAAGAAACACCAAACAATAAAAGCAATAAGAAAGGAAGAAACACAGTTTTTCCCCCTAAACAAATGTTGCTATTTTGTTTGTCTTGAGGAGGAAAAAGTGCTGAGAAGCAACAAAGTCCAGAAAGTCATGACAATAGGTTTTTGAAGAATGTTTCATCTTGCCATTAATCCTTCCAGTTAGCAAACTGTCTTTTAAATGTTTATTTGTATAATCTTTTTATTGATACACTTCTTTGGAATCAGGAAGATTAGAGAGAGAGGATGAGTAAATGCATTTATTCTATCATTTTTTCAGGGTGATGACTGGCAGTAGAGAATCTTTCAGAAGGCTGTTCTTTCTCAGCCCCTCCAACTTTTCTTCAGAGAGTACTACCCTAGGTAGTTGATGGGCTTGGAAAGTGACACAGACTTTGTTAGAGGATCAGCTTTTAGTTTGGGAGCCTGGTACATCCAAGAAATTGAGGCCTAGCTCCAGCCACACCGTTTAGTTCATTGAGTGTTGGAAGATGAGATTGAGGGACATGAGACTATCAACTCACACAAAACTAAACTCCACGAAAAGTGGTACATCCAGAAAATACTTTTAGAATTTCATTTTGAAACAGGTCACAAATTTGATGTTTTCTGGCTTGACCACAAAAGCCAGATAAAGCACAGAAATGAAGACACTCAGTTAATTAAAACATTCATTGGTTAATTAGAATGTTTGTCTGGTAAACCGGGACCATTATGCTCTTTTGACTCATAAAAATACAAGCATTAAGAATTCACTTTACAACTCCAAATGAAAACTGCCTGCCCACTTCATGGTTTGTAAATGTTTTATCATTATTAGGAAATGGGGGAATAGCTGTTTTACCTTCCAAAATTGATTTTTATTTTCTTCAGTGAGCTGTAAGTGACACCTGGAATCAGTTGGATAAGGAGAATTTTCCTAGAAGAGTCTATTATGTGCCAACCAATGACTGAAAATCAAATCAGGAACTAAAACAGGCCAGGTTTCATGGAGGGAGGCCAGTCATATCTAGCATTCTTGGGAAGGGATTTTCCCAAGAATCTTTCCCCAGCTTATCTTTTAGAAGAGACTCTATGCCTGCTTCTTCATAAAGCATCTGGTGGGATATCTTGTATTTGAAAGAAGAGGTTTCTTTCATACTATGTTTTGCTTTGTGAGGTGGTTTGAAAGAGATAACAGTCCACGTAAGCTCAGATGTTTGAATGTTTGGTCATCACTTAGTGGATCTGTTAGGGAGGAATAGGAGCTGTGGCCTAGTTGGAGTAGGTGTGACCTTGTTAGAGAAGGAATATCACTGGAGTGGGCTTTGAGGTTTCAAACAACCACATCGTTCCAATTTAGCTTCCTCTCTGCCTCCAACTTGCTCATCAGGATGTAAAATCTTAGTCTGTGCTTTAGTGTCATGCCTACCTATAAGCTGCCATGTTCCTCACAGTGGTGATCATAGAATATAACCCTCTGGGTCAATGACAAGATGAAAAACCATTGTCCCACAGCACTTAACAACAAAGAACTCTGAATCTAATATGCTTTGTTTAGCTTTTCTCCTGACCATTATCCATAACAACTTGCAACCAACATTCTAAACAAAGGAAAATATCCATAGTCTATATTTTTGGAATGTGAGAGTTATTTTCAAAGCCATTTCCTGCTGATTAGAGGCACTGATTACCTTACAGGGACCTAAAGAAAATTTAGAATTATGGTCAATTCATGACTTCTATCCAGTTTTCAGAGGGGGTAAAGCTTCTCTTTGGGAACCAACAATGTCTAGTATACCAATTTGAGGCAGGGCCAAGCTCTTCCACCTGTATCAAAGCTGAGCAAGATGTTCCTCCATAGGGAATGGACTCAAAAAAGCCAGTTCATGTACTAAGGATAAGCCACATAACTGTCACCCACATTCAGAAGGCTTCGTTCAGTCTAATGCAGGATCCTCAACTGTCAGTCCAGAGTCTGTGAGCTCCCGTTAGCATGGGTCAGCTATCCCTGTAAAAACCATTATATTCTTACAATATAATCTCAATGAGTGATCAAGGAAACCTTTTGTATTTTCACAGTATAATATCAGAATAGCTCTTAAAGGTATCCATGTGTTGATTCCTAGAGCCTATAATTGCATCTGAAAAAGAATTTTCAGACATAGTTAAGGTTAATGACTGCAGTTTAATGACACGAGATCCTTTCTTAAATAGTAAAATAGTGTTTTGTATAATATAATTCAGGTAGCTAAAATGAAGTGTTACATATCTTAACTTGGGGAAAACCTTTTGCTTTTATATGAAAAGAAAAATAGATTCTCTATACACAATGAAAATAATTCAAAATCATTCTAGTATAGTGGCATCCATGCATTTCAAGAATTGCTTAAAATCTAATATTCAGACATAAGCATACGAACACTTCGTGACTGCTGAACATACCATTAATTTGCAATAAGTTTATATATTCCAAAATTACACTTTAATGAATTTGGAGCACGAATCAAATGGTTTAAAGTAAGCCTGTAACATTTCATTGAACATCATTCTATATCTTATCCTCGACATAGATAGCTCTTTACATAACTTTATGCTGTTGTTACCCTCTCCTGTTCAGAAACTTATCATGGATTAAAGAAAAGGAAATAAAAGTGTATGTGTGTGTATATATATATGTACACACACAATATAATATAGCATAGGTCTGTGGGGTATGTTTTTATGTAATATATATATATATATATATGAACCTAAAACTAATCCATATTCATGTTGTATAGATAAATTGTCTATCTATATCTAACCTTGCATAATCTTCATGTATATATATATATAGTTTTGTGATGATATGTACATATGATTACTTCTGTCACTGGTACTAGCAGTAAATTCTATGTTCTGCTATCTTCAAATAACATGACAGTGGAACAAATCCAAAGGTAAAATGAATTTTAGTTGGTACACTAAATTACTCTGTAGAGAAACAGCTCTCCACAAGGTTTTTTTTTCCACTCTAGATTATTGTTTTAGTTTCATAGTTTAATGATGAAAGATCCTCACAGAGGTCAATCCATATACCTAGTATGTCTCTATTATTTTCCATGCTGATGATTCGCTTATACATACTAAGAAAATACTGGCCTCTATCCCTAGTCATTAGGAAAATTATTTGGAGACAGTGTCTAACTAAGTTGCCCAGAATACCCTGGAACTACTGTGTAGTCCAGACTGATCTTTAACTCATGACAATCTTTCTGCTCATGCTGGGGTTTTAAGTATGTTACTGGGACAACTGAAGGGAGCTTTTCAAGGTGTGCTGTGCGTGTTACAGTTGTTTCCTGACTATGGGGATTGAACCCAGGACCTCCCTATGCAGGCCATGAGCTTTACCACTGAGCTGCAGCTCTGAGGCATTACAAATTTTCTGTTTGTGTGTTTGATTTGGAGGCAGGGACTCCTATAGTCCTGGTGAGCCTTAAACATAAAATGACCTTACCGCTTCTGCCTCTCACATACTGGGATTATAGGAAGTCACAATATCCCTCCTTTAAACTACCCTGGGCTGTAACAAGGATTCTTAACATTAGAGGATATTCTCTGACTAGAAACAGAAGACGTGACAGAAGGAGAAGTCAGACAGCTCATGTCAAGCTCAGGCTACAATATGTGCTTGCTGCTTTGAGGACGGAGGTGGCAGTGTGATGAAAACAGGGTGCCATAGGAGCTGAGAAACTTCTAGCTAACAACCAGGAAAGAAACAAAAGACTCCTGCTGTAGCTCCCAAGCAATTCAGTCCAGTAAGCTGAATGAGCTGGGTGGTGGATCCATGTCCAGAGCCTTTGGAAAAAGATGGAGCCGTGGCATATTTTATGTTGGCCTATGAGACTCTACGAAGAGGAAGTGCTAATTTTGCTGGCTTGTAGAACTGTGAAACAACATAGGAGGATTTTACATTACTAATCATATAATAACGAAAGTTTAACTTCTTCCTTTCCAATTCGAATCCCCTTGATCCCCTTATGATGTCTTATTGCTATTGCTGGAACTTCGAGCACTATATTGAAGAGGTATGGAGAGAGTGGACAGCCTTGTCGTGTTCCTGATTTTAGTGGGATGGCTTTGAGTTTCTCTCCGTTTAGTTTGATGTTAGCTGTCCGTTTGATGTAAGTAGCTTAGATTTTTATAGGAGCCATAGAAAACTTACACATGTACCAAGACTTGAAATCTGGTATGTATTTTATATGTACAACACATTTCAATTTGGAGCAGACATTTCAAACAGCCGCATGTGGCTAGTGGCTACAGTACCAGACAGTGTAAATCTAGACAAAGCATCATCGTGTCTGAGACATGTCAGGTTTTTGGCTGGCTCTGTCATCATGTGGAGCGAGAAGAGGAACAAACAAGGAATGATCTTGGCAAGAATTTCACAATCCCCACCCTATTCCATATGAATGGAGTTTTGTTCCTCATATGGAAAGCAGGCTAAATTATAAAAGGCGTTTATCTTGAATTCATTGTCTCTGATATTATGGGTTGTACTAATTTCAGGCTAATAATAAAGTCCTTTAAAATCTCCTTTTAGGTATCTGTTATGTTTTGGAGCAATCAACAGAGTGTGGTTGGTCTCCCTTTAAATAATGTTTAAGATGAAGCATCTGTCACGTAGTCCCATCACAATGGTGTGTGGGTGGTTGGGCACATATAACCATGAAGACCTCCTGAGTGGTCAGGCAGATTGATTCAGCATTCCTAGGAGGGCTGCAACTCCTTATCAAGGAATATGCCTTTTAATCCAGGCCTTCCATTTTATTTTTATTAAGAAAGGGTGCACGTTAGATGTGAAGAGAAATAGATCTGTTAACCTTGCAGACCGCCAAGGTGGTTTTAGTTGATATGATTACTTAGGTGGTATCCCCTTCCTCCATCACTTCTGGAAGTTTCACCCTTAGCAGATGAGACATTTTCTCTATAGAAAAGGTCTAACCCCTGCTCAAGGACATATGAGTAGCTGTGCTTCCTGGCTGGAAATTCCAAAGAGGCTGTCAAAATGGGCACATGTCTTCTCTTTCTGCTTATGTCCATGTCTAGCCACTGTCTAACAGCATCTTTACTCTCTTCTTCAATAAAATCTAGACCACAGGCCAGTCACTGTAATCTGGAGTGAAGACTGGAAAAATTTTTTCTGGACAGCTAGAAAAATCAGTGTGGATTCACAGAAAATCAAAAACAAAACACCAAAAACATGAAGTGATTTAAATTAGTATGCCCTCCCCGTAGTCTCTGGTATTTAGATTCTTGGTCGTCAGTTGGTGGTGCTCTTTGGGGAAGCATGGGAGGTGTGAACTTGTTGGAAGAAGTGTCTGGAGGTGGACTTTGAAGTTTGAAACATTGGTGCCATTTCTAGTTTATTCTCTGTGCTTCATACTTGGGTTGAAAGTTTAAGCCCCAATCTTCTGCTCCAGCCACTGCGCCTTCTTGCGAAGAGGATAAAGGACTCTTCTTCCTCTGAAGCCATAAGCTCAAATAAATCTTTTCTTCTCTAAGTCTTTGTGGTCTTGGTATTTTATCATAGCAATTGAAAAGAAACTAAAAGTTAAAACAGGAAGATGCTGAGGGAGAGCTTCCTAGGCTGTGGGGCAGAGTGCGGCTAGCAGGAAGTGAATCCTATTATTTTTTTTTATGCGTGCATGTGCACGTATCTGAGGTAAGAGGCATCCCCTGGGTCTAGAGTTAGAAGCGGTTGTGAACTGCCTGAGGTGAGTGCTGTGAATTGAACTTGGGTCCTTTGCAAGAACAATATACAGCCTTAGCCACCAATCACATTGACAGCCCAAGAAACTGAACTTCAGACTAATTGTTGATGGTAAGCTTTTGTTTTAGAATTAAATTTAATTAAAAAAAATACAAACATTATATTATACATATTCATGGGGTAATGTTTTTATTGATATATTTATGTAACATTAAAGCTAGGTTCCAAATCACAAGTAATTTTGTTTTATTGTTTAAATTGTTTTTGCTTTTATGCATTATTCGTGTGGAGGAATGGGAGTGAGTGCATATCATAGGCACATGTGTGGAGGTCAGAGGACAATGTGGCCAAGTTGATTATCTCTGTCCACTATGTGTATTCCGTGGACGGAATTGAGGTCTTTATACTCTGTAGAAAGCACCTTTACAGACTGAGACATCCCCCTGCTCCCTATCATATTTTTTCAGTAACAACCAGTTGAGAATTCTCCCTTTTAGGTGTTAAAAGTGCATAGATTCCTTTATGGTTGGTATTAGCACAGAGTGGTTAGTAAGACTTGCATCTTCACTGGCTGTATCTTGGTAGACACAGTCACAGGTGGCTGTGAAATGCTAGAACATGGCTGAGGAGGCTGAGATGTCTGCAAGTGTAAATAACACCCGAATTTTAAAAAATACTGCAAAAATTTCATTCATCATTTTATATTATGTTTTGAAAAAAATTACTCTGGTTACAATGGGCTAAATAAATTATATAACCAAGTTATTTTCATCTTTTATAAATCTTTGCTACAGGACCATGGGATGAGTCTGAATTATGCTTTATTTGCATTATGTTTCTATTGGATGTCACTGCTTTAAACTGGCTGCTTTGGAGCACTTAGTAATAACTTGCATTAACACGAACATCCACACCCTGCCTCCCAGACTGACTTCTCCTACTCATCGTGATGTCACACTTTGAATATTAAGGTCATGATTCATAATCTCAAGTGGCCTACAACACAGAGCTATTTAGCAAGTTTTAAAATTGCAACGACCTGACTGTTACACCCAAAATCAGTTAAATAAGAATCTGAGTGCTATGAAGTGAGAATGAAAATGAGTTAGAGATCTCTAGGTGAATTTAATATGTAGCATACCTGAGCTTAACCATAACCTCGGCTTCCAAAATTCTTGAAAATAGGTGAGCAAAGGTACTTTTTGTTTTATAAAAGATGAAGTCATATAGTGAGAATGTAATTTGTCAGTAGTGAATCATCACTTACTTTTTAAGGGAGCACTGAATCTGTGAAGTCATTGTGATTTAACTCATCATGTCTTCCAAGGCCATAAAAATCAGCTACAGGGTCATGTTGACTACTGAAATACTTGCAGAGCAGCATGGGATGGGTTCCCCACAGACCATCATCGTCACTAGGGTTTTCAGGATTCTAGAATGGGAGACGTGGATGCAGGTGGAATAGTCATTAATTCTTTTAGGGAGTCTCTCCACAGCTTGCTGTGTAAAGCATACAGTGGTTTGCTTATTGTCATGTTCTCAGAGGTTTTAACAGAAAACATACATGAACATCAGCAGGTGGAACAGATGAAGGACTCTCCTAAATTCTCTGCATTTCTGGGATGGAGAGCGTGGTTCCAAGGATTGCTGCATTAGGTATGAATGACACTAATCTACGAATGAGCTCTAAACTACCAGTGGGCACTAATTTATGAATGAGCACTAATCTATGAGTGACCACCAATCTCCAGAAAAGTTTCCGTTAGAAGAGTTTGTGGGAATTTTCACCATGGTTCTTTTAAGAGCTCCTCTACTGCTGAGATGCTCCACTTTGGGTCACTCTAATAATACTCCCTCTTCAAATATTATTTGACTATTGAACATTCTTAAAGAAATAGTAGTGTTGATATTGCCATCGTTTGGTATTGATTTTGCAGTCAACTTAGAAGAGAACTTTTAGAGCCAACTTCCTGGTATTCTAGTTCTTACATTCTTTCCAACCCTTCCTCCATGATGTTCCTTGAGTCATAGATGCAAGAGCTATGATCTAATTGTTCATGGTCCATTGATCTCTGATTTGTGTCCAGTTGTTATTTTCTGTGTTGGTCTCTGTTTGCTATAAGGAGGAAATTGTTGATGAGGATGCTAGCTATACTTAGCTGTGGACAGAAGGATAAGATTTAGAATGTAGTTAAGAATTATGCTAGTCTAAAAAGTGGATTTTCTTCTAAGACCTATGAGCCCTAGGCAACTTACTAGGCTTTTAGTAACAGGCATAATTTCCCTCCTGTTGAGTGGGTCTTAGTCCAATTAGACAGCTACTCAGTACCACCAACCTTTGAGTGCCACTTATTGGACACACGCACACCCACACTAATACAAACAGATATACAGATATACATATATCTTGTGAATTTGACTAACTTGGAAGGAAAAGAAATCTCACAGGGTTGTACACATAGACAAAGAACTATAGGCAACTAATGACTCTTGAGAGAAAATTAGATTCTCTCAGACATAAGCTATCAATTGGCTATTCAATACAAAGTGGTCGGTCCTGAAACCATATACACACAAACAATAAAATGGACTCAGCATATTGTATTATCATATTTGTTCGTGTGTGTGTGTGTGTGTGTGTGTGTGTGTAACATAAAAGTAAGCCGAGCAGTGGTGGCGCACACCTTTAATCCCAGCACTCAGGAGGCAGAGGCAGGCGGATCTCTGTGAGTTTGAGGCCAGCCTGGTATACAAGAGCTAGTTCCAAGACAGACTCCAAAGCTACAGTGAAACCCTGTCTCCAAAAAACTAAAATAAATAAATAAATAAAAGTAAAAGATGCTATCAGTTTAAGAATCAGGGAATATAGGAAGAGTTGGAAGGAGGTAGTTGGGGAGGGAGAGAAAAGAGAAGGGCAAAAGTGATATAATTTAAAAGAAAAAAAGAATTAATAGGCTGGAAAGATGGCTCAGTAGTTAAGAAAAAAATCAGTCTTGAAACTAAAGAGAAATATTTTCCCTGACGACCAGTTTTTGTAGCTCTTGAAAGTAATACTTAGGGCGCTGCAGAGAGAAGATACATCGGAAGTCTTACTTAGTGATGGACCCTGTTGCATACTACAATACTGATTTGCCAAGAACACTATACTGTCTGGAGCAATAGTGACATTAATATTATGGAAATAAATATCTATTTTCTTATTGGATATGAGGCCTGCTACACAGGAGGGAATTTCAGACCTGGTACTGTAAACATGATCAAAAGCCCATGGAATTCATAAGCCCTAGGGTTAGGCCCTCTCTTGCTATTTTGATGAATTTTGTACTGCCCAAGAACCTTCTCAATATTTATATCCATATGCTTGAGCTTCCCTCAACTTAGGTCAGAGAAGCAAGAACAGAGTTAATTGAGAAATATATAACTGGTCAAAGTTCCGAGAATAAAGGATTCAGTGATTGGCCTAAAATCACACACACACACACACACACACACACACACACACACACAGCTCTATATACATATATACACATACAAACACATATAAAATAAATAGGTATATTTATAAAAATAAATGTGTGTATGTTCTTACCCTCTGCTTCTATGGGATATTGTAGAAGAAGAGGTAGAAAGGCAGTGAGAGCCAGATGATGGGGTGGACTACTGTGAATGTCTTCTGGATATGACATTTCTGGTATGCACATGAATTCACAGCAGTTATATATCTGCAGAAGACCTATACAGTATCAAGAAAGCCAAAATTCTAACCCAGTTGGGATAGATGTTCATTTACATTTTCCAATCTCTTACTGAGTAGCTTTGGTAGTTGATATCTGCTGAGGGAGGGAGAATCCCTCTTTTGTGAGTGTGGTCACTGATAGGATTCCATGCTCCAGTGACGGCCCCATATTCATACTCCCATGGGAAACACTAACTGGATTTGGTGTGTCATAACATACAGAAACATGAAGTTAAGAGAGGGATATATAGAGGGAGATATGGGGCAAGTTAGAGGAGAAAATGAAGGTAAATATCTTTCCTCATGAATGAAATTCTCACAAATAAACATAAAAATGCAAATCTTCAAACTATTAACTGATCCACAAATGTTAATTATACATATAATGCAATTTAAAATTTTCTAGTAGATATTTCAGAAGTAAATAGAAGATAGATAAAACTCCAGATAATATATTTTATTTAAATAAACAAAGACAAAGCTACCCTTTCAGCATATGAGCAATATGTTTATTGTCAATGCGATCCTTGCATGTTTTAGTTCATGCTGTCTTCATCATCCCAGGTACACATGCTAGTTCTAGAACTTCTTTCCCAATCCAGACTCACTGCATCTCATGTGATTAATATTTCTGTACGATTAGTAATGTCATACAGGACGACAAAATTTTTTCCCACGATTGCCTTTTCTTACTCCATACATCTCCTCTTTTCCTTTCCTTCTGTTTCTTTGTCATGAGAAAATGTAGATAAAATTTTGTATCTTATACAGAATGACAAATTGACAATAACAAAGCCTTCATTCTTATATCCCAGAAACTTTCTGTTCTTTCTCAGTTCAGTGCACTGAATTAGGGGTCAGGAACCCTGGTCCTACACTCATTCCAGACAAGACTCTCTGATACACTACTTAAGAGACTGGTCATCTTTATGATGCTGAACTATCAGCAGTCATGGTTTGGGTATCATATAGACATTAAATGCTTTAAAGCAGCACCAAACTGTGCTAGGATTTGACATAAATATAAAGAATTAATTTGGTACAAAATTTCCCCTCTTTTTCCTTTTATAGTTCATGCAAATGATTGAAGATAAAACTATTTTTTGCAGAATTGAAGCTATGCCTCCAGTGATATCAATGTTCCTTATTTAAATATGTCTGGGTGAAGAATAAGAGAGCAAAGGTAGTTCATATGGAGAGTCATAAACCCAGACCTTTATGCTCCCTGCTCCTCTGAAAGAGGGATTATGAATTCCCACAATGATTGTCACAACTGGAATAATGGTGAGATGACTTCTAGCAGGTAGAGTTCATAGAATACAGAATATCTACAGTTTCCCGCAGTCTTCCAAACAGCAAGAGCAATGTCAGTTACAAAAGGAAAAACTATGTGTATATCATTTGAATGAAAGAAACCATGAGCTTTGAGCCTTTTGTATGAACTTAAGCAGAAAAGACCCGGAGATGACAACAGATGAGCTCTGACGAACTAATTCCCCAACAGGAAGGGAAGGAATCTTCTCCTTAAATGTGACGCATGTGAAAGGTCAGTTTTTTCCTGTAGAAGCTAAGAAGCCAGATGATATGACAGAGCTCCAGCAAGATAAGACTGAAGAAGGGCAGAGAGGAAGCAGGTGGAGAAGATGATGTATGCAACAGAACCAGAGCTGGCTGTGGAATTTTTGTGGCTTGTGTGGAAGGCGCCAAGAGTAGGAAGTGCAGAGCCAGGGTTGGTCCTCGAGGGCATGGTAGGAATTCTACACTATATTTCAGACATCGGGTGCCTTTGCTTACTTGCTCACTTTGCCTGCAGTTGTCTAATCTGTAACAAAGGTATTTGCTCTCTTTGGCTTGTGTGTTTTCTTACCTTTCCTAAGACATGAGTAGGTCCAGATTAATACTGAGTTTTAGATGCTGGGCAGTGATGGTGCATGCCTTTAATCTTAGCACTCGGGAGGCAGAGGCAGTCGGATCTCTGGGAGATCGAGGCCAGCCTGGTCTACAAGAGCTAGTTCCAGGACAGGAACCAAAAGCTACGGAGAAACCCTGTCTCGAAAATCAAAAAAAAAAAAAATACTGAGTTTTATAGATTCAGTGTTTATTAAGCTTCCCTATATTATGGGGACCAGCCTAGAAACATGGGCTTATAGTCCATATGGGACATGCTATCAAGGAACTTGGGGTTATCTGGGTAGAAAAATCACAAGACATTGATTCTATGATATGCTAATGAGCAAAGAGTATTAGAAGCAAAGAGCTGAGGTAATTCTAGCAGCCACATGGGTGGGCATCCAATGTTTATAGCAACGATGTGACTGAATCATCATGAAACATAACCGTGTTTAATAAACCATATTTAAGGAGGCAGGATATGAGTAAGTCCTGTTTTGGAAATATTCCATTTAAAATGATGAAAGCTAAAGAATTAATTTCCCTGGTTTGGTTTGCTGGAAAATCCATTAATTTCTAGTGGAACACCTTAGTCTCTGATATATCAAATAAATGAGGCATTGCTAACGTGGCAGATGAGAAACACAAAATCGGGAGTGAGATTTGAAGATCCGAGAAAGGAATGGAAATACGTCCCTACCAGAGCGCTTCGTGATCACCAGCCACTTTCGAGTGAGTCTTCCTTGATGTGTGATCTTACCTTCTCAGCAGCCTTGCTCAGACGCTTAAACTCGTGTGGCTCTCTTAATGTCTGACGGCACAGGTGAAAGCACAGTGGTGTGCTACTGGTCCAAGGTCACGTAGTAAGTCACACAGCAAAAGGAGAAATGACAGCTCTTTTACACACAAGCATGTACATGCACTTAGGCACGTGCGTGAGTGCACGGGCACACACGTGCATGCACACACACACCACACACACACATGTTCACAGGCACTCATGTTCATGCACAAAGTCACCCCCATACACATATGTGGTTTCAAAGGACTTTATCTAATGACATAACATATTAAGAACTGCAGCAAAGGTCTAAGGAGTGATGTGTGTTCACAGGATCTGGTTATGAGATGCACAGCTAGAGCGTGGTTGCTCTACGGGTGCTTCTCTCTTTTCCTCTTCATTTCCCCTGCTTTCCTTTCCCTTCTATATCAATGAAGACCAAAAGGAAATATCAGAAAGTGAGCTGAGGAGAGAAAGCAGCATGGAAGTGAGAAAATAGAATGAAGAGAACAGAAGATAGTTGTATAGAAAAATCTTCATATGTATGTAATATGACTCTGGTAGAGTCAAGGTTTGTAAAAAATAATATCACACTAAGGGTGCAGAGGAGATGGTGATGTAGGTAACAGAGCTTGCTGAACAGGTGTGAGGATCTGAGTTCAAATTCTCATTACTCATGTGATATTTAGGGGTCCTCTGTGCATACCTATAATCCTAGTACTGAGGCATGAAGACAGGTGGATCCCAAAGTACTCACTCAGAGGCCAATCTATCCCAAACCACAAGCTTTCATCAGGGAGAGATCCCTACTTAAAAGAATAAGGTGGAGACATGGATGATGAATAAGAATACATGGATGATGACACCAAGCATCCTATCCTTCACACACATGGGCACATGGACCTGAACACCTACCTATATGTATGCAAGACACACACACACACACACACACACACACACACACACACACACACCACAAAAACAAAAGCACCAGGAAGGTGGAACTGGGAATGGTGAGTGTTGCAAACTTTTTTTTGATGTTGTCACTGCTACCAGTCAGGAAAAAAAGGCTTAACATTGTGATGAATGATAAGTCTTCTCTGGGCCACTGTCTCTAAATTTAGCATTTGTCTGTTGCTATTATTGAGGGCAATAGCCTTCCAATATACCTTCTCCCTTCCAGTCACTGTAAATGTCACCCAGAATCACATGTTTTAGGCATGGGAAGAGACATGAGGCAGATGTTATTCTGACTCTACTTGGGCAGAAAGGTCACCCTCTTTCCCTGTGTAACTTGCAGGTACTCATCCACCTGGAGTGGCCACTTCTCTTCCATTTAGGCTTGACCAGAGGGCACATCTTGCCAGTTATTGTGAAAAGCTATGTAAATTTCTTAATAGAGGGGCTGGCTAACAGTACATTTTCAATAACTGTTAGTGCTCAAAACCAGTTGCTTCTTCCCTTTCAAAAGTTAACATTATTTGTCCTGTGTCAAGTTTTAGTGAACTATGAAAAATAACCCTCAATCAAATTCTGCTATTCATTATTTTCTATTGTTCAACACAGAGATTGCTCTCTTAGAGCAGACAAGTGACAAAAATTCTGCTGGTGTTTCAAATGCCTGCCTTAAAAGTTTTATACCATGGCCAACAGAGAAACCTGATCCGGTTTTAAAAGACCCATTAGATAGCTTCGATAGGAGGAGATGGGCAGGCGCCAAGGCAAGAATTCACCCAATAGGGGCTGGAGAGATGGCTCAGAGGTTAAGAGCATTGCCTGCTCTTCCAAAGGTCCTGAGTTCAATTCCCAGCAACCATATGGTGGCTCACGACCATCTGTAATGAGGTCTGGTACCCTCTTCTGGCCTGCAGGCATACACACAGACAGAATATTGTATACATAATAAATAAATATTTAAAAAAAGAATTCACCCAATAATCTGAAAAACAACATGAAAACACCAGATCACAATGATCTCACAACAGAGGGACTTGAACACCCTAATACGGAAGAAGTGGAAAAAATTGACTTTATTAAAGCAATAGAGTCCATTAAACAACATGTGAAAAATGCCCTTATAGAAATAGATGAGAAGTATAACCAAAAGTTTGAAGAAATGAGTAAATACGTACATGATACCCTGGGAAACCAAGAAAAAAATGATCAAACAGGTACACAATACCCTGGGAAACCAAGAAAAAACGATCAAACAGGTAATGGAAACAGTTCAAGAATTGAAAACTGAAAGGGAAGCAAGGAAAAAAACACAAGCTGAGCACCAGCTAGATATGGAAAATCCAGGTCAATGAGCAGAGCCTACAGAAACAAGCATAATCAATAGAATACAAGAAATAGAAGAAAGAATCTCAGATTCTGAGGACACCATAGAGAAAATAAACACACTGATCAAAGAAAACAGCAAAGCCAACAAATTCTCATCACAAAACATGCAGGAAATATGGGACACAATAAAAAGACCAAACATAAGAATAATAAGAATAGAAGAAGGAGAAGAGTCACAGCTCAAAGGCCCAGAAAATATTTTTAACAAAATTATGGAAGAAAACTTCCCCAACATAAAGAAAGATATTCCTTTGAATATTCAAGAAGCATACAGAACACCAAACAGATTTGATCAAAGAAAAACATCCCCTCGCCGTATAATAATCAAAACACAGAATATACAGGTTAAAGAAAGAATATTAAGAGCTGCAAAGGAAAAAGGCCAAGTAACTTATAAAGGTAAACCGATCAGACTCACACCTGACTTCTCTATGGAAACCATGAAAACCAGGAGGTCCTGGATAGAGGTACTGCAGAAGCTAAGAGACCATGGATGCAAACCCAAACTACTATACCCAGCCAAGCTATCATTCACTATCAATGGAGAAAACAAGACATTTCAGGATAAGAACAAATTTAAGCAATACGTAGCCACAAATTTAGCCCTACAGAAGGTAATAGAAGGAAAATCACAACCCAAGGACTCCAACATGGCCAACACTGCCTACAAGAACTCAGGCATCTAGAAACCCTTCATCAGCACAACTTAAAGAAAGGAGACACACAAACTCTACTACCAAAAACAATAAGAATAGCTGGAGTAAACAACCACTGGCCATTATTATCACTTAATATTAATGGTCTCAATTCACCTATAAAAAGGCACAGGCTAAGAGATTGGCTATGAAAACAGGATCCAACATTCTGCTATTTGCAAGAAACACATCTCAACCAAAAAGACACGCATCTACTCAGAGTAAAGGGTTGGGAAAAGGTCTTTCAAGCAAATGGTCCTAAGAAAAAAGCAGGTGTGGCCATATTAATTTCTAACAAAACTGACTTCAAACTAAAATCAATCAGAAGAGATTGAGATGGACACTTTATACTTATAACAGGAACAAATCACCAGGATGACGTATCAATACTGAATATCTATGCCCCTAATACAAAAGCACTCACTTATCTAAAAGAAATATTACTAGAACTGAAGGCAGACATTAAACCACACACACTAGTAGTAGGAGACTTCAATACACCTCTTTCTCCAATGGACAGGTCAATCAGACAGAAACCTAATAGAGAATTAAGAGAATTATTGGAGGTAATGAAGCAATTGGACTTAACAGACATCTATAGATCACTCCACCCAAATAGGAAAGAATATACCTTCTTCTCTGCAGCTCATGGAACCTTCTCAAAAATTGACCACATACTCGGAAACAAAGAAAACCTCCACAGATACAAAAAAATATCAGTGTCCACCTGTGTCTTATCAGACCACCACGGATTAAAGTTAGAAGGCAACAACAATGCTACCCCCAGAAAGCCGACAAACTCATGGAAACTGAACAGTCAACTACTGAACCACACCTGGGTCAAGGAAGAAATTAAAGTCTTCCTTGAATTTAATGAAAATAAAGAGACAACATACTCAAACCTATGGGACACGATGAAAGCAGTGCTAAGAGGAAAGTTCATAGCACTAAATGCACACTTAAAGAAAACAGAGAAAGCATACATCAGGGACTTAACAGCACACCTGAAAGCTTTAGAAAAAAAAGAAGCAGACATGTCCAGGAGGAGTAGAAGACTGGAAATAATCAAACTGAGGACAGAAATCAACAAAATAGAAACACAGAAAACAGTCCAAAAAATCAATGAAACAAAAAGTTGGTTCTTGGAGAAAATCAACAAGATCGACAAACCCCTATCCAAACTAATTAAACAACAAAGAGAGAACACGCAAATAAATAAGATCAGAAATGAAAAGGGGGACATAACCACTGACACAGAGGAAATTCAGAGAATCATTAGATCTTACTACAAAAGCCTGTATGCCACAAAACTGGAAAATGCAAAAGAAATGGACATTTTTTTAGATAAGTACCTTATACCAAAGCTAAACCAAGACCAGGTGAACGATCAAAATAGACCGGTTAGTTGCAAAGAACTAGAAGCTGTTATCAAAAATCTCCCCTCCAAAAAAGCCCAGGACCAGATGGTTTCAATGCAGAATTCTACCAGAACTTCCAAGAAGAGCTAATGCCTATACTCCTTAATGTATTTCACAGTATAGAAACAGAAAAGTCATTGCCAAATTCCTTTTATGAAGCTACAGTTACCCTGACACCAAAACCACACAAAGACCCAACCAAGAAAGAGAATTATAGGCCTATCTCACTCATGAATATTGACGCAAAAATTCTCAATAAAATACTGGCAAACTGAATTCAAGAACACATTAGAAAAATTATCCATTATGATCAAGTAGGCTTCATCCCAGAGATGCAGGGCTGGTTCAACATACGCAAATCTATTAATGTAATCCACCATATAAATAAACTGAAAGAATAAAAAACATATGATCATTTCATTAGATGCTGAAAAGCATTCGACAAAATTCAACACCCCTTTATGATAAAGGTCTTGGAGAGACTAGGGATACAAGGGTCATACCTAAATATAATAAAAGCTATTTACAGCAAGCCGACAGCTAACATTAAATTAAATGGAGAAAAACTCAAAGCCATCCCACTAAAATCAGGAACAAGACAAGGATGTCCACTCTCTCAATACCTCTTCAATATCGTGCTTGAAATTCTAGCAATAGCAATAAGACAACATAAGGGGATCAAGGGGATTCATATTGGAAAGGAAGAAGTTAAGCTTTCGTTATTTGCAGATGATATGATAGTGTACATAAGCAACCCCAAAAACTCTACCAAAGAACTCCTACAGCTGATAAACACCTTTAGTAATGCGGCAGGATACAAGATCAACTCCAAAAAATCTGTTGCCTTCCTATACACTAAGGATAAAGAAACAGAGAGGGAAATCAGAGAAGCATCACCTTTCATGATAGCCACAAAGAGCATAAAGTATCATGGGGTAACCCTGACCAAGGAAGTGAAAGATCTATTTGACAAGAACTTTAAGTCTGCCGGGCGATGGTGGCGCATGCCTTTAATCCCAGAACTCGGGAGGCAGAGGCAGGCGGATCTCTGTGAGTTCGAGACCACCCTGGTCTACAAGAGCTAGTTCCAGGACAGGCTCCAAAGCCACAGAGAAACCCTGTCTCGAAACCCCCCCCCCCAAAAAAAAGAACTTTAAGTCTTTGAAGAAAGAAATAGAAGAGGACATCAGAAAATGGAAAGATCTCCCTTGCTCTTGGATTGGGAGGATCAACATAGTAAAAATGGCAATTCTACCAAAAGCAATCTATAGATTCAATGCAATCCCCATCAAAATCCCATCAAAATTCTTCACAGAGCTGGAGAAGACAATAATCAACTTTATATGGAAAAACAAAAAACCCAGGATAGCCAAAACAATCTTATACAATAAAGGAGGCATTACCATCCCTGACTTCAAACTCTATTACAGAGCTACAGTATTGAAAACAGCTTGGTATCGGCATAAAAACAGAGAAGTTGACCAATGGAATTGAATAGAAGACGCTGACTTTAACCCACAAACCTATGAGCACCTGATTTTCGATAAAGGAGCTAAAAGTATACAATGGAAAAAAAGAGAGCATCTTCAACAAATTGTGCTGGCAAAACTGGATGTCAATCTGTAGAAGAATGAAAATAGATCCATATCTATCACCATCCACAAAACTCAAGTCCAAGTGGATTAAAGACCTCAATATCAGTCCGAGCACACTGAACCTGATAGAAGAAAAAGTGGGAAGTACTCTACAACACGTGGGCACAGGAGACCACTTCCTACATAAAACCCCAGCAGCACAGACAGTAAGGGCCTCATTGAATAAATGGGACCTCCTGAGACTGAGAAGCTTCTGTAAAGCAAAGGACACTGTCACTAAGACAGAAAGGCAACCCACTGACTGGTAGAAAATCTTCACCAACCCTGCAACTGACAAAGGTCTGATCTCCAGAGTATATAAGGAACTCAAGAAACTAGACCGTAAAAGGCTAATCAACCCAATTATAAAATGGGGCACTGAGCTGAACAGAGATCTCTCAACAGAAGAAGTTCAAATGGCCAAAAGACACCTAAAGTCATGCTCAACTTCCTTAGCGATCAAGGAAATGCAAATCAAGACAACTTTAAGATACCATCTTACACCTGTCGGAATGGCTAAAATAAAAAACACCAATGATAGCCTTTGCTGGAGAGGTTGTGGAGAAAGGGGTACACTCATCCATTGCTGGTGGGAATGCAAACTTGTGCAACCACTCTGGAAAGCAGTGTGGAGGTTTCTCAGGAAATTCGGGATCAACCTAACCATGGACCCAGCAATACCACTCTTGGGAATATACCCAAGAGAGGCCGTATCATACAACAGAAGTATATGCTCTACTATGTTCATAGCAGCATTGTTTGTAATAGCCAGAACCTGGAAACAACCTAGATGCCCTTCAATTGAAGAATGGATGAAGAAAGTATGGAATATATACATATTAGAGTACTACTCAGCAATAAAAAACAAGGACTTCTTGAAGTTTGCAGGCAAATGGATGGAAATTGAAAACACTATATTGAGTGAGGTAAGCCAGACCCAAAAAGAGGAACATGGGATGTACTCACTCATATTTGGTTTCTAGCCTTAAATAAAGGACATTGAGCCTATAATTCGGGTTCTTAGAGAAGCCAAATAAGAAGGAGAACCCAAAGAAAAACATATAGGCATCCTCCTGAATATTAACCTTCATCAGGCGATGAATGGAGACAGAAACAGAGACCCACATTGGAGCACCAGACTGAAATCTCAAGGTCCAAGTCAGGAGCAGAAGGAGAGAGAGCACGAGCAGGGAGCTCAGGACCACGAGGGGTGCACCCACACACTGAGACAATGGGGATGTTCTATCAGGAACTCACCAAGGCCAGCTGGCCTGGATCTGAAAAAGCCTGGGTTAAAACCGGTCTCGCTGAACATAGCGGACCATGAGGACTACTGAGACCTCAAGAACTTTGGCAATGGGTTTTTGATCCTACTGCACCTATTGGCTTTGTGGGAGCCTAGGCAGTTTGGGTGCTCACCTTACTAGACCTGGATATAGGTGGGTGGTCCTTGGACTTCCCACAGGGCAGGGAACCCTGATTGCTCTTTGGGTGGACGAGGAAGGGGGATTTGATTGGGGGGAGGGGGGAAGGGGAGGCGGCGGTGGGGAAGAGACCGAAATCTTTAATAAATAAAATAAATAAATAAATAAATAAACAAAGAAAGAAAGAAAGAAAGAAAGAAAGAAAGAAAGAAAGAAAGAAAGAAAGAAAAACTAAAAACAAAAGTTTTATACCACTGTGGGCTCATACTGCATTCTTCTGTTGACTGGGAAAGGATTGCTCCATGAATGTAGGGCTATAAATTAAAATTTTTTCTTTTATTTCTCTAAACAAAATTTTTAAAAAATATAACTTTGGTAGTTGGTTTTGACTATTACATTTATGTATGGTAACATAATTGTGAAGTCTTTGGAACCTTAGTCATTTAGAATGAAGGAAAAATATAGCAAGAGATCTGGCCCAAGACAATATATGAGAAGAAATGGAGATAGAGTAGTTTAAAAAAGAGTTAGTGTTGTAAGCTAAAGCTAGAAATGAGCTTCAGGGATGAAGGCACCTGGGCAAGCAATACAGATCCTTAAAAGCACAGCATGAAATCTTCAGGTTGCCTCACACAATCACTAGTGCAAGCCACTTTGTAACGTAACAAACATAGGAGAATCAGAAGTGAAGGACTCTCTCAAGCCAACCAAGCCAAGTTGTGCTTTCTTGGCTTACTCAAATCATTTTGTAAAGAATGATCTGAAGAAAACCTAGCAGTTCTGATTATAAGTAGTTTTGTTGTGTAATTTCACCTGAGATTAGTGAAGTATGAATTGGCAGGGTTTTATTGCACAATACAAGTCAAGGCAGTGGCCCCGTAAAGCAAACAATTTAATTATCTGTTTTATATCATAGCTTTCAAACAACTATGTTTTTTTTTCTCATTTGTGCTTGGTTATAGATAATATAACCCTGTTCTACCTCGCAAATTCTGTACAGAGATAAAACGAGGTTTTTTTTTAAATATTTATTTATTTTATTTATTTATAATGTATAAAATGTTCTGTCTGCGTGTATGCATGCAGGCCAGAAGAGGGCACCAGACTTCATTACAGATGGTTGTGAGCCACCATATGGTTGCTGGGAATTGAACTCAGGACCCTTGGAAGAGCAGGCAATGCCCTTAACCACTGAGCCATCTCTCCAGCCCTAAAACGAGGTTTTAATACATGCAGTGTTGATCCTTACTCCAGATCTCAGGAACATTTTCTGATAGGAGGTCCTAGCCTCCTAATGGAGAAATTTCTATGATACCGGCCCCCTGATTAATATTGACGGCCCCCTTCACAGCTGCTTCTGTGGAAGGAGTTAAAAGCCTCATAGAGTCCCTTGAAAGAAGTGACTGTATCATTTATGTTTTGGACGATGTTCCTGAACCTCTGAAGATAAATACTTTTTTTTTTTTGCGTTGAAGTTTCATGGTAGTTGAGCACCACTGTAGGACATTTCCAAAAACTGCATTTGCCTTTCCTAACCCGGTCCAGCATGCACTTATTCAAGTCCTAAAGCCCTACTTTCTCTGTAGTTGCTATTGGCACCCCATATATTCCACATCATCGAACAATCTAAACATTTCCTCTAAGCATGACCCTATCCTCCCCAAGACATCAGCCTTTTCAGTTGTTCTCATGCTTGGACTGCAGTGATAGCTTCCCAAACAGTAGGGGTTCCTCTGCTCCTGTTCTCACAAAACCAGCTCTACATTGGTTCAAAGAGCCCACATTGACCCTTGTAAATCAGGCATCTGGTAATTGTATTTCTTTCGTGCAAATGTTCCACTGCCTTCTCATCTTGCTTAGGATAAAAGCTGGCATCCAGAGTCTGGAATGGTGCTTTTGCTCTGAGCACCATTTTCCTCATGTGTTACCCCCTTGCTCCATTCACCATGCCTCAGCCACAGTAGCTGCATTCCTGGATCCTGGACATGCCAAGTTCATTGTCCTAGAACTTTCATCATAGTTGTTCCTTCTGTAGGGAAGGCATTCCTAAAGCTACATCCTTCTTGCCATTTGGGTTTCACTCTGGGAGATGCTCTGCAACATCTACCCAGTCACTGTTTATCGTGGTGCTCATTAAATATCCAGGACAGTATTTATCGTAGCCTAATTGCTCTTGTCCATTAACTTACTGCTCATTTGTTTACTTCTGTCATCAGCCATGCTTTTGCTAGAATAGGAAGTCTGAGTAGAAACAGCATCTCTCTTACATCCCTCTGGGATGCCCTTTGTTTTGGAACTGTTTGTCAACTGACACGTGTTGAATGAATGAATTGAATAAAAGAAATTGCAGATTGTCCAAGGGAAGCAGTGCCCTGTATTCTGACCAAAGCTTTGTCTGAACATCCTCAATTCTAACTTCAATCCAGGGTAATTCCATTTCAGAGCCTGGAAAAGTGTGATGACTTCACTTCCTCATCAAAGACACAGGATAGTTAAACGTTTCAAGATTCTGTGACAAAGCCAGCATGCCTTCACTGCCATTCATTTTGTCCCCAGCCTTCTCATTTCTTTCATTTTTTTAAAAAAAATTTTTTAATTGGTTTTCATTGAGTTCTGTATTTTCTCTGTTCCCCTCTCTGCCTCTCCCCTCCCCCTTCAGCCCTCCCCCAAGGTCCCCATGCTCCCAATTTTCTCAGGAGATCTTGTCTTTTTCTGCTTTCTACTTCCCACTTATGTTAGATCTATATAAGTCTTTCTCGGTATCCTTATTGTTGTCTAGATTCTCTGGGATTGTGATTTGTGGGCTGGTTTTCTTTGCTTATGTTTAAAAACCACCTATGAGTGAGTACATGTGATAATTGTCTTTCTGTGTCTGGGTTACCTCACTCAATGTTTTCTAGCTCCATCCATTTTCCTGCAAAATTCAAGATGTCATTATATTTTTTTCTGCTGTGTAGTACTCCATTGTGTAAACATACCACATTTTCCTTATCCTTTATTTGGTTGAGGACATTTAAGTTGTTCTGGCTATGACAAACATAGCTGAACACATGTCCTTGTGGCACTATTGAGCATCCTTTGGATATATACCCAAAAGTGGTGTTACTGGGTCTTGAGGAAGGTTGTTTCCTAATTTTATGAGAAATCACCACATTGACATCCAAATGGGCTGTACCAGCTTGCATTTCCACCAGCAATACAGAAGTGTATAATTTCTTCTTCCTCTTTTTTTTTGGGGGGGGGGGCTTTGGAAAAAATTTCTAATTCCATTCTTATGACAAGTAGAATTAGTTCTTGTCTTATAAAAGAGAAAAGTGAATCTCAGAGGCACCTTATATTTGAAACAGCATTTTGAAATTAAGTTTGTAAAATACCAAAGATGATAAAGCAAGTTGGAGCAATGATTCAGTGGTTAAGAGAACTTACTGGCTGCTCTTCCAGAGGACCTCAGCTCCTCCTTCAAGCACTCACAGGGTATCTCACAACCATCTGTAACTCCTGTCCCGGGAGGTCAGATGCCTTCTTCTGGCTTCTGGAGACACTTACAGGAATGTGGGTGCACTAAAATTCATGTAGGCAAAATATCCACGCACACAAAATAAAAATAAAAAATGTAAAAGACCATAAAGCTGTTCTTTCTTGTGATTATGGACTCAAATTTCACTGCAGTCCTTAGTGAGCTGGCCAAACATTTGTCAAATTGTTTTAGTCATTTGGGAATTCCTGAATCTCTGTAGACATATAGAATAAAAATCTGGCTAAGGCTTGAGAATCAAGTTTTAGGTATTTTTTTCCCCCATGACTCTGAAAATATTAGGTTTGGGTACCACTAAATTAGCTCAAACAAACAAACAAAACAAAAACCAGGGAGAGACATGTCAAATTGAATCCATCTTCTCTTCAGAAGTCTTCAAAATATCATCAAATATTAGTTACCTCAGTAGTTTAGTGATTCAGAGACTTCAGTAGGGCAGACTGGATGAAAACGGTTGCAGACCCTGAAGCTGTGGGTTGAAGAGGAATTGCATTGTGTTGGATTTGGTGGAGAAATCACAAAGCAGGAGATAGGGTTTGAGCTTTGCGGTGGAGTACATACCAGCTGATGGGCAGAGAGAATGTTTTGAAGTTGCCCGCCAGTCAAACTCAATTGACCTTTGCTTACTATCTTTTCAAATTTCTTTAACGTTTTTGCAGAAGTCATTCCACCTGATTTTGAATTAACAGCTAATCACTCAAAGCATAGTAGTTGCAAAGGGCATTGGACAGGGGTGTTCTTAAAGCTATAAGAAATGTCTTTATAGGCATGTTCTTATTACTTGCCAATATCGAGAAGTCTGTTTTGTGATGTAATCATGAGATGTTGACAGAAAACAATATTTTTAAGAATGTTCTTTATTGGAGAATATGAAATTTGGTCAAGTCCACCTGCCCTAATAATAAAATGCTAACATTTTCTGTACCCGAGAATTGAGTCTTATCCTATAAGAAGAGATAAATGGCCTCCTGAGGATTAAGACTATGGAAATTGACATCTGGTAGCCTGCACCTGGCTAACCTATTCATGGACAAGGTCATTTTAGTGATAAAGAGTCCTGTCCAACCCCTTCTTACTCTGCTGGAGGGAACTGGGCAGCTGTTAGGGAGAAGGTTTGCATGATTTTAAAGCATTCTGCTTGCAGAGTAAGCTCCTTTAGCAGTGGCTAAGAGGACCATGACCCTGCACTTGGTACTGCTATGGCAGGCTGCCCCAGTTTCTTCTCTCACTACTTCCCAGTTAGAAATTAAACTGTTTCTATATTTCACATGTTGTCATATTGCCAAAGTTAACATCCATAGTCGTGTTATTTTATTTTGGCAAATACTGTAGTAATGACGGCTTATACTTCACACACACGTTCTAGCTAGCAAATAGAGCTTTCATGAATGATTGGTCATAGTTTGTTATAAATTTCTTTCCTTTTTTTTCAAATTTAAGTGATAAGGCTTGACTGCAGTGTATTCATTCAGCTCCTTTGTAGGCAAGACAAACCAGGGGCAATCTACAAAAAGATTAGCTCTCAATACTGAGGTGCTTTCACAATAGGCTGTCCCAGTGTGCAGGTGAATATAAGTAGGCTTTGTTCAGTTTCATAGTTTTAGGGTGAGGCACACATGTTGGGCTGGAGGGGCTGGCTGTCCTACATTCAGCAACAACCAGGCTGTCTGTCATGTTCTGTTTCAGGGATAGCTTTCCAGGCTAAGAATGGGGCTTGATATCACGATACTAATTTCCAATCCACCCATTTAAGATGCTAATAACATCTAAAAACACATACAATAATATCTTTAACTCTCTAAAAACTTACCACCCTTTCCCTTTCGCATTTCTCAGTTCAGTTTTAAATGGTCTGCAAAGGAAGGCAGGACCTACCCTGATAGTGCAGAGATTTGCTCTTTGATGTTTGTGGAGCCTAAAGCCTCTGTTCCTGCTGACCTGGATTTCCAGCTTGTCTATTAAATGCTGGGCTTTCACAGCCCCTCATCCGAGGAAGCAACTTTGTACTAAAATAATTTGCTTTTCATAGAGAGCCAAACATTCCTGTGCCCCAAATGTCAAGCCTCCAGGAAAGAGAAGTTAAGATTCCTTAAGATCATTACAAGCAATTATTTTATGTTTAGCTAAAGTACCTTCAACAAAAACCTTCAAACACAAACTTGGTATTTTTTCACAAAGGTTTTATGCACAGTTCGAATATTTAGTTCAACATGCTTAAATTTCAATGATTCACATCAAAACAAAATTATACATTAGCCAAACAAGCCTGACGTGGAGATGAGACAGAGCTGGGCTGTTCTGGCCCCACAGTACTGTAACGTCCTCCTCATTATGTATGATTTCCTACAGGGTTCCCCCACTTAGCATTCAGACCATAGGCTTGGGATGGGGTGCGTTGGAAATATGGAGAATACTCCACTTCTGTTCATTTATCATGGCTGAATTGGCATAATGAATGGTAGCAAATGAGCCCTTTATATCCATACACCAGTTACCGTTATCTCCTCAGTGGTTGCTGTTAGAGTTTTAGGAATGGACGCTAATTACACAAAAGCTGGTGGAGGCCCATGGTGAGAATTTGATGTGGTTACAGGAGAGAAGCTGCTGGACATCAGCTTTGATCCTGCAGAAAGAGATGATGGCACAGTAAAGTACACACACATGGCATGAAGTTACATATTAGAGATTACTGAAATCAAATGGAAATTTAAATATCAGATTAGGGTTTTTTTTTCCTCAGGTAGAGTGCTTGATGGAGTCAACACTAGATATTATTCCCTTACTTCATTTTATTATACCTTATAACTTCTAGTTACATATAAAAACATAATTTTGTAAATGATCTTTAACCTGATTTCAAAATTGGCTAAGATGTAAGAAGACACCATTGTTTTAGGAGAGAATATCCCATCATGGTGTTATTAGCTTGGTAATAAAGTTATGTATAAAATCAACTTGATAAATTGTGGACCCACAATGTAATTGCAATTATTATCACCAGACAACCACTTGGAGTGATGTGATATCTGTTATATTTCAATAAATCTAAATGAAGGCAGCTCACAATCACGTAAAAGATTTTCCTTCAGAGGTACACTTAATATATTTTTCTTATCCTGCTTGATTGATTATGGCATTATTTTCCGTATAGTTCTACCTCTATGAAATAAAAAAATATTGATAACAAAATGAGCCACTTTTACAATCATTTTGGCATTGAGGAAATCAGTTTCTTGCCTCTGAACACTAACAGAAGGCATGCCTTAGTTTGACTTAGTATCGATTTTCTTTATATAACTGTGAAATGAAGTTCTTTTCCAAATCACAATGCTACTTTAACTTTATTTTATTTTAAGGAGCAACCATTTGAAGACTATCTGCTGTAACCATACTGGGATCTGAATAAAACCAATAAATTGTCATCATTGTGGCTTGACTTTTTGGAAAAATGTACATAAATGAGTATTTGAGAATCATGTAAAAAAACACATATACTGATATCCTAGTGTTTGTTCAACCTTAAAGTTGCTGGGTAGGAGTTTCAAGTTGAAGTAGTTGGAGAGTACACCTGTCTAAGGACAATTGAAAACCACCCCTGTCCACAAGGGACTTCAATGACTTGTGACTGCCAACTTTCTAAAGTGGCACATGACAGAATTTTTAATTTCCCTTTTTACAGTTTCATGTGATAATTTAAAATATATTAAGAGTTAAATTATGCTGTTTTTATCTTTTTATTGAATTATACATTTTACCTTTAGGTTCCAGATAAATAATATAAATAAATAATTACTTACTACAATTGATAATTTCATTGAATTTTTATCAAATATTTTCAATATTCCTGATATTGTTTAAGAGTTAAAAGTATAAAGAGGTAAACATAGTGCTAGACATTTTGTTGTTGCCTTTGTGTATAGTGATGCATGCAAAAAGACACCATGTTCGCAAGTTGTTCACATTAGCTTTCAGGAGCTCAAACAATTGGTGAGCCAGGAGGACGGTTGAAACTGGGAGGCCACTCTGGAGTTACATATTGAGCACCAGGTCAGTCAGGGCAATAGTGACACCTTGTTTTAAAAATGAAAGAAGGCTAAAGTGTAAAGGTTGATGATATTATTCTAGACAGACATTGTGGTAGACAGCAATGGACTACAAGGGCAGATGAACATGGTAGTACCACAACATTCAGGGAGACAGAGGGAAGAGGAGTGATGGTCATGGCCCAAAGGAGCCAGTATTCCATAGCAATACACTTCTGAATGTTACCCCTTTGAACACTTTTGGCAGTATTATCTACAGAGCATGAAAAAAGCACCATGCTTCTCGACTGTAAATCAATATTGCTGTAAATTCCCTTTCAACTTTCCTTTCACGGAGTCTAGGACAGAGAACTCACTCTGATTTTTTCCTCCTTCCTTGTCCCCTGGTCCTTGCACACCTAGCTTAAATATCTTAGTGAAAATCAATGTCTCAGAATTCAGACAACTACTAATCTGGGAAGGAAAGATCATTAATCCATGTATATGATTATGTGCATATATAGCCTTAAAGATGAACTAGATAGTGTGCTAGAAACATCATCACTCTTCATTTCCTGAGGAAAACAGAGCCCTAAAATTAGAGGAGAATGATATAATTCATGGATAAATGTTCTTTTAGAGCATTATAATTATATTTAACATATAAATATTAATGCACTTAATATTTAAATCTTATATTAATCCCTTATATTATCCTAGAAACTTCTCCCAACTACTACATGCTCTAGTTAATTTTTGGCTTAAAATTAATGGCTTCATTTTTTTTCCCACAGAAGTATATTCTCTTGGATCCATATTGAAAAGTTATTTGCTTTAATATTCATGATTCAGCAGAGTATTTTATGACTAGCAAGAGTTGCAGCTTAAGTGCATATCTTCTGTACATATGGAGGTCAGAAATAATTTGCTTCATGATATAGGAATTAAAATCAATACTCTTACTTCCTTAGGAAAACAAACATAACATAATGTAAATGAGAAATGAGTAAATTATTGATAGATGGGCTTATCTAAAATATAATACAAGCTAAGCAAGGTCAGTCAGAGAACTGAGTGTAAGAAGAACAAGTCACAGGAATCATGAAGAAGCTATACAAATCAGCACAGCTCTGTCTGGAGAAAGACATTTTAATTTTAGCAGTTTTGACCCATATCACAAATGCTCTGGTAACTGTTTGCTTTACTACATACATGTCTGCTTGGCTGATCATCTGAAAGTGAGGGAACTGGGGAGCTAGGAGCCTTGTTTGGAGTAGATTGGATATCTTGCCTAGGTGCCGGGAGAGGAAGTGTACTCCAGGGTACTCATTGACCCCCTGATTAGCTATCAAAATGTGAAACATTCCGTCTCCGGTAGTCTGTGTTTTTTGAATTTACTTTCTTTGCAGTTATAGCCTCTCTTTTTCCAGGTTATCCTCGAGGATGATCATCTTCTTTCATTCTGTGCTGGATATCTTGCCACCTCTTGAAAACCTGGTGAAAATAGATTACTTGCATATGTAGATATTTGCAAAGTGTGCTCACTTTTCTAGATGCAGAAGGTTATTTTCAAGGCAATCTTATCTTTCAGTGAATCCTTCCAGGGGGAATTGCATTGCTATTTGACAATTAAACATGAAAGAAATCTCTAGCAGAAAGGGTTGGAATTTGGGGTCTTTCTTTCCAACTTGAATCCAAAGTTAAAACAGAGGGTCATTTGAAGATAGGGCGTTAGTACTCCTTATCAAAGAAGAATAAAAGGCCTACAGAAAAGAGTCTGTTTACAGATACATGGGCACAGAGGGGGAGATGGTGTGTCTTAATGGCCTATAAGCCCACAAGGGAACACACGAGTGAGAATGACATTTTCATCACACCTGTCCCAAGAGAAATCCAGACTACTTCAGTCTTATGTAATGGACAGCAATTCTCTTCCCTCTGTTTTGCTTCATCCCCATCCCCTACTCAACAATAACAAAGAATCCCTGAAGACTACCAATTTGTTCTAAGAAAATGTCCAATGACCACGCGAACTCTGGAGAAGCAGCTTGCTCAGTAGGCCTTAACTGTCATTGCTGTCCTCTCAGTTCTAGTCAGGTAAACTCCTCCCATTTCTAACGCCGCACATTTTCTATTTGGAGTCCTTTCTGCTTGTCCTTGTAGAAGAAACCATCTTTCTCTACTCAGACTTGAGCACATCACACAACTCCTGATTATTTCCTCACCTTTAGAAGCAGGGCAAACTATACGAACACAGCACAGAGAATCTGGTTGGATCAGATGAGCTGTTATTGTCGTTTTACTCCTGCAATCAGATATGTAGCATGAATTTGGAATACTGTTTTATTTTCTATGCTTCAATTTCCTTACTTAGCAATAACAAATGGTAAAACTAATGTAATATTAATGATACTAATATAACACTTAAGATATTTTCGGCTTAGCATGAATGTAAACTTTTTTTTATTTTATTGTGAGACTATACTTTAATTACAACATTTTCCCTTCCCTTTCCGAACTCCAAACCCTTCCATATGTCCATCCATTCTCTCCTTCAAATGCATGGTCTTTTTGCACTAATTGTTATTGCATGTATGTATGTATGTATTCATTCCTAAATATAACTGTTCACTCTATATGATGTTACTTGTGTGTATGTTTTCAGGGGTGACTGACACTGGACAACCAATTGTTCCTCCCTTGGAAATAATACCTTTCCTCCTCCCAGCTTTCTTCAGTTGCCCATAGTTCTTTATGTAGGCTTGGGGCCTCATGGGCTTTCCCCCATTCACTTTGGCATGTTCATTGGCGTCCTTGTTCAGCTCATGAGGTGAGACTTTATGGGTGTAGCTTCTGAAAATACTAGATGCCACAATCTCACAGCAAACTCCTCGGTTGCTTTCTGTCCAGACTTCTGCAATTTTCCCTGAGCCTTTGGTGCAGGAGTGTTTTGGAGAATGGACCTATTGGGACTGGGTTCCACAGCTCAGCATTTTGATTAGTTGCGGTTTTCCTAATGGAGGTGAATGGTGGCAAATTCCAACAAGTTACACTGCAAACACTACAGAGGCAGCAAAGGTCTTCTGAGTCCTGTGTCAGCCACCCACATACATTTGCATTTATACTTACTTAGTAACGTGCTTGTTTCATGCATGTATATGCATGCACATACTTTAAAAAAATATTAGCAATGGAACGTCATCAGTGGCCTATGCTGCTGTTCAGGTATCTTAGATTGGCATCTTTGCTACAGTGAGTAAGCATCGGAGAGAATTTCAGGAAAACTGCATTCAAGACATTTCTATGTCACACAGTAGTTTAGTGACAGTGGCCTACCCCACATACTCACAGATGAGTTTCATCTATAAGAAGAAGAAATTGTGAGGGGAAAAAGTCCTTTTTAGCATTAAAATTATCTGATGCTTTTAATATGCAAGATGGGAAAGGCTATGCTGTGTAACAACGCATCATACCTCAAGTTGAATGTGTGTATTATATACATATGTGTGTGTTTAAATACATATACCCACATGAGCATGCATATATGTGAGTGCATATGGGTGTGTGAATGTGTGTGTGTGTGTGTAACAGATATCCATGTCATATATTTTTCAAACTTTCTTTACCTTAGTTTTTGAAACAGGATCTCTCTCTGGGCCCAAAGCTTATTCGTTTTGCTAATATGGGATCCTTCTGCCTCTGCCTCTGTAGTACTGGGATTACAGGATTACATGGCCCTATCTGATCTTTTAAAAATGTGAGTGCTGGGGTACTGAGCCCAGATCCCACCTAGACTACAAGCACTTTACTAACCGAGCTCTAGCCCCACAGTGCTGCAAGTCTTGTGGCTTACAATAAGTTTCCCTTGCACCAAGGACCTGCTTGCAACTTTGGAGATACTGGGTGATGAGTGTTTTCCAGCTGGTCTCCAAGCTAAGTAGGATGCTTGACTCTAGCAAACCTTTCTCCATGGAGGTTTTCCCTTTACCAAGGTTGTTTACCTATTTTGGCTACCTTGGCTCTGGTTACATTTCATTAGCTAGAATATCTTAACTCACGGCCTACCTACCTGTGAGGTAGGTAGATCGATACTACTATGCATTTGGAAGACAACTATTCATAAAAGTCTAATTGTCATAAAATGGATTGTAACAAATAAGAACAGAACAGGGACTCTTCTGTGGGCGTGTGCCTCTTCCGTGTAACACAGCTGCATCCTGTATGATCGCCACTCAAGGCTTCCCATCAGAGCATGAGCTCTCCTGTTTTTATGGACTATACTCGAAGTTGGAGGTATTCAACTCTATGTGTGCAGGGAGCTGGGAACTGAACCCAGGGCTCCAGGCTTTCTAGGCAGGAACTATTGCACCGAACTGTAGTCTCACACATGGATGGCAGCACCCCAAATGTGCCACTCCTACCCTAATATTTGATGGTGAGAAGCTTGTTTCCCTCCCAGAAGTCTTTTCATACATGGAAATACTGAGGACTGCATGACTCACATGGCAAGACAGAAAAAGCATTTCTTGAAGAAAGGACAAGAAGAGTAAGGATTTGGCTTTTCCAGCAGTAATATTCATGCTGACTTAGGTTTGGTGCCACGCGCCTTTTTCTTTGAGTCTCGGAGGAGAGAACCAGAATAAATAATAGTAAAGAGTCAGAGATCCGAGTCTAGAAGAGAAATTCTCAAAGGCAATTCTAGCTTTACTGAAGTCTTGATGGATGATCTTCCACAGGCAGCCTGGGTGGTTTAAGCAGTAAAGAAGATGATGACAGATAGCACTCTCAGATCAGAGCCTTTGGGACAGTAACGTGCAGAGAGAGATTTTTCCGTGGGGATTTGCCCCTGCCCGCTAATTGTGGTCATGTACTTTATGGCTTTGGGAATACTATGGACACTAGCACGGGTCTCAGTGCTGTAAGAGGCGATGTTTGCGTCCGATGAAGCACAAGCTGCAGCTGCGGCGACTTCCCAGGGTGCCGCTGAAACTGCTCTTGATAAAGTCTCCTGTGGCTTCTTAACTTCTACTCCCAGTCATGTGTTTTCCTGCCGAGCACAGCATAATTTCCTTACAGTTGCTGGTACTGACCACATCCACCTTTTAAAAACCTGCTTTTTAAACAAACTGGTTTTCAGCTCCTTCGCATGTGTACCTTTCCATTGGGCTGCTTTCCCCCTCTCAATGCTCTCAGTAAACACCTTTTCTGCCAGCTCTTTAAATATTAACACTGCCTGGAATTTGGTCCTCTTTGCTTATCCTTCAACACATTTTCTACTGAGAACCTTATACACTTGTCCCTTTCGGTTACCATTAAAGCCTTTGAAAGGAGAACAGTGTGGTCAAGCTGATCACCACTGTCTCCCACTGCAGGATGATGACAGTCCCTGGAGAAAAGCGGAGCAGGGGGTGCTACTACACCCTCAATGCTGTCCACCTTTCTACTTGCTGTACGAACTGCTTCTCACAACCTCTGCAAGGGCAATTTTAAATCATTATTTTAAGAGATAACTTCATGCCGGGCTGTGGTGGCTCATGTCTTTTATCCCACCACCACTCAGGAGGCAGAAACAGATGGATCTTGTGAGTCTGAGACCAACCTGGGCTACAAAGCACATTCCAGGACAGATTCCAAAGCTACAGAGAAACACAGCCTCAAAAGATCAAAAACAAAAAACAAAAAATTAAGCAAGACAACAAACAAACAACAACAAAACAAAACCCCAAAACAAAGCTAAACAAAAGAAAACTTTTTTTACTTCACAGATTTGAAATAGGGACATTGGGCAGACAAGGCTTGAGGAAGGAGTAAATTGCTTCAAGTGTTGTAAGAATGTTTGTTTTTGAAATAATGACACTACTGGTTATATGTTAAGATTTTCAGCCAAGGATCTAGAGATTAATCACACTGCAGTGTGTTTAGCGCAGCTGAATGGGAGCTTCAGATGGACTCTGGAGTGGGTCATCTGAATATATAATTTCTGGTAAAAGTTTATGTGTGTGGGTATTTTGTTTATACTTGTATGTATCATGTATGTGCCTGTTGGCCAGGCTAAGGAGAAAGGAGTGCTGAATATCCTGGAAACAGAGTTACATAAGATTGTAAGCCACCATGTGAGTGCCAAAAATTGAACCCACATCCTCTGCAAGAGCAAACAGTATTCTTAAGTACTGCGTCATCTTGCCAGCTTTGACCAACGTTTTGTTTATGAAAGTGTTACTATGAAGGGAAGAGATTATGTAGGCAGGTGGGGAAACCTCATCAGAATATATTCTACAGAAAAAAATTCAATAAAATACATAACCCTCCCCAAACAACAACAAAGGTAAGGGTAATGGTTGGAGCACCTTAGAGAACTAAGGGTAGGTAGGAGAAGATGAGAGACAATATAGTAGGGAATAGGCCAGTAAAGAGCAGAGTTAGCAAACATCCCCTTTTCTCGGACAGCATGCTCTGGTCTCTGACCTCAGCTGCAGGTGTTGTTTGCTGAGTTGCACAATTGCTGTTCGGGATAAAGAACTAGTTTAAGTGGTTTTTGTATCCTTCCGTAAAATGCAATAAAGATATGCGAGTAGAAGCAGACTCATGTGGTTAGAGGTTTGTAGCATTATTAAATAGTGTGGCACTTTCTAAACGCTTGTTCTGAGATTCAGGAACCAATCCAAATGAGCCCTGACCATTGCAGGCCCTCGCACATTTTTTAATCACCTTGACCTAGAAGATGTGCAGGGATTAACAGGGAAGCAACAGTGATTAATTTCAGTCTGGGCATCGGGGATTTGAAGCCCATCTGTGGGCATCCAAACAGAGACAGATTTCTAGTAGGTAATCAGAGCACATGATAGATGCATTGGAGTAAAGATAAAGATCTGTAAAAATCATATGACGCCAATGAATTGTAGACGGGAGAAGATAGATAGACACAGAGCAAATCTGCATTATGGTAAACCAGGAAGAATGAGAGCTTTATGTTAACTCTCTCAGTGAAGAAAGAGTTCTAAGATAAGTTATTGAGTCAAGAGAAAGTCAAGATTTTCTTTAATATAAACCTTCATGGTTAAAGAACACATGCATCTGTAAGTCATTTTTCTCTCAATCCTGAAGTTTTCGTATCACGGAATAAATTAGGCAAATACTTTGATTCTACCTCCGTAACTTATTGGATGAAAAATACACTGAAATACTTTATTCCCGACCCCTCATATTGAGAAAAGAATGAACTTGACAGAAAGAGGGAGGCTTGCAAGTCCTCTCCGAATGATAATGGGAGAAATATATGGTGTGTGGAGAGGTGGGGAGCATCCCACATAATGAATCATATGCGGAAAGTACAGCAGAGAATTCAATACCGTGCTTCTAAAACCTCAATAGTGCTTACTGTAAGTGATATTTTTGTGGCCTTTTCTTTGCCCAGATATTTGTCATTCTGTAGTTGATTTAGAAAGAGATTCATGGAAAGTCATAATTATTTAAAGAAGGGAACGGGCAGAGTGTTCTTTTGCCATGTCTATAAATCTTTCCTTATGTCTTCTGAGAACTCTGCTCTGGCTGCTGCCTTACGCATGTAACAGGAGTATATCATGATACCAGTATTGTTAAGCCCCCAGAACGCTTTTCAGTGTGGGATCGCAACCAGAGGCAAGTGTACTGCCAACTTCTGACCACACAGTACAAATACCATTAGGCTGGCACACTGACATCAGTTTAAGACTTTCTCCTTCTTCATATTTTTTATTTGCTGAGATAAATAAGAAAATTAAAACATAAGAGAGTACTGACGCAACAACAGAAAAGCAGATTCTTGGAAGAAAATATGCATAGAAGATTTAATATGTAGACAATCAAAACATTAAAGATGGCTGTCCAAGCAGTTATCAATTATGTTTTCATCCATTCTCTCTATTAGTCTAGATATTCCTCAGAACAATTTAAAATGAAGTGTAGATATTCCTCAGAACAATTTAAAATATAAATATAAAAATGTCACAAAGATGAGAATTTTAAAAACCTCATTGGCAGTCATGAGGGGCTGTGATGAAGTCCTTAGATGTGTTCCACGAATTCTTCAATGAGATCATCTTACTCATTGTCTTATCTCAAGCTCTATAGCAGCAATTGTATATAAACAGAAAGAACCTTCATGTTTCTAAACATTCAGGAGAAAGCCATCATTAAAGCTTTCTGATTTTTTAGAGTGATGTATTTCTGGTACATTAAAAAATGTGGAATGGGCTTTAAAAATGAACTCCTACAAGCATTGATAATTTCTTCTTAGAAATGCTTTACTAAGATCAGCTTCATCAGTCCTCCACTCCCTGTAGAGGCTGGATTTTCTGGTTAGTAATTCGCAAAGACCCAGCACTTATCCCTTTGGACCAGATCCTTCCTGAGTGTCAGTAAAGGGGCTTCTGCAGAGAGAGGCACTTCAGCACATTGGCTGCAGGCAGGAAAGGAACACCACTCTTATCCTCTATTATCAACCTTCCCCTCTTTCTAAAAACCTAAGAGACTTTGTAACATTTATAGTGGAGCCCCTCTCCTGCTAGCATCTCAGAAGTCTGGGCTTTGTGTCTCAGGGACACAAGGGCCTCCTCAGATATAGTGTCGTATAATGATGAGGGAAGGCCTAGAAGTCAGCCGGGCTTCCAAACAGTAAAACCAAATCTCAGCTTAAACTTTTGGAGGAAACTAAATTTTCTAGCAGACATGAGAAATGCATTTTGATAAATGAAGCAAATTTTTAACATATTGCATAACATATATATATAGTGTGTGTGTGTGTGTGTGTGTGTGTGTGTGTGTGTGTTTGTGTGTGTGTGTGTGTGAGTGTCACACGCACAGCACAACATGTGTGTAGAAGTCAAAGGACAACCTCGGGTGTCAAGTTTCCTTTTTGAGGTGGGTTTCCTGTTTGTCCAGCCTATGCCAGGCTATCTGGCCTACAAGCTTCCAGATCTTCTCTTGTCTCCATCTCTCACTTCCCCATAGGGCTACTTGCATTAGAGGGGAAGATACCATACCTAGTTTTCCATGTGTTCTGAGGATCTGAACTCTGGCCTCAAATTTGAATATTAGGTGTTTAATCCCCTGCCACTACTTCATCCACTGAGCCTTCTCTTTAGCCTTTAAACGTCATTTGGTAGGATGGAAATCAGATCTTAGAATATGCTTTGATTGCATGTTTGAATTTTCTCAATTATTTACTCAAATTAGTGACCACTCCAGTCTGCTTGCTCTGGTATGTCTTGCCATTTGAAATGATAGCACTAAAGTATTTAACTCTGTTTATTTGTTATTTCCTGTTTTGCTGACAGCATCTTTTTAGAACAGGATACAGTCTGGTTGGAACGACTAAGTCATAGCAGATTATTAAATTGTAGATGTATTAAAGGCTCATCCTATAATTGCTTTGCATTTCCATCCACTCTTCGCAGTCAGTCTCACGCAGGTCTGTGGTTTAGTAGGTACATATTTTGTGTTTGCTTCTAGCCTGGAGCTCTTCTGGGATCCACAGTGGGCCATGTTTGTATCCAGATCAAGTTTTCAGAATGATGTTTATGATTAGGTTACTCTAGCCTTTATTCTTATTGTGGCTCTCGAGTATAAACACTGTTTTTGAGTAATGAGGCTGATGTAAACCAAATTCATGTAGTAGTTGATTTGTCCTCTATGGCTTAGTGTACACACTCATACATTTCTGGTAAGATGGCTGTCAGCTTTCAACTGACAGACCGAACCCCTTGCCTCAAGAGTATCCTTTGTCTTTGGCTCTGACTCTTAGAGGAAAATATCTGGGTTCTCTGGTTTTAGGAAGAAAGGGCAAGTGTTGCAAACAAATGTCACACACACACAAAATACCAAACTCTGTAAAATATTAAATTTCATTTTCTTTGGTCATTTGCAGTTGCCCTTTCAAAATTTTTGCCTATTTTGCTGTTCAACTTTAATAACAGGGGAAGGGGCAAACTGACAATCTGTAAGATCTGTAAATTGCAGTTCAAAATAGAAATGCTGCTCTTCTCAGAGCAAAGTCCTTTTAGTACTTTTAAATCTGTTGGCATTTTATGCTCTCTCCATGTGGTTTGTTCAAGCAGAAGAGGTCACTGCATTAGCCATGCAGTAGGGCAGGCAGTGTGCAATCTTGTGCTGATGCTGGGTGGTTGCAGAAAGCGAGCATTTTCAGTGTGTGTATTTCTCATGAGTGAAAAGAGAGAGAGAATCTGCAAGAGGCAAATAGACATCTTGCTGTTTCTTTTGAATATAGACGCATCTTCTGGGAAAATGTCTGCAGCTTGCTTTTATGCTTTCAACAGGCAGTTGGAAGGACCTCCTACAAACTAAACACTTGGGGAGCAATGTGGAGTCTTAAATATTTGCAAATCGCAACCCTTGCACACAGAACAAATTATGGCAATACAGAGAGTGCTCCTTAGATAGTGAAACAAAGCATATCTTATGCATGCATATCTTCATCCTTAGCCTGAAGTAATAACACATCATAGACAGGTGGTTTGAAAACAAAAATTTATTTCTTACATTCACAGATGATGAGAAGGCAAAATCAAGGTGCCAATTCAGTAGTGTTCTGTTGAGGGCTTCTTTCCTCTTAGATGTATCTACTCATAGGTAAAAAGACAAGCTAGCTCTCAGGAACTTTTTCCAAAAGGACACTTATCAAATTCATAAAGGTTATCATTCATAAACTTTATGAATATTTATGGATAACATTGCTCTAAAAATCAGAAATAAGCCGGGCGATGGTGGCGCACGCCTTTAATCCCACGCGTCGGGGGGAGGAGGGGGGCGGATCTCGTGTGCGCGAGAGGCCCCCGCCGGCTAGAGCGAGGCCGGACAGACGCCGCCCAAAGACAAAACTCTCCCGTCAAAAAAAAAAAAAAAAATCAGAAATAAAGATGAAGGATACCATCCATAATGTAATCATCTCCCTAATATCATATTACTTTCAATAATGTAGTTTTAATCATGAATTGTGAGTATGTAAACATCTATCCATAGAATAACACAATTTTGAGTTTAACAGTCCTCAAAACATTCAGAAGGAAAGTAGAGAATATGAAATCATGAGTCTTGCTCAGGGTTATTCTTAGCTAGACTCATAGTCTTTTTATTTTCTGTTTGAATTTTACCATTGGATGTGCTATTAAAGTGAGTTTATGTTCTTACTCCTTCTTGCCTGGGCAGGTCATTCTACATATTCTCTTTATAATGCTCTTAGTAGACAATTGTCAATGGCGATATAAATAAAAAGCAAACAGATGGTAGACCACAGACCAGCTCTACTCAGAGACTGCTTTGCAGAAATGTATCTCCTGAGCACTTGTTAGAAATGCTCATTTTTAGGCTCTCCCTCTACTATTGACAGAGGTTTTTGTCCTGCCCAGTCCTGCAGTCTTTCAGTCCTAAAGAAACACACAGAGCCCTATTATAACCTGATTGGCCTATTAGCTCAGGCTTCTTGTTAACTCTTATATCTTACATTAACCCATAATTCTTGTCTGTGTTGGCAACATGGCTTGGTACCTTTTATCAGTGAGGCATTCTCATCTGGCTTTCTCTGTGTCTGGTGGTGACTGCAGATTGAGCCTTTCCTCTTCCAAGATTTCTCCTGTTCTGGTTGCCCCACATATACTTTCTGCCTGGCAACTGGCCAGTCATCATTTTATTAAACCAATATAAGTGACAAACTTTATAGGGTACAAGACCATTGTCCCAAAGTACCCTACCTTCTCAGTTCAAACCGACGACATTTTGATCAGGTTCTGTAATCTGTTCTATGGACTTTAACTTTTGCAATTACTCTCTAGACTCCTTGACACAGTTCATTGACCTTTGGACCTTAGCATGTTAGGAATGCCTAGACAGTTTATGAAAACACACCTTGCTCAGCCCCATACCCAAGTTTTGCTTTAGGATGAGGGAAAATTTGCAATTCCTAGATGCTGCTGATGTAGGTGACTTCAAGACCATACTTTGCTAACTACTTGCCAAATCAGTAACTCCTTGTCTTCATGGTTGCAGATAGAAATCTTCTAGGCAACTCTTAAAACATCACAGACAAGGCTTTATTTCTGGATAAATTGTTGATTTTGAGTGACACTTGGTTCTTTGGGACCTCTTTGCAGTTCTGATAAGCAACTCTCATTTGAAGTTACTCTCCTAGAAGATGAGACTTCATTTTCTGTGACTGGCTTTCTAGAAACCTCAAGGGAATTTTCTTCACATAGCCATCTGTATGCATTCAATCAGTTATAGAGTAGTGAAGAGCCAATCAGAGTTGAAATATCTACTGCGTGACCTTGGGCATGTTATATCACCTTGGAACTTTAACAGTTGAAATAAGAGTTTAAACCTCTGTGACCTGTCACTTGTGATAAAGTATTAGATATTTTCTATTAGATATCTTATATTTTAGAAAGTCAATAGTTAATAATTTGCAGTAAATATGATCAATTCACTTGTTTGTTTGTTTTGCTACATGGGAAAGGTGATAAATGTCTCTTTAATGCAAGAGGGAATGAGTTTCTAGAAAATGATATATGTCATTTTAAGACAGGTATTTACTGTTATTAACTCCTAAAGATTACTACTCTTTAAATAAGCATAAGTCCAAGTTTCAGTGTAGAATATGTCAATCATTTTGTGATGTTTTACAAGGGAAATATTGTCATTTATCTAATGAAGAAAATCTATGTGCATAATAAATATTTTACTCCAATATTTCAGCAGAAAACCTGGTTAGCCAACAGACACCTGTCACTCTTTCTCACATGTAAGCATACGCTGCAAGAGTATGAGAACTCTAAGTATCCTTGGGGAAGTCCTAATGTAGTCTACGCCATTCACAGGTGGGATGCTAGTGTCAACTGCCAGAAGTAAATGACCTACTCCCCAAACTAGAACAGGACTCCTGCTTTCTCAGACACAAAATTTCTTGTTTACTGCTGGCCTGGTTAGCTTCAGCTATCAGCATAACAAAACCTAGACTTGTCTGAAAAGAGAGTCTAAGTGAAGAACTATCTAGATCAGGTGAGCATGTAGACATGACTGTGGGGTGTTATCTCAATTGCTGACTGTTGCATCATGTATGGGCTGGGTCCTGACCCATGTAAGGGTGAAGAAGGCTAACTGGGCATAAATTTCAAGCAAGCAAACAAGCAAACATCCATTTGTTTCTCTCTGCTCTTGACTGTGATATGATATTATTAGCTACTTGAGTTCTTGCCTTGACTTTCAATGATTACCAAAGCCTGCTTTTGTAAGCTGAATAAACTCTTTCTTACACTATGTCATCTCTTAAGAAATCTTGAATATAAGTCACATAACTTCAATTTATAATTATGATTACTTTAATCACTTTGGTATCTGATAATACATGTACATGTGACTTGATGTGTCTATTAGATTGCATTTAGATGCTATGTAAACATCTGAGAATGTTTTAATTATGTGTGAGTGTGAATATGGTAACTTGTTAGCATATGTATAAAGATAATTAGGAGAACAATGTGTTGTTATTCCATAACTCTTTATCATATATCCTGCATTTCTTAGGAAGAGTGGCATTCTCCCTTATGCCCTTTACAGATTCTGGGCTGAGAGAAAGTCTCCCACATTCAGGACTGTGTTAATAATAGTAAACAAAAATACTTCCCCATTCCCCAATATAATTTTGTTATCAAAGACTCTTTAATTACTTGTAGTTTTCACACTGTGTAAAAGTAAAAGTTTTATCTCTTTTCTGAGAGCGTTAGTAATAATATCTTTCAATGTTAAATGAAGAACTAACCATGGAAGAAACAGGTGCCTAAAAAGAAACATTAGGATGTTAGCAATATGACTCAGTGAGTCTGTGTTGAGTTGCATCACACACTACATTCTCTTGAATATATTTTTATAAAAGATCAGAAGCCCAGTGTTTACTCATTTAGAAATAAAGTTCATACAAGGTGAGTGCTGGAAATAAATGAAGACCTTATTTGCTACTTTCTGGAGTTCCTTTTCTAAAACAAGGGCTTGGATTGCTATTACAGAAAAATCAAATTTTAGGGTCTATGTTTATTTTATTTTTTTCCATTTTGAACAGAATGTGAAACTAGACGAGCATGACGTGGGATGTGCTCCTAGTTCTGCTCTCAGAATGTAATGTCTCATGTGGAGCTCAGTTCTCCTGGAACACTACTATGAATCCATCATTCTGTGAAATTTCAGGGAGACACAAAATGGGATTTCTGGCACTTCAGAAAGACATTTGCCTATATAGTTTTAAAATCATGATTATTTAGAGTAAAATCACACAGTGGGAGCATGCAGATGGGTATTTTCCATAGACAGAAAAGTTAAGGAGACACCACTAGCAGTCAATAAAGTCCACAAGCTTTAGCAACAAATTCATTGGCAGAACTAAGTAAAATATTTACATATAAATAGTTCAATACAAGTGTAATGTGTAAAGTCTTATGTAAACTTTAACATTTTTTTATCTCACAATATTTATCAGCTATTATCATGTTCATTTTTTTAAAAATTATACTTTTATGTCTTCCCTATGATTAGCTATTGGGAAAATTCCACAATCTCTATCTTTCATCATTCACCTTGATATAACGGGCTTATTGTAATTCAATTATTGTGTGTTTACCACTTCATTATTTCAAATTCTGTAACAACTTTGTAAGAGTCTATGAAGTAGAGATAATGGAATATCTCAGCCCCCACTTGCCCAAAATGTGTTAAATAATATTATGCTTATCTTCTGTGAGGAATAAGATATATTTTTGTGTGGAAGGGGAAGAAACAAGGAAAAAACACAGAGAAAACAATATAGGAACACGGACTACACCAGTCATGTCTCTGCTGCCATAATAAAAACACAGTGATCAACACAACCTAGAGAAGGAAGAGTTTATTTGGATTTATGGTTCCAGAGAGTTAAGTACATATGACAGAGCAAAGGTGTGGCAACAGGAGCCAGAGCTGAGGCTCACATCTTGAAGTACACACAGGAAGGACGAAAAGCCATATTGAAATAGTGTGAGTTTTTAAACTCTCAAAGCCCACTCCCAGTGACACATTTCCTCCAGCTAGGTCACACCTATTAAGTCTACACAAACAGTGCCTCGAATTTGGGACCAAGTATTCAAACATCTGAGCCTACCAGCGACATTCTCATTCTAAGCACCACAACTACAGACAGTGAAAGTAAGCAAAAATAGAAAATGGGGATTGGAGGGAGGCAGACTACATCTAGACATTTCCCGTAAATCTTTTCCTACACTCATATAAGTTGCTTATGTTTCCAAAGGAAGTAATTTATGACACCAGTAACCACAGCCATTGCAGAAGATGATACTCCCAGCAATCTTGTCTTTAGGTCAGATGCCAGAAAACTTCTTACTAGAACACACAATAAATATTTTAAACTTTTCTGATCAAGAGGCAAAATCAGGGAGGTTATGCAGTACATATATAACCATTTGAAATGTAGTCATTTTAAAATGTGAAAGTATTTTTACCTCATGGGTATAACAGAAATAGGAACAAGCTACATCAATCCTTTCAAATCTCTGTCCTATATAAACTATACAATTAATGCTTGGTGAAAATTAAATAGGCAAGAGCAGATTTTTCAAAAATTTGTTATTTTTGCTCCCCAGCACCACCACCATTTCCTATTAAAGTAACTATTTTAAAGTCGGAACAGAATGACACTAAAGTTCAAGATACTTTGCACACTGTTTGCATTACGAGAGAGGTGCACAGGAAGAGATGAATACAGATTTGCTAACAGTGGCAATGTAAACAGCAATGTGAAGCGTGATAGTAGGTAGAGAACGATTATCCATAGTAGCAGATAGGATGTAGTTCTTTAACTCTCAGTTATGAAATATCTTTAATAGTAAGTTAAGTTTTGTTCACAAAAGTTTCGGGCTAGGTGGCCTGCCTGCCCTGCGGCAGCGGTGGTTGGCCCTTTGTTCGCGAGACACCCAAGCAGCACGGAGACCAGATCCCGGTACCAGGAGAGACATCACCAGGGTGGGTGAGTTTCTGACTGCGGCAGCAGCCCGGGACAGGGAACTCAGACGTTGCTCAATCCTCCTGCACTCCTTGGTCAGTCTGCAGGGGCTATACTGCCCGATACTTCCTCTCTATTCATATCCCACCCAACTTGCATCCACGACCCTCCCCCACCTCCTCTGACCCCCCGCCCCGCCTTGAACCACACAACAGCTCCCAGCTCAGCCTGTTTGGGCGCTGGGACAGGGTCCGAATTGGGAGGGCAGCCAGGAGGGTAGTAGCTCCTTTGTCTAGGTGGCCTGCCTGCCCTGCGGCAGCGAGGTCGGCCCTTTGTTCGCGAGACACCCAAGCAGCAGGGAGATCAGATCCGGGTGCCAGGAGAGACATCACTGGGCAGATCAAGCTCAGCAGGACGGACCTTGCTTCCACACTGAAGAGATACACCCAGAGGCTCAGTCACAGCAAAAACTGGACCAAGACACCAGGCCTCTCTTGGCTTCATTTGAAAGAGGAGATGGGAAGGCGCCAATGCAAGAATTCCTCCAACAACCTGAAAGGCAACATGACATCACCAGAACCCAGGGATCCCGAAATAAGAAGAATTGTACACCCCTACTCCAGAAGAAGTAGAAGAAATCGACCCAAAAGTGAATTTTTTGAAAATAATAGAAGACCTTAAACAGGAGGTGAAAAACTGCCATAAACAATTAGAGATTACAAACAAAAAGGTAGAGGAAATGAATAAATCGCTCAAAGATACCCAAGAAAACCAAGAGAAACAAGAAAATGCAATCAAACAGGTAAGGGAAATGGTTCAAGACCTGAAGAATGAAATGGAAGTAATGAAGAAAACACAAACCGAGGGAAGGTTGGAGATGGAAAATCTGGGTAAATGAACAGGAACTACAGAGACAAGTACTACCAACAGATTACAAGAGTTAGAAGAAAGAATGTCAGACACTGAAGATACCATAGAGAAAATTAACACACTGATCAAAGAAAACAGCAAAATCAACAAATTCTCATCACAAAACATTCAGGAAATATGTGACACAATAAAAAGACCAAACCTAAGAATAATTGGGATACAAGAAGGAGAAGAAGTACAGCTCAATGGTTCAGAAAATATATTTAATAAAATTATAGAAGAAAACTTTCCCAGCCTAAAGAAAGATATTCCTTTGAAGGTTCAAGAAGCATACAGAACACCGAATAGACTGGACCAGAAAAAAAAACATCTCCTCGCCACATAATAATCAGAACACAAAACATCCAGAATAAAGAAAGAATATTAAGAGCTGCAAAGGAAAAAGGTCAAGTTACTTATAAAGGTAAACCTATCAGACTTACTCCTGACTACTCTATGGAAACCATGAAAGCCAGAAGGTCCTGGATAGATGTACTGCAGAAGCTAAGAGAACATGGATGCAAGCCCAGACTACTATACCCAGCCAAGCTTTCGTTCACTATAAATGGAGAAAACAAAATTTTCCAGGATAAAAACAAATTTAAACAATACGTAGCCACAAATCCAGCCTTACAGAAAGTAATAGAAGGAAAATCACAAACCAAGGAGACCAACAATGACCACAATAACTCAAACTTCTAGACACCCTTTACCAGCGCAACTAAAAGAAAGCAAACACACAAACCCTATGACTAAAAAAGTGACCAGAGTTAGCAACCACTGGTCATTAATATCCCTTAATGTCAATGGACTCAACTCACCTATAAAAAGACACAGGCTAAGAGATTGGATACGCAAACAGGATCCAACATTCTGCTGTTTACAAGAAACACACCTCAACCACAAAGATAGGCACCTACTTAGAGTAAAGGGATGGGAAAAGGTTTATCAAGCAAATGGACCTAAGAAACAAGCAGGTGTGGCCATACTAATTTCTAACAAAGTTGACTTCAAACTTAAATCAATCAGAAGAGATGGAGAGGGATATTTTATACTCATAACAGGAACAATTGATCAGGATGAGGTCTCAATCCTGAATATCTATGCCCCTAATATAAAAGCACCCACATATGTAAAAGAAACATTACTAAAACTCAAAGACACCATCAAACCGCACACACTAATAGTGGGGAGATCTCAACACGCCTCTTTCACCAATGGACAGGTCAATCAGACAGAAACCTAACAGAGAAATAAGAGAATTAATGGAGGTATTGAATCAAATGGACTTAACAGACATCTATAGAACATTCCACCCAAATAGGAAAGAATATACCTTCTTCTCTGCAGCTCATGGAACCTTCTCGAAAATTGACCACATCCTCGGTAACAAAGCAAACTTCCACAGTTACAAAAAAATATCCATAACCACCTGTGTCTTATCAGATCACCACGGACTAAAGTTAGAATTCAACAACAATGCTACCCCCAGAAAGCCTGCAAACTCATGGAAACTGAATAGTCAACTATTGACCCACACCTGAATTAAAGAAGAAATAAAGAAAGAAATTAAAGTCTTCCTTGAATTCAATGAAAATAAAGAATCAACATACTCAAACTTATGGGACACTTTGAAAGCAGTCCTAAGGGGAAAGTTCATAGCCCTTAGTGCCCACTTAAAGAAAACAGAGAAAGCATACATTGGAGACTTAACAGCCCACCTGAAAGCTCTAGAAAAAAAAGAAGCAGACTCACCTAGGAGGAGTAGAAGACTGGAAATAGTCAAACTGAGGGCTGAAATCAACAAAATAGAAACACAGAAAACAATCCAAAGAATCAATGAAACAAAAAGCTGGTTCCTGGTGAAAATCAACAAAATTGATAAACCCCTATCCAAACTAATCAAACGGCAGAGAGAGAATCTGCAAATTAATAAGATCAGAAATGAAAAGGGGGACATAACCACAGACATAGAGGAAATTCAGAGAATCATTAGATCTTACTACAAAAGCCTGTATGCCACAAAACTGGAAAATGTAAAAGAAATGGACACTTTTTTAGATAAATACCATATACCAAAGTTAAATCAGGACCAGGTGAGCAATCTAAATAGACCTGTCAGTCGCGAAGAATTAGAAGCTGTTATCAAAAACCTCCCTACCAAAAAAAGCCTAGGACCAGACGGTTTCAATGCGGAATTCTACCAGAATTTCCAAGAAGACCTAATACCTATACTCCTTAAGGTATTTCACAATATAGAAACAGAAGAGTCATTGCCAAATTCCTTTTATGAAGCTACCATCACTCTGATACCAAAACCACACAAAGACTCAGCCAAGAAAGAGAATTACAGGCCAATCTCACTCATGAACATCGACGCAAAAATCCTCAACAAAATACTGGCGAACCGTATCCAAGAATACATTAGAAACATTATCCATTATGATCAAGTAGGCTTCATACCAGAGATGCAAGGCTGGTTCAACATACGAAAATCTATCAATGTAATCCATCATATAAATAAACTGAAAGAAAAAAACCATATGATCATTTCATTAGATGCTGAAAAAGCTTTTGACAAAATTCAACATCCCTTTATGATAAAAGTCTTGGAGAGATTAGGGATACAAGGGTCATACTTAAATATAATAAAAGCTATTTACAGCAAACCGACAGCTAACATCAAATTAAACGGAGAGAAACTCAAAGCCATCCCACTTAAATCAGGAACACGACAAGGCTGTCCACTCTCTCCATACCTCTTCAATATAGTGCTTGAAGTTTTAGCAATAGCAATAAGACAACATAAGGGTATCAAGGGGATTCGAATTGGAAAGGAAGAAGTTAAACTTTCGTTATTTGCAGATGATATGATAGTCTACATAAGCGACCCCAAAAAACTCCACCAAAGAACTCCTACAGCTGATAAACACCTTTAGTAATGTGGCCGGATACAAGATCAACTCCAAAAAAATCAGTCGCCCTCCTATACACAAAGGATATGGAAGCAGAGAGGGAAATCAGAGAAGCATCACCTTTCACGATAGCCACAAACAGCATAAAATATCTCGGGGTAACTCTAACCAAAGAAGTGAAGGATCTATTTGACAAGAACTTTAAGGCATTGAAGAAAGAAATTGAAGAAGATACCAGAAAATGGAAGGATCTCCCTTGCTCTTGGATTGGGAGGATCAACATAGTAAAAATGGCAATCCTACCAAAGGCAATTTATAGCTTCAATGCTATCCCCATCAAGATCCCATTAAAATTCTTCACGGATCTTGAAAGGACAATAATCAACTTTATATGGAATAACAAAAAACCCAGGATAGCCAAAACAATCTTGTACAATAAAGGTACTTCTGGAGGCATTACCATCCCTGACTTTAAACTCTACTATAGAGCTACAGTAATGAAAACAGTGTGGTATTGGCATAAAAATAGAGAAGTCGACCAATGGAATCGTGTAGAAGACCCGGATCTTAACCCACAAACCTATGAACACCTCATTTTCGATAAAGGTGCTAAAAGTATACAATGGAAGAAAGAAAGCATCTTCAACAAATGGTGCTGGCACAACTGGATGTCAACCTGTAGAAGAAAGAAAATTGACCCATATCTATCACCATGCACAAAACTCAAGTCCAAATGGATCAAAGACCTCAATATCAATCTGAACACACTGAACCTGATAGAAGAGAAAGTGGGAAGTACCCTACAAGAGATGGGCACAGGCGATCGCTTCCTAGGTATAACCCCAGCAGCACAGTCATTAAGGGCAACATTGAATAAATGGGACCTACTGAAACTGAGAAGCTTCTGTAAAGCAAAAGACACTGTCACTAAGACAAAAAGGGAACCCACTGACTGGGGAGAAGATCTTCACCAACCCCGCAACAGACAAAGGTCTGATCTCCAAAATATATAAAGAACTCAAGAAACTAGACTTTAAAATGCTAATTAACCCAATTAAAAAATGGGGCACTGATCTGAAGAGAGAATTCTCAACAGAAGAAGTTCAAATGGCCAAAAGGCACTTAAGGTCATGCTCAGCCTCCTTAGCGATCAGGGAAATGCAAATCAAAACAACATTGAGATATCACCTTACACCTGTCAGAATGGCTAAAATCAAAAACACTAATGATAGCCTTTGCTGGAGAGGCTGTGGAGAAAGGGGTACCCTCATCCATTGCTGGTGGGAATGCAAACTTGTGCAACCACTTTGGAAAGCAGTGTGGCGGTTTCTCAGGAAATTTGGGATCAACCTACCCATGGACCCAGCAATGCCACTCTTGGGAATATACCCACGAGATGCCCGATCATATGACAAGGACATTTGTTCAACTATGTACATAGCAGCATTATTTGTAATAGCCAGAACCTGGAAACAACCTAGATGCCCTTCAATGGAAGAATGGATGAAGAAAGTATGGAATATATATACATTAGAATACTACTCAGCGGTAAAAAACAATGACTTCGCGAATTTTGCATGCAAATGGATGGAAATAGAAAACACTATCCTGAGTGAGGTAACCCAGACCCAAAAGGATGAACATGGGATGTACTCACTCATAATTGGTTTCTAGAGATAAATAAAGGTCAGTGAGTCTATAATTTGATATCCTAAAGAAACTAAATAAGAAGGTGAACCGAAAGAAAAACATATAGCTATCCTCCTGGTTATGGGAAGTAGACCAGATTGCCGGGCAAAAATTTGGGATCTTGGGGGTGTGGTGGGAGGGGGGGGTGAGGGGAGAAGGGGAGAGAAATGTGAGAAGGGGAGGATGGGGGGGACCTGGGGAAACGAGATGTTTGGGATAAAGGAAGGTTGGTTAGGGGAGCAGAGAAGCACACATCTTAATTAAGGGAGCCATCTTAGAATAGAAAAAAAAATAAAATAAAAAAAAACAGTTTCCAATAGAGAGAGCTTAAACTGCCTAACAGGTACTCAAACAGGTAAAATATAAATCAACAGGTAAAGTATACAATAATCAACAAACACAGTATATTAATTATAATGCAGCTATGGCAAGTGTGCATATTAAATATAAAACTTATTCTACAACATTTTTATAAAAAAATGCTGTTTATGGCAAAATCTTCTCAAGTTTTGCCAATTAAGATATTAAACTCTTAATTTAAACCAGTAGCCTGTCTGGTACAAAAGGGCAGGATAAAAGCTAAAAAAATGCCTTGATCCCCAGATGATTATTGCTACAATTCACACAACTGTATTTTGCTAATGTTATAGCAAAAAAAATCCCTTAAAGGATTTTATGCTAAATTTTACAAATGGCTCTTCCAATGGAGGAACTGCATATATGGCTAATAATAATAAAAAAAATATTATGGAGCATAATAAGGCTCCTTGTAAGCAGCTTATGAAACTTGCAAGTAGATCCAGATGCAAACGGATCTGACATGATAACACCAAGCTGACCTTTGCTAGGGCAAGGTGGAAAAGCCCTTGCAATGCATTATGAAAAACCCGACCTATATATATTTGGGGTCGAGGATATGTTTATGCTTTTTCACAGAAAGAAAATAAAAGCTGGGCCTGATGTCGAGGCTGCGCTGCGGACACAGAGGGAGTTCCTGAGGCGATTGCAGAGAGGTCCTTAGTCTGGCTTTTTCTGCCCCCAAGGAGAGGAGTCCCTGATAACAGAACCTGCTGCTCCACTCTACAGGGTGTCAATTCTGCCTCCTGAGTCCAGGGAGACCCGGCTGAGATAATGCCAGGATGTGCTTCAGATAGCTGAATCCAGCTCACCTCACCCAGGAATCCCACCGGCCCTGAAGCACAAGTGCTAAACTGCTTCTGCAGCTTGAACTCTGGTCTGCTTTGGAGCTGAGATGCAGACTGGACATCAGACTGTTTTAATCTCTGGGACACAGAACTCATTTTAATTAAAATACTAACCTCTTCACTTAAGAAGGGGGAAAGATTGGAGTTCCTGTGACTGTTGCTCAGAGTCCGGAAATGGTGGTATTTGACAACAATGTATGTCATTGTACTCTTACTGAAATTGATCTAATGATATTTGTAACTGCTTATAGATGTTGGGAAAGGTTTGACACATGCTGTAAAGTGTTTGGGTTTAATGCATATGTTAAGAATTTTAGATTTTGATCCCTTTTTCACCTCCCTAATTGATGGCAGGCAAGCACACGTAACTTTTTGTGGAGTAGGCATTTAGGAAGGAGGACATACCATGGGCCAGACTAAAAGGTGAATACTGGGTTTGGAAGGTGCCCCTTTCTTCTTGTCTGGAGATGGAGTTATTGGTGCCAAAATTATATCATATCTTTTGTTTAAGGAGCACCTCACAGATTTTTCATTAATGATAGATACAGGGGCCCAATGACGGGAGTTAGTGTGGATCCTCACCTAAATTTCAAACCATACAGAGGCCGTACAGGCCGGCTCAACATGGCATGGTTTTTAGGTACGAGGGCGCTCTCCACATAGCCTAAGACAGGGTGCCCTGTGATCTGCTTACTTTAATCCTACTAGATACTTTTTATTTGAGAAGCTCCAAGAAACTAATGCTACTCATAAGGCACCCTCTGTTCCCAGGAGAGGTAAATTGCTTCACCAGTCGAGAGGAGGGTCTCTCCTTGTCCCAGTCCCTTCTCCTTTAGATCTGACACCATGGTTGACTCTGTCTTGGTGCCCTCCACCTATAACTACTTGCCTTTATATAAGAAAGGAGGAATATGTTGGGAGCCGTTTTCCCCCCCTAAAGATTGTTACAGAAACCATCACCTTGGGGAGCCTGCAGGGAACCCCAAACCCATAATTATGTTAAGAATAGTCCTATTGGCAAAACCTGCCCCACACCCAATTAGCTATTCGCTAATTGCTAATCGAACCTAATCTGATAGCGGAACTGCCTTAAATTCCAGCTATCCAGGGAACTAGGTGTGGCAACTCCTGACTTCTTGGCCTACCTGACCGGATGTAGGTTACGTGACTGGGACCACGCGGCCAGATTCCATGCTCCTGTGCCCTGCTCCCCAAGCCCTCATTCAGGGGGTATATAAGTTGTTACCCTGTCCCTAATAAACGGAGGCTTTGACAAAAAAAAAAAAAAGAAATCTCAGCAGAATGAAAGAACAATGCGAGGCGTCAGCGCGTTGGGAGGGCGGGAAGATGGTATCTCTCACTGTAACTCCAGCAGGGCTCCCCAGAACACCTACAGGTTAACCGCCTTCATCATCTGGATCTCTAGCCTTTCCTAATAGGTGATGAGGCTCAGAGAAGAGGGAAAATGGTGAGTTTTGGGCTCATTGGAAATTGGCAGGTATAGAAAAGGAAATTTCGCTTGGTAATCTCTAAGCTCCTAAGATTGCAATTGTTATAAAGAGACGGCCAAATGATAATAACGGAGCGATGTGTCTTTGGGATTGACTGAGCGTGACTCTCCGTGAAGAAGAAAAGACTTTTCTCCCCCTTCACAACCTCACCTGCTAATCAGGCACACAACACACTGTACTTTGTTCTGAACAGCTTGTTGCCACTTCTGAGGTTATGTTCGAGGAATGATTTAAGAGAACAAGAAAAGGCAGGTTACCAAACAGAGTGTGTAGTATGATCTGAACAACCACATCTGAAGCGTGGCCGATGACCGACCGTGAGAAGAGAAGGAAGGAAGTGTGGGAAGGAGAAACCACAGAGGGGAGGGCAGTGGAAAAGCAAGGACAGAATGAAGCCCAGTAAGCATATGGCGTGCTATATGAAGACCAGGACTCAGTTGTGGGCATGGGCATTTTGATAGTCTCTCCTCTTACTGTTTTGTTTATCTGTATTTTTTATGCTTTCTGTAGTAAACCTCTATTCATTTATGAGCAAAAAAAAAAAAAGTTTCAGGAGAGATAACTATTTTTTATTCCACACTGCAAAACTATGTGAAATAATTACCAAAATATTGAAATGTACTATTGTGGAAAGAAAACCATATATTTGTATCTAGAAATTTTGGGGCACATTGTCAACTGTAGAGCAAAAATACATTATCTTGAAGATTAGACCATATGGTAACTAAACACAGGCTTAACTCTCTCTTTCTTTTTTCTTCCTTTTATCTTAGAAAAAGAAGAACATAGTAAGATCTTCTCCCATTGGCATTTATGAAATTATGTAGTTTGTCTTAATTAAGGATATAAAAAAGATCTTGATTTTTTTGAATCCAAGAAGGTGGTAAAATATATAAACAAGGCAGGAAAGGATAAAACACATAATAAACATTTTTTGTTAAAGCAAACTGAAAGCTATGAAATATTGTATGTCATAACTTTGGGTGGAGTGAAATGTGCCAAGCTACGTGCTGAACCACTAGTACTAGCAGATGAAGATGCTGTTTGGGGTTGCTGTGGTTTGAATGCAGATGACGCCGTACATGTGTGAATGCTTGTTACCCAATTAGTTAAACTGTTTGAGAGGAATTTGGAGGTGTGGTCTTATTAGCTGATGTCTGGCTTTGGGAGTAGACTTTAAGTTTCAAAGACCCATTCCAGGACGAGTGTCTCTCTACCTCTGCCTGCTGCCTGTTGGATCAGGATGGAAAGCTCTCAGCTACTGCTCCAATGCCATGCCTGTCTGCTTCCTACCTTGAAATTCATTGATTAACCCTTCAGAATTGAATGCTTTTTAAAAATAAGTTGCCTTGGTCATGGTGTCTCTGCACTGCAACAGAATTATAACTAAGACAGAATTTGATGCCACAGGTGGAATATTATTATGACAGGTTTAATCATGCTGTTATTTGGAGGGATATGAGAGACTTTGAACTAGAAAAGAAGTTGAGTGCTTTAAGTGGGACTTAATAGGATATAATTGTAGGAATACGGACGGACTATAGTAGTGCTGCATTTGATTTGGACTGTGCAAGCCCAGCTCAAGAAGTTTCAGGGGGATGAATATTGGTAGCTGACCTAGAGATCATTCTTATGATCTTTTGGCAAAGAATGTGACTGCTTTTTGCCCTAGTCCTAAAAAATCTGCCTGGGGATAAATTGAAGAGTTTTAGATTAATGACATTGCAAAAGAGATTTATTTCAAGACACCCTGTATTGACTATGTCATGTGATTATTAATGATCACTCTTATGCAGATCTATAATAAAAAGGAGAAAATGGGCAGAGAATTAAGAAATGTACAGTTTGAGGGAAAAAGTAACACCAAGAAATGTAATGTTTGAGCTAAGTCTTGTACTCAGGGAGATAAGAAGTTTAAAGAAAAGCCTGATGCTTAATGGAATAATGGGAGTGGTGACCCCTGTAACCTATGAAAGATACAAGCCTGAGGGATTTCCTTGAAACCATCAACAAGTCAGAGCTAATGCAAATGCAAGTCATAAAGGGACCACCTTTTAGCCCAAGTAAGAAGCAGAACTTGGCAGCTTCAGCCATGTGAGTCAGAATTTAGAGTTAGGAAGGAAATAAAAAAGGAGTTATGGAATCTTCTTCCACAAGGGAAGGCCCTGAGGTCAAGCATCTGGCAGAGAAGTCCCTGCATGGAGGCCATTGTTTGTGAAGCTGTGAAGGTAAAGCCTAGATTAGGTTTGTCAGGTTCAAAAGGAACAAATGACTAACTGCAGTCCCATTAACAAACCAAACTGCTTGCTGGCCTCTGGGCTCTGTCAATACTGTAAGTACCTGTTATGGAGTTTTTGCTGACATTCTGGTTTTTCTCACCCTGCCCAATACCCTGAACACTGGCTCATGGGCTTTCTTTCCCGAAGTGTCTCATTCTTACTTTACCCTGCCATTTCGATCATGTGCCCTCTTGACGCTCTTGGTCTTCCTATCTTGCTTTCCTCTTCTCTCTCCTCTCATGCCCTGGTTCATTCTACTGGCCATGTTTAGCCCATTACTTCACTCCTTGCTTTGGACTCTTCCAGATGTCTCTGGCTATACTTTCTCTCATATCTACAATAAAACCTTCTCTCAACCACACCTTGGAACAGTCATGCCCTTACTTCATAGAGCACTGGAGACCCCAATATGTTAGAATTATCAAAGTCATGTAATACCTGCCATGTAAATCTGATGATAAGGTGTGGAATCAGCCCAAGAAGGAGAAGTACGTTGTAATCAATGAATCTGAAAGGAGTTAGAGATCTGGAGTACTTCGACATCAGACATAGAGATGAAGAATTTGGAGTTTGCCATGCTGGATTTTTGGTCTTACTTTGGTCTTGTACTTCCTCACTGTGTTCCATTTTATTTTTTTTTAGCTTGGGAATGTATATTCTGTACCATTGTATTGTGGAAGTATGTGGTCTACTTTTTCATTTTGATTTTTCAAGGGCTATAGTTAAGGAATTGCTTTGAGTACCACAAGAGACAATGGACTGTGGACTTTTAAACAATGTTTAGATTCTAAAATACTATGAGAACTAATGAACTTAGATTGAATGTACTTTGCATTATGATATAGCTACAAGCCTCTGGGATTCTTGGAGCAGAATGTAATGGTTGAATTAGAATGGTGCCCATAGGTTCGTATATTTTAATTCTTAGTCACCAAGGAGTGGAACTCTGTGAGAAGGATTAGAAGGATTATTAGATGTGTCATTGTTGAAGGAAGTGTGTTACTAGGAGTGAACATTTCGGTTTCAAAATTCCTTTTCAAGACCAGTGTCCCCCTCTCTTTGCCTGTTGCCTGTGGTTCAGGATATAAAGCTCTCAATCACTGTTCCAGCTCCATGTCTTGTCTGTTTTCCACCATGATAATCGTGTGCTAACTCTATCAAACTGCAAGCAAGCCCCCAATTCAAAGTTTTAATGTTTTCTTCTTTAAGAGCTGTCTTGGTCATGGTACCTCTTCACAGCAATAGGACAGAAAAGTAGACAAGTGTGCTTTGGGATGTGGAGTCTTTCAAGGGGAAAGTCATAATCTGACACAAAACTAACACTTTAGCAATTTTCTTTCTACAAAATTTTTATGACATCTTGTTACATTCAATGTTGCAATGGAACATTGGCTATATAAAGAGACAACAATAGAGAAATGTAAAGAACATGTCTTCTCCATTCAGACATCCTCTCAGTTAGGGTAGGCATTTGGAAACACTGACAAATTATCCTCCATGCAAACTTGCTCCTTGTAATGTAAATATGAAAGTTAAACATTGGAATAAGGCCACTTGTTTGTTCCTGGCTGCTCAGTCCCAAAATAATTCCACAGAAACTATATTATTTAAATCACTGATTGGCCCATTAGCTTTAACTTCTTATTTTTTAACTCTTACATCTTAATTTAACCCATTTCTAGTAATCTGTGTATCATCACGTAGCTGTGGCTTACCGACAGGATTCTGACTGGCATCTGTCTCTGGTAGGGCTACATGAGCTCCCTAACTCGTCCTTTCTTACTCCCAGCATTCAGTTTAGTTCCCCCCCCGCCCCCAGCTAGCTCTGTACCCTGTGCAGGCCCAAGACAGTTTCTTTATTAACAAATGGTATTTGCAGAATACAGAGTGGAATCGCACATCAGTTAAAGAAGTTTGAAATTTTGAAAAGGTGCCTGAGTTACGAATACTCCACTATTTGAGGAACTTATTTCTCAAGGGTATTTATTTCATTTTAAATTTTCCTTTTCTTTCTTTTTTTAAAATATAAACGACTCTTGGCATATTCACTGCACATAGTAATAGGTTTCTTAAAGGTATTTTCACACAAAATATATCATTTCTCTTATATGCTTAGACTGTGTGTGTCTGCACTTCCCTTTTTCTCCTTCCTCTCTCAATCATCAAGAGTAAATTTAGAACACATGAGTGAAAGATATTATAGTTGTCTTTCTGAGTCTGAGTCTTACTTATTTTACTCACTATAATCTACAGTCACTTTCATCTTTCTTGTATATAACATAATTTTATTCTTTGGAGATGAATATAATTCTATCATATTCATATATCTATATCTATTTCTCACATTTTCTTTCATCTTTGGTAAAATACCTAATCTGATTTGGGAGCTTGTCTATTGTGAAGAATTCTGTAGGAAACATAAATGAATGAGTATCTATCATATGTTGAAAACTTGCTCTTTTACACAGACATAAGAGCCACTTAGAATTAAAGACTTTATTGCCATGTAGTGATCAGGAACCCTTGCTGATGTGAGGAAACCTGTGTTTCATATTGATTCTTTCTGATTTTGCATGTAGTTCTTTGGCAATGGTAAATACAGGGCCCTCCTATACTATCACTAAAACAAGTGCAGTCTACCTCTCTGAATGTGCCATAGATACCTAAACAATCAGATAGATGGTCTGTCTGATTTGAATTCTGCTGATATGCAATATCCATATTGCTATAAGGTGAGAAATATTGATTTAAAAAGATATTTGCTAAAGAAAAAAGTAAAATATCAGCAAAATTCTTCTATTGTCTCTGAAGTGATATGTACTCACTCTCTGAACTGAATTATTCTTAGACATACATTGATTTGTTTTTAATTGTTTTAACACACACAATTAAAACTTCAGCACCACCAAATGTGACGTACTCTATGTGGGCAATTCTCCAAAAAAACATCACTTATTTTATTCTTTTAAAATATTGGTCATGAAGCCTGACAAGTTTACTTGGGTTAACATCCTTTCTTTAGCATCGACTGCAGATGTGTTCTATGGATGACAACTGAGACTGTGGTTTCTTCTCAGGAATGGAAAGAGAAGAACCAGAAAGGGGAGGGAAGCATGGGAAAGGGGAGAAAAGAGAGAGGAAAGAGCCAAAATGAATGAGTTAGGAGTGAGATTGAAGAGAATAGGAGGAAGAGAGAAGAGAATGAGGAACAGCTGGGTTAGATAGTACAATGGACACAAAGCCTGTGTGGCCCCAAATACCCATGATGACACTGAGAGATGAATACAAAGGAAACAAATAGGCCATGAGAGTAGTATCCACATGAAGGTAATAGACCCCTTTAGAAAGAGGCTGGAAGATTAAGTAGTTCTGTTGGCAGAGGTTTGGACTCTGCAGCTAGCAAGAGTGTTCTTGCCTTAGTGACCACAACAATAATGATATCCTTATTTCAAGCTTCCAAACTCCAAATATATAAGCACTATATTTCTGTTGTTTATAAGTCATCCATGCTATTGCTGTTAAGCCATTCTAGGCAGAGAAAACTCTAGTGCATCAATAATGAAGAGTTACTCCATATTTCCAAGAAAGTGCTATTTATATTATTTACTTTATGTGTTATAAATATAACTTTACTCATATCATATGTTGCATACTATACTTTTTATATTACACCAGTCATTGAGTTTTGTAACTAGTCAAGTTAGCTCTCTCCAAAGACAGCTTTAGGGAAATATGAACAGTAAGTACAGGTCTCCAGCATGGGGAGTAAAGCCCTAGAGTTCTGAAGGAAGTCGTAGGCAGCTTGTCACAGCATCCATTCCAACATCAAAATGAAGAGATTACTTTTATTTGCAACCCAAGTCACTTATTTTTAAAATGAAGCCATTGCTTTTTAATTTCTACCCTCACTGGGAGTACTGAGCAGCTGCTTTTCATTGTACAGAGTATGTATTTCAACTACCGTGAAGAGTGGGTTTTCTAAGTAACCGAGAACCAGTTGACAGTCCTGTGCCACTTTTATCCAAGGTTCTGAAAGTATTTCTCTGGTGTTTCTTGAATGAAATGATCAACACTAGAAAAAAGGCAGTAATTCTACAGAGCATTGTTTCATTGATGATGCCAAAAAGAAGTGCTAGGTAACAGCGAAGGGAAGAGAGTCATATATTTTAACTCCTGAGAAAGGCCAACTTTTTCACAAGCATTGTATTTTCACTTCACTGTAAACTGTTGACAAACCTAAGCACAGATATAAAACACATTTTGAGAACATACATTAGATTCCTAAACCATATGTTTTATTTTCCAAGGGGGCTAAGTCTTCATGGAACAGAAAATTTATTTATTTATTTATTCAATGCTAATAACAAAAGTTCTGAGATGTGGAGAGACTTCCATTCTCCATGGGAACAGTAAACCCAGTGGCCTCCCTTTGGTGACCAAATCACAATAGGAGTCTTGAGAAGCCAGGGTGCTTTTCCTGATTTCCTGGTTTTAAGTATACTGAAGATCAACCACTACATCCGCTTACACCATAGATTCCCCTAGTTTCTTCAAACTACAGAGGAATCGTAGTCTCTGTGTTGCTGTTTTGATGAAGACATTACTGTACTCTCTTCTTTCCACCCATCTATAGCACTCTTCCTTTTATAATCCAACAGGAAGAATAAGAACACAATATTAAAAACAGATGACTTTAAATGAAATGAACTAATAAGAAAATTGCTCTCCTAACTTAGAGAAAATATTTTATATTTCAGACATCCTTGCATTTTGTGGATGTATCCATAGATTTTAAATTTGCCACTATAAAAATATTATATATTTGCTTTTTAGGAGACCTAGGAAAGAGCTTATTTATTCTTAGTTTCACTTCCAATATAAAGTACTTCCCTGAGCATTACAAGCTGATCACACCAGTGGCTCATAGAAGGGTGGGTGTTTTATAGTCATAGAGATGGGCAGACCAGAATTATAAAACTTGATCCATCAAGTTATGGGATATTTTATAGCAAAAATAAAAGATGCTTTGAGTTTGAGTAGGCAAAAAATGTCTTTAAATATGATACCTTTACAGGGAATATAGTCTGACTTGAATGCATAGGAGAGAGTAGCAGAGTTCATTACTAGTAAAATTGCCCTGCACATTTTTTTGTTTGTTTCATTTTGTTCAACATGAAATAAGAAAGTAAAACTTTGACCAGGACTTAGACTATGTTTTCTATAATGCCATGTTGAAAATGATCTCAGTATTTGTGTAGGCTCTCTCATTCTTTAGGTAGAAGCAAAATTGGTGAACTTTTATAGGAAGGTTAGCCTCTAATGAATCCTTCCAGTCAAGACTGCAAGTTCCATAAATCTTGAGCGAAAATGGGAACTACTTTTCCACCAACTGTGGGAATTGCGGATGCCCAGGTATAGCCAGATTTCTAACTTGACAGTTTCTGCAAACCATCTTTCCGTATTTTATCTCTTTGGGGGTACTTAAATGCCTACCTTAGGAGATACAATTAAACTGCAAATATTTTTTGTGCCAAAAAAGGCTTGTAAGAAATATTTCTATATCTGTAACAATAGTCCAAATGAATTAGCCTGTATGCCTATATCCTACATAATATAAAGTATCTAAGCTCTTTTTTTCATTATTTTTACTCTTATATTAATAAGTCATATGTTCATAAATTCTGGAATAAGGAATTAAAACTTCTCCTTGTCTATATCTGCATTTGAGTAGCCTCGAGTCTTAGAATTATGGAACTTGTGATGGATCATTACCTTTCTAGTTTACTTGAACTAAAAAAAGATCTAATTGTACATTTTTTGCAAGATTTCAAATCAATAACATCTGCTATCTTAGCCATGGATGATTTAATTTTTTAACACGTGCTTCCAACCTTTAATTTTCTGCAAAGCAGCCACATCAATTATTAATTCATCTGTATTTCCTCAAAGCGAGTCAGACTTAAGATCCTTCATAAATATTTAAGAATGCTGCTGCAAAATAAACAAAAACTTTACTTAACTTTTAATTGCAAGTTTGAGAACCTGTGATTGAAAAAGCATCAGAAAGTGACACAAACATGGTCTTAGAAATCCAGAGGTATAAACAGACAGAAACACAAATAAGCAGAGATTGGAAGATGTGGGAAGCCGGACTTCTACCATAATCTATACTGCATGTTTTACAATATGACTCTCATTGCTGCACATTGAACTAGTGCATAAATAGACATGCCAAATTTGACTCAGGCTCACAGCCCCTCTTCTTTTCTTATAGCTTACATTCCCTTCCCCAACAGACGCACAACACATATAATCTTACTATTAATACTTGGCAAAGTGACTGGAATTTATAAAGATAGACTGCATGTATCTAAAATCATGAGGAATCATTTTAATTTTCATTTTCATTAAAAGTTTAGGAAAACATAACTTAGCAGAACATGCAATTTAAATCAGATACAGATTATTTTACAATAATAACCCTTTTTATAGATCCATGATCATTTGTGAGATTTAACATTTTTTTTTTAGTATAGAACATTTGACCAAACAATGTTTTTTTCTTTTTTTAATCAATGTATGGTCTTACTCAATTTCATTAAGTTACAAATCTTTCAAGAAAGATGCTGGTATTTATTGCTTTTCCACTCAAAAGATTACAAGTATCCCTAATCCTTGAGAATTTGCCTTGATTTGGAAGAAAACTTTTAGAGATGTAATTACCTTAAACTAAGGTTACATGGATTAGGGAGAGTGTTAATAGATTATGACTGATGTCTTTGTGGAAGAATTTTGATAGAAGTCACAAAACACCACAGGGAGAACTCTGTGTGATACTGAGGCAAAACACTGCTCTGTGAGTCTAGAAATGGCAACAAGGATATGAGCTGCAGGAGCATCTCAAAGAAGTACCGAGATTCTCCCCTAAAGACTCGAGAGACAGCATTGCCCCATAAAGTTCTGATGTCAGACATTTAGCCTCCAGAACTGTAAGGATAAACTTCTGCTGTTTCAGGTCACCCAGGATGTGACACTTTGTTATAGGAGCCCAGGGAACGATATGGACTCGATATGCAAGATTCTGTCTGTTTTAAACTCTGAGCTAATTTATGTATACTATATGCAGAATACTTTTACAGTTAAAATGATTATAAAGCAAATGTCCATCTTAACTCCCTGTAGGAGAAACAGCACAATGCTACCTCTTCTAAATGCTCACATGTGCTCTCTTCCTATCACACCTTCTCCTTCCCTATTTGCTTTATCTCTTCCACAGCCTCCTTGCTTTCCCCACAACCTGATATACACACAATTGCTTTTCTATGTAATTCTCCTACTAATCATATTGAAATCAGTATAGTTCGATCATCTAACTTAAAAACATTAAATAAAGAAATAAATATGCTTGATAGAACTTGTTTACACAAATTTACTTTATTAACTAATAAATATACATTGAAACCATTACAAAAGGCATATTTTAAATAATCATGTTCAATCAATTATTTTATCCTATTTTAGTACTAGGGCCACACTTTATGAATGTTATTTTACAGAAGAGTAATATAATGCTAATCATTCCACTTAAAAAACATATGATTTAAATCTGATACAGATTATTTTATAATAATAATAATCCTTTTTTATAGATACATGAGCATTTGTGAGATTTAACAAAACATTTTTTTTATTATAAAACATTTGACCAAACAATGTTGTTTTCTTTTTCAATCAATGTATGGTCTTACTCAATTAACATATAAACATGAGATGCTACACGTTTTATTTTTTGTTACATCCTAAGGCTTATTCAAATGTGCCTGGTTTCAAGACTTACCCACTTTCTGCATATGAACTCCTACTGACATGTTCATGCTTACTATGAAGGGAAGCTTCACAGGTTTATTTGGAAGCCAGCTATTGTCGTATTATGTTGCAGTGGGCTGCAGAAGGAGGCAAAAGGATTCAAAGTCCCCCATTTCATTTAGTAATGAAATGCCCGTGGATGTAAAACTTGAAGATACCTTGAACGGCCTTGTACCAAGACTCTTCTCTACTTTCCAGGAATCCTAGTGTTCCCAGAAAGGAAAAAAAATAAAAAAATAAAAATAAAATAAGGATTTATCCCAGATATAAAAAAAAAACGACAAATTTCATTCAGAGGAAGAGACTGATTCCCATATGAAAGGCACATATAAAATTTCTAGCGGTGTGGCTTGGTGTATAATAATAGTCCTAGCTCATGTAATATAGGGAAGACAATCAAGAATACAAGTTCAGCCTCAGCTACAGGGCAAGTTCAAGGATAGCCTTGTCTCTATGAAACAACAAACAAACAAGCACAGAACTAGATTTTTTAGGTGGGGAATCCTCAAAGTTAGAGATGAGAAAATTGTATTAGAATTTTTGAGACAATAAACCTAAATAATATTTATCACTTAAATGTTAGTGATTGTAACATTTGACCCATTGATATTAGTCTTGGAAAAAATATCATTTCATATATTTATATATTAAATGCTGTTTAGTAAAGGAAATGTAATTGATCATTATGAGTACACTGACTCAGCAATAATTCAGTCACTATTTATAGATTCAAAAGCACTAGAATTGCACAATTGTATTCTACAGACTGTGGCTTTAAAATGTTAATGAAAAAGGTAAGAAAGAACTAAAGAACTTATAATATTTAGAGATTACATCTCCCATGTTAAATAGATGAACTAAACCAAATGTCACCCTTATAGTTTAGATTAGGTTAATTTGTTTTAAAAATCATTTAGTTTAATATAATTATAAAAATACTACATTTCTAAATTAATAATTTTTGAGTTTTGATTTGTCTATTGCTCAGAAAAAGATTTTTAAACCTTGGAACCTATATGAAATTCACTTATTTGTGGGGAAAGCATTCTTTCTTGTTATGGTTTTAAAATTATTTATAAGAACATAAAATTAAAATATGGGAAAACAACATTCATAAATTATGATATCCTTTATAAAACAACATATTAAAATTCTAGTTATAGCAACATTGGTATATTAAAGATCCTCGGCAATAGTATATAATTAGTTTTCCACATTACCATGTTTGGGCTCAGAGAACATTGAACAAAGAAAATCTGTATTAAAAAAAGCGTTCCTAAATGAAAAGGGCACTTTTGTATTCTTTATATTTGGGCATATGTGGTAGTTGGCTCTTTTTCAAATATGTCTTCTAAGAAATTGTTCCCTCTTGCTTCTTCAAGGATTCTAGTACATTTTACATTTCATGATATGGACATTTTCATTTTTTAAAAATTTAAGTTTCTATGAATATGAATCTTTGTACTCAATTTTTTTCTGATTTCTTTTTGATAGTAGATTATCTATCTTTATGTAACTTTTGTTTCAATTGTATTGATTGTTTTTGTCTCATTACCTGTGAGTTGTCGAGGTGTTATTAATTGATCATCTCTTGAAGTGTCCTGGCTTTCCTCAGTTGTATTAGTTTTTTGTGTGTGAATTTTCCATGCAACACTAATAGAATAACTTTAAATTTTATGCACTGCATAGCACAAGCTTAAGAGTTTTATTTCTTCTCTCAGACACTCCAGCAATTGCCTCCCTCTGTTCCCTATTGCTTGGCTCTGGAGGAAATGAAGTTCCTTACAGGCTACACAGATCAATGACTAATCCCAGTTCCACTTGACTCAATAAACCACTCCAGAATTCTGGATTTTAGTGTAGATCTTGCTTGGAGGCTTCCGCCTTGCACATATCAAGGTCACTCTGTCCCACGGTGAGTGGCAAATGTCTTCAGGACAATAGTGGAATTCTTTTAATCAGCACCAATTTGTGCTTTCTGCATTCTGGCTTTGCCATCTCCTCTCATTTACATAGACTTCTGTTACTTCCCTCAACCTCAATAACATTTAAACACTTTGGCATGCTTCTTAATTTCTATATGCTAGTTGCCAAGGGCTGAGAAACAGGGCAAAAGATGATATATTAATAAAAATTATTTAATTAACAGAACTAAGTTATTAAATATAACTTCAGGGAGTGAATGTGAAGAGAATGTGACCTTGTCAGGGACAATTTAAGGATAATAAGCACAAGTGATGACAGCTGAAAATGGTAGAAAGAGGCACATTTATGGGACTTTTCTACAGATAGTGGAAAATTAGAGAAGAAGTTAGAAGAGATAGCCTTAGTGGGAGGCTGTAGTGGTACCTGATTTCTATGGCATCAAGGAAGGCTGCTAGGATTAAAGGTGTGTGTTGCCATAATCTTGATGTGGGATTTCACTCTGTATGCTGTGAATATCATTGGTTAATAAAGGAGCTGTTTTGGGCCTATAGCAGAGCTATAGGGAAACAGAGCTAGGCAGGGAAAACTAAACAGAATGCTGGGAGAATGGAGGCAGAGTCAGGAGAAGTCATGGAACTACCAGAGACAGACACTGGGAACTTTACTGGTAAGCCATAGCCTTCTGGTGATGCATAGATTACTACAAAGGGGTTAAATTAATATGTAAGAGTTAGTCAATAAGCGGCTAGAGCTAATGGGCCAAACAGTGATTTAATTAATATAGTTTCTGTGTGGATATTTTAGGGCTAAGGAGCTGGGACTAACTATTGGCTTTCCCCCAACATAATGTAGTCTGTAAGGCTGACTAGTGGGATTGTTTCACTCTCAGATCTCCAGGCTGTCTTCATTTATTAAAATATATTTGAAATGCCACTACAGGAGACAGTTAAGTAGAAGCTAAGACAGGAAAGGGGGCTAGTGTGCTTAGTGTGCTAGTGTGGAACAAAGAGGCTATAGCTTAAGAGAATAAATGGGAACCCCAAACAAGCTGCTGCAGTAGCCCCCAAAGTGGGTATGTTAAAGAGTCTGAAGGAGCTAGCACAAGAAAAATGCACTGGATTTGATACCTGGTTATGCACAGTCTCCCTAATCTTCATCAATGACAGCCCCATCTAGTTTCTCAGCTAAAAACCTTGCAGCTATCCTTGACTTAACAGCCATCCTTCACAAGATCGATCCCCAATGCATGGAGAGATTGTCTTTGGCCTTCAAGTCTGAGCACGTCTATACTAGTCCTTGGCACTCCTCATTTTAAAATTGTAAAAGAAATGATCTCTCTCTAGAGATGAACAATTCTAGTATTGGACACTCCACGCCATTATGCTCCCACACCACTTCTTATCTCCAGTGTACTGGATACATTCATTTACTATGTTTGCTCATCTGTTACTTTTCACTAAAATATGCACAGCTCAGTGCACAGCATGTTGCCACTCACCACATTCCTGAGTTATAGCCCCCACACTCCTCCAAAACATGCTTTTCCTGGGGTCCTGACTAAAGATGTTAAACAAACTTTCAACACAAGATTATAAGGCTCCATTTTTCATTGATTCAGGACAAAGTACTCACCAAGTAGGGAAAGAAATTTTAATTTATAAATAATTGCATATATTCAAAGACTCACAGCAGGCCCTTTCAGTTTTATTGGAGTTTTACATATAGTGCAAGTTGGCCAGGGACTCACTCTCTTCTTTCTTTTCTGTCTGCTTCCCAGGTGCTGGGATCACAGATGTGAATCACAACCTATTAATGAAATATGTCTTTTGGACAAGTTCGTTCTATACATGTAACATGGAAGTGTATATATATTTGCTAATAGTTGTGGCATAAGTACTCAACATTTTATTGATGAAAAGTGGCAATTAATTTCATTATGTAAGTAATTCATAAGGAATTCACTTTAGTTTTAAAATTATAACTGTCTTTTAAATTGAACAAATTATGGGGCTGACGAATGAACATGTTGAATAAAGTTCAAGGTAAATATATTGATCTTCTAAATCATTTATCATTTTATTCTGGTGACCTTGTGCAAGCCTTTCCTGCAGCTTTTTAGAATTATGTAGAATATTATCACTTCTGAAATTCACCTTGCTGTGTGCTGCAGTGCATCAGAACACATTCCTTCTAACTACAACTTAGTATTCGTTGATTAACATTTCCTTAGCTTTCTTTCCCTAAATTAGAACTCTGACACATATTTAAAATACTAATTTGAGTGATAAATTCTCGTATGAATTTCTAATCTTTTTAAATGTGAGTTTAAAAATGGACTTCATCATTCCTTTCTCTGTTCCTTCCACAACTGGCCTCTGGTTCTCTGTTTTAGCTTTTGTGCTCCCTGCCCCATTCTTCGTTGCTGAATAGTCAATGCCAACCCTAGATGCCAACAAATAAAAAGGCTGTGACCTGATCTGCTTAGTTTGTGCTATGGGTCGTAATGCACACCGTGGACCGTAATTTTCTACACAGACATTATATTCATCACTGAATTCAAATTCATTTTCATGAGAAATAAAAAAGTGAACAAGATAGTGGATCTTTGTGTGTGAAAGTTAGAACATGTCAGAAAAACCTCTTCAAAGTATGTCGATAGAAAACACCAGTGGAATTTAATAGAGTTGCACGACAGTTTCACAAATCAGACTACTTTGTCATCTATGACACAGAGGAGGATGATCACTCCAAGAGTAATCATCAAATTCTCTTATTTAATAGAATAAAAAAAGCCATGATAATTAGTTCTCACTATTTACTTTTCTGTTGTAATTTAAAATAGTGAGCCTTATGCTAAGTGAAAAGGTCCAGACTAAGACGCAGTCTCTGATGAAAAAGGATCCACTATTTCTATTTTCTGTAACTTTATTTTACATATTGGTTTTTTCTTTTACTCTTTCATTTTTTTTCAAAAATAAAATGAAAGCAGGTTGTAAGGCTAATGTTGAAAATTAATAATTCCTAGAAATTCATGTTTTGCAAAACAACCAATTAATATGGGTGATTTTAGATCATTCAAGACTCTCAAAACTTCCCAGTGAGTTTCGTTTTCACTCAGAATAGGGCCCCCATTTCTGTACATGAACAAGTGATAAACTGTGCACTTTTAGGCTTTGTTAGAATGTGTCCTACAATCTTATGAGAACTTCACTGAGTTCTTCAAAGAAAATAGAATGGAAATTTCTAGTCTTAGGAGTGTACATGGGCAAATATATGCTGATGAATTAAAAAAAAAGTAGATATAATTGACCTTTAACCTGAAAGTCTGTCAGAAAAAAAAATTCAGAAACAAAAGCTACACTGTGTCATCTGAATTATTTTTAGCATCAGCATCTATGTAAATTTATTATGTTAGTCCTTAAGTTACTTTAGTTTAATAATCTGTATACCTTATTCCTGTTTTACTGCTATAATCTCTATATCTTAATCACATATAGGTTTTAAAAATAAATATTAGATGATTTTTATAAGCTATAATTGACTAGAGTAAAAGCAAGAAAATCTCATAAACAGAAAATGCCTTAGAGGAGAATACCTGACAAAATTATATGGGTTATTAAGAATTATAATAGTTTTTACTCTTGTGTCTCTATAACAGTTTATTTTTTACTTTGTGATTTTTATAAAAAAAAAACTGTAAGTAACTAGGACATTTTCTATTTTCCAATTTAATTGTCCCTACAGGGTTTGCAACAAAATGTAATCTTCAGGAAGGAAAACCTGAGGCTTGTTCTAATTTCTTTTTATTTTCCCTTTGTGAAATTCCAAGTCACAATAATAATACAAAATTATTTTTAGTTTTGAACCTCATTACAGCACATGGGCTGAACACTAGAGTTAGTATGCCATGATTATTTCTGCACTCATTTTGTTCCTCAAATATTTTACAGATTATATTTTCCAAATATATTTCTAGTCTATGTCTACTTTCAATATGTGAAATGTATATATATTTCACACACACACACACACACACACACACACACACACACACACACAGGTGTGCATATGTATGTGTATCTCCAAATCTTATTCAGCTTTACCACCAGAAAAATATATGGGTAAAAGCAGTAGGTGCTAGAGAAATGTCTCTGTTGTTAAGAGCACTGGCTGTTCTTCCAGAGGATTGTGGTTTGATTCCTAGAACCCACATTGTGGCTCGTAACTCTCTGCAAATCCATTTGTATGATTTATTTTCTTCTTCTGATTTCTGTGGTCACTAATGTATGTTTGTGGTGGTATACAGACATACAGGCAGACAAAACAAAACAAAACAAAATAAGCTCAAAATGTATCTCATGACTTGTGTGATTTGGATTTTACAACTTCCTAAACTTTTAAAAATGCTTACTATTTTTAATATGCTTTTAATTAAAATTTAACTGCATCATTTTCCCTTTTCCTTTTCTTACTTCAGCCTCTCCCACGTCCCCTTCCTCCAACTTCTCCTGTGCCCTCCCACTCACTTTCAAATTAATGGCCTCTCTTTCTTTGTTACTATTGTTACAAACACACACTCATATGTGTGTACATGTATACACACATGCACAAATACATAAGGGGAGCACGATAAGTCCATTTTTATTGTTTGCATGCATATGATTTCAAAACTGGTCACTTTGCATTGGATAAGCAATTAAAGGGTTATTGCTGGGGAAGCTAATTTTTCCTTTCTTAGCAGTCAGTAGATTCCTTTAGTTCTTTGCCTAGGTGTGGGACCCCATGAGATTTCCCTTACTCTTACATTAGTATGTCTATTGATACCATCATTGTTCTGGTACTGTTTTGGAAACTGTTTCTAGGAGACACAGTTTCCACTGCAGACTTCCTTGTCCTCTGGCTCTTACAATCTTTTCATCTCTCTCTTTCATAATATGCCCTGACCTTGTGGTACAAGAGTTGTGTTGTGGATGTATCCATTAGTGCTGGGACCTTCATGATTCTTTGATCTCTACATCGTGTCCAGTTATGGTTTGCTGCAATGGTCTCCATTTGCTGTAAAGAGTTCTTTGTTTTCTTTTCTCTTTTTCTTTTTTTCCTTCTCTCTCTTTTTTCCCTCCCTTCCTCCTTCCCTTCCCTCCCTCCATCCTTTCTCCCCTCCTTCACTCTCTCTCTCTCTCTCTGATGAGAGTGAATTAGAAATTTATCTGTGAGTATAAGGATAAGTAATAGAATGCATTTAGGCATTATGCTAGTTTAGTAAAGTGATGGTATTGGCTCTCTTCTGAGATCCATGACATTACTAGTCCCAGGGAGCTGGGTGGTTTCTGGTATGTGGCATGATTGTACTTCTGTTGAGTGTGTCTTAAGTCCAATTAGACAGCAGTTTCTATGCAACTGCTAAGGGAGAGAAGCAAGAGTATAGTCTTACAGAGTGGTGACACCCATGAGCTGTAATAATAACCAACATAGCAACAGGTATTGCTAAAAATGTAAAAGTGGCACTAAAGTTAGCAATAACCAACTTTCCATACTTTAGTCTCTGTTCTTTATCAACAGTGAACGTCATGCTTAAATAAACACACATGCAAACAGAAAAACACTTTGCTAGTATATGTAAGTATCATACGTTCTCAGTTTTAACATGAGCAATTTGTATAACAAAAGACATAGTTTATCTAGTTATGCGCACAGCCTGTTATTGAGTTCTATGTGCTTTAAATACTCACTGACAAGTCAAGATTCTGTTTTCAAGAATCTCAGAGTAGAAGGTAGGCTTCCACTCTCATGGTGGAGTGCAGGCTTACAGATTCCAGAAGAAGTTACATAACTATTTTGATTTCCATACCTCATAGAGGCAAGAGTTGGCTAATCAGAAATGCATCGTTATTGTAATGGTACTGATGCATGATCATGCTTGGCATTGTGGAATGCTGTTCTCTAAGCCTAGTAGCCATTACTGGCTTAGAGAAGTCATGATATTGTGCAACAGATTCTCAGTAGATCAGGACTCTTGGCATTCCTTCAGAGAAAGAATAACTTGGCGATGAAGTCAGTTTTTCATCTGAGATTCCAGCCTGTTCCTAGTGTGCTTCTCCAGCTGCACACAAATCTTCCAGTTATACATGGTCTTGGAAGGTATATAGCAACAGGGTATAGAGAGTGGAAAGATAATTAAATCAGGGTGAGAAGTTAAGGGTTGTCCTTTGATGAGAAATAAAGAAGTTTTCATCAATTTTTGGGTAAGATTTTCTATGACATAGCTTTTTGGGAATTGGTAAAGTCATTGATTCTGCCCAAGTCTGCCCAAGCTAGACTTGGGTGGAGTCATTACTTAGGCCTGTCACAGATGCCCTATCAGGGATGGGCAGGCATTTTTCATGTTTCCCAGAGAAGGTTAATATAGCACCTGATTCCATCATTTGTGGAGACATTTTCTGAAGGTGCAAAGCTAAGTTGTGGGCACTGAAGAAAGTCCTGAGTGAATGTGTACGGAATGGGGAGCAGATCAAGTCCCAGTGAACATATATTACTGACAAGGACTCCAATGCCTCAGACCCATGAGAATTGTCAAAGTCTTCACCTGTCCAGATACAGGGAATTGACAAAGGCCCTTTCCATCCTTCTTTCCTTCTTTTGGTGTTTTTTGAGTGGTTCTTATGATCTTCACTCTCTTCAATATCTTATTGATTTACAACATGCCTGTCTTTTTATTTTATTGATATTTGTGAGTATTTCCAGAGGGTAGAAATTACCAAAACAAAAATCAAAGCAAACAACCAAGCAAAAACCTCTAATTTTATCCTTATGTTTCTAGGATTATGAAATTTATTTTTCCCACCTTCCTTAACTTTACTAAGTCCTATGATGAAGACTTATTTAAAACAATGCACTCAATAAGTTTTATTGAGCTTTTACCCAAGAGAATCTTGATTATCTCAAAAATTTCTTTTAAGCCTCCATTTACTAAGTGTGAAGCCTCCTGTGTATATGTCCAGAAGCACCTCTTCTCCTGTTTATGTGTCCAGGAGTACCTGTTCTCCTATGTGTATATGTCCAGGAGTACCTATCTTCCGTGTGTGTGTGTATAGGAATACTGTCCTCCTATGTGTATGTCCAGGAGTATCTGTCCTCCTGTGTATATGTCCTGAAGTACCCGTCCTCCTGTGTATATGTCCAGGTCTACCTGTCCTCCTGTGTCTGTGTTCAGGTCTACCTGTCATCCTATGTCTGTGTCCTGGAGTACCTATCTTCCTGTGTCTGTGTCCTGGAGTACCTCTTCCTGTGTCTGTGTCCTGGAGCACCTGTCCTCCTGTGCCTGTGTCCTGGAGTACCTGTCCTCCTGTGTCTGTGTCCTGGAGTACCTGTCCTCCTGTGTATACATCCTGAATACCCATCTTCCTGTCTCTGTGTCCAGGAATGCCCGTTTTCCTGTGTATATGCCCTGGAGTATTTTCCTTCTCTTTTTAATTTTCATGTTCAGTCTTCTTTCTTCTCCACCAGTAGTGTTGTGTCTTCCTCCTCTCACATCTAGAACAATTATTGATTACTGTTCTTCTATGAGGATTGAGGCCTGATAACCTTTACCTCAACACTGAGCAGTGCTGAGAGTAAAGGGAGGCTGATTTACTGTTTTTTTTAAGCAACATTAGAAGATTTACATAACGGAACTCTAAATATTTCAACAAGATACAATGGAAATCACTTATGTTATTTTTGCCTGAACTTTCTATTTTAATAATCTCTATAATAAGGCTAATTAGCTTCACAAATCTAGCTGGAGAGAGAGGGTTCATTGGTCACAAGTGTTTGCTTTGAAATCAGGAGGACTGGAGTTCATGGCTCAGTACCCATGTAAGCTGGGTATCCCATGCCTGCCTTTGACTCTTATGCCTCTTGGGGGCAGAGACAGGAATATCTTTGGGGCTTGCTCATTTCCATCTAAGTTGAGGGTAAGCCATAGGTCCAGACAGAATTTCTTCCTCAAGAACTATGTGCAATGTTAGTGGAGGAAAACAAATACTGTCACTTTGTCTTTGTGTAAAAAAGAAAGGTGAGCATGTTAGCACATCCAAGTTCACAAGCATGAACACATACAAATAAACACAAATATTCATATATATATACATATAATAAATTATATTTAAAGTAAAATACAGCAGAAAATTTTAATAGCAATAACTTCAAAGTTAAATTTTGAAGTAACTGACTATTAAGAATTTTTGATAGTTTTTTCCTTGCCTCCATTTATATACAAGCAATACTTTTCACATTACTTTACAGTTAAAAACTATTATTTTTCCCCTAAAAGAATAAAAATCATTTATAAGTCTAATAAACTATAACCCTAGTTTATTGCAGAAACAATTTCATCTTGACTATTACGGACAAGATCCTTAAAATTATCACAATAAATTTCCCGTGTTCTTATTTTCTATTTTCTTTTTCCTTTTATTGAAAATAGTTTTTTTCATAAAATATATTCTGACTACAGTTTCTCTGCCCTTGCTTCTCGCAGCTCCATCTCCTCTTCCATCCAGACCCATACACTTCTGTTTCTTGTTGGGAAACAAAGAGGCATCTAAGAAATAATAATAAAATAAAATAAATAAAAAGCAAACAAGAATATAAAAAAACAACCAAACAAGAAAATAAGCCAAAGAAAAAGCACAAGAGACACATATAGACACAGAGAATCTTGTGCATGCACACAAAGGAATCCCATAAAAACCCCAAAACGGAAGCCTGTCTGGTGTAATGAACTGTAAGGCAGAAAAAAAAAATCCCTGACAGTATTATTAGACAAAGAACTTCCAAAGATGCTGTTGATTTCATTTTCTGTTGGCCATCTGATAATGGACATGTAGTCTACCTTTAAGCATATTTTGTTTCCTCCCTGAGACTCCCTTAGAGAAAATTAATTTTTCATTTGCAAGTAGCTATCAGCTGGAGACATCTTCTGGGTTAGACATGGGGGCATGTGCTCACTTCTCCTTTCGGCTCTAGGATACCATCTGTTACAACCTGTGCAGGCCCTGTGCATGCTGCCGGGCTCTGTGAGTTCATATGTGTGCCATCCTGTTGTACAAAGAAGGCCTTCTTGTCTTGGTCCTCCATCCCCTCTGGCTCTTACAATCTTTCCTCCTCCTTTTCTGAAAAGTTCTCTGAGCCCTAAAGGGAGAGATTTGATGGAGACATTCCATTCAGGGTTGAGTTTTCCAATGTCTGTCACTCTTTGCATATTTTCTGGCTGTGAGTTTCTGTATTTGTCTCCATCTACTCCAGAAGGAAGTTTCTCTGATGATGGTCGAACAAGGCACTAAGCTCTGAATATAGCTAGTTATCATTAGGAGATACTTCATTGCTACATTCCTCCTGCAGAACAGCAGTATTTGGTTTTCCCCTTGGTCCCTGGCCTATTTAGTCTCAGATTCTTGGCAACCTGTGTAGCATTGAGGAGTGGGCCTTACATCAAATCAGATATTGGTTGGTTACTCCCACAACCTTTGTGTCAGCACTGCCTTTGCACAATTTACAGTCATCACTGTAGACTGGTGGGTTTGAAGCTAGGTTGGTGAATACCTTCTTCCTATGGTAACATGTAGAAAACCTTCCAGTACCACGAACACTAGTTGTAGGTAGGCAGTAGCTTAACTTTCCCATGTTCAGTGAATTGTGTTTGTTTCATGTTTAGCCACAGGGCTTTACCACCAGTTTGTGACGAGTTACCATAGGCTTTGCAATTGTCTGGGTTATTTGGGGGTTCACATGGGACCTCTTTGGTCGAAACATTGATTAGATGTAATTCATTTCTGGTACTGGAAGCTGTAAGTTGGTGATGAGAGATGTCCAGTTTGGGCTCTCTCTTCCCCATGATAAAGTTCATTTAGATCACCTTTATATATGCATATATAGAATATCTATGTCCAATATATATTCTAAGAAGTTTCTGCTGTATTAGGTTTCCACAGGAACCACACATGGTCCTTAGTTTCAGTTCTCCTTCCTGTATTCCTTCTCTTACCCTTTTCCATCCCCCTCTCATTTCAGACCCAACTCCCCTTTCATCCATAAGTGTCTATTCTATGTCTCTTTCCTGGGGAGATTCATCCTCTCCTTAGATGGAGAGGGGCAGTAGTGATCTCTTTCTCTTTGAAGAACTTCTTTTACACAATTTTAGACCTCTCAGGTCTCTCATCCTCCCCTGGACAAAGCTGTTTTCAATGTGGAAACAGGAGAACTAGACTCAAATGATTCATGGAATATCCAGAAAAAGATTGTCTACTTATAGTCAGCTAAAAACAATAGGATTAATTAAATTACATAGCTCTTTATTCCCTTTCTCTCTTCCTTCCTCCCTCTCTTCTTTTTCCTTCCCTTCTTGCTTTCTTCATCACCTGCCAAGTTTTATTGAAAATTCCTTTAGTTTCTGGTTTCTGTCTATTAAAACACTATTTCTCAGTCTCTGAATGAATTGTTGAGAATCTGCTCTTTCACAGAAAGCAGGAGAGAAAACGATTTTAGAGGAAGAATACTTACCATATAGCTTGGATGTGAAAAGAGAAGGTATCCGTGAGGGGAA